>JARBWK010000009.1:44300660-44900660 GCA_030556195.1 Anolis apletophallus | reverse complement strand
TACAGTTTTCCCAAACTGTCTCCATGACTCATAAACATGCTTGGACACATGGGACACATTTCTGACCACTATCTTCCACCGCGGGTCAAACACAGACTTTCTTTGTGAAAACCATGTCTTTATAGAAGGATGAGTTTGGGAATATAAGCTTGTTAAGTCCTTTCATGACAAAAAAAAGTTGGTTTTGAGATTTATTTTAGTAGAGATGCATAAATCTGTCTTGGCTGTGCCAAATTTCTACACTACACAGAGAATAAAAAAATAAATGTGGCTTCATAAATTACAAAGCCAAAAGGTATTAACATATGGCATACATTAGCAAAATGGCTATTGAAAGGAAGCAATATAAATTACCCCAAGAGACGGCTAGATGGTTCCTTTAAACACAGAAGATAACATTCTTCTTTGTCACCATGAAGACCCTGTTCTCTATACGAGCAAACCTGTTCCTCTCCCCCTCCCTCCGTTCCCCCATCATTGCAGCTATTAAAATCTATTCCCACGCAATGGCTTGGATTTGAGTGAGGAGTGAATGGACACAAGGCAAGTACATTCCTTCTTCATAAATATCAAACAAACTGGTAGAAGCATTTACAACAAACTGTGCTTCAGTTTGTAAACAAGGTGAAGTGATTCAAATGCTGCCAAATCCAAACAGGAATCAAAAGATGGATAGGGTGCATCGGGGGATTTTGTTTAAACCAGGGCTGTCCAACAGGCGGCCCGCGACCCGCATACGGCCCCCCAGCCTGTTGGATACGGCCCCCGCTACCCTCCTGAATTAATTTTTTTAATTTTTTTAATTTTAAAAAAATATTTATTTTTTAAAAAATGGCGGTCGGGGGGGGGGAGGAGGAGACGGGGCAGGGAGGAGGAAGGGAGCCAGCTCCTCCTCCCTGCACCGCCCCTCCATTTCTCTCTCCGCGCCGCCGCTGGGAGATCGCAGCGGCGGGGGGGGGGGAGGGAGGGAAGGAGGGGGAGGTGAGGCAGGGAGAAGGAAGGGAGTCAGCTCCTCCTCCTTGCCTCACCCCCTCCGTCCCTCTCTCTGCCCCACCGCTGCGAAGCCTGGATGGCTCGCAGGGGAAGCGAGTGCCGGTTCTTGCTTCCCCGTGAGCCATCGAGGCCTGCGGGAGAGGTTTCGCGTCCCTCTGGTCAGAGGGACCTCTGAGCCTGGATGGCTCGCCTGGATGGCTCGCGGGGGAAGCAAGAACCGGGCGCTCGCTTCCCCCACGAGCCATCCAGGCTGCCGTGACGCCTTGGAAGGGAGGGGGGTCCCCCGCGGCACCTCCCTCTCTCCCAAAGCGGCACGGCAGCCGCAGAAGCCGGCGAAATCGCTGGTTTCCGCGGCTGCCGTGATGCCTTGGAAGGGAGGGGGGTCCCCCGCGGCGCCTCCCTCTCTCCCAAAGTGGCAGAACAGCTGTTCTGACGCTTTGGGAGATGGGGCGTGGCCGGGGGCGTGGCCGGCCCCCCCAGGTGATCACTCAACAGAAGTCCGGCCCTTGAGCCGGCAGAAGTTGGAAAGCCCTGGTTTAAGCTAAAGAAAAATAGTCTGTCTCTCTATCTTAAAAAAAAACTTAACACATAAAATACAAGATTTGGGGGCAACCACTGATAAGGTTTGGTTGAATCCAAATGGATGGGTGCAAATTACACTTTGCCATGCCAGAGGAAGAAAACATCACAAGGATGGTTACTAGGCCTGTTTCCGAATGGAGAAATGCTCCTCGGAAGTCGATTTGGAAATTGGTTTTGCTCTGGCTTCAGATTTGAATTACTTCCGATTTTTTTAGCGATTTGAGCAAAATTGAATCGGATGTATTCTGATAATTAGAAGTTCTCAGAAATATGGGGGATCCCTTTTCCATCCATTTTTGACTGCTACTAGAGTAAAGCCTTGCCCGAAGCTGGTGAAACTCCAGCTTTGGCCAAGGCTTCCCTCTCCTCCAAGCCAGGAAGGAAAGCCATGGTAAAAGCAGACGTTTTGCTCGCTTGCGCCATGGCTTTCCTTCCTGCTTTAGAGGGAAGCTTTGCCCGAAGCCAGTGAAACAAAGTGATGGGCATGTTTGGGGCCAAAAGTGATAGATTTTGCTATGATCTGTGGATAAGTCACAGGTAAAATGTAGAGTCACCTAAGTGGAAAAGTATACTTAAGAATGATGTTTTGGTGATCCCAGCTCTTTTTTGGTCTCAGGGGTGACTTGAAAAATTGCAAGTCACTTCTGGTGTGAGAGTCTTGGCTGTCTGCAAGGATGTTAGCCAGGGGACGCACTGATGTTTTTGATATTTTACCATCCTGTGGGAGGCTTCTCTCATGTCCCCGCATGAGAAGCTAGAGCTGAGAAGGGAGCTCACCCCGCTCCCCGGATTCAAACCTCTAACCTGTCAGTCAGCAGTCCTACCGGCTCAAGGGTTTAACCAATTGCGCCACCAGGACTGACATTGCTGTGTAAGTGCCCATGGCTTTCCAGGGCAAATGGCACCACCTGAGGATGAGCAGCAATGTGAGGCTTAGTTAGGCATATACAGTAATGCATAATTAAAAATCACAACTATCCTCATGAAGATTATACAGAAAGCTTCTATTAGAAATGTCAAAGCAAATCAGGAGGCAACCCCCGGAGTGCTAATAGAGTATTGCTTGCTTTATTTGTTTTAAAAAGCCCAATGCATTTCTATTACAATCAGAGTTGACCTTAGGGGTTTTCCACATAAATTTCTGTAGCTGTTTAATGTATAATGCACTCTCTAAAGAAATAGACAATTAAGCAGTGCATAATAATGGAGAGTGGAACATGCTGAGCTTTTAAAAACATATAAAGCAAGTGACCGTCTATTAGTATGCGGATCTCTGTCCCCTGATTTGTTTTGACTTTTCATACATACTTGTCTTTTTTTCACCCTAGGACATTATTTAAAATGGCCACTAGCCTTGTGAGGCCTATACCAGAAGTCCCTATTAGAAATGCCACTGGGTCTCTCAAGGCTGGAGAGACCAGTGGCATTTCCACTTCAAAAATGCAAACTGGTAGGGAGCGCAGAACTTGTGCCAGTATCATCATCATCATCGTAGCCATCATCATTATCATCATCTTCATCCTCTTTCTTTCACTGGCCCATGGATAAGTTGACCAAGGTTTGGGTTGATTTTACACATTATATGTGGAAATCTAATAACAAAGTGATATATACACGGTCAATTTATCCTGGTGGTACCTAGCTGTCACGCCATCCACCTCTCTACAACACAGAGGAGGGCCTTCAGTGCCGCTATGCCGGTCTTGTGGAACGCCCTTCCATCCTCAATTCGAGCACAGACTGACCTGCTGGCCTTTCACAGGGCTTGTAAAACCCTCCTGTATGTTCAAGCCTTCCGTCCATAGACATATGTAGACCCAAGAGCTGTTTTAATGTATATCTGTATGTGAGTCGCCCCGAGCCTCTTGGAAGGGGCGACTAATAAATCGAAAAAAATATAATTTATTTACATCATTTATATTCCGCCCTTCTCACCTCGCAGGGGACTCAGGGCGGATCACAATGCACATATACAGGCAAACATTCAATGTCATTGACATACAACATATATAGACATAGAGGCAATTTAACATTCCAGCTTCTGGCCACCACAGGGAGCTGTCATATTCCTTCACTCCTTTTTGTGTACTTCCTTGAGATTTTGTGGCCTCGTAAATCAGTTAAATTTAGCTTCCCCACGAAGTGGTACCTAAATTCCCTACTTGACAGATGCAACTGTCTTTTGGGTTGCAAAGGTCGACAACGAGCTACACAAATTGACTAAGAGCTCACCCCGACCCGGGCAGGCCTCGAACTCACGACCGTCTGGTCAGTAGAGAAATTATGCAGCTGACACTCAGCCAGCTGCACCACAAACCAGCTAGAAAAATAGAACACTGTTGCTATTGGCAATATTTTAGAACAAAAATGAAAAACATATGGACAAATTACTGATTTCAATGTTACCTAAATGGTTCAGTGACCACAAAATTGAAAATAACAAAATATTATATTAGAAAGAACCTAACATTAGAACCAGAATAAAAAGGACCTGGGAAATTGCATTGGCAGAAAACTTTACCAACATTTAAAAAGAAAAATAATTGTTATCACATATGATTTCGTGACAATTTGGTATCACTTTATTAATGTTGGCATCGGACATTAAAAGGCTTATGGAACCCTTAGATGCATGATGCATTTTTGGAGAAATTTCTTGCTAATATGAGATCATAATTATGTTTGACTGCTGGGTTGCAATGAACTATTTGTAAACAATTAATTTAGAACAGCGGTATTTGTCATTATCTTAAAATTTTAAAAAAATTAAATAAGTCAAACATTCCTAGGTGTAGGATGTACTCACTGGAAAGTGCATGTTAATATGCAATAGGTAATAGCTGTACAATCTATACTGATGTTAATTATTATTGGATTGGAAATGAAATATATATATAAACACAAATTTCATTCTGCATGACCATTATAGTAAAATTTAAATGAAGCATGATTAAAAGTGCTTTGAATCTACACAATATGGGTGGAAATTATTGAGTTGACATGGGCTCCCATGGAGGCATGAATATATTCTGGCTGCCCTATTTGAAAAATATGCACTTAGAGGAGATTGCTCCAGTTAACTTTTTTTTTTTACTGAAATGAAAGTGCTTCAAATGGCAAGGAAGGCTTTTTGTAAAGAAGGCTTGCAATAACAACAGGGGAAAGTTCTCATAGCAATAGAAGGTGTGCCTGATAAATGGTGGACTTCTGTTACATAACCCTCAATCTGATAGTCACTACGATTCTTTTCTTCTCACATTGTGTGTGTGTGTGTGTGTGTGTGTGTGTACACCTTGCCTAGCCTCAGTCTATTTAATTTCTCAGTACTAAGGACAGCAGCTATCTTAAAAAATTAGGCAAATGGAACAAAAGAAGGTTCCCCTTTCCAAGAAAGGCTCAATCTCCTTTCATTGCATTTGAACATACCAACTTAGGACTCACACCATCATAATTATATTTATATGCCACTTTTCTCTCTTAAAAGAGGCCCAAAGTGGTGATGGTTACTTTCAAGTGGAACAGAAATAGCGGCCTGTTCAACCATAAACATAGGAATTGGGCTGATTCCCAAAGAATGAACGCTGAAGGGTGGACAGAGAGTGTGATAGATAGAAACAAATTAGATAATCCGTTTGTGCTGGTTGTTTCAAAGGCTCTTTGTGAAGAAGAGGATGTGGAAATAAGTAGTTCAGAGTAGAGCAACCACATGCGCTGTGCCTCACAATGAGGTAATGCTAGTTGTACTTATTTTTAAACATGACCCACTTTTGAGCCAACAGTCAGCTTCTCTGTCCAAGCAATTAGGAAATGGTCATATCTTTTAGCCATAAAAGCATCCTGACATGCCACATCACGGCAGGCACAAAAAATGCCACAGGGAGGTTTTTACCCCATTATTTCCTCCAGACGTTGGATGGGTGTGGGGAGAATCACGAGTCTCTACAATAACGCTTTGGCTTTCTAGACAGTGAAATTACAACTGTCCCTACAGAGAGCAAAATGAACGTCTCCCTGGAGGACAAGGGAGGACGCAGAGAACACAAAAGTCGGAGAGTGGACAAAAGAAAAATATATCCAGGCACCAGACCCCTCAAAGATGCCCATCTATTTTGACAGTTGGCTGTCATGATGAGTAGATATTCCATTGAGAATGAGGTCAAATGCACTGACAAGCAACCAAGGAAATTTAGGGGGAAGAGAGACTTTTATAAAGGGGCTAAATTCAACAAGGGCAGACCCAGACTTTGATAAACTGAGCCATGATTTATGAAGCTGTCTGACCCAGCCATGGTGACACATGGTCACTGGTCAGTGACCTCTTGTTTGTATTGTCTCCATGGAGCTACCTTTCAAAAGTACTTTGAAGCTATAGCAGGTCAGAAAAGCTGCATCCAGATTACAACCAGACCTGGTTAAAGGGAGAGATCCTGGAAATGTATTTGAGGGAAGCGTTCTCCACCTTGGGAGATAAATTGTTATTATTTTTGCCTCTTTACATATCAGATGGATGGCAAATTACTCTTCAGATCTATCATCATTCAAACAACCTTTAGAACTGAAGACTTCTAAAAGCACACTGTGATCCTAGAAGTGATCTTCAGTGGAGGTTAGTCACAAGTGAATGCGCACAGGATTATGATGGATAATGCCTGAGATGGTCATTTGGTGGTCAGTTTTGAGAGTTCAGTTTCAGAGTGATGTTAGCCCACCCTGGCAGCCTAGTGTTTGGTTGGCTAGTGCCTCCCCGGCTCCTCCATTTCTATGGTCCATGGTTACATAGACAGTGAACATGTTTTAAGAGGTCCTCTAGCTATTGATGTAAAACCGCCCTCTTTGGACTAGCCTTTAATTAGACCCATTGGTCTAAGAAAGTGCCTGGATGTCTTCTTACACTGTGATATGATGTAATGTGTTTTAATGTGTTTTACGGTTGTTACTGTAGGGCAACATGTGAACATGTTTTCCGCCCCGAGCCTGCAGGGAGGAGCGGAATACAAGATTGAACAATAAATAAATAAATAAATAAATAAATAAATAAATAAATAAATGTGTTTCAGGACAACATTCACGGTGCTTTTCATGATATAAAAATGCCTCCAGATGAGTCAAGACTATCTAAACGACCATATTTTCCCATACAAGCCTGGCTGGGCCTTAAGATTTTTTCAAGGGAGGTCCTTCTCTTGATCCTAATAACCTTATAAGCATGTCCAGATGGAACACATGAGAAGGCCTTCTTGGGGGTTGTTCCCAGGTTCTAGAATCCCCTTTCGCTGGGGTCTAGATCTTTTTAAAATTTCAGCTAGTCTTCAAAAATGGACTTGCCTATAACCAAAAGGCTTATAACTATTTGTATGCTTTTATCTGTACAGGTCGAACACTCCTTATCCCGAAATATTCCAAAATTCAAAATTGTTCACATGAGTGGCTGAGATCGTGACACTCCTACTTTCTGATGGTTCAGTGTACTTAATCATTGGTTCATGCACAAAATTATTTAAAATGTTGTGTATAAAAATACCTTCAGGCTATTGTATAAGGCATAAGTGAAACACAAGTGATTTTCATGTTTAGACATGAATTCAATCTCAAAGATGTCTCATTATGCAAATATATGGAAATACAGATTTGCTGAAATCTGAAAAAAATCAGAAAAATCAAAATACTTTTAATTCCAAGTGTTTTGAACATGGGATACACAAATTGTACCTTTTTCAACTTTTAAAAGCTACTCTGAATCTCGATTTTTGGGATAAGATGAAATGAAGACAACAGTCGGAGAAAAATGGCAATACTGGAAAATCTATATCTCTCTATATCTATCTCTATCTCTATATAAAGCGGAATGTTTGTATGTGTGTGGGTTTGTATGTATGTGGCAGCGTTCTGATTGACTGCCACTTACACAGGCCACAGCGATCAGCACGGGTGATGGACCTGCCCAGACCGCTGCATCCCTCATCCACTGAATGATCAAAACCAAACTTGGCACACAGAGCCCCCATGACCCACTTTACATCCTGGTGCAGTTTGGAGGAGGGCAGACCATGCATAATGGGACTTGAAGTACCTTCACTCACTTCCCAAAACTGCTGCAAACCTAATCTAATGACTGATCAAGACCAAACCTGACACACAGAGCCCTCATGACCCACTCTACATCCTGGTGCAGTTTTGTGTGGGACGGACAATGGATGATGGGACTTGAAGTACCTTCACTCACTTCCTGAGAGCACTGCAACCCTCATCCAATGACCAATACAGACCAAACTTGGCACACAGAGCCCCTTTGACCCACTCTACACCCTGGTGCTGCTTCAAGGAGGATGGACCACAGATGATGGGGCTTGAAGTACCTTCAGTCACCTTCCGAGACCGCTGCAACCCTCATCCAATGAATGATCAAGACCAAATGTGATACACAGAGCCCCCATGACCCACTCTATACCCTGGTGCTGTTTGGAGGGGGATGGACCATAGCCGATGGGACTTGCAGTACCTTCACTAAGTTCCTGAGACCACTTTGAGTTACATAAAAAACTGATAAGGACCAACCTTGGCACCCAATGCCTTCCTCAAATAACCCGGGCAGGGCCGGGTCCCCAAGCTAGTAAGTAAATAAAGCTGAACTCAAAAGAACTGATTTGCATATTACAAAATCATGGGTGAAACAGGTGAACATTAAAATCATTTATTTATCATGTCAACTCAAGAAACCTAAGGGAAAGATTGCAAACTAGCACTTGTAGTAAAGAATTATTACCTTCTTTACAAAAAATTTCTCTAGATTTATTTTATGTAGAAGCATGACTTGCACTAGTTTCAAACCTGTATCATGCACTGAAAGGCTCATTTAGACAAAAAATGAATCTGCTTTGGAACAGTAAACAAAGTACACACATATAAGCAGTTTAATTAGGTTCTTCTAGATCAGAGGTGCTCACTCTTTTTCAGCACGTGCGCTACTTACAAAACAACCAAGTCAAAATGATCTACCTACCCACTACAAAAATGTGAAACATAACACAATATCTGCTTTACATAAGAACATAATAACATAAGAAGAGCCATGCTGAATCGGACCTCAGCCCATCTAGTCCAGCATTCTGTATCACACAGTGGCCCCTAGTTGTACACGGGGATCTCGAGCAGAAGGGAGGGCAAAACCCTGACCTGCTCCCGACCCCCCACAACCAGTGCCCAGGGAAATCCTGCCTACCTCAACCAACTCCGAGGTGGCACTTGAATGTCCTTTTCAGTAACTACCGATACACTTGGTATCCATGAATCTGTCTAATCCTGCCTTGAAGTTGTTCAGGCTGACTTGAACTGGGTTTTCTGAGTCCACACTGCCATATAATCTGATTCAAAGCAGATAACATGGGATTTTATTCAACTGTGTGGAAAGGACCTCTGATAACCCAGGGCCCTTCCACACATCCTATTTTACAGTTGACACACACAAACTGATTTCTTACCACTGGACGAATCGCTGCCAAATTTGGCCACAAGACACCTACAAGGAGTGACCATCACTTTAAAATATTGATTTTGTCATTTGGGAGTTGTAGTTGAGGTGATTTATAGTTCACCTACAATTAAAGAGCATTCTGAACAACAGAATTGGGGCAAACTTCCCACACAGAACCCCCACAACCAACAGCAAATGTTCAAGGCAGAGAGGAAGGAAAGGAAGGAAGGAATGAGGGAGGGAGGAAACAGGAAGGAAAGAAGGCAAGGCAAGAAGGAGGGGAGAAAGGAAGGAAAGGAAGAAAGGAAAGGAAAGGAAGGAGATGAGGAAGGAAGGAAGGAAGGAAGGGAAAGGAGGGAGAGAGAGGAAGGAAGAACAAAAGGGAGGGAGGGAAAGAAGGGAAGGAAGAAAGGATGGGAAGTAGGGAAGAAGGAAAGAGGGAAGATCCAGTAGATCGCGATCTACCTAATGAGCACCCCTGTTCTAGATGAAAGAAAACCCACTATTTTATTAATTAAAAGAAAGAGAACCTGTTGTTTTACACAGGAAAGTAAAAGAATGTTAATAAATAAAACCCTTCCAGCAAGAGTGGCTATTTCACACTAGGAGCAGAAGTTTTGAAGCTTAGCCTGAAAAACCCATCTCCCATGCTGATGAATGTCAGTTTCATTTGTCTTCTTGTGGAGCTGAAGTTTCACTACATCTTTGTAAATGTAGTCAAAACACTTGGTAATAGCTGACCAACAGTGATATGTTAAATCACTATTTCTGCTTTTAGATATGGTTGTAGCTTCATTTTCTTGTCTTACTTCCCACATTTGAGTATTTTAAAACTAAATTAGGAAAGAAGCATGACTCATCTTTAGAAAAAAAATGCAATCAGTAAAGAAGTATACACCGCCCTATAATCAGTGGCATTGTACATGTTTGTTCCCTTGTATTCTCTCTTTGTGTCCCATTGCATCCCATTTGTTCTAGATTAACTATCAATTGTTTGATATTATTTGCTGTTATTTGCTGTTCTATCAACTTGGGCTCATGACAGCCCTCATTGAGAGCCCTCTAAGTGTCCTGGGCAAGAATCCTCACTTAGGTCTTGCCAACTCATGGCTTTGTGTTCCTTCAATAATTCAATCCACCGGAAATGCAGTATTTCCCCTTTCCCTACTGACTCCCACTTTTAAAAAAGCATTATTATATTTTCTAGTAATTCATGTCATCACACAACCAAGGAACAACTGCTTTAGGTTACAGTATTCTCTCACTTATTGCTGGGGGGTTACCTCCCACAATAAGTGAAAAACCACAATGTAGGGATTTATTTATTTATTTACTGTACTTTTATGCCGTCCCTCTCAGCCCAAAATCGACTCGAGACTGTTTACATAAGGCAATTACTGCCCTCCAGATAAAACACAATTAAAAAACAAGGTGAACAATAACCATATTAATTTTAATATTTATACATTATTTTAGTAGTTATACACTATTCTAAGTCTTTACACACTTAAAATAAAGTGAAGGAAAGGAAGGAAGGAAAGGCCCTTCAAGGCTGAAGGGAGGGAGGACTGAGGAGGGGAAGCGCCTCAGAGAGCTGCGGCGGCAAAACCCCACAAAACAACAAAAATACCAAAAAATCTTTTTTAAATATGTGAACCACGAAGTAATGAGGAAACACTGTATTCATCTTTGCTTCTACGGAGAGTTCAGGCCTGATTTGGCATAGAATCTATTCATTTTAAGTACACTACGTAGAACTCTTCTTCAGCACCACACTTCAAATCAATTGATTATCTTCCAGTTGATTTTGTTCACTATCCTGCTTTCACAACCATTTATAGAAATTAGAACTCTAACATGGATGATTCTGACTTCAGTATCTACTGATATATCCTAACACTTGAGGATTTTAACCAGTTCCTTCAATGATGTGCTTCCTAGCCTGTTTTCTTCTGAGTTATTGACTAAGGTTACCTTTTGATTAATAACTTAGCCAAGGTATACACAGCAACCCCATTTTAAAAAAAGAGACATGAATTTTCATAATCTACACTGGACAGAACCTTATTGATATTTTTGGTGAGATTTCACATTTAATCTCTTTACAGCTTTTGCTACATTTCATTTCACAATTAGGACTACTCCTTCATTTCTTTGATTGACATTTCCAGAATAAAATACTGTGTAATTATCTGATTCTAAATATCCTATTACTGTCAACTTTAGTGTACTCATACAAAATATGGCTTAGTCTATGCATTCCATTTCTTGTTTTACAATGTCTAGCTTCCTCTGATTCTTGCTCCTCGTATTCCATATTTTTACTACATACGTTATGCAGCTCTGGACTTTTTTCTTCTCTAAGCATATCAGTAGCAAAGCATCCTTTTGGCTTGAGTACAGTTGCATCAATTAAGCTTAGCACTATTCATACTTGTCCTCTGCTCAGCAAAGAGTGTTTTCTGACACGGGAACCTCATCCTCCAGTACCATCTATTGATTTATTTCAAATGGTCTCATCAAAAGGTTTTCATGATAAAAGACATTCTAGAGTAGTTTGCAGTTGCCATCTCCTGTACAGTATTAGTTTGTTAGTTTGTTTCATAGCTTCTGTCACACAAGGTTTTACCAGCTGCCATATTCTTGAGAGGATACTGTTTCCTCCCAGCCTTTGTCATCTTCCTTTCTCTCTTCCCAACAACAGTTTTAAGCAAGGAAATCTGGATGAATCAGGTTACGTTTTCTGGGTTTCATTAGTTTGTAGTCTTGCATTTTTTTAGCTGTGGCATTCATTTCCCCGGAGATATCTGACCCAAGCAACCTCTGTGCAAACAAAGATGCCTTGCCTGGATTGTCAATAGGCTCTGTTTCCTCCACCACCTACTTTGTTCTAACTCAACCCATAGCACTTTGTTTCTACTTTTAATTTTGTTTGCACCCCAAAAAGCAATATCTACCTAGCTTTGGAAAAATTACTTTAGAGGACGAACTTAGACTAAAGTTTTAGGAGGAGGATCTTGGACAAAGAGCACCACCCTACCATTTATTCAGTTATGAGTGGCTTCAGCATATTATTATTTTCATTATTCTTAAAGAGTAGTTTCTCAAGCTCTGCCCTTTCATAATGATCTTTACTGACCAATTCATTTTGTTATGTTAATCAAGGCACTATTGTGTAGTCATTGTGTAGTTTAATCACTATTACACATACTTCCACAGTTGTGGGAATTTAACCATAGGTGACTCCTCACCACATAAATTCTGATTAATTTTTCATCACTCAGATAAAGGGCTGCCCCTACACATCAAGCCCTGAAGTATAGAAGGTACACTGTCAACCGTTTTTACTCAATTTTAATTTTTCATTAATTTATGTTGGACAAGATTTGGATAGAAGAAGAGACAAAATCCTGAGGTTTCAGAGCTAATTTAAGAGGATCAAAGGAAGTATTATTTACTTTCAGAAATGAGTAATGGAGCTTGAAATAATACCACTGTCTATCTGCATGGTTGCTTTGCCTTCCCTGCTCAATATATATCTTTGCAAATTTCACAAATTTCACAACATTATCAGAGGTCTCCATTCCTTTATCCTCACAAGAAAAGGGGCAACACTTGGAATATCCTACAGTTTGGGACCCACAAAAACCACAGAGAGAACGGACCATTGCATAACTGACAAGACAGCCCCATTTTTTTTGTTAAAGATCCTGTAAATTTGGCTTGGCAGAAGATCTTAATGTATAAGCAGATCTTTTTCAGATTTTTTGGTCCCAGATCCTTTAGTGTTTAAAAGGAAAGTACTCACCTTAACAATGAAAAAGCACTACCTATTTTGATGACATTCCACAAAGGGAATATTTCCAAAACTGACAAATCTGTTTTATTCTCCTGAGACAAAAGAGTTTGTTTTTTAAAAGGGAAGCTGTAAATCTTAGAAGTGAAGAAGCATCAACATGTGTTTATAGAGCAATTAGGGACAGGGGGAACCCTGTGGTGCATGCCTGCTGTCTTGTTTTCACCTCTTGTGTCCTAAATCTATGTAACTCAAAGTGTTTTTCTTGCTGTTTGCCTGGAGAAGTCACTTCCTACTCCTTCCCAGTATTTGTGTGCTTTATTACACTTTAAGAAGGGACCATCATGAGGTTTCTCTCTGTCCAAGATGCCTTCCACGCAGACATGAGAGACAGATTAGAAACTCTTGTACCAAAGTTAGATCATTTCCTTTTGTCTATCTGCTCTTCTACATGCAATGCACTGCACGGAACAATAAAAGTAAGTTTTTACAAACCTTAGCAGAGGACACTGCATATTTTTTTCTCCTGTTTCCTACCATAACCTCATATAGAGGGCTATATATGAGGTTATGGTAGGAAACAGGAGAAAAAAATATGCTGGCTAGGTTGCACTCTATTCTGCTGCAAATACCAAATATTCATACAATGCAACCACTTCCTCCATGCGGATGATATTACTCTTGCTCTCATAAAGGCAATAATCAGCTCCAGAACTGGAGCTCCCAGTGGCTTGTTAGATGGGATTTTAATGGAAGGGAGGAAGAGGGTCAAATGGGTTAAACCCTTGTGCCTGTTGATGTGGCAAGACTGCTGAAATAAATGAAATAAATAAAGACCGACAGGTCAATGGTTCGAATCTGGGGAGAGTGTGTTGAGCTCCCACTGTCAGATCCAGCTTCCCATACAGGGAAGACTCTCACAAGGATGGTAAAACATCAAACATTTGGGCAACATCCTTGCAGACAGCCAATTTTCTCATGCCAGAAACGACATGCAGTTTTTCAAGTTGCTCCTCCAGAACTCATTTAGCTCTCTTCAGCGGTGGTATATTTTATTGATTAGTCCATTGGCTGTATCAAAACATTTGACAAACATATTTAACACATTTGTTGTTTATTCATTCAGTCGTTTCTGACTCTTTGTGAACTCATGGACCAGCCCACGCCCTGTCAGCTGTCGCCACCCCCAGCTCCTTCAAGGTATATTTAACCACAAACACATACAGCATACAACATACAGTACAATGTAAGTTAAAATAAACAAGCTGTAATTAACCAAGTTGGGCAAAAGTCAAGCACTTAGGCAGTCAGCCAAATTATTTGAAAGATGTTGTCTACATCCTGAGGCTGCAGTAACTGAAACCAAACTCATACAACTTGCCTAGACCATCCCCTGAATGCTTCCATAGACAAACCTCCAGCATAGCACCAATTTCAGGATGAATGTGACCAGATGTATCTCCAAAGTGTTCTAGAGTCTTGTTCCAATGAGGTATCTGAGATTTCTACTACTGCCCTTACAGCAGGGGTCCCCAACCTAAGGGGTTTTTGCACTACAAATAAGATATGTACAGCATGCGTAGGAATTAGTTCCGTGAACTGGCCATCTACTGAGAAAGTTTGAGGACCCCTGTGCTAAATTAATACCCAAGGATTACATGAGTTGTCAATTCATAAGTTAGCTATGTTATTGTTTAATTTTTGATAATATATCATTTTTATTTGCTTGCTTTTGGGATCTGGGTGGAGTGCTTATTTTGTCCTATTCTGTTACTTTACTGCATTGAATGGTTGCCAAAATCTGTTGTAAACTGCTCTGAGTCCCCTCACGGAGATAGGGTGGAATATAAACAAAATATATTATTTATATTATTATTATTATTATGAGAGCTGGTGATTGCCACAGTCAACACTAAAGAATAGGCTTGATACTGGTTTCTTACCTGTGCTCAGTCATGGCCACAGGGAGACTTCCATGCCTTTCACTCTAGATATCTCTTGGCCTGTTTCATCACCCTCATCTCCCCAATAAAGCAGGGGTTAAATAAGCTCTATCATGTGGGACTAGTCAACATTCATGTCAACAGGTGACTTCACCTCATCTTTCCACAACAAAGTCAGAGCTTTCAATGTGAGCTTCACACATGTCAAGAAGAAACTCCCCAATAATGTTCAAGGAATGTTTGGATTCTATTCTTATTTGGATGATGAGAATTTTAATGGGCCCCACCCTACAGCAGCCAGGACCAGCTGGACCCATATAAATCCCACTTATATTCATTTTAAAGGTGAACCTTGAATTAGATCTGTAAGTTCAATAAGGTGTCAACATGGTAAGAAAATGGGGGAAATCAGTGGTAGATTCCTATTGGCTAGAACTTATGTTGTTACCACCACAATGCTTTGACCAGTGAAATACTGCTTTTTAATTGTTATGACTAATAAAGTCAAGAATAGCATGTGAAATTAATATGCTTCCCCCTTCTCTCTCTATGTGTACTTGCTGGTAAGTAAGCTGGTTATTGGAATCATGCGGGCAGACTGTTATCATGTGTTGGCAACTTGAAGCACTTACACGTCTATTCCTACCTAACATGTGAAATAGTCCTTAAGCCAGTCCAAATGAAATAATTAAACCTATTAAACCATCACCACCTGGATGATGGTACTACATTAATTTTGTCATTTCCACCCATTAAGAAATTTGTTTGTTGAAAACTTTGCGTGTGAAGCCTTTAAAATGCTTCCTAGCAGAGGGGTTTAAAAGCTTACACATTAAAGTAGCAATGCTGCTAACAAGAATTGACATCCATGGCAGAAACAAAGACAGAGCATAAAATATTGGCGAGTGAACTTGCAGATATGCACAAAAAAGCGATTATAAATCTGACATGAAAAGAAATGAAACACCTCTTATGCATAACCGTTAGACAAAGAAAAGGAGAAAGCTGGTCACCAAACAATTCTTTTAAGTGCAAAGGCCTGATGGTAATGACAAGCAGAAATAATAAAATAACTAAGGTTAAAAAAAAGAGAGACAGAACTAGGAAAATTGTTTGACTAAATGAACCCTGTCTCTCACACTAAAAAAGAGGTTTACTGTCTGGAAAAGATTAACAATTTGCAGCCAAAATACAATGTTATAAACTAAATACTTGTCAAGTAGAAATGCAGAGTAGGAACACTGATAAAGGAAAAGCAAGAGGAAAAACCCACAAAATTGCACTTGTTTGTGCACAAAGCAGATATTGACAAAATAGGAAAAGAGACACAGTAGAAGAGTACATACAAAGATTTTTAGGTCTGTGAGGAGCTGGTGGTCAAGGGTCAACCTTCAGATCTTCATTTGACTGGTTTAGAGGTGGCTTCATTGTGTGTGCCTTTGTGATTGGTTGGCTTCATTGTGTTCAGCTGATGCATCCCTACCCCTTGGAATCTCTAGGTCATCCAACACAACTCTCTGATATATTGGGACCAGGAGTCAGGTAATATTAATAGTGTTTGGCCATATCTGCAGTTTCAGATAAACATAGTCTGGCTGGGAACAAAACATGGGTTCAGGAACTTTATTGTATTTGAAAGACATTTATTACATTGTACTAAATTAATTAATCTACACAAATGCTGAAATGTATTGATTTTTTAAAAAAAATTTAAAGACAGTCACCTATTAAATACACACCACACTGCTACTCAAGTCAATATTTGATTTGCCTATCATTTAAATCCCAAAGCTGAGTCTGCTCAGGTGCTCATATAAGCTCTTTTGCATGTGTTACTTACTTCCACCATAATTATAATCTCATGATCTCAAAACAGGTAGGCTTTGTAATTCAGCCTCATCATGAATAATTTTGCATGCTTTGGCAGTGTCAAGTTCTTTCTCCAATTAAAAAAACCCCTCATCTTGCTTTACCAGGGCTTTTTTTTGCCCCAAAATAGATGTAGCAATTTCCATCCACACAACTCCTCAAAATTTACCAGCTTCCCTTTTGGTTTGACTTTCAGCCAAGAATGGTGACCAGAAAGGGGTCACTTCCAATGTGCTAAATTGCACTGCTGTGGATTATAGAGGCCCAAAACCTCCATGCAGTTGTCCACCTTGGTTTAGGTCATCTTCTCTTTATCTGTGTTCTCCCGGCAAGGGAAGACACTTCTTTTTAACCAAGCATGTGACTATTATTTTTAGTTTCTCTGTGTTTTTGTTTTCCTGGTGTTTTTAATCTGTCATAAATGTAGTTTGATGTGTTGGTTATTGTTTTTATACTGTTTATATTTTGCTTTGACTCTTTTTTGTTTGGAAAACTAGGCTACAGATTTCTGAAAGCCAGAAGATTGGCAGGCAAATTCCGTCTCCGTAAATCGTAAGGCATTGAACTAGTTATCCTTATGAAGTATGGTGGCTTCACAATTGGACTCAGGTTCAAACTATAGGCTGAGTTACATCAATACCTCTATTTTAGTATTTCAGATTTTGTTGCTTAAAAAATCTGAAAGGAAAAGTCAGCTGATCACCGCCAGGATAATAGTGATAGGGAAGGAAGGTAACAGGACTAAATATTTTTCAAATGAAGCAGACCCACTGGATCAATTTGACAATGTAAGTATGCTTGCGTGCATTTCTTTTATAGTATTTTAGCCATAAGAGATAACAGAAGGGCTCAAGAGTCACTAATTTGACAGCGCTCTGCTTTCAGGCTTACACTCTAAAGGCAGGACACACATCGACACAGAAGTAGGTGGCAGTTGTGCAGGGATTAAGTCCAGCAGATGCTGGCTGCTCCTCTTTTCCTTAGAGGGCAGAGCAATGGTGATTGGAATAAGGCGGGAGAGCCACTGGAAGCGTCCTTGCCATGGAAAATAGAAATGCAAAACAGAGTGATGATCCTATTCCTTATCATTGTAATTCCAGTTTTCTTTGGGGTTTGACATTTGCTATTAGTAAACATTAGATTCATTCTATAATGTCTCATCTGAGCAGCTAGGAATGCTACATAAGTGTGAAATACAGATGAGGGGGGGGGGGAAATGAAATTATTCTAAAATGATGACAAAATGCATGTATCAAGTATAAAGATACCCCGGTAATGACAATACTGGATTGATAAGAATCTCCAAAGTTTGGGATTTATTCTGCAGAAAATGTACACAAAATGGTTTGCATGAGAATGTGGATGTGTGAGCAGAAAGCTGTATTTTCTGTATATTTTCTGCAAAAAAAGTCTGTTCACTGCACATGAATACTTATCAAATTGCAAATTATAGCAAATTAATTGGAGGGTAGCAGATATCCCAGAAGAGAGCATTAGAATGCAAAATGGCAGTGACAGATTGGAGTGCTACACCCAAACTAGTGGGATGAATATGCCTTGGGATAAATGTAAAGTATGACATCTAGGTAGGAAAAGTGAAATGCACAAATATAGGATTGGTGACACTGGCTTGTAAAATATTTAGAAGACCACAAGCTACACGTGAGTCCAGAGTGTGATTTGGGGCCAAAAATATGCAGTGCACTTTAAGACAGCACCAATGTGTCCAGATCTAGGGAAGTCCTAGTCCACTCTATTCTGTGTTGGTTAAACTCCACCTGGAGTTCTGTATCCAATTCTGGGCACCAACGTTCAAGAAGGATATTGAAAAGATGGAAGGTGTCCAGAGAAGGGTGACCAAAATAGTTAAAGGTCTGGAAATGAAGCCTTTGAGAAAAACCTGAGGGGACTGGGTATGCTTAACTTGGAGAACAGAGGACTGAAAGATGGCATGACAGCCATCTTTAAATATCTGTAGAAATATTATATAGAAGATTAGCTGTACCCGGCACGCGTTGCTGTGCCCTATTTAGGAGATGCGAGAAAGTCTGAGTATGTAAGGGTTGGAATTGTTGTTAGTGAATTGGGTGTTTTATGTTTGTGCCTCAGCTCTTTGCCTGCAGTCCTTCGGGTTTGACTTGTACCATGGCCAGGACAGATCAGCTTGGGGAGGGCTTGTCCTGTCAGGGGATCTCTATCTTCACAGGTGCGTCCAGTGTCTGTTGGGGGACTGTTAAAAATCCTTTCCGTATCCTTTTTAGCCACCTTTCTCAAGATCTTCATGTCTAGCTTACTTTCTGTTCCTCTTTTTCAAGATGTCCTGCTCTGTGTCTTTTGCACCCATTGGTCGATGTCTGATGAGGCTTTCCTCATTGACAGGCTGGGCATCAGAAGGTAGTTGTTGATGACCTCCATCCCTTGGAGCCAGCATATAGAGGGGCTGGAGCACCCTCCTTGGCAAACCCCATTGATGGTCCTCTTATTAATGTGGAATTCCAAGCCACTGGAGATCTTTTGGGAAAGGAAGAAGAGCTCCCCTTGAATGGTGTTGATCTCCATCATGGTCTTCTGATTTGAAAGTGTTGGAGGAGGCTCTGGCACTCATCTGACAGTTTGTTATGGGTCGGAATGTTCATGTTGTCAGAATGTAGAGGCTGGGGGAGTCTTTGGCAGCCCCGGAGGATGCTGGGAAATGTAGTTTTATTTTTACTCGTTGTTTTGGGGCCTTTTAGGTTTTGGGGGGGAAAGTTTCTTTGCTACAAACGTACCTTGCTTGAGGCCTATTTCTGTTGGCAAGTTTTGTGTTTCTGCGTTGTAAGGTTTCTCTGTTTGAGGTAGTCTTCACATGACAGCTCTTCCTTTATATATATAGATGGAACAAGCTTTTTTTTTTGCTTTCCAGAAATTAGAACACAAACCAATGGAATTAAACTACCAAAACAGGAAAATGAGGAATAGGAAGGAGAAGGAAGAGAAATACCACCTAAACATTCAAAAGTATTTCTATACTGCACATTTTTTTTGATAGTGAGCAGACTGGCAGTGGGTTGTATTTTCCTCTGTTGGAGGTTTTTAAATGGGGGTTGAATGGATAGCTCTCAGAAGTTCTGTAAATATGTATTTCTACATTGCAGGGGTTGGACTAGATGGCCTTTGCAGCTCCTTCCACCTATAAGATTCCACAAAAACTTCTTTTCTACATAGAAAATAACATTTCAATGCTGTTGCCAATTAGGTCCTATATGGTGAATAGCCTTTGAAAACTGTGGTTTCCCAAGACTTTCTCACAGTGGGAAGAAAATTGCTACAGGCTGTCCTTGAATTACAAACATCTAACTTACAAACTACTTGTAATTAAGAACAGAAATGAGACAATGGGAAGTGATGTTAAATTCACTTCTAAAAAAATTATTATGGGGAAAAGATGTCCCAACTGAAGCTTTATCCCCAATCCTTGCTTTCATACAATAAGCCATTTTTTTCAAAATCCATTGCTCATAGGGACAGAAAGTGCAGTGAAATCTTCTGACCAGGGGCACGGACAGCAAAACAAATGCCACAGGAGTACTCGCCCTTTCATTTGCTATCCAAATCTCTCTCTCTCCAACACACTCATGGAGGAAAACAGTTCTCTAGCAGATTTCTATTGTTTTCCCCTGCTGGGCAAGCAGGAATGCATTTGGCCTTGTGGCACATGCCACTTGGGTCATTACTTGGCAACCAGGACTGTGTGAGATTCTCCCCTTGCCCACAGTCCCAAACAAAGAGTCCATAAGCACAACATGATTTGCACTAATAAAATTACAGTATTGGATGCCAGCCAATATACAATGAAAGTGTAATAAATACATCAGAACAGTTTTTCTCTTTGAGATTTTACAAATTTGCACAATTTGCATGAACAAATGCCAGTATGTGGCTTGGTGGCACTGTAACATTTGCTTTTTCTAGAAGGCAGAATTAATTCATTATTTGGATTGTATTAATTTGAAAGGATAATTAACACATTTCTTTGTTCTTTGTACTCCTAGGTCTATGAATACAGTTCAGTTTTCTGAATCATTCTTGCACATTTGTTTCTAAATGTACTAATGTAGATTATTTCTCCTCTTAAACTCGTAAGAAAACTTTCAAACAGTGGTTCAGAAAGACAACTCCAACCTTTAAATAGGGCCAGCTAAGATGAAGCTGTCTGTGAGGAGCCTCCAGATGTGAACTGGAGTTTAACTCCCATCAATCCTCACCCTTGGATATGTTATCCAGGACTGATAGGCACTGCAATCCAACATTATCTGGAGGGCCACATATCATCTATAGTAGGGCTCGGGAAGCTATGGCTCACGAGCCAGGTGTGGCTCTTTTGATGATTGCATCTGGCTCGGCAATGATTTTGACAATTACATCACTCCCCAAAGTGGGCCCGCAATAAGCCAAGGCCCTGCAAGCCGGGAGGACGTTCCGGGCGGAGGGCCCCAAGCCGGCCGCCACCCGCTCCCACCTGCAATGCGCCATGGCTGCAAAGGCAGCGGGCAAAACAATGGCGCAGTACTGGGGGAAGGGCGTGGCACAGGAACAAACAGCCTGACCATGCGAGCAACGCAGCCAGCCGAGGCCCAGCGCACGTGGTCAGCCAAGGCCCAGCACGACAGAGGGGCACCCCAGAGTGGCAAGAGCCTGCCGAGCGCCACTCTGCTGCGTCGCCCCGGGAAGCCAGCTGAGACCCTGCATCTGCAGGGAGAAACGAGGAGCAGGGCCACCACCTCCGACAACCCCCACCTCTGTCCATCGTTACGGCACACCCGCGGCAAGAAGCGGAAGGGTGCGGGGGAGCGAAAGAGCCCCACTATGTCAACAGGAAAATTTGCAGCCCAGGGTGCAAGGTAACTGGGTGAGACGGCCCAATGCTGACCGACGCCCCATGGCCACAAGGGAAGAGGGCCCGCCACCCATGACCTTGCAGGTACCAGTTCATTTTAGAAGTAGTTTAAAATAACATTGACTCCAGATAGCACCTGCCATAACCACCATATATTATATGGCTCTCACTGAAATAGATTTCCAAATATTTTGCTTTCATGGCTCTCTGAGTCAAAAAGGTTCCCGACCCCTGATCTACAGTGTTCCCTCGCTACTTTGTGCTTCGCTTTTCGCAAACTCGCTGTTCTGCGGGTTCTTGCCTCCCAGTTTATGAATTGTTGCCATTGCCCAGAGTGGCATTCTAATTCTGCCTCCTGGCAACGATGAAGTGTGGAAGGGAGAGAGGCAGACAGTCAAGAGAGATTGCAAAGCAAAGCAGAGGTAGCTAGCAAAAAAACAAACAAACAAAAAAAACCCAGCGTGCAGTGCCTTTAAATCTCTCCTCGCTCCTGCCTCACCTTCAAAACGCAATATACATATATAGTGTCCCAGATTTTCACTTTTTGTGCATGGTCCTGGAACGTAACACCCATGATAAGTGAGGGAACATTGTACTTCTGCTCTGCCTACATTTCTGGGAGAAGGATTGTGCCAACTCCAGTAGTGAGTAGGCTCATGGTCCATGTCCAGGACTATCACTGCAATGTGTATGGTCACCCTGCATGAACATCAAACCACACAGAACCCACACAGAAATTGTCTGTGGTCCTGCTTCTATCTCCAGCTATATATAAATATAACACTTACTGTATGGATTTTCAGAGAAGAAGCACATGGATCAAGGGGAAAGCCCACGTAATTGTATTCCTGTTGCTGTGCTCAGCTGAATTAGCCTCTCCTTGAAACCAGCTCTTAAATATTATGTTGGCATAAAAACTGCCTTTAATGTGCATACATCTCTTAATGTTTTTTTCTCTTCAATTTATTTTCTACAGTCCCTTTTGGTATAAAATAACCTTGTCGAGCCATCTGTGCAACATAAAGCAGCCCTGAAATGCATTTCCTGTGATTCAAATAATTTTCAAAAAGCTCCCATTCATCTCCTTCCTTTTTTGCTAGAATGAGACTAACATTCAACCCCGCTTACCCCAAGAATGCAGGCTGCCCGGATGGGTAATTAAAGCACTGTGTGTTTCATTTCCTGTTTCTAACTGCACGGAGCCCCCCCCCCCCACTTTTTAAAAGCATGTTCTAGCCCTTTTGCTTAACCCTTTGGAGGCTGAATAAGAGCTTGTTTTGCCTAGCAAGGATGAGAATCTTAGCTCAACAGTCAAAGTCTCAGCTGACTGTGAAAATTAATTATCAGTCTTCTGGCTACATGCAGCAATATTATTCACCAACTATATGGGTTGTTTTAATGCATAAAGTTGAGAATATAAAGCTTTTTAAACATTTTGGAAGCTGATTTGGAACGAAACGACATTACTAGGCAATTTTGCTAGATACAAATCTGCATACAGGTCTCCGCGGTCAGCAAGGTTGCTTTTTTCATCTGCGACAGGCTCGGAGGCTGGCCCCCTATATCTCCCGGAATGACCTGGCCACGGTGATCCAAGCTACGGTCATCTCAAGGCTGGATTACTGTAACGCGCTTTACGTTGGCCTTCCTTTGTCGGCGATCCGGAAGCTGGTGCAGAACACTGCCGCCCGGCTCCTGTCTGGAACCCCAGCAGGCCACCACATCACACCTGTTTTGCAGGATCTGCACTGGCTCCCAATCGAGCACCGGATCTCCTTCAAGGTGTTGGTTCTTACCTTTAAGGCCTTGCATGGCCTGGGGCCAGCGTACTTGAGGGACCGACTCACCCCACACTGTCCCCCGAGATCACTACGCTCCGAGGATGCTAATTTGTTAGAGATACCCTCGGCGAAATCAGCTAAACTGACATCTACTCACCGGAGGGCGTTCTTCGTTATAGCTCCTACACTGTGGAACGCCCTCCCGGCTGGAACGCGGGCTATAAAGGACCTGCTCCCGTTTAGACGCGCCTGCAAAACTTATTTGTTTAAGCAGGCCTTCGGTGAGTAGGTCCTGCCCATGTTCCGCTTTAGCCGCTGTCCTGGGGTGTCACGCTATCTAATTTCTTAACTGTACCTGGGGGTTTTGTATTTTGCTGTTTTAACTGTTTAATTGTCTTAGATGTTTTATCGCATTGCTTGTGTGTCGTTGTACCTTCGGTTCCTGTGAGCCGCTGCGAGCCTCAGGGAGTCGGCGGCATAGAAACCCGAATAATAATAATAATAATAATAATACAGAGTGTGATCTAGGTTTGCGGCAGGAAAAGAGAAGGGCTGTGCTACAAATAAAGCTCCTTGATTCCCTACAACTTCTTATTGTGATGGCTTTTTCACTTTGCCTGTTGTGACGGTGCAGCAAGCGCCACTTGTATGTAAAACTTTAAGTTGCTAAGGTTTGCACTGTTATATTGTGTTTCTGCAAGCCTGCTCAGTTTTGCACTGCTTGCTAAAGGTTTGGTTGCATTGATTGGTTCTTACACCTGTCAATCATTGTTTAACAGAGCCCAACTGAGTTTGTTCTGTCCCTTTTTCTAGGGACTTGGAAATCTAGCCATTTTCTTTACAGAGCTTTCCTGGATCTCTCCAGAAGAGGACATATCTGAAGGTTTGCCAGGGCCAGCCTTGGTCAAGCCATCTCTCAACACAAGACAATAGACTTTCCCTGGGTCTCATATGGAAAGCCCAACATACCGGATGGTTGGGTAGTTCTGAGGAGACCCAGGCGCCTTCAAATTAGTTGTCTGGCATTCAGAAGAAGATCCCATACCTTCAATATAGGCCAGTTGGTGGGGGTCTCAAGTGTCTTTACCTCGAGATCACAAAGACAGAGGGGACTTGGAGAGCCATCTGGCTGAAGCTTCCAGACCCAAGCAATTAAGAGACTGTAAAGTATTTTTCTTTTATCCTTTGGGGAACAAAGCAAAGTGCCTGAGAGCAAATAACTCTTGTTTTAAGCAATAGAGCCTGTTTGAGTTATCTATAGTGTCCAGCTTGGTCATTGGGAGCCCCAAGCCTCTAAAGGAAGGCAAGAAGCAATCCCCCGGTAGAGAGAGTCTATTTAGCTGAGCGGCTAAATGACTTCTTTGCCTCCATTTTCACACAGGAGGACAGACAACATATGCCTGCAGCTGAGTCAGTTTTTTCAGGGAGGGAATTAAAAGAATTAAAACAGATAGAGATAAACAAGGAGGATGTTCTCATATGCCTTACTAAACTAAATGTCAACAAATCACCAGATCCAGACGGCATCCACCCCAAAGTTCTTAAGGAACTCAAGTGTGAAATTGCTGAACTTCTAGCTAAGATATATAACCTTTCTCTAAGATCAGGCACTGTACCCGAGGACTGGAGGGAGGCAAATGTAACACCGATCTTCAAGAAAGGATCCAGAGGTGATCCAGGAAATTATAGACCAGTCAGTTTAACCTCAGTTCCAGGCAAAGTGATGGAAACCATTATTAAAGAAAATATTACTAGGCACATAGAAGAACAGGCATTGCTGAAAGAAAATCAACATGGTTTCTGCAAAGGCAAATCATGTCTTACTAACTTGTTAGAATTCTTTGAGGGTGTAAATAAACACATAGATAAAGGGGACCCAATTGATATTGTTTACCTTGACTTTCAAAAGGCTTTTGACAAAGTCCCTCACCAAAGGCTCCTAAATAAGCTCTTCAGCCATGGAATCAGAGGACAGGTCTTGTCCTGAATTGGAACCTGGCTAAACTGTAGAAAACAAAGGGTGGTAATAAACGGACATTTCTCTGGGTGGAAAGAGGTGAGAAGTGGCGTACCCCAAGGTTCAGTTTTGGGTCCGTTACTTTTAATTTATTCATTAATGATCTGGACGTAGGAGTGAATTCTGAGGTAGCAAAGTTTGCAGACGACACTAAATTGTTCAGGGTAGTTAAAAATGAAACTGATTGTAAAGAGCTCCAGAAAGATCTCTCGAAATTGAGTAAATGGGCAACAAAGTGGCAAATGCATTTTAACCTAAACAAGTGTAAAGTCATGCACATCGGGGCAAAGAACCCCAACTACACCTACCAATTGATGGGGTCAAAGCTTTCCGAGACAAACCAGGAAAGGGATCTTGGGGTCTTGGTGGACAGCTCAATGAAGATGTCAACCCAGTGCGCAGCAGCAGTGAAAAAAGCAAATTCTATGCTAGGCATGATCAGAAAGGGAATCGAAAATAGGTCAGCAAATGTTGTATTACCTCTCTACAAATCTATGGTAAGGCCACATTTGGAGTACTGTGTACAATTCTGGTCTCCGCACCTTAAGAAGGATATAACGGAACTGGAAAAGGTACAGAAAAGGGCAACAAGAATGATCCAAGGGATGGAGCGGCTCCCTTATGAAATCAGGTTGCAACGCCTTGGTCTTTTCAGCCTTGAAAGACGGCGTTTAAGAGGTGACTTGATCAAAGTGTATAAAATCATGCATGGGATAGAAAAGGTGAATAAAGAAAAATTATTTTCTTTGTCACAAAACACTAGGACTAGAGGGCACTCCCTGAAGCTCCAAGGTAGGAAAATTAGGACTAATAAAGGGAAATATTTCTTCACCCAGAGGGTGAAGGAACTCACTTCCAGAAGAGGTTGTGACAGCTGTCAGCCTGAACAACTTCAAGGCAGGATTAGACAGATTCATGGATACCAAGTGTATCGGTAGTTATTGAAAAGGACATTCAAGTGCCACCTCGGAGTTGGTTGAGGTAGGCAGGATTTCCCTGGGTACTGGTTGTGGGGGGTTGGGAGCAGGTCAGGGTTTTGCCCTCCCTTCTGCTCGAGATCCCCGTGTACAACTGGTGGGCCACTGTGTGATACAGAATGCTGGACTAGATGGGCTGAGGTCCGATTCAGCATGGCTCTTCTTATGTTCTTATGTACTTGCCCTTCCTAAGTATATATAGACCAGGTGCGACAGCACACCTGTCAAAATTTGGACTGTTGGAGTTCAGAGACAGACAGATCTGCTCTTCCAGGGCTAAATCCAGTGTAACTCCAACAGCGATAGACTCACTGAATCAATGGGACTTGTTGAGTAAATGCTTAATGCAAACTCATCCATTAAGCACAATGATTTTAATGGGTCTGTACTAATTGGGATTGGGTTGCCTCCTTGAATTTAGTTTCCTGTCTCTTTTAATTGCTCTTTTAGTTTTTTTTAAAGTATATATTGAAAACTCTTCTTATGTTTTGTGTTAGAATCCACACTGAGTATTAAAAATGCCCCATAAAGGCAAGTTATAAGTGTCTTTAACTACAATCACTCAATGGGCTTGAAATTCACATCATTGTCATAAAGCCTTACTCCTCAACGCCTGTGTGATAAATTCAATCTGACATGCAGCCCACATATATGTAGGTCATTTCTCCCACCCAGGAGAAGCCCCTTCATCTCAGAAATGGTACATGGCAGCTACTTAACACGGAAGCTTTAGGACAGCGAAGCTTTGGCATTGCAGGCAGATGGGGTGGGCCAAAGAAAGGGCAGAGGCATCAAACAGCAGCTGAAAACAAACTAGGGCAGTGGGAGGTGACTCCTTCTCCTTGACTTGCAAAAGAGAGGTGGGAGATTGATTCTTAATTCCAGCTCTTCATCAGATAGAGGTACTCTGCAATGACAATCCAATACCCAAGCCATGGAGACAGCTGGGTGGGGAATGCAAAAACACTCATTTCCTGCAGGATCCTGGAATTTCCTTTCAAGGCCTCCTGCATACACACTGATCCAACCTGATCCTGCTTAGCTTGTCAAACGAGAGAGGATCAAAACCCACAAGGAA
Source organism: Anolis apletophallus (assembly GCA_030556195.1). Lineage (NCBI taxonomy): Eukaryota > Metazoa > Chordata > Lepidosauria > Squamata > Anolidae > Anolis > Anolis apletophallus. The sequence goes on along the minus strand of JARBWK010000009.1, from coordinate 44,873,277 downwards.
ACCAACTAATGGAGATTTCATTAATTAAATTAAAAACCTCTTTAGTTGCACAGAACACAAACATTTAGAGCCACAGCAAGCCCTCAGAACAGATAGATGCAATGTGTTACCTGCACAAGGAGTTCCAGCTTCCTGTCATCAAGGAGGTGCACTTGACACCGGCGGCCCTCTGTCATCTGGAAAAACAACAACAGCAAGAAGACTGGTTAATTCACAGGCCCAACTCATACTGCAAGATGCTACTAGCCGCTGAAGGTTTTGCTGCTCCACACAATGTCACAGTTGATTCCTCACTCACTATCTAGCATTCCTCCCCATAAGTCAGCATAAGGAAGGAGAAAAAAATAAATACACACATCCTCTAGCTCTTCCTGAATGCACATATCGCCTCTGGTTTGACACAATTAAGCATGGGATTGTTCCAGTGAGGAAATAGGAGAGTATTGAAAGGGCCAGAGATTCTTGTATTAGAAAAATGAGGTTATACATGGTTTCCCAGAGAAAAGCTACTTTGATTATTACGATTCCTAGAATCTCGCAGGTATAAACCAAAAAATTTAAAAATGTTGTCAAGCTTTGATAAAAGCTTTATCATAAGTTCCTAATCCTTGGTCAACAGATGGGCTTTAGGTCTTCATGAACAGAGCACATAAATGATTTCCTTGCTCCTACCATTTACCTTCTGTTACTGTGAATACTGTGTGCATGTTCTGGATAATGGGTGCAAAGTTTTCAGTCGATTCTGCAAGGACTTTCAACCAAAAACACTAAAGAATCACTGTCCGTTGTGGCTTATTTGAGGCTGATCAAACCTGGATTAGTTTGAGAGTGTTAGGGTGGTAATAGTAAAAAGTTATATAGCAGGGAGGCAAGGGATCAGTGGTGGTCATTGTTGGATATCTGCCCACACCCAGGCCTGACTACCAACCACAAAACTGCCGTGCCTCTTTGTATGTGACTGTCATATACACACTATCCCCATAGATCAGAAGAAAATGAGCAATGGATGAGATAGAGGGGAAGGAACAAATATGAGAATATGGCCACATAGCCCGAAAACCTACAACAACCTAGAAGACGCAAAAGCCAAAAATTTTTGCTTACTCTTCTGCTTTACCTTCATGGTGACAGGAAAGACACGAGCTACAGGGAACAATGAGTAATGGTGATAAGAACGAGATGGACCCAATGCTTAAGCTCTCACCACAGTTAACCTGCCAACAACCTAGCATATTTATATCCTAGCCACTCAAGTAAAAACCAAATCATTTGGTATGTTAGGAAAGGAGTTATTTAAACAGCTATATATTCACATTACTAGGATTTTCAAGCAACTATGCATGGCTTTAAAGCTCCTTGGTGGTGCAGCAGGTTAAACCACTGAGCTGCTGAACTTCCTAACTGAAAGGCTGGCAGTTCAAAAGTGGGGAGCGGAGTGAGTGCCTGCTGTTAGGCCCAGGTTCTGCTAACCTAGCAGTTCGAAAACATGCAAATGTGAGAAGATCAATAGATACTGCTTCTGTGGGAAGGTAACAGCGCTTGGAGGTGTCTTCAGTTTAGAAATGGAGATTAGCAGCACCACCCAAAGTAAGACATGACTAGACTTACTGTCTTTATCTTTACCATTAATGTATGGTTTTAGAGGATTTTACCATTTCTAAGTTACAGATTTTAAACTATGAAAAAAACATGAAGTGGAACTGTGATTTGAACTCATAGACACAAACGTAGCTCTTTTATCTATTGCTCTCCAGAAAGTGATATTTTAGACTTGGTTAGGTACAAAATAGGTCAAGGTAAATAGTTCAAGCTAAAGTGGTCTGATAATTGCTGTGAATTGAGGGTCATATAATCTGGTAATAGCAGGAAGGTAAATAATAGGATAGAATATGCTATGCAAGATTATGGAGAAAAAAACGAAATACTCAAAATTGAAGATTGGAAGGAAAAACATTATGGACATAATAAATATGGATAGATTAACCTATTTACTACAAAAATATAAAGGGAAAAGGGAGACGGAGACAGACTGGTTACAAATAACAGAGTGCCTAAAGTAAGATAAAAGACAAGATAAATTATAAGGGTAGAACCTCCCATACACTATAAGAAGATCAAAAAGAAGAATGGGAGAAACTACTCCGGAAAGACTGGGGGGGGTGGAGGAAAAGGAAGAATACCTTCTAGAAGAAGCTCGGCAGTAGGACCAAAGACACTATTACTTTCTTTTATCACTCCCTCCCTTTGCTGACTAAATTCCTTTTTAACTCTTTTTCCTTCTGTTTTCTCCTTCTGTTTTCGCTCTTTACATTTCTCATCCTCTCTACACTCTATCTTTTCCTTCACATTTTTTCTTTTCCCCCTAGCTTTCTCCTCTCTCTCTCCCTCTCTCTCCTCTCTCTCTCTTCCTTCTTTCCCTTTGTTTTTAAATGAAACTATGTATTTTGAAAAAATTCAATAAAGATTATTTAAAAAATAAGTAAATAATAGGCTTGGGGAAGAAATGGGGTCTGTTCAAAATAGTCCCAGGTATATTTTGTAGGATCAGAGCTATGCTATATTGACTCCTTCTAATGGTGATGTGCACATCTTCAGATCACAGGAGTTTAAATGTCCCTGAAACACTGTATCCAGAATGCTACATCAAAAATTCTACACCAAACTTGCCCATTATGTCTTAGGTTGAGTAGTTTAAATGTTTCTACACAATGCATTCCATTCGTACCATAAGCTAATACAAATCAGAAACTCATTATGTGACATTATGTGACATCCTTGACGTCCCTTTGGGTAAAATGACATTTTCACCCTTCCTCTGTTTCCCTGACTTTTTTTACTTGCCCAGTTTTGTAATACTGTAACAATGTGGAGTTTCTAAGCGGCGCCATACCTTCTATTTCAAAGCAGACACCTTGCAGTTGCATTATCTGACACCACTGCAAAGCTCAGAAAAAGGCAGGTCACACAACAAGAGCACCACAGCAAATCCTTAAGTTCCTGGTTTGCTTGTGAACTCCTGAAAGAATGCCAGCACTTTTATTTATTTTATTTATTTATAATTCACATTTGTATACCGCTTCATCCCGAAGGCTCTAAGTGGTTTACAGAATTTGGGTGCCCAGTGACACACCAACAACACAAAAGTACAGTAGACATGGGTAGAGAACACAAGGATGGGGGAGAGGGGGGAGGAAGGGAGGAAAGAGGCCAGCAGCGATACCTTCTTGCTCTGTTGCACTGACAACAAAACCCAACTGTTGTGCCCATGTCAGCATATTCCACTCTACAAAACAAAAGCAAAAGTGACCTGCTTTCTTTCTTATCAGAGCTGACACTTTCATGAACTTGCCAGGGTACATTAATGACTCTGTTGTGCCTGTGCCCTCAGAATGTCTCCAAGTATTAATTCCATCAAAGCCAAAATACTGTGCAAGGAGCATATTTATTTTGTCATTAGACATATGTTTGTCGTATACATGTTGTGCTCCACCCTGAGTCCCTTGCGGGGTGAGAAGGGCAGAATATAAATGCTTAAACAAATAATAAATCAGGTATACTACAAGTATCTTGGATCTCAATCATCCATATTATATGGTTATTATGGAGATTGTGGCACATCACATAGGAGAATGCCAGGTTGGTGTAGGTCCTACACAGTTTACTGAAAGGCTGAACTGCTTTGGCTATGTAGGTTCTCTGGTATACAAAGTACTTTAAAGTCCTACACTGAAATTGTGATGTTTACATTTGCGGATCACCCAATAAGGCACAATTATCCAGTTCCCCCAAAATGCCAAAAACCTACTTATTGTAATGGAAACAGAAAACAGGGTTTTTAATTCTGCAAAATTGTTCCAGTTCCTTGCACCATATGAATCTATATATATAAAAATCAAGACGTCGTGGGATGTCCTTTATGCACGGCCAAACTACGCCCCCCACAAACACCAATCCAACGAGACACATTCCCCCAGACCACGAGGTATTACCTTAACACAAAAAAACCCCCCGTCCTACCTTCCAACCCCCCCAAAACAAGCCCCCAAAAACCGCCCATTGCCTCCCGTTCTACGCTGGCGCGGCGCAGAACACAGGGAGAACAATCGCGCAGGCGCACTCAAAACCACCTCCCCCAACATACCAACCCATCCCGTCTCCCTCTCTCCCCACTCACCCTGAACCTTCGATCCGTCCCCCGCGGAAGACCCCTAAAACTGCCCCCCCCAACTCCCCCATAGCCACCAAGCGTAGTGGCGCTTGCGGCGCACTCAGCCACCCCCACCCACCCCCACAAACATCCCCTCGCCCTCAGTCCTCGCTCAACAGGTGCCCGGGTCCAGGAGCGGCTGGAAGGCGACAGAGGACGAAAAGCTAGCGGAGGAGGCACCCACGACGCAACCCGGGTTCAGAAGCGGCGGGGAAACAGCGGAGGCAGCAGACACGGCCACGGGACTACACTTCCCAGAAGGCCCCGCACGGCTCAATGGCAAGGAGGGCGAAGGAACAGGAAGTCGCCGTGCAGGGCCATCTGGGGAGTGGAGTACCGTGGCCTTGTCTGCTGCCTCCGCTGTTTCCCGCTGCTTCTGAACCCAGGTTGCGTCGTGGGTGCCTCCTCCGCTGGCTTTTCGTCTCTGTCGCCTTCCAGCCGCTCCTGGACCCGGCCACCTGTTGAGTGAGGGCGAGGGGATGTTTGTGTGGGTGGGAGTGGCTGAGTGCGCCGCAAGCGCCACTACGCTTGGTGGCTATGGGGGTTTTGGCTATGGGGCTTCCCAGGACCAGGAGAGGCAGAAATCCCCCACCAAAGTTGCGAGGCTGCGGCCCGGAAAGAGGTGCGCTGCTGCTTCTCCTTCCCCCTCCAAGACCTTCCCCCCCAATCACACACACTTCTATGCCACTCCTTCCCCACTCCCCCTTTCACACACATATATACATACATACACAAACATACACACATATACACATACACACACATATATACATATAGACACATTCACACACATATACATACACACACATACATACACACATACAAATACACACACATATATACATATACACACATTCACACACATGTACATACACACATATACAAATACACACATACATACACACATATACATGCACACACCAATATACACATGCACACCCACATACATACACATATACACACATGCACACAAATATACATACACATATATACACATGCACGCACATATACATATATAGACATACACACCCACCAAGACCATTAGTAACATCAATTCCAACCCTTACACACTCAGACTTTCTCACATCTCCTAAATAGGGCACAGCAACGCGTGCCGGGTACAGCTAGTTGTGCTATAAACTCAGTCTGACTGGCAGCAATTTTCCATAGGCTTCAACAGAGTTTGAATGAAAAGTATTTCAAATGGCATATACCATTGGACCTTTGGATCAGTGAGATCTGGATCCATGATTTCCAGCAACCATGGATTGGCGTACCCCATATTAATAAAGGGAACACAGGTACACTGGAGTGTGTTTGTTCATATTGCTGCCATTTAATAATATGCATATTGTGGCTCCTGGAACCAAACCACCACAATTATGGGTGGCCCACTGTATATTTATTTAAATCCCACCTTTCTCCCAATATGGGAACCAAGGCCCCTTTCACATAATATGTCGTTTGACAATCATTAAATTGATGATAATATTAAAATATTTACAACATCCAATTTTTTTCCATGTCAGGAGTGACTTGAGAAATTGCAAGTTGCTTCTGTTGTGAGAGAATTGGCCATCTGCAAAGACATTGCCCAGGGGATGTTTGGATGGTTTGATGTTTTAGGAGGCTTCTCTCATGTCCCTGCATGGAGAGCAGGAGCTGACGGAGGGAACTCACCTGCTCTCTACCTGGATTTGAACCTCTGACCTGCTGGCACAAGGGTTTAACCCACTGCGCCATCAGGGGCTCCTAACATCCAATGAACAGTTCACATATTGTCAAAGACTTTCATGGCTGGAATCACTGGGGTATTGCATGGTTTCTGGACTGTATGGCCATGTTCTAGCAGCATTTTCTCCTGATGTTTTGCCTGCACCTGTGGTCGGCATCTTCAGAGGATCTATGCCCTGTTCTCCTTTGAACTAGATTTTTCCTCACAATGCTGTCCTGAACTCATGATCATCTAGTCAAGAATGAACTTCTCTCAACTTGGGGACAACAGCTCCCATTGTCCTATGGAGTAGAAAAGTGGGAATGGTAGATGGCCCCAGTTGGGAACAATGGACTCTGGGACCTCAATAAACCCCCAGAACATCTCACCTCTATTTTACTAGAGAATGGCTTTACTAGCAATGGCTCTAGGTATGTTCTGGTGGCTCTGGCTGCCAGAAGTCAAATCCTGTAGGACAGCACACCAGGTGCTGAAGTCTAGAACTTCAAAAGTTACCTCCTCACCTAAAACATAGAGGGCACAGCAAAGACATAATGAATACATACTTTACTTATTAATTTTAGGAAAAAAATTATATGTGAAGTGCACATTTTTAATAAACCGAGTTAGTATTTTGAAGTTTATGCCCATATTATTGAACTCCTTGGTTGTAAGTTTCCATGATAGGAATAAGGGATTTGAAATCCTCAAAAACTTGTTACACTAAAATTCCCATCAGTTTTGGCCAATTCTGAGGAATAATGGGAGTTGCCATCCAGCAACATCTGGAAGTTAATAATGGGAGTTGCCATCCAGCAACACTCTCTCACTCACTCTCTCTCTCACTCACTCATTCACTCTCTCTCACTCACTCACTCTCACAACACATTCTGTATTCCTGTTCTAGGGGCCACCACACAGAAATATTGGGCATACATTCACCAATAGTGAGCAATTTCTACATCTGACTTTATAGGCTGGAGGCACCTTATCTCTGTGATCCCTGATCTTTATGACTAATGGCATATATACAACATTCATTCATCCCAGCAGAAAGGAAATTCCTCTTAAAGGAAGTTACTTGGCAACTCCCAGTTCTTGGCCTCTTTAAGAAAGGATTTTCTAGTTACCTTTGACATCGACGTAAAGCTTTAAATCTCATTTACAGATTGCTGGCCCAAATATTTACACAGTGAATTTCTCTGCTGTGGATCTGACAGAGAAGCGAGCAATTGTTTTGTACCGTTCCACAAACCATTTTGGCAGCTTAGTATCTGACCCATTCATCTTGCCTGGAACTCCAAACATGAGCAAGACGGATCCACTATTTGCCACTAGTGCACTCTGGGAAATAGGCAGACTGTGCTTAATTCCATTTTTAATAGTCGCTGAAGGATCACTAGGACAAAATATGACTGAGGGGGGCTTTTGGATATGGAACACACAGGGAAGAGCCCCTTTTCTTTCTGTGTACATGAGTGCCTTTCAAAGTACCACCAGCAGCTGCAAATACATTGGCTGAAATCATCATCTTCATTAAACATCTCAAACACACACAGAAAAAAGAGGAAAATGTTGTTTTACTATGACAGATCTATACTCAAACAACATGTTTTGCCAGTCTTGGGGCTTTTTAAAAAATGCTTTAAAAGATGTTTCCTTCATGTCAAAGAAGAAGAAAAAGAAGAAATATTTATTGAATCAACAACGAAGTGGGTGTATGAGAGGGGTTTTGGTAAAAGCTTTCAGCTTTTGTAAAAAGTGTTCTCTCTTCAGGAAGCTACTTTTGACTTGGAAACAGGCAACTTTGTTTTCCAATTGTATATCCAGTGTTCCCTCACTTATTGCTGGGTTAGGTTCCAGGACCTCCCGCAATAAGTGAAAAACCATGATGTAGGGATACTCTATTTATTTTAATATTTATACATTTCTTTAGTAGTTATACACTATTTTAAGTCTTTATAAGCTTAAAATAAAAGGAAGGAAAGGCCCTTCAAGACTTAAGGGAGGGAGGACTGAGGAGGGAAAGCGCCTTGGAGAGTGGCAGTGGCAAAACTCCACAAAACAGTGAAAATACCATGATATATATATAAAATTAATATTTTTTTGAAATATGCGAAACAGCGAGTCTGCAATAAGCAAAGCGTGAAGTAGCAAGGGAACACTGTATCACTATAATGACAATGATACAACAAATCCCATCTTGGGAGAAAGGTATGGTTACAAATTGAATAACAGCCTCAAAAATCTCTTTTAAAGTAATGTTTTCAACATTATTGTTACAGTGTTTCCAACTTTTGTGTTATCTATTGAATTAACTGCATTTTTCTAACTCATATTTCAAGTTGCCTTGGATCTGTATATTCTCCACAACAGAGAGGCAACTCGCATTGAGCCCTCTATGTACCAGAGGAAAAATGGGCATAAATCAGTCACTAGGAATAAGAATACCAAAAACAGAACACTTCAGTATTCCTGGACATTGTATCTCAGATCTCAAAACAGCAGTTCTTCAACAACAACAACAACAACAACAACAACAACACAAAAGACGATTGGAAAGAAAAATGGCAGAATTGAAATATATCCACAAACTCCTATCCAACAACAGGGGACTGAACAAAGACAATTGTGTCCTGGCACACTACCCATAATATACCCTAACCCAGGGATCCTCAAACCTTTTAAGCAGAGGGCCAGTTCATGGTCCCGCAGACTGCTGTGAGGGCAGATTATAGAATCATTGAGTTGGAAGAGACTTTGTGGCTCATCGAGTCCAATCCCTTGCCAAGAAACAGGGAAATTGCATTCAAAGCACCCCTGACAGATGGCATCCATTATAGTTGGTTGTTGTTCTCGGTCTTCGAGTTGTTTCATACTTAGGCCAACCCTAAGGCAACCCTATCACAGAGATTTCAAGGAAATTTGCCTTTGTTTTTTCTCTGAGACTGAGAGCATGTGACTTGGCTAAAGTCACGCAGTGGGTTCAGAGCCACAGTCTGAGGTTCAAACCACTATGCCATGCTTTATGAATTCCTTCCCTCTTCACTCCTTCCTTTTCTCCTTCCTTCTTTTTCCCTATATCCTTTTCTTTCTTTCTTTCTTTCTTTCTTTCTTTTACCCCACCTCCCTCCCTTTATTTTGAAGAGAGCAAGAATGGGGCATGAATGGCAGTGGTGGCAGTCTAAAGTTTAGTGCTGGGGCGGGGCACTAAATGACCAGGGGTGGGTGGGTAAGATCTGGCCTGTGTGCCTTAGTTTGGAGACTTCTGCCCTAGCCTCTTGATGGCTCCCTTGGCCAGTTTATTACCTCTCCATTCTGGTTCCCAGCCAACATCCCACTATATTCCAATCATGCTCTCCACCATTCCTATGGTTATCTACTCTCTTTCACTTTAGGCAACATCTTCTCTCCTGTCTCTACTCTTCAGTGACTATCAGTAGAACTGAACTTGTCACCATATCACTTTATTCAAGATGTGCATTTCTGTTTCTATTTACACATACCACCTGCTCATTCACAGCTGTAAAGATTAATTTCTAAGCACCTCACTCTATGTATGTGACAAAGCAGACTTACGTCTATGGAAGCTTATGCTATTTATTTATTTATTTATTTAAAACTTTTGTATCCTGATCTTCTCACCTCCATAGAGAGACTCAGACTGGCAGACAGCAAGAATTCAATGCTAACATTAAAATCTAAAACATCATAAATAACCATAAAATTACCAATACATATAAAATAAATTACATAAAAAGCCGTTCACCAAGGTAAAATCATCTCCAACTCAGACCATGTATTCAGTCCACATATTGTGGTCAATGACTTAATCGATTAGCAATCTCCGCTCTCATTCTGCGAAGGCCTCATTCCACAGCCACATTTTCACTGGCTTCCTAAAGGCTTCCTAAAGGTCAGGAGGGAGGAGGCGGATCTAATTTCATTTGGGAGGGAGTTCCACAGCTGGGGCAACCACTGAAAAGGCCCCCCCACCCGTCCCCACCAGATGCGCCTGCGAAGGTAGTGGGACCGAGAGCAGGGCCTCTCCAGATGATCTTAACACTCTTGATGGTTCATTGGGGAGAATATGTTACCTTGTTGCGCCAGCTCCATTAACCCTCTTTCCCTACCGACTTGCAAATGCCGGGAGAGGGACACTCCAGTGTTGGAAAGTGTGTGAGGGAAGAGAGCTGGTGCAGGGTGTGCTCTCCCTCCACTGGCCCTTCCCCTGCACACTTGCGAATGCCAGGAAAGGGACGCCGCGCATTAGCAAGCGCGCAGGGGAATAGGGCTGGCACACTCCCAGCACCAACCCTCTTCCCCTGCGAACTTGCCAATGTGGCTGAGAGGTCACAGTGTTTCCAAATGTTTAGGGAAAGAGGCCACCACCGGGATGCTTCCTGCTCATGGCTGCACTGTGCGATGGTGGGCCTCTCCTAGAGGCTGGGTTTGCACCTCTCTGGGGGCCAGCAAGGAGGCCTCTCCTATCAGCTGTGCCTCCAGTCCAGTGATTTTGATGCAGAGCCGAAGCGATTGAAGGTACCGCAAATCCCATCATCTGTTCTACATCCTCCCCCAAAACCCTCCAGTATTTTGTGGTGCTCAGAATGCTCTTTGATTGCAAGTGAACTATAAATCCACATAACTGCAACTCCCAAATGTCAGGGTCTATTTTCCCAAATTTCTCCAGTATTTCCTGTTGCTCCAGGGAGTTGTTTATGCCACGTTTGGTTCAGTTTAATTGTTGATGGAGCTCAGAATGCTCTTTGATGGCTGGTGAACTATAAAGCCACACAACTGCAACTCCCAAATGTCAGGGTCTATTTCCTTAACCCTCTACAGTTTTTTCTGTGCTCCTGGGAGTTGTGTATGCCATGTTTGATTCAGTTCAATTGTTGGTGAGGCTCAGAATGCTCTTTGATGGCTGGTAAACTATAAATCCACACAACTGCAACTCCCAAATGTCAGGGTCTATTTCCTTAACCCTCTACAGCAGGGTGCTCACACTTTTTCAGCATGGGAGCTACTGATTAAAAAACTAAGTCCCAAAGATCACCTACCCAGAAATGTAAAACGTATAACTATTTTCTTATTTATTTATTTATATTTATTATTCATTTTTATGTACCGCTCCTTCCAGCAGGCTCGGGGCAGTTTACATAAAATGAAGTTATAAAACATCAACATTTCAATTTAATAACAACAATATAAAACAGAGTATAAAAATACATCCAACCACCCCATTTCTCCCACACTGCCATATTACCACACATATTATCAGGCAGAAAGTAAGAAGAGAGGCTTTTGAACTGCAAGGCCATTTAATACTCAGCAAGGTAAACAAAGAGGCATGCAAAAATACATCCAGGCACCCCTTCCTCTCACCCTGGCATTTTCCCACAGATATTCTCAGGCAGAAAGAAAACAGTGAGACCTTTCAGCTGCAAGGCCATTACTTTTTCAGGAATGTAAACAAAGGGGCATGCAAAAATACATCCAGGCACCCCTTCCTCTCACCCTGGCATTTTCCCACAGATATTCTCAGGCAGAAAGAAAACAGTGAGACCTTTCAGCTGCAAGGCCATTACTTTTTCAGGAATGTAAACAAAGGGGCATGCAAAAATACATCCAGGCACCCCTGCATGTAGCCGGGGGGGGGGCTAAGGGGCTCAGCCCCGAAATTCTCAGGGTGGTCCGAAAAGGCCTTACTGGTACATTATTTAAACTGTTATGTTTATTCATATCATGATCTGATCACCATGCTCATTATATCCCACATTAATGGGGTTATTGGGATAACAATACAAAAGGTTTGCTTGGGTAGACCCTCTTCCACCCAGTCTCAGCCCCCCGAACCAAACTCAACCCCCCCCCCAACCAAAATCCTGGCTATGGCCCTGCAGGCACCCCTTCCTCTCACCCTGGCATTTTCCCACAGATATTCTCAGGCAGAAAGAAAACAGTGAGACCTTTCAGCTGCAAGGCCATTACTTTTTCAGGAATGTAAACAAAGGGGCATGCAAAAATACATCCAGGCACCCCTTCCTCTCACCCTGGCATTTTCCCACAGATATTCTCAGGCAGAAGAAAACTGTGAGACCTTTCAGCTGCAAGAAATACATCCAGGCACCCCTTCCTCTCACCCTGGCATATTCCACAGATATTCTCGGGCAGAAATAAAAAATACTGACCTTTGTGCTACAATTTGGTCAGGAAATGGTTCCCAAAGCCTCCTGTTTCTCCTCCGTCGTGGTTCTCTTCGCACGCTGCCTGCACGCGCGCTGCCTCCAAGTGCACATGAGGTGTCAAGGAGGTAGAATGGGCGCTTCTGCGCAGGCGAGCAGTGCATCGCGTCACCCACAGCCACCCCCTCCTTTGGCCTGTGACGATTCTGAGGAGGGAGGGAGGGGGAAAGCAGAAGAGCAGAGGAGGTGGCGTCATCCATAGCCACCTCCTCCTCCACTCTCTTCTGCTTTCCCCTCCCTCCTCAGAGTAGTCACGGACCAAAGGAGGGCATCGGGTCAGCTCCCTCCTTTGGCCTGTGACGATTCTGAGGAGGGAGGGAGGGAGGGGGAAAGCAGAAGAGCAGAGGAGGCGGCTCCACTTGCTGCTGCTGCTTGTGCCCTCGCTGCCTTTCTCCTTCGAGGGCAAGCGAGGGCAAGGCGGAGTTTCCATCCCCGCAGCCCCCTTCCTGCTCGGGTTCAGCCTGAAGAACAGCTGGTGAGGCCCAAAGATCACCAGGAAGAGGGCCGAAGATCGACTAGGTGCTCGCGATCACCGTTCTGAGCACCCCTGCTCTACAGTATTTTCTGTGCTCCTGGGAGTTGGGTATGCCATGTTTGGTTCAGTTCAATTGTTGGTGGGGCTCAAAATGATCTTTTATTGCTAGTGAGCTATAAATCCATACAACTGCAACTCTCAAATGTCAGGTTCTATTTTCCCCAAAATCCACCAGTGTTCAAATTTGGGCATGTTGAGTATTTGTGCCAATTTTGGTCCAGATCCATAGTCATTTGGGTTCACAGTGCTCTCTGGATGTAGGTGAGCTACATCTCCTGTAAATCACTGTCAGTTTTTCCTAATTTACTCCAGTGTTTTGTGTTGATCATGGTGGTTCTGTGTGCCAAGTTTGCTCCAGGTCGGTAATTTGTGGGGGGTCTCAGCGGTCTGTGGAAGTCAGAGCCGAATCGGTTGAAGGTACTGGCAATCCAATTATCAGTTGTTCATACTCCCCCAAACATATTGTTTTTATGATTAATCACTATGCTTTAAGTATGTTCAATTTGTAACAATGAAAATACATCCTGTATATCCAATATTTACATTACGATTCATAACAGTCGTGAAGTAGCAAAAAATATGGGTGGGCGCCCCCACAACATGAGGAACTTTATTTAGGAGTCACAGCATTAGAAAGGTTGAGAACCACTGCTCTAGCATGAACTAAATAGTCTATTTATATTTTACTAAAGTATATATCAGTTAGATTTTAAAATGTTGTTAGGTTCCTTTCTTCTCCCCCTTTCTTCTGTTAAAGACACAACAGATTAATGTAGTTATTTCTTGGAAAAGGAAATACAGAGAGACTACTATTCCATCTTTTTTTAAAGGGTGCATTCAATCACTCCATTACAAAGTAGCTCTTCAAAGTGATGTATGAACAATGCATGAATCATTTTCATGAAGCACTTGAGCAAACTGGGCTCAAATCCACTACTCTTTATAACACAACAATATGAGAATCTCCGACCTGAAAAGTCTTGTGTCCATTGCCTTTGTTTGTTTTTTAAAAAGACTATCTTCAGCCTTTTCCTTCTTTCATTTTCTAGTTGCTATGCCACATAATGGGTGCTGAGCTGTTTTACATCAAATAGTTATTTAAATTACATGCATTTGTTGTTCAATGAACCAAGCCATCCTACTTTCCATCTCTCACAGCTTAATACTTGTCTCATGTTCATTTGAAAGGAAAATGCTATTTTCAATATTTAGAGTATGGCACTTTAACATGTGACCAATCTGCTAGCTTTCCGGGTAACATTTTCTACGGTGAACTCCATACTATGTACAAGATCCACAACTGGGCCAGGAACATCCATATCAAGTTTGTTTCTTTGTTTTTTATCCCAGGAACGTAAAGAAATTATCTAGGGCTTTAAACATGTGATTAAACCATGATTTTGTCAGATCAGATATTCCACCATCCACCTTAATACTACAGACTCGTCTTACAGAGTGATCTCCAAATCTCTGATATCTGTGCTCTAAGAAGCAGAAGAACTAAGCTAATTTAATACAGAGATGCAATTTCTTCTATGCCTGTCGGGCCCTTGAAGTTGTGTTGGGAAAAATTAGAAATAAATTCAACCGTTAAGCTAATTAGAAAAGACTTGCTGAATCAACAAAGCTTACCTAAGCGTTGACTGACCAACTTCCAATTGATTCACATGATTTTGGCTTGAACAAAGGGAAACTTGACATTTATTTTAAGACTTTCATCTCTTTTTAAGAATTGCTCTTATTTCAGGAATATTACGAGTACATTGGATGTGGAACTTATGGAGCCCTCCCGATGTTGCATTGCAAGTCCCATCAATTCTAGCCAGCGCAGGCAATCATGAGCAATTCTGGGAGCAAAAGGCCGCCGACATCTTCAGGTTTGCATAGTTCTTAATCCTACTTTAAATACAAACAAATAAACTATGTTGCAGCATTGTATCTATATATCCTCTTAGATGGCTGTCATGATGGATGGCTGGATGGTGAGGCATTACGCCCATTGTCTTTGGGAAAGAGCCTAGGGGTCCTATTAGACCAGGGGTGCTCACACTTTTCCAGCATGCGAGCCAACCAAGTCCCAAAGATCTATCTACCCACTACTCAGAGAGCCATAAAAGCAAAATATTAGGAAATTTATTTCAGTGAGAGCCATATGATATATTTTAAGACTGAATTCAACTAAATGTGAGTATAATAAGCCCCTGAGCATTCCTCACAAATGGCATGGGAGCCATACACACTGTGCCTGTGATCTGCCTGCGATCCACCAGGACGCCCTTCGAGATCTACCAGTAGATTGCGATCTACCTAATGAGCACACCTGTGTTAGACCCCCTGTTGACAATGGAGGCCCAGGTCTCCGCTGTAAGCAGATCAGCATTTTTCCATCTGCGGCAGGCTAGACAACTGGCTCCCTACCTATCTAGGAGTGACCTGGCTACAGTGATCCAGGCGACGGTCATCTCAAGACTGGACTACTGTAATGCCCTTTACATTGGCCTTCCTTTGTCCGTGATCCGGAAGCTTAAGCTGGTGCAAAATGCTGCTGCCCGACTTCTTGCTGGGGAATCGGTGTGATGTCGCATTATTCTAATCCTGCAGCAATTGCACTGGCTACCGATTGAGCACCGGATTACCTTCAAAGGGCTGGTTCTCACCTTTAAAGCCTTATATGGTCTAGGGCCGGCATACCTGAGGGCCCGCCTTACCCCCTACCAACCCCAGAGATCACTTCGGTCTGAGGACCAAAATTTGCTCAAAGTCCCTAATATTCGGACCTTTCATTTATTGAGCAGTAGGAGCAGAGCCTTCACGATTGTGGCTCCATATCTGTGGAATGCTTTGCCGATAGAAACACGAGCCATCCGAAGTTTACCTTCTTTCCGGAGGGCATGTAAAACATTTCTTTTTCGGCAAGCATTTGGATCGTGCTGATTAGGTTTTTGTTTTTTAATTGTATTTTATGTATTTTGTTCCTTGGATATTTGTAAACCGCTCCGAGCCTTCAGGGAGTGGCGGTATACAAGTTGGAATAATAATAATAATAACAACAACAACAACAACAAGAAAGTAAAGGTCAGAAATAAGCAATAAATCAGTCACATCTTCTGTTCTAGAACTGTTGCACTTCAGACACAAGTATCCCCCTAGTTCACACACACATCAGTCTTTGAAATAATAGTATTTTATTGAAACAAATATAGTGTCCAACAAAAGGGTAGAAGAAGATTGACCATAAAATATATCCAAGGTAAGCACACAGTCCATAAATTCCAGGATCCAAAAGGATAAAGGTTGAAAGCTTGATACTAAATTCTAAGACAGTTCAATGCAGCAAAGTACCATCTATGAAACAAGGCCTAGGCAAAAAACATGAGCAAGGAAATCTCGACGTGATCTTTTCTAAACGAAGCCTGGAAACTGAAGCTAGGCTCTTTCTTACAATCTTAAGTACAGAAAACCCAGTTTCACTTTGTATCTCCTGAACGGAGCCCGCAGCTGCGGTGAAGGTCATGGGAAGCTTGTCTATACTCCAGAATGTTTGCCCTGTGATCAAACGTCATCCCTTGATCATTAACATTCTCAGGTGCAGCACTATCTCCTTCAAGGCCTTCGGCACCCTTAATGAAGGAATTCTCATCTAACAGGGCT
Source organism: Anolis apletophallus (assembly GCA_030556195.1). Taxonomy (NCBI): domain Eukaryota; kingdom Metazoa; phylum Chordata; class Lepidosauria; order Squamata; family Anolidae; genus Anolis; species Anolis apletophallus. Next base: position 44,856,922 of record JARBWK010000009.1, on the reverse strand, counting down.
CTGGGAATCAAACTGTTCTCAGGAGCAAAAACCTCATCTCTAGGTCCCCTTTGCACATCAGCATTCTCAATGACAATCCCATCATCCCCATCATGCACATGAACACCAGGCTGAAACACCACAAGAACATTCTACATTATGTCTGATTTCATCATGTTTTGACCTGTTGAAGTTTATACCTGGGTCTATTTGCACCTAATATCTTGACCAGAAATACATTGTTGGAGCCATCTTCAGTAATTGTGGTGAAAATCCTTCTTTTTTACACTGTGTAGCAGGAAAGCAGGCTATTCCCCCTCCATGATTTTTGGATTTTATTTTGTTAAAGGGGTGGAGGGGGAATAGTATGCTTTTCTGCTGTATTGTATGAAAGAGAAGGACTTTAATCATAATGCAAAGTTATATGCTTAGAAGTTATCATGAGAATACTTGAGAGTCAAGGTGCAAATTTAATCTTAATCAGCTTTTGGGAACTTTTGTCTACCCAGATCCTTCTCCAGCCTCCACTGAGCTGCAGTGCAGATTGCAATAACTAACACACCGGTCAGATATACTGGACACTGGAAATAAAGCACAAAATAGTTGTCTGTCCTTGGCTTGCTTTTTTGAAAATACAGAATTACAGAGAGAGCTAGGAGGATTTACTTTTTTGGACCACGACCTCAAAATACCCAACTGCCATGGCCACTGCATCTTTAACTACTTGTCACGATCACGGACTTACTGGCCCCTTAATCACACACACAGAGACGTACTGAAGGCTAACTACTTTATTGAATATAAAAACAGTTCCAAAGAATATAGTCCAATATGATATGATATAGTCCAAAAGGTTTAAAGTAAGAATGTCCAAGATAACGTAGCAAAATAGGCAAAAAGCTTGGCAAGGCTCCGCAGCCAATGCGGATCAGGAAACAGGGCAAGGCTCCCGCAAAACCAATGCGGATCAGGAAACAGGGCAAGGCCCGCAAACCAATGCGGATCAGGAAAACAAGGCAAGGCAAGGCAAGGCAAGGCTTGATGACCACAGCTTAGCTTGTGGTCCCACTCCGCTCACGCCTATTCAGTTAAGACGTGGGAGAACTGAGGATTCGTTCCCACGGATCCTATACTTAATGCCGAGGTCCTCGACGCTCTAGGCTTCTTCGTCTCCAATCCCTGCTGACGGACCTCGGCTGATCTAGGGCCCGGGACCAATCCCTCCTACTAGTCTCGATGTTCCGTCTCCTATCAAAGGTTCGACCTTGTCTCTCGGCAGCTGTGTTGCTATCTCCCTGAGAGCTTTCCTCCCTAGCCATTTCCCATGCGCTTTCTTCCATATCTTCCTCAGGGGGCTCCTGGGAAGATCTCCCTCCCGGGTGTTCATAACTCCCCGGATCGCTATCAGACTGCACCTGGTGATCTGAATCATCCCTTGACCAATACACATTTCTTCCCAGGCCAAGCTCTCTGTGGGCGAAAGAGGCCCTTGCGGGGAAGGCTGCCCTTCACCCCAGTCATCTAACTCATCCTCAGAATCCTGTTCTAGCACGGCTGGTTCTAATGCTAACGGGACCCCAGGTCCTGTCCCCTGCCCTCCAGGCACAAACGAGAACTGCTGTGCTACACTACTCCAGCCCAGCTACATGTTGAAAGTGCTCAAGTGCCTCCTCACAAATGTATTTCCTTATTTATTATAGGAGTTCCCACTCCTGACTTTGCACAGTTTCCCAGGGTGACTAATTCTCATAGCCTCCAGAGAAACCCATGTGGTTTCGATTATGCTATATAGTCAAAAGCCCATTTATTAGCATTTTGGTCAATACCATTTAACATATTTATTGGATAAGGACAAAAACGTATTAAAAATATACAGCAGTAAAAGGTTCCCTGCGTGGTATTACATATAGAATGATTAATGTGTGTGTTCCATTGTAAACACTAAGTCATCAACAGAGGTAGTCAGTTGCAAAGCAATTTACTGAACTATGCTAACATTTCTGCCAGATGCTCAATTTGTAGAGGGTATATCAGAAATCAGAGCTTAATTCAAATCCCATCTTCCCTGGCCTCAGCGAAATCTCTCTCAAATATGTGCCCCCTCCCTCTCTCTCTGGCTCTCTCCCTACCTCTTTCTCTCACACAGAGTAAAGGCTGCGATTGATATTATCACCTTGTGGTTGATGTGGCGAAAAGAAATGTCTGTAAGTGGGTGGCAGCGGTAATACATTTCTTCCTGTCTACAAGGGTTCTGAAGCACTGCATCACAAACAGAAAGCAAGGGTAAAGAAAGTACCCTAGCCACAAATGTTTATTTGATAGAGGGGAAACAGTTTTAAACAAACAAAAAGAAAACTCTATAGAGAGTAAGCCAAACCTCAGACTTCAAGAAAGTGGACTACTGGCAAATTTGAGTGGGTGATACTACCGAGAATAATATCATCACAGTAGTACGTATCCAAGAATGTGAATGGGGTTCAAAGAGGTTCACAGAATTCTATTTCCAACCATTGCTTTTATCCCGTGTCAGTGATAGGAGATAAAAGGGTATTGAAGCTGAACTGATCAGTTTTGTAGACTGTTACAGTGGAACATAATCCTATGAAAACAAATGCATTAATTGTTTTTTTAAAAAGACTCCTGCTTTGAAGGGAAAATGATCAGATTGGTAGGAAGAATGCGCAACTACACAAATGTACACACAGAGACCTCACAACCTCTGAGGATGCCTGCCATAGATGCAGGTGAAACATCAGGAGAGAATGCTTCTGGAACATGGCCATACAAGTTCAAAAAACTTACAGCTACACAAATTATTTATTATTTATTTATTTATTGGGGCTTCTTCGCCGCCGACTCCCGGGGGCTCGCGGCGGCTCACAGAGCCAGTGGCACAACGCCACAGGTTAAAACATAAAAACAGTTAAAAACAGTTAAAACAATTAAACAGCAAAATGCAATATAACAATTGAGCAGCAGGAGATATCACAGCCCAGAGAGTATAGACGAGGCCTACTCGCCGAGGCCTGCCTAAACAAATGAGTTTTGCAGGCCCGTCTAAATGGCAGCAGATCTCTCAGGGCTCTGGCTTCGGCCGGGAGGGCGTTCCATAGTGTGGGAGCTATAATAGAGAACGCCAGCCCTCCGGCGGGTCGATGTTAGATGTGCCGACTTTACAGATGGTACTACCAACAGGTTGGCCTCTTCGACCGGTGATCTCGCTGGGCAATATGGGGTGAGACGGTCCCTCAGATACGCTGGCCCCAGGCCGTGTCTGGCCTTGAAGGTAAGAACCAGCATTTTGCAGGCGACCCGGTGCTCAATAGGCAGCCAGTGCAGATCCTGCAAAATTGGTGTTATACGGCATCCTGCTGGTGCCCCAGACAGGAGCCGGGCGGCAGTGTTCTGCACCAGCTTGAGCCTCCGGATCGACGACATAGGCAGGCCAACGTGAAAGCGTTACAGTAGTCTAGCCTTGAGATGACCGCGGCTTGATCACCGTGGGCTAGGTCGCCCGGGAGAGGTAGGGGGCCAGCCTCCTGCCTGGCGGAGGTGGAAAGCAGCCTTTGCTGGCCATGGAGACCTGGGCCTCCATGGTCAGCTGGGAGTCCAACTGACACCCAGGCTTTCACTGACGGCGCTGGATGCAGCGCCGCACCGTCCAGGTCGGAAGCCGGCACCCACCCTGCCCGGCCGCCCAGCCACAAGATCTCCGTCCGGATTCACCATCAACCTACTGGCTCGCAGCCATCCAGTAACGGCTTCGAGGCAATGTTGAAATTATCGGGACGGATTCCGGCCTGCCCTCCATCCTCAGAATGAGCTGGGTGTCATCGGGCGTACTGATGGCAGACCAGCCCATAACTCCGCACCAGCTGTGCAAGCGGCTGCATGTAGATGTTAAATAATAGAGGGAGAGAATGGCCCCCTGAGGGACTCCACACACTAATGGGGAGCCCTCGAGACCTCCCCGCCCTCCTCACACGCGCTGAGACCGCTGGCGGAGGAAGGAGGACAGCCATTTAAGGACAGTCCCCTCACTCCAGCCATGGCCAGGCGGTGGATCAAAAGATTGTGGTCGACCGTGTCAAACGCTGCCGTGAGGTCCAATAACACGAGCAGCGCAGACCCGCCTTGGTCGAGCTGGCAGCGGAGTTGGTCTGTGATGGAGACCAGGACCGTCTCCGTCCCATGCCCCGAACGGAAGCCGGACTGGAAGGGGTCAAGCCATGTTGCATCATCTAAGAAGGACTGCAGCTGCTCCATTACTGCCCTCTCAACTACCTTGCCCAGGTATGGAAGATTCGACACTGGGCGGTAGTTGAGGGAACCGCAGGGTCCAATGATGGTTTCTTCAGTAATGGAGCCACCACCGCCTCTTTTAAGCACTCTGAAAGACTCCTTGCTCAAGGGAGCTGTTTATGACATTCAACAGAGGCCCACGTAACCCCTCCAGGCAAGATCTAACAAGCCAGGAGGGGCACGGGTCGAGGGAGCAGGTGGTGGGGCGAGCCGCAGCCACTATCTTATCAACAGCATCTGCTTGTTGCTTGTACTCAGCCCGGATTCTTAATCCTGACTCTTAGTCCTGGAAGGTGGCATCTTATATGCTTCCAATACTAGAATCATGTCTCTAGATTGAAAAAAAGCCTTCTCAAACACTGTTGCAGATGCACACAATTTACTCAAGGATCTGTGGCTCACATCTGCATTTTTGAAAAGCCTCCTGCTTTTTTGAATTCCTGAATAAAACGCGCATTTCCTTGCACATTTCTATTGCACTTACTTTTTTTGGGAGATCTTTTTTGATGGATTACTGTTTCAGGAATCATTACGTTAGATGGGAAGATTTAAAGGGCCCTGGGGAACCCATCCACTGCAATCCAGACTAGATAAGAGAATGGTGTGAATGGCGTTGACTTCAAAATAGTCATTGAACATGTCCTAGTTGGATGCTGTTTCTCCAAAGGATCAGCCCTAAAGTATTCTTTGCAGACTTTTAGTAATTTAGGGAAATAAACATTTGCTGGAAAACCCTGGGCTGCTGCTGGATAACTGATGTTTAATGTTCACATTCTTTTCCTGGTTCTTATTATTTCTTGCACTGTTATTTTTATTGTGTGTTTTTTACTGTATCATTAAAAACAGCAAGCTGATTACACAACCATCATGTCTAATATATACATTTGATATTGCTTGCATCCGAATTTTTTAAATCCCCAAATTACAGGAGTAGTGGGGTTAGCCTCGTCCCTCAACTACAAGGGGCAGATCCTAAAAACACAGCAAAAGAACACTGGAAGGAGTGGCAGGCTTTAAATATTTGGAAAGGTGGAAAGAAGACCTACTGATACTTAAATATTTACTGTAGATACAGGTGCACAGATCTTCATTGCGTATCTGTCCCACGCCCCACTGCTACCATTTCAAACTAGTTTCAGTAGACAAACATGGCAGGGCATGAAAGGATGTTTGTGCTCAGATACATTTTAAAGGACAGGCACGTGCTGATCCTGTAGGATGAAGCCGTTGTTTGCTTTGCAGATTTAGGGAACCCAAATGAAAATGCTGCCATGAAGGTTTCTGAGTGCTGGATTTTGTGCTGAATCTGAGGTCTCTTTGCTTGTCACGGCAGTTTTGTATAGCTTCTACAGCCTTTACAAAAGCACACTGCAAACATCAGGTCTGGATTTCTTTTCTTCACTGTCTGACAGCAGCTCCTGGCTAAATAACTGCTAAATATTTCAAGTACTCTGGATACTGCTGTGCCAAATATTCTTCAGTGTTTATCATCAGTTAAAAAGGAGGGATTATTTGAGATATATTTGAGACTCCTTCTCCCTAAAAACAAACACTCTGCGCACCATGTTCATTTTCTTTCATCCTCTTTGGATATCCCGGTCCTGCTACTGCTGGGGGAAAGGGCCACCTAATACGTCTCCCTTCTTAGATTAGTGTGTGGGTGGTCATTCCCAACCGCATATCACAGAGCGAATGGGATGCTGCTGCAGTTCGACACAGCCATTCGCATTAGATTACCCAGTGATGTCAGCAAGAGACATGTAAATGAATGAGCAAACTTTTTCATAAGGAGTGCTGAAAGTCTGAGGACAGAAAAGCTGCTCTTATTACTGCCAACAACATTTGCCAGAAGAAAAGGCGGGAAAAGATAATGATGTGACTGTTATTGTAGTAGTGAACAGCTCAAGCTGAGTTCTAATGCTGGCCATGTCAACAATCAAAGCATATCAGTCAAGACACCGATAGAATATGTCAATAAGACTGGATTTGCTTTCACTCAAAATATCTTTTAAAAACTTAAAATAAAAATTGAAAACTTAGGAATTCCCCAGAAGAGAGTTGGAAGATGAGCAGTGCTAAAAACTGTTGAAAAACAGATACACTCAAACTCTATATAAACTCTATTATTATATCAGTCATATGTATATAGCAACAGAACCCTTGCTGCAATAGCCATCAGTTAATTTTTGGAGTGTTGTTCACATTTCTGGCTATTGCCTATAACGTTCTCTATGGTTTGGATCCAGATTACGCTGGAAGAAAGGTGGAATATCAATCACAGGACATACAATACAAGTCCCATATCCATGGGTGAAACATTCCTAGGCAGATCTGTCTGAAAGTCATTCACATAGTTTACTTTTGGTCTCAGAATACCATACAGTTGCTTTGGAGGATCCATACATTCCCAGAGAGACATCTTATTTTAGGAATTAGCTATGACTAACAAACACATAATCTCAGATTGCCCCTGCCCTGCAGTAATTTCCGCAGAGACCATTGTTGACCCAATGCCACTAGTAAAAGCCAAAAAGTAATCTCAGGGCCCTTCCACACAAACATATAACCCAGAATATCAAGGCAGAACATCCCACAATATCTGCTTTGAATTGTATCTGAGTCCACATTGCCATATATTCCAATTCAAAGCAGAAAATGTGGGGTTTTATTCAGCGGCAGGGAAGGGGCCTCAGAGCTCAATCAATAGGTCATCTCCTTCTTACATCAGTGTAGAAACATGGATGGGATCCTAACAGGTTTGGGGGTCATAAAGGGAGCACTCTGGGCTGCATTTCATCTCCACTGCAGGTTGGGTAACCCTGGTTTAAAATCATAATTATTTTTCCACAATAATTATATGCATTTCAAATATTTTAAACATGCTTGTGTGAACAATTAAAATTTTTATTTATTTATTCCTTCAATATATTATGAGATGGGATTCAATGTAACTAAACATAATGGCAAAAAAGGATAGTTAATTAATTGCAAAAGGCTCTACTGATACTGAGGCTGGAGAAAACATACCTTAGATTAGAAGCTGTTGCAGAAACCTGACCCAGTTGTTGCTCAATTGCAAAGCCCATCAGCCTCATCTTGAGCAGACAATGGCAAGGAAAGATGGAAAATTGAGCCCATCTACATTCGTAGGGCCAATGCTTCCTATCGCTGACATACAGTGGCACCCCATTTGGTAACTAGTACTTACTTTCTCATATGGTACATACACGGTCTTTACTGCCTATGTAAGCCGTCCTGAGTCCCCCTTTTGGGGTAGAGAAGAGATGGGGTATAAATACCAATAATAACTGCAGTGCCCATCATCCTCCACCATTGGCTATGTTACCGAGAGCTGCTGGGACTTGTATTCCCAATACATCTAAACAGCCATATGAATCCATCCATCGCTTGAAGCAGAAATCATAGACCAAATAACCATAGCTATTCTTGGATTGAAAAGGAGACCAGCAGATTGTGTCCAGGTGTGCACACATTTGGGAAGTAGACTCCAAAGTAGGATTTTTGAGCAGGAATGGTGCAATCTCAACACTATGGTACTTGGCATCCCATCCTCCCTGAAGGAGGCATTCTTAATTTTAGTCAGCTAAAAACTAATATTTCCTACTTTTCGAATAGCTACTGTAAGGTTCCATTGATATCAGTGGGATTTAGGCAAGCTTTCTCCACTATGTCCCCCTTTGTCTGTTGCTTTTTAGGTCCACATCTTGTGATCCAAATATTTGCTTAAGATATGGAAGCCACTATTGGACCATCTATTATGACCGTAGAAAAATAATGTACCAAATTAAAATTCAGCAAAAAGAATAGTGTTTCTTTTTGCTAACCTGTCCTCGGCCTCATTTCTCAACCAGGGAAATTAAATACATGAAAAAGAAGAGGCTGTAATATTTAATCAATTCAAAACTTTAAGCTAATGAAGCATATTTCCCTAATTAATCAAACAGCAGAAATTTTAAAATAAAATTTTAATCCAACCCACTTATAAAAATTGGAGATGGGAAATACCATCTTAAAAAGGCATTCTTCTCCAAGGCACACTTCAGGGATTACTTCTTCTAAGATTAATATCATTACTTTATTCAAACATTATACAAAACAAAGGAAATGTACTCTGTGCTCTAAAATGATCTCAAGATCCTTTTGCACAATGCCTGTTTATATATAAAGGTGTTTACTTGCTGCCAGTGGAAGGAGAGCAGAGAAGGGGCAGCCTAGCTTTTCATGAGAGGGAACTCCACAGCCGGAAAACAGCAATCAAAATGTTCTCTCACATGTCTTCATGGTGACAATGATGGATATGAGATAAAGTGCTCTCTCAAGGATTTCAAGCCATGGGTCATATAAGAAAAAACGTTCTTTTTAGGTTATCTGGACCTAAGCCATGTGGTTTTTCAGATTATCTGGGCCTAAGAACCATACATATGACCAAGAAAGTTTTGGAACAGTTTCCAAAGACAGTGCTACAAAGAGCAAGTCACAGTAAAAGGATGTAACCAAAGCATGTGTCACTGCAGCACAGCTGATGTCTGTAGAAATGTGTGTATATGACATACATGATCTATTTCTGCACTCTTGACGACTACCAAAATCCGGTCATCCAAACTCTGGGCTAAGAGTAAAAGTACATTTAAGTTATTCTCTCTCTCGGCATTACTTTGCGAATGAAGATTCTTAGGAAGGACTCATCCCACACTTTTTACAAGTGCGTTGATGACTAAAAAGGCCAATCTGAGATAGGCAAGTTCGGGTGCAGAAACACAGCAGAAAGTCTCCTTAGGTGATGTTTTTTCCAAGTTGCAGTTCTTTCTGCGTTGTCGTTTCTCTTCGATACCCATTCGGCGTTTCTTCCCGAAAGAGGCTGCAGCATTATGGATAGTGCGTCTCCATGCCTCCCAATGTGAGGCCAGGGTGGACCATTGTTGGTGATCAATCTGGCCGAGCCTGAGATGTTGTTTCAGGGAGTCCTTATATCTCTTTTTGGGGGCGCCTCCCTTGCGCTGATCTGTGGCGAGTTCTTTAAACTGATTATTTCAAAAGAAGTTTAACTCCATCTAGCCCATCTTGATTCTCTAATCTCTTATGTGCCTTCATACCTCTGTCTTGTGTGGATTACAGATGCTTTCCCTCCAGAGTTATAGAATTGAGGCTATCATCTGCCAAATGTCCAATATGCTCCTGCGGAATTCTGGATAGTTGAGGGAAGCCAAGGACCTCTCTAGCTATATGGCTGATATATCAAAAACTACTGAGAGGTGCATCAGCTGGAGCTAGGAGGCCAATGAATCCCATAACCTTGACCCAAAAGGAAATATTGGTGACTGTCATACCGGCTTTTAAAAAAGAACTGGTATATTACTTATGAGAATATAGCCCACACACATGAGGGAGAGTACAGACATGAAGTACTACCCTTCACTTGGAAACTTATGTCATGCAATCTAGGAAACGTTTGTCATTTCTTAACTATTTACTCTTCACTTAGCTGGAAAGAATAGGTAGTGAAAAATGTCTCAGCTGAGTAGCTTATTCCCTGCTACTGTGTTTAGTGAAAACATGTTAGAACAGAGAATCTTACTGTTTTCGGCAGCATGAAGCCTAGCATATGAAGCAGAGATTCATATTACCAATGTGTGAGGTGTTATATTGATTGTCAAGAAACCTATAGTAACAAACAAAGCAACTTTCCAGAGACTATAATAGTGTTTGAAGAAACACTATTATAGTCTCTAATATACTATAGAGAAATGGCAATCGTATTTACAAAGCTAACTTGGCAGTTATTTCTTCCCAATGTGCCAGAGACAGATACCATATCTGTGCCCTTTGGCTACTAGTATTTAATTTTTCCAGGAAGCTCAACATGAATTGGCAACTTGTGCCTGGTGGACCAAAAGACCACCAGTAGCACTCTTGAGAAAGAAACTTGGTTTTCCATGACAACTATTTAGAAACTTCCGAATGCATACGTTAAAAGTACGACATGCTGCCATATAAAGAAGCTTTGCAAACAAATGCCACTCTCTACTCAGCTGTAGCCTGTGTTTGTGATACCTTAAATTTATTTATTTATTTAATTATTATTTATTATTCAGATTTCTATACTGCCACTCCCCAAAGGCTCAGAGTGGTTTACAAGCCAAACAATAATACAATTTGTAATAAAATAATAAAATCAAAGAACAATTTATACCATCTTAGCCTAGCTCAAAGGCCTGTGTTTTACATGCCCTCCGAAAAGTTTGCAGGTCCTGGAGAGCCCGGGCTTCGCCAGGTAGAGCATTCCAAAGTGTAGGAGCCACAATCAAAAAGGCCCTGCGCCTAGTGGCCGTTAGATGATAAATCTTAAAATTAGGGATGTCCAGCAGGTTCAGATCTTCAGAACGAAGTGATCTCTGAGTTTGGTAGGGGGTACGATGGTCCCTCAAATACACCGGCCCTGGACCATACAAGGCCTTGAAGGTAAGTACCATCACTTTGAAGGTAATCTGGTGCTCGATCAGAAACCAGTGCAGTTGCTGCAGAATTGGAGTTATGTGACATCTCGCCGGCACCCCGGCGAGAAGTCTAGCAGCGGCATTCTGCACCAGCTTGAGCTTTTGAATCACCGCCAGAGATAGGCTAAAATCTAAAACAACAGGGAAACACAAGAACTATTCCTGGTTTAACGCTTGCCTATCCCTCCCACTGTTCTTTTTGTGACTTCAGGTTAGGCAAGGGGCCTCAATTCACACTTTTATTTGGCAAACATGTTACAGCTGTACACTACACACTGTATGCTATACAGCATGTAGCAGGGCTTCCTTTTTGTTAACACAATACCACTTACTGGGTACACGTGGGGAAACCCTGACTGATCATGGCTACCAGGTGCATTATATAAAGTGTGAAGAGTCCTTCAGGAACATGTCCAACTTTATTCATTTAAGCAAAAGTTGGTGGACAAGCACCATGCCCTTCTTTATCTTGTGAACATGCTCTAATTTTTCAGGATTGACCACTTAAATAACACAGGGTGGTTCTGATTTCTCTATCCATGTGTATCTAATTTAAGACATAATAATAGCTAGTGAGATACAAACAATGAAAGAACTGCATGGGCTTTTTGTCTGTGTTTTATTGTAACACGTTTTTAAAATGCTTAACATAACGTCAGATGGCCTTGTTACTACATAAGCCACTTGATGTCATGCATCAAGTGGCTTATGAAAAATTCATTATTTATCCTTATAGTTTCTAGCTCTACAACATGAAACTTCCTAAGAGATCCTACCAGTGGTGTGAGTGACTCCACACCCTATATAATTTTCTGTAATGAACAATTACAAAGTTACAAGATTTACATTTTTGTTTCAAGTATTTCTCCACAGTTATCTAATCCTCTATTTCAGAATGCTATGACCTCTTTGACATGTTAGGTCTGACAAATAGTGAAGTGTTGTTGACAATATTATCTATCTTGTCCAAGTGGCCAGCTAAGACTTCCTGAAATCTGATTCATTATGACTTTTCAAGGCCCCATTGCAAACAAATTATCAATATTCCACCTGCCCAGCTAGCAGAGGTGGCCCTAGGTAATTTCAAATGTCCAAATGCGCATGTGCGGAGGCAGAGTTTCTAGCATGCGTGGAGGCTCCGCATGCTGTAAACTCAGCCTCCGTGTCAGCTCGTAACTCCGCCTCCTGGAGTTACCAGCTGGCGTGGAGGCAAAGTTTACAGCTGGCGGCGGTGCGCCCCTTGCAGATCTGGTGCTCTCAGCTAGCGCCTACCCCGCTGAGCGTGTTAATCTGCCTCTGCCAGCTACGTATATTGTTTTTTTAAAATAGAGCAGCCTCTTCAACATACTGTCCTTCAGATGATTTTGAGGACACACCCCGTCACCAATGTCAGAATGGCTGGAAATGATAAAGGTTCCCAACCAATACGTCTGAGGATGTCAATATGGACGAAGTTGTAATAAGGGGATTCTCCCCTCCATCATCAAGGTCGCAAGTATTATATTTCTTCAGTTGCAAGACACCATCAATTTCAGCACAACCACCAAAATTAGAAAAGATACACCTGTGATTTAAACATGTTTATGAAAGAAAAAAATGTATCTCAGAATTAAAGAAATATAGTACAGGCAGTCCCCAAGTTACGAACAAGATAGGCTCTGTAGGTTTATTTTCAAATAGAATTTGTATGTTAAGTCAGAATGGGTATTTTTCAAAGTGTAACTCCAGTCAAATATGTATGTATGTACGTACGTATGTAAGTATATGTATATGTAGGAAAGCATAGGGAAGGATCAACACCCCTTTGGTGTTTGTTTTACTGCCTGTGTCCCTGTTGAGAAGATTTCACCTCACTTTCTATCCCTTTCATAATTGAATTTTGCAAAATTTGGTTTGTTGTGGAAACAAGGATTGAGGAAAAAGCTTCAGTGGAGACACTTTCCCTCCATTATGTCTCTTCCAGGAATGAATTTCCCTTCCTAAGGATAGGTGTTTCTCACTTTGTGTTGTGCCACCCCTGTTCTTAACTATGAATTGTTTGTAAGTCAGATGTCTGTAACTCGGGGAGTGTCTGTATTAGTTTTTGGCAACCTTGCAGCTGGAGTTCCTTTTAATTTAATACACCACCAGTTGAGCCTGAGATTTCCAATGGGCATAATATACACATAATATAAGCACAATTTAACTGCCCAAAACAGTGAAAAACAAATACGTGGAAATCACAAGCAAGGCCACTCAGCAGCAACTGTTCAGATGATACAAAGGGGTTAAAGTGTTTTGTAACTGTAACCTGAATAACATTTGCCACACCATACAAGAGGTGACCTGCTGCAGGAATATCGAATCTGGCATGGGCAAACTTGAATTAGGAAATGTTAGAACAAGTAGCTAGAAGCTGCACGCGCTCTTCCTGCCAACAAATAAACAATATTGCCACGGTCAGCAGCCCTGGGTGCCGAATTAGTGTGAAGTCAGCTATGCATGCAGCAGCCAGCCTTTTGGGCCAGGTGCCATTCCCCACAATAGCAGGGAAAATAAAAACCAGCCTTGCAAATCAGCATCCGTTCTAGGGCTTGGTTGGTTGTTGGTTGTTGGAGGAAAGAGCTAAGGAAAGCCCACTTTGGTATATAAACCAGAAATGGCATTATTTGTGAAACAGATTGGAGGGTGGGGAGCTGCCACACATGAATCCAAATTAAACCCAGTGTGGCCGGTGATGCTACATGCCTCCTGTTGCCCGCCAAAGCCAGAGCGCAAACATGCTTGGTGGCTTCAGGAATCAGGGCCGGTCTTTTGGACAAATCACAGCAATGAACAAACAGCAAAGTGGAAAGCAGAACCCACCTCTCTGCACAGGAGACAATGTCATACATTCAAACAAATGTGCTCCTGCTTGGAGTTTTTTTTAAAGCCATCTGGACTTGTTGGTGCCTACAATTCCCTATTCTTGGAGGGGGTGGGGGGGGAGGGGGAGTCCTGACAAATGGCTCACTTGACTGCATCTGTATAATCAAACCCAGGCTATTAATAGAAACAATTGTGTCTTTCATGGAAATTCTGCATACGACTTTTCTGCATTGATTAAGACAACTGGGAAAGCAAGCCACCTCATGAGGGCAGATGCAACGGCAAGCATGGGGAGAGGAAGCAGCAGGGATTGCCCAAAAAGAAAAAAGGAAATGGGGAAGGCAGGACTGAATGGATGGAAAACAACTTTCCTGGGGCAGCGCAGGAGAAAAGCAGATTGTTTGAATTGGGGGCGGCAACTAGGGTTGCCACATGTCCCGTATTATAAGGGACGTCCTGTATTTTGGCTCTAAATTTTGTGTCCCATTTTTAAAGCTCCTGTCCCGTCTTTTCAGCTCCTCCGGAGAGGAAGGTGGCTTGCTGCTATTTAGCTGACCCAGTCAGGGAGGGATCTCACTTCACCCTGCTCCTTCTACACTGTAGAAGTAATGCAGTTTGGTCCCACTTTAACTGCCACACCTTCAAGGCTGACCCATGCTGGGAGAGACCTCACTTAACCCTGTCCCTTCTATAGAATCAATGCAGTTTGGTCCCACTTTAAACTGCTATCGGATCATGGGATCTGTAGTTTTATTTACCAGGTCTCTAGATTCTTTCTGCCCAAGAGAGCCTCACCAATCTACAGCTTCCATGCTCACCTGATCTCCAGCCCATAGCAGATAATATTGATGTATTTATTTACCACATTTCTATGCCGCCCTTTTCACCGTGAAGGGGACTCAGAGCGTCTTACAAGATAGATATATATGCAATACATTATATTATTAGCACAGCATACTATTAGTATTACATATTTCCATATTGTACTATACCATTATATTGTAATATTAGTAATCTTACATATAATATAAAATATATAATTATAATATCCTATTATTGTTATTAGTATTATATTGTATTGCATTGGAATATTATACACATTATATGTATACACAATATATTACATTACATTACAATATATTATATTATTCACAAAGCACAGGACACAAGGTGGAACAACCCCCTGACACCCCCCCAAATCTTTACTCTGGCTGGCTGGTCTAAAGAGCAGCAGATGGTGCCCTGCGCTGATAATGGGGGCTATAGGGCAGTGCCGAAGGGTGTCCCTTATTTTTGTGTATTTTTAGGTTAATGTCCCTTATTTCTTATATCAAAAAGTGGCAACTCTAGAGGCAACGTTCATCCTTTGGGAAGTCCCAAGCCATGCAAAAATGCACCAAGAGCATCTGGGGCCCCTTCTCTGCTGCCATATTAAATAATAATAAATAATAATAAAACTAAACTTTATTTGTACCCCGCCACCATCTCCCCAACGGGGACTCGAGGCGGCATACATGAGGCCAAGCCCAACAACACAACAGCAAAATGAAATCAATCAAAAAAATCCAGATGATCTGCTTTGAACTGGGTTATCTGACAGTATAGACCAGTGGTTCTCAACCTTCCTAATGCCGTGACCCCTTAATACAGTTCCTCATATTGTGGTGACCCCCAACCATAATATTATTTTTGTTTCTACTTGACAATTGTAATTTCGCTACTGTTATGAATCGTAATGTAAATATCTGATATGCAGGATGTATTTTCATTCACTGGACCAAGTTGGGTACAAATACCTGGTACACCCAAATTTGAATACTGGAGGGGTGGGGGTTGTTTTTGTAATTTGGGAGTTGTAGTTGCTGGGATTTATAGTTCACTTACAATCAAAGAGCATTCTGAACTGGTCAATTGAACCAGACCTGGCACACAGAACTCCCACAACCAATAGAAAATACTGGAAGGGTTTGATGGGCATTGACTTTGAGTTTTGGAGTTGTAGTTCACCTACATCCAGAGAGCACTGTAGTCTCAAACAGTGATGGATCTGGACCAAACTTGGCAGGAATACGCAATCTGGTGGAGTTTGGGGAAGTAGACCTTGACATTTGAGAGTTGTAGTTGCTGGGATTTACAGGTTACCTACAATCAAAGAGCATTCTGAACCCCACCAATGATAGAACTGGGCCAAACTTCCCACACAAACACCCCCACAACCAACGGAAAATACTGTGTTTTCTGATGGTCTTTGGCGACCCCTTTGACACCCCCTCGCGACCCCTCTAGGGGTCCCAACCCCCAGGTTGAGAAACACTGGTATAGACTCATACAATCCATTTCAAAGCAGATGTGAATGACCTGCCTTGATCATCTGGATTATATTGCGGTGTAGAAGGCGCCTGGACCATCCGCTTTGATAAACTATGCAGTGTAGAAGGGCCCTGGGATGCAAAAGAGCAGAGGCATCACCACATCCTATGGCTTGTTGGGAATGGAAACAAATGCCTCCCAGCAAACACACCCAACCCCCCTCCCTCCTCGCCACCGCCCTTTCCCAGATACAACAACCCCCACCCCACCCACCCCCACTGAAAATAAACCGAGAAGATCCAGGGAAGCCCGGGTTTCCATCTGCTTCCTAGACAAGAATGGGCTGACATCATGAAGCAGCCGAGACAAAGAAGGCAGGCGCGTTACCTTCCTCCTTCCAGCTCAGCCGGAGCAGCAGCAGCAGCAGCGATTCCGCCTTCAAGCAGCCCAGGCAAAAAAGCATCCCATGGAATCGAGGAGAAGCAGGGCCCTTTGGCCTAAGAGGAGGCGGCAGAGGCAGCAGCAGCAGCATCCATTTCTTAGGGCTCTCTGTGGTTTGCTAGCACCCAGGCACAGCCCTTTCTCTGGCGCTGGGTTGCTGCTTCTCTTCCTCCTCCCCCTCCCCTCCTCTTCCTCCCTCCCTCCCTTTGCAAGGAGCTGCTACCACATCTCGACTAACGGTCCCTCCCGGCGACCCTGGCGGGGCTCCAGCATCCTCCTCCCCTTACCCCTCCCTCCCTCCCTTTCGTGGGCCGCCCAGGCTCCCTCCCTTCGCCTCCTTCTCCCCCGAGAGGCGTGGATTTGTCAAGGCTCCGCTGCAGACACAACACACATGTTCCAGGAGGTCGAGGAGGAAGGAGGCGTGCCTGGATCCCAAAGCCAGCGGGAGAAGGGCACATCTGGCCACCGCTGGGCGGAGAAGAAGAGGCATTTCCCTTTCTCCGCCGCCTACAGACAGTCCCCGACTTACAAACAGGCCATTGACAAAGGCGCAGTGAGAGCCATCTCCCTCCAGGAAAGGGACATTCCCGCCTGGAAGAGTTCTCCTTCTAGGAAACAACTAGCTGTAGCCTACCCTCCACGCGTTGCTGTGGCCAACCTTCCTTCCTTCCTTCCTTCCTTCCTTCCTTCCTTCCTTCCTTCCTTCCTTCCTTCCTTCCTTCTTTTCTTTCCTTCTCTCCTTCCTTCATTCTCTACCACTTTCTTTCCTCCCCCTTTTCTTCCCTTCCTCTTCCTCTCCTTTCTCCCTTCTCTCTACCTCTTTCTTTTCTTCCTTCCTTTGCTCCTTGCGTCCATCCTTCCTTCTCTCTTTCTCTCCTTTCTTCCCTCCCTGTTCCTTCCTTTTTTCTTTCATTCTCTCCTTCCTTTATTCTCTACCGCTTTCCTTCCTTCCCCCTTTTTCTTTCCCTTCCTCTTTCTCTCCTGTCTCCCTTCTCTATCTTTCTTTCCTCCCTTCCTTTGCTCCTTGCGTCCTTCCTTTCCTTCTTTCCCTCCCTCTTTCTTTCTCTCCTTTCTTCTCTCCCTTCTTCCTTCCTTTTTTCTTTCCTTCTCTCCTTACTTCATTCTCTACCTCATTCCTTCCTTCCTTTGCTCCTTGCGTCCATCCTTCCTTCTCTCTTTCCTTTTTTCTTTCCCTCCCTCCCTCTTCCTTCCTTTTTTCTTTCCTTCTCTCCTTCCTTCATTCTCTATCGCTTTCCTTCCTTTCCCCTTTTTCCTTCCCTTCCTCTTCCTCTCCTTTCTCCCTTCTCTCCCTTTCTTTCCTTCCTTCCTTTGCTCCTTGCGTCCATCCTTCCTTCTCTTTCCTTCTTTCTTTCTTTCTTTCCCTCCCTTTCTTTCTCTTCTTTCTTTCCTTCTCTACCTCTTTCCTTCCTTTGCTCCTTGCGTCCATCCTTCCTTCTTTCCTTCTTTCTTTCTTTCCCTCCCTTTCTTTTTGGAGGTGGGGGTGGGTGGGTTGTAAGTCCTTTCCAATGTGTTTTTCTTTTTTGTTTTATGAGTGATAGTCACTCATTGGCCTGATAGGTATCTAGTGTCCATATTTGGTATCAATTCATCCAGTAGTTTCTGAGTTATGTTAATCCCACAAACGAACATTACAGAACATTACATTTTTATTTATATAGATGCTTCTCTTGAGGCGATGGAAAGGCCACCCCTCTTCCTCAGGTCCAGCAGCAACAAATACGCTCAACCTGCTGATGATTTGCCAGGACAGGCAGTCCTCGAGGTCCCACCTACACTGCCATATAAAATCCAGATGATCTGTTTTGAACTGGATTATATGGTAGTGTAAACTCATATAATCCAGTTGAAAGCAGGTAAAGTAGATTATCTGATTTGATAATGTGGATTACATGACAGTGTAGAAGGGGCCTGAGAAACAACATTCTGTTTTAGGGCCCTCCCACACAGCCATATAACTCAGAATATCAAGGCAAATAATCCACAATATCTGCTTTGAACTGGGTTATCTGAGTACCATATAATTCAGATCAATGTG
This sequence comes from Anolis apletophallus, assembly GCA_030556195.1. Classification (NCBI taxonomy): domain Eukaryota; kingdom Metazoa; phylum Chordata; class Lepidosauria; order Squamata; family Anolidae; genus Anolis; species Anolis apletophallus. Next base: position 44,838,472 of record JARBWK010000009.1, on the reverse strand, counting down.
GATTTTATATAGCTGTGTGGAAGGGGCCTTAAAATTACTCCCAGTTAAGAGCAGAACTCTTGGCAGTTAAATTCACTCCTTAAAGGGTTATTATCATGGAAGAAAGGTGTCTCTACTGAAACTGTCTCAACAATACTTGTTTCCACAACAAGGCATTTTCCACAGAAAATCCAATTCTCACAAGGACAGAAAGTGAGGTGAAATCCTCTGAACATGGGCACGGACAGCAAAACAAACCCCACAGAGGGGTTCACCCTTTCATTTGCTATCCAAAGCTTACACACACACACACACTTCAAATTTATATACCGCCACTCCCCAAAGGCTCGGAGCGGTTCACAAGCATAGCACATAAACAGAAAACATACAGAATACTAATACTACAAACAATTAAACAGTTAAACAGTTAGAGGACTTAATCTGCCTCACAGAAATCTACTAGGAGAAATCCAGCGGCCTATAGTTCTCAGAAAGGCCAGCAAAAGGCCATGGGGGCTGGAGTGTAACTTAAGTCCCTTGGTGGTAACCGTATATTTCCCTCATGGGGGGAGGACCTGCTCGGCCCTACTGATTCTAAGGGCTGAAAGGTACATCCCATTTCCATCCTGGCAGCCTGTCTCTGGAGCTGGGGGCCTTCTTGAGATCTTGCCCAGCTCCTGAAGCCAACGCTCCACAATGTCCTGGGCCGGAATTTCCTCTGCCTCCTGGTTAGCCTGGAATTTCCCTGTTGGCCGGAACCAGGGTTGGCCCTTGGTAGGGCCCCATAGGCAGCAGTGGTGCTGACCCCCGTATTTCCTCTTGTCGAGGCAACTGGGCAGGCTGCATAGTCCTAGTTCCGGCTGCAGAGGAAATTGCATCACCTTGGGCCAGAACTGGAACAGCATCCTTGTCCAATTCTCGCAATGATTGTAGTGACTTCCTGCATCTTCACCTGTGTTTCCTCCTGCACCTGCGTGGCAGATCCAACAATGTGGAGCGTCCCCAAGGTCATCCGCTATCTTATCTCCAGGCCTGTCCCCCAATGCTCCAGTCTTCAGGAGGTACCTCCAAGCCTCCCACTCGGCCAGGTCCAGGCACCAGCGGTGGCAGGCCCCCTCATGCGGCAAGCTGGGTCCCTCACCGGGCACCCTCAAAAGGAATGCCACAACATCAGGAGAGGCCTCGGCAGCAGCCCGGGGGTATCGAAACCCCACTGTGTGGACCAGGGACAAGCCAAGGCCTGGTCTAGGGGACAGCAGTTCCCAAACAAACAACGCTGGTCGCTCACCCAGTTCACGGGATCCGTCGGTGTCACAATAAACGGTGGCAACAGAGGTTCAAGCAATGGCGACCAGCTTTGTTGATAGTCCGCAGCCTCCAACTCCATCTCCAGAGGCCCTGCCCATAACGGTCGATGTTGCCACATATCCTCCATCTCCATCCCCCGAGGTCTCCATAGCAGCGATGAACACCGCAGGAGCCCATCACTTCGCTCTCGGCAGCAGTCGACTCCTTCATAGTGCCTCAGGCTCCATCGCCCCTGGCCCGGCCTCTGGACCATCTGGGCCCGAACATGGATCAGGTAGGATCTCACTGTTCTTTGGGGGGAAGACGGTAAACAAGAGGGGGCTGCCAGATGGGAGAGGGTCCGCAAGGAAGGAGTCCTCGAGGTTCTCAGATTTTCTAGAAAAGTCCCAAGAGAGATCCCAGTCGAGGTCTCCATCTCTCGGCAAGGTCTAGGCTGTCCTTAATAGAGACAACAGATTGCTGAGACGCCCAAGACTCTCAAAAAGCTTAACGAACTTGGCAGACAAACGGTCCCAGAGTCTATTGTCATTCTGGCTGCTCACTCTTAGGCTGGGTCTCTTAAGATCCATTGTGAATCGCCTAATCAAAAGGTCATCCGCTTCCGTAATTCACTCAAGGAGCTTCCTAAGGTGTTCCAAAGATTAGATCAAATCAAATTGATCAGATAGGTCCAGAAATGTTCATGTAAGCCAAGGGCGAAGGCCAGCCTTCCCTATAGGACGCCATCTTGATCTCTCTATGGTTGCTGTATGCTTTCAAATCCTTTCCAACATATGGTGACTAAAAGGCAGGGTTGTCCCAGGGTTTTCTTGGTAGAATCTGTCAAGATGGGGTCCGGCCTTGCCTTCCCGAGGCTTCAAAACAATATGATGCTGCTGCAGCTTATTTACTGCATTTATATACCACTTTCTCACCCCTGGGGGGACTCAAAGCAGCACATATCAAGTAATGGCAAGATTCAATGCCAACATATATACAAAACCAAAGCATAATAAGTAAAATAACATATAACTGTAAATTAAACCATTAAAATCATATTAAACATAGAACATAAAAAGATATTTAAACAATTAAAAGATAGAATTAAAAACATCTTAATATAACATTAGAATCACATAATCCAGAATCGTAGTCCAAAACGGTTCCTAAAAATAAGCCAATGGGAATTTGGGTTGCTTCTGCTTTGGTCAGACCTCTCCTGGAATAAACCTGAGTTCAATTCTGGGCACCACAATTGGAAAGAGATATTGATAAGCAGGAAGGTGTCTAGAGGAAGGTGACTAAAATGATCAAAGGTCTGGAGACCATGCCCCATGAGGAGCATCTTTAAAAGCTGAGTAAAAGCTCTTCCTGCAGAAGAGAAGGTTGAGAGGAGACATGATAGCCATGTATAAATATGTGAAAAGATGTCATAAGGAGAATGAAGCAGGCCTGTGTTCTGCTGCCCTGGAAACTAGGATTCAGAATAATGAGTTCCCAGTGACAGGAATTGAGATTCCACCTGAGCATTAGGAAGAACTTCCTAATTGGGAGAGCCATTCAGCAGTGAAACTCTCTGCCCCGGAGTGTAGTGGAGGCTCTTTCTTTGGAAGTCTTTAAACAGAGTTCAGATAGTGATCTGTCAGGCGTACTTTGTGCTTTTCCTGCATGGCAGGGGGTTGGACTAAATGGCCCATGTGGTCTCTTCCAACTCTATGATTTCATAAGAAAACCTTGTGATACTGTCACCCTAAAGCAGGTCTTAGGTGAAAATGACTTCAAGGCACACAGCAACAAGAACAACAGGGACATCAAGCTCAAAGGTAAGGCTTGAACTTCATTAACAGCAGGAAGAAGCTGTGTTGAGTCTGTGAAAAAAAATGGATAAAGGGTGGTGGTGGGGGGGAGAACCCACTTATCCCAGCAAATCCTGTCTGAACACTCAAACTAACACCCCATGCTGACTCTCCCAATAAAAACTAATAATTCCCAAATACACAGTATAGCAACAACATCGGCAAAAATATTGAATGGAGCAGCAAGCGAGAAAAAAACCTTTCATTTGTCAATCTTTTCTCTTTCATTTGGGCAAAGCAAGTGAAGTAATGTGAATGTTGGACAACAACACTGGAAGAACAGTGTTTGAATTCCTGCTTGGCTATGGAACCCCACTGGGTGACTGTGGGCAAGTTTCTCAGCCTCAGAGGAAAGCAAGGGCAAATCTCCTCTCAATAGGTTATGTTGGGACAACCTCGTAACAGGCCTGCCTTAGGGTCATCATAAGTTGGAAATGACTTGAAGACACACAACAAGAACAGCAGGTACATCAAGATAAAAGGTAAGGCTTGAACTTACTTAGCAGCAGGAAGAAGCTGTTGAGTCCATGAAAAATCTTAATGGAAAGAAGGGATACACCTACAGATTCCAGCAAGACAAACTCTCACTCTCCACTCCAGAAACCTCCCAAAACAAAATTCTCCAGGAGGCTCTCACTCATTTGGAAATAAGACAGGCTAAGAGGTAGGCCGGGTCTTACTAGTTAGGTCATACGAGCTGATGAATTCTGAATGCCATCAAACACCAGTGTGCTATTTTTCTTCACCTGGCCAAAAATATATATATAACCTCAAAATGGTTGCAATGAAATATCTAAAATGTACAGAGAATTTCAAGCAGTACAAACTATTCCTCAAGACTGTTGTAAGAGTGCTATCTGGGCACCTTCGGAATGACTTCTGTTAGTGAAGTGGTATTATTTCAGACAACCAGACTTCAGGATGGAAAACTAATACATTCTGGATTTGGCAAGAATCCAACTGTGAAATTTTAACCGACTTTGCTTTTTCACTTCAAATCAGTATCCCCCCCCCCCCCCGCTTTATCTCTTGTGCTATCCAGAGTCTTCTTCAGCGCCTAGCTGTAGTTACATGTACTTGGATCTACATAAGTGTTTCTAAAATGAAATTTGGTAATCCCAATTAAGTCACAACACTTAAAAAAACTTATACGCTGTTATATAAAATCCAGATTATCTGATTTGAACTGGATTATATGACAGTGTAGAAGGGGCATATGATAATAAATTTCTACCAACCTCCTAAGTGTTACATGAATGTCAAACATCCTTGTCAGGATTACTGAAGAAGGCAAACAACATAGAATCTTGAGCTCAGATTTCAAGGTATATGCCTTCAATTGTCCAGGGGAAACTCAAACATAGGGCAACCAGGAGAAGGAAAAAGAGTTGTGATCCCAAGGTAAGTAATACTGTGGGTATCTGCCCTGGCCTACGTAGTTCTTCCTGCTCTTCCTAAGTGTTGCCTCTGTTTTGCCTGTACTTTCCCTTTTTTGCCCAGGCAAAACAGACACTTGGTGCATATCAGAGGTGGAAAAGGAGTTGGGTAAGGGAAGTAACATGTTGAGTCTGTTCCTCCTCCTCTTCTACCTGAGATCATGAGACCTCTTCCCCTCAGATCCAGGTATATCCTATGGTTTTCTCACTTTCATGGAGGATACACCTCTAAACCCCACAAAAGTGGACAGAGAATTGTACTTCAACATAGCAGACAAGGAAGATGGATAGAAAGACCTCTGCTTTTCAAAGATGCATGTGAGCTGTGCATGTGCATACACTTTAACTTTTTCATCCCATAGAACTGAATGGAAACCCCTGAGGTCCCTTCTACAATGCCATATAAAAGCCATGAGAGTAGACTCATATAATCCTGTTCAAAGTAAATAATATGGATGATCTGACTTGATAATCTGGATTACATGACAGTTTGGAAGGGCCTACAAAACAAGATGCCTGCATGTTCCTGCCCTTTTGCTGCAACACAGCCTAGCCTGAATCTGTTATGCTTTTGGTAATGGGCTTCTCCATGTGAACGTTGAAACTACTACACGATCATGTAGTCCATGTTGGTTTCACTTTTAAAAAGGAGTGGACACAAGGACCACAGCATAAGGCAAGAGTGAACAGAGAGCAGGGATGTTGTTACCCTCCACAGAAACTTTGTACCCAGTAACTTTCCTTCCCTCTATCTATAGAACTGAATAGGGGTCATTCATTCACACATATAGAAGAAATGTAAAGGGTTGGTGTTGGAAACTCTGTTAAGGAGAGATGGGGCAAACCGGGTATGATATCACTCTGCACTAGAGCACAGCAGACTGCTGGGAAAAGTAACTTTTCTCTAACCAGATGAATATCCTCACAGACTGGAATTAAAATAACAAGTTTTCAGACAAAACTTTGTGATTTTAGTCCCAATATGTGTGGATGCTACTTTGGATAGAGAGAAGGACAGGACTTTGAAATGGTTTCCACTCTAACTTTTAGTTGCCAGTGTGGTCATACTAGCCAGGACATTTTCATGACCCAAAACTATAAATTTTTCAGAGATGGTTAGTAGCTAGGTTATCTGGATATCCCATGCACTCAGCTTCTAATCCATTGGAAGAAGGATAAGATATACATGCAACAATACTGTTTTTGAAGCCACTGCCAAAAGAGAAACATTTCACTCATACTCGTATTCAGAACTCACACTTTTTTTCTTAACATGTCTCTGTGCTAGCTACTGTCACCAAACATTATTTTCAAGTCATTCCTTAGTGAACTCAAATGTTCCTGTATAGTATTCCCTGCTTCCAGCCATCGTATCTGAAGTATTATGCTGAACCCAAGAACTATTTCAATGAGCCATTCATAGTCAAAAATGTGTTCTTTTCTTTTTCAACCATTCCATAACACTAGTTGTTTCTGTAACTAGGAAATACAACACATTTCAGTTATAAGGCATTTGGCCCATAATTAATGAGTATTATCAGCATCCTGTTGTGCCGCTGCCAGCATATTTCTACTGCCATCGCAGTTTGCTGGAACTGATTTTAACGGGGGGTTTTAAATTGGTCTTATTGTATTTTATTGCATTTTATGTGTTTTATCTATTAACTCTGTAAACTGCTCTGGGCTCCAGAGAGAGCGGTATATTAAGTCGAACCAATAAATAAATAAATAAATAAATAAATAAATAAATAAATAAATAAAAATAAATAAATTTCAAGTTGTAAGAATAATTCTGCCTTCCCCTTAACCATGGCACTTCCTGCATTCCCCGGAGGCCTTTCTGTGCCACAGTCAAGTGGTTTTTTTTTAAGGTGACAGGCATTGTTATGAAAGGTATCCATGATATTTCAGGGACTAGAAAGGTTACTGACTAGCTTCTGTATACAGAACCATCTTTTTAAAGAAGAAATCTGCCCAGTAAAACAGACACCCCAGCAAGCATTTTTTCTGAGACTAGATAATATGGCTGAAATCTCAACTACAACAGACACATTGGACAAACAAAAAGTACATACATGTTGGGAAGTGCTTAATGGAGGATTCTGGGAACTGTAGTCCAACATATCTTTCCAGGCAATGCAGTGATGGTGATTATTAGGATGACCACAATAATCCTGATTTAAAAGGAACCCTGCTTAACATTAACCCCATTTGTCCATAGTTGCATGTTTCTTAACTGTGGTGAAGTGGGAGCCAGTCTGCTGTCTTGTCTTGCTTAATTGTAGCTTATGGTTTTTCTTTTTTACATACTCTCTTCGGTTTCTTTAAAGACTTTCATATTTTGGATTTCATTAATATGCAAATATGTTTAAATTTAATTGATTAATCATAAAAGTGAAAAGCAGCTTATTATGTTCTGAGTCTGGCTTTTTAAAAAACCCCATAGCTATGAGCTTTTACATTTTTCCTGACTGACCTCTAGCAGGAAAAGCCATATTCAATATTCCCTTATTCACTCCTTATTCAAAATCACGACCCCACTAATTCAAATGTATCTTTGGCAATTAGAACCGTCCCATCAAGTAATCAGCTAAAGCTTGAGTTGGTTAATCTACTCAACAAAGAGATTAAAAGTTGCAGGGCTAATAAGTACAGATTTACAACTTGTGCATGTTCACTGGAAACTCGGGTATTGATCTGAATTCAACTGAAATCCTTCCTAAGTGCTAATGCAGAGAACTCTAGCCTTGAAACAACTCTTGTGTAAATAGTCTTTGAGAATTTTCTTTGTAATTGTTCTTTTTATCTTCTGTTTCAATGGCCTGAGAATGAAGTTCAAAAGAACTGGGAGCAATATAATTTGTGCCAGTCTTCTGCCTTTGGTTTTGTCAAACACCCACAACTATAAAACCAAGTAACTATTGTTTGTGAACTCCCAAGTTAAAAGAAGACTTGATTGGTTAGAAATGGGAGAAAATGGCATTCTGCATGTCAGGAACAGCAACAAACCAGTAAAGCCTTTAAAAACAGTTTTCTACACAGAGTATTCCAGCTTCTTGGAAACTACTCTGACAGGTGCTGTTTAAGTATTATTTTCTGTATTTTTCAAATATTTTATCTTTATTTCCTATATCATTTCACAACATTTCAGTATTTTCTTTCTAGACTATGATGAGACTATATTTGAGACACCTTTCCTTTTTTCCCACATGATTTGCCATGGTCAACAATAGCATCAGTTCAATGTTTTTCTAAATGTGGAAGTTGTTCCACTTTTCCCCATTACTATATGCTTCTATTACCTGAAGGAAGGGGAAAGCCCTGGGCTGCCCTTCTTTATCTTCTCAACAACCCTATGAGATAGTGTTGTCCGAAACCCAGATCTGAAAAGTTGGAGCCCTGAAAATCGGGCTCGATGGACAATCTCTTGCCCCTCTGATTTCAGGAACAGGAAACCTCCCTGCTGGAAAGCCTCATCTGGGTTTCCTCCTTCTAACCAACACACAATGGACTGAGGTCACCAAAAAGTGCAGGAATTTCCTCATGAGCCAAGCCACTAGACTAAGACAATAGACTGGAATGCTGATCATTCAGGAACATAATAAATTCTACTCAAAGTGGACTGAAAGTCCATCTGTGCAGTCCAGTCCACTCAAGGCGATCTGAAATCCTATCAGTGCAGTTCAGCACCCATACTGTCCCATCAGGGGTCCAGAAAACCTCATCAGTCAAGGGCCATTCCACCCTGATAGTGAGTAGTATCATTACTGTCCTCAACTAACACCCATTTCCCTACAAGGAAAGTCCCTGCCAGTGGCAGGTGGGTGAACACCAATAGACTCAGGTTTCCTCCAATAAACTTTATAAAACTTCCCACCATACACAACACACCAATCACAGCTGTAAAATATGACCACAATGTGTGTACATCAAACCAATGTGTGAATGGATCGTACTTTTTGCCAATTAAAACACTGTATTATTTTTAATGTGCATAAAACACTGATGTCTGCAAATGAAGGGGATGTCAGATCTGGGATGCTCCCCTGGCATCCTTCTCTGACCACCAAAGCAATAAAGGTGACCTCTGATTCTGCCCTCATCTCTCTCTGTGTGTGTCTTGATTGGGAACCATTAAAGCCAGCATGCTCGTAATGAACCCCATGATGCTGGATAACAGTATGTTCTAGAGTGAGAGAGAAACTGATTTGTGCAAGTTTGATGGTTCTGTCTGGCCTTGAAGCTGGACCTCGAAAATCCTATTCCTGCACTCTAACCACTAAATCAGTGGTTCCCAAACCTTTTTGGCCTACTGCCCTCTTTCCAGAAAAAAAATTTACTCAGCGGCCCCCCTGAAATTATTTTTAATTTTTTTAAAGCAATTAAACAGAAACATATAAAATATTGGAGGGGGTTGGGAAGAATTAACACTGTAGTTCAACTACATCCGGAGAGCACTGTGAACCCAAACAACTATGTATCTGGACCAAAATTGGTACAAATACTCAATATGCCCAAATTTGAACACTGGTGGAGTTTGGGGGAAAATTGACCCTGACATTGGGAATTGCAGTTGTGTGGAGTTATAGTTCACCAGGCATCAAAAAGCATTCTGAGCTCCACCAACAATGGAATTGAAGCAAACTTGGCACACAGGACTCCCATGATCAACAGAAAATACTGGAGGGGTGATGAGAGGATGTTAAATAGATGATGGGATTTGCAGTACCTTCAATTGTTTCTGCTTTAACATCAAAACCACTGGGGTCTCTTCCACTGCTTGGAAGCACAGCTACTGGGAGAGGCCTCCTTGCTGGCTCCTGGAGGGGGTGCAGGAACAGCCTCCAGAGCCCCCAGGCTACCTCTTGAGACAGGGAGCACCCTGATAGTGGGCTCTTCCTTCTCATGCTTGCAGTGGCTCTCCTCCCCCAGCATCAGCAAGAGCTCCTTAGGCCTCTCCCCCTCCTACTGAGTACCAAATGTCGGAGAGAGATACTCTCCGACATTGGCAAACACTCAGGGGAAGAGGACAGGTGCAGGGAACGTGTGCCCAGGTGCCAGGGGAAGGAGCACGATCCTTGCATCACCCCTCTTCCCTCATGCACTTGCCAGTGCTGGAGAGTGTCCCTCTCTCTGTCTTGGCAAGAGGGCCATTGAAGGAAGCACTAGCCCTCATTCCCCGTACCCTTTCCAATTCCAGGAGAAGGTCTAGACCTCTCGGGGCCTTTTTGGCACTCTGAAGGAGGGAGAGGGGCATAAGGAGGCACCGCTGCGACCTCCAGGTTGAGAACCACTGGAGATATTTTGGAGGGGGTGGGGCCAACTAAGTTGGCATCACCGCCCCCTGAATCGCTCCAGCACCCCCTAGGGGGCAGTAGTGCTCACTTTGGGAATGACGGTACTAAACCAACTAAAGAAAATGGAAAGAAGCAGGAAAGGCACCAAACAGGCATAAGAGAACCTGTGTTGGTCTTAACTATTTGCAGCTATAAGCAAATGATATGTAGGGATTTTCCTTCCATCACTGGATCTCAGAAAATTGCTGAACTTTTAAACTGTGGTTTGAAAAAAAAATTTGGGCATGCAATTACAAGGAAACTTTGGCTATCCCAAAGTCTTGTGGGTAAACATATTCTCTAATTATTAGCAAATTGAACTAAATATGTGGTTTCAATTTAAATGTGGTCCCACACATTTGATTGTCAACATGTGGCAGTAAATAGGTAGTGTATGCTTTGTTCATGATCTGAAATATACGTTCTGCCCTGCTTTCAGAAATACAGTGCTGGGCTAAATGAACAACTGGTCTGTCTTACCTACCACAGCCACTCTTACTTTGTCATGTTGCATTCACTTCTAAGATGTGAAAAATTGCCTTTTTTGAGATTCTTAAGCCTAAAGCAGAACCTCTGTCATTACAGACAGCTCCCTCAAAAGATGCAAGGCAGAATCAGTCATCTACGGCAGCTAATCCACCTATCACAATCCAAAAAGGCTGACCTATAAACAATAATAAAGGCTATAAAATACTACATGCCATTACATGGAGTACATTGAACTAGTTATAACCCCAAACTGTACTGAATTGTTCTCAAGGTGTCCCCAGTTGTTCATACAAAGCAGAAGTATTTAAACCTTCGAAGCAACAAAATCCTTACTTTTCCATCCACCTTTTCAGTAAGTTCCCAGGGTAGTCTCAGAAACAGCAGTGATGGGAACAGGGAAGGATCTAGGCTTCAATGAAATACACTTTTGGGCTTTAGCTCAGGTTTCACACAGACTGTCCTTAAAATAATCTCCAAGAACCCCTCAGGAGGCATCTATGCAACAACTCCTCCATTCACTGGTGTTAGAAAGTGAGATTTTGGCAGCATACTCTTTTGCTGGATAGGCACATTAAAAACAGCTGGGATGCCCATAACTCATACCCAGTGTGAGGCAGCAGAATATTTAATACAGGAAAAGGTTGGGATGTTGTCCAATTGACTCCAGAAGGGGGAGGAGGTGGAACTGCACATATATACAATCTCTTATAGCATAGAGCTAGCTCTGATGCCAGATATATGCAAGCTATATGTAAGAGAACTCGTAAACAGTAGGGAGCCAGTGGACATGAATCATTTTATAGCAGTGGTTCCAAACCCCCAGAAATTATTGCACTTCAGTTCTATGTCAGCATGGCTAATAGTGACAGAAACTAGGATCTATAGTCTAACAACTAGAAATGCATAGTTTGAGAAACACTTTCCTGGAGAATGGTATCTGGACACTGACAAACAAGATTGCTGCTTTTGCATGGTCCTGTTCTGAATTTGGTGCATTGCATCTGCATGGTATTTTGCAGAGTAACAGAGCAAAAAAATTGCAGAGGAATATTTATTGGCCATAATATAAATATTCATATTGTGGTAATTAGGCCACCCAACATTTGCTAGTTTTCAAAACCTTTAGGTCAATTCTCCAGCAGTGGTGTCACAAATAGTAGGCAGAGGAAGAGGTATAGGGTAAGTTGACTTGTTCTCAAGTTATGTCAGGGTCTGCAGCCTTGCTTAAGATGTAGTGGGGGAAAGGGTCTGTCAGTATCAAATTGGATTTATCAGATATGCGGTTTCACCTTGAAAGGTCCTTAGGGTTTTTCTTGGAAAGATAAAGGTAGACTTTGTCTCTCTTTTTAGAAAATTTAGACAACCCCCTCTAACTACCTGGAATTGTTTATCCAACACAAAGCTCACACAGTGCTTTGTAAGTAGAATGTAATGAATTTTCAGGCATTCAAGGGGATGGAGAATAGGTGATTTTAGTAAAAACCTTCCTCTGAAAGCTTGCCTTGTACACTTTAGTGGGGAGATAGGAAGATACATGTGACAGCGCAGCAAGTGCCACTTGCATGGAAAACATTAATTTCCAAAAGTTTTTGCTTTGTTAATATGTGTTTTGCAAGTTTGCACAGTTTGTTAAAGGTTTGGTTGCATTGATTGGTTCTTTGTACCTGTCAATCATTGTTTACAGAGCCCAATTAAGTTTGTTCTGCCCCCTTTTCCTTTGGGAATCAAGCCATTTTGTTTAGCAGAGCTTTCCTGGGTTTCTCCAGAAGAGGACATACCTGAAGGTTTGCCAGGCCAGGCCTTGATCAAGATATCTTTCAACACCAAACTGACTTTTCTTGGGTCTCATACAGAGAGCCCAGCATACTGGACGGTTGGATAGCTCTGAAGAGACTCAGGCGCCTTCAAACCAGTTAGTTGGCATCCAGAGGAAGGTTTCGTGCCTTCAATATAGGCCAGCTGGCTGGGGTCTCGAGTGTCCTTACCTCGAGGCCATAAAGAAGGAAAGGATTTGGAGAGCCATCTGGCTGAAGCTTCCTGAACCAAAAGCTACAGAGACACTATAAAGTATCTTTCCTTTATTTTTTGGGGAACAAAGCTAACTGTCTGAGTGAAGTTAACTCATGTTAATAACAATAAAGCCTGTTTGAGTTAACTATAGTGTCCAGCTTGGTCCTTGGGAGTCCCAAGCCTCTAAAGGAAGGCAAGAAGCAATCCCCCAGTATAGAGAGAGCACGTCTTCGCACTTCCCTGAATATATACAGACCGGATGCGACGGCACAATACAGGAAGTAGTACCATGTCTACTTAAGCCAAATTGCATATTATTGTATTCCTGTAATCATTCTTTTGTTTTAAAGCAACCAAGTTGGCCACTTACATCTTAAAAGGAAAGTAATGTGTATTGTTGGGGGGAGGCGTGCCCACCATGTGTTCCTGATGTGGATCAGAAGTAACCAATTCGCTCACTGTAACAATTATTCACCTTCAAGAGTATTATTTGCAATAAACTGTATCTTAGACTATTGTGTGTGTGTGTGTGTGTGTGTGTGTGTGTGTGTGTGTGGGGGTTCATTGCTTTGAGAATGAAGGCTAATAGACAGCCCAATAGTTCACAGAAAAGGATGAGTTTGGGAAGAGAGAGGGAAGATGCATGGGATATATTTTCTCCAAGGATCATACGTACTTCATACTTAATCCTTGGCAGAAAAACATAGGAAGCAAAAGATGTGTTAGGCCTGGAATTGCTTAAGATATGGTGATTCCCACAAGCAACGTAAGTATGGGTTGTAAAAGAGAAGTAGATGCCAGTTCTTTCATCAGAGGGTTCTTGAAAAGAAAGGTCCAATCTTCTTTCCACTCAGACTATTTGCAATTTCTTTTCTATTGAGAGCTCAAAACTCTTCTGGGGTCTCTGCATTTTCAGCTATTCTCCTGAAATATAGCTCCTTCCATCATTTACTATCTGTGATAATCATGAAAAATCTAGCAATATTTCAAGTGCCGTATATTCTTCTCTCCCAGTATGAAGTAACCATGTTTTCAGTCCTTTTATCTATACAACGAATAAATTTGGGCTTTTGTATTTATGTCTGACTGCTATTTGTAAGCATTTAATATAAGGCTGCTCCAGTTTTACAAGGTAATCACAGAAGGCTTACCTACAGTCAATCCTCACTTCACAGAACATAATCAGGACAGGCTTTCCCTTAAAACATCTCCAGTCCCCAAGAGATCAGAGTCCTCTAAATACACTATATGCACACTATTTAGGCGTAGGAATAAACTCAGTGTATGCATTTGAAACACTGTCTATTTAATCAAACACCATAAAACAATTCAACATATTGCAGGGCATTTTATTTATTTATTTATTATTCCAACTTATATACCGCCACTCCCCGAGGGCTCGGAGAGGTTTACAGTGGGAACAAGAACAATATACATAAAAAACAAATTAAATTTTGGTGGTCAAATCCTGCAAAACCATGTGAGCAACTGTTTGCCTTCCTATGGGCATCTGAAACTGAAGCCACAGTAGTTCTATCAAAAAAGCATTGTAATTATAGATGGATTCAGAGGCTTTTGTAATTGCAAATAGTTGAGCACTGTATCATGTTGTTCCACTGCCAATGAGAAGAGAAGAGGGGCAAACAATAACATATTTACATCTTTTATTTTAAAAAATTACAATATGGGAACAGTTTCTACATGAATACAGTTGCATAATGAGCTCCAGATGTTTTTGAATGTCACACCCTACCTGTCCTAGCTGATCTTTTCAACTGTCATTCATGATGGCAGTCATTAACAGTTGTGAGTGATTTCCAATACCAGTTGTGTTGGGCTTTAACTCCTCCATTCCCAAACTAACAGGGCAAATGGTCAAGGTGTCTGGGAACTGAAATCCAAGAACATCTGGAGGGACCTAATGCCAAAAACATTATGAAGCACTATGGGTCCAGCTGGCATGTTAACTGCAATTGGCATGTTAATTACAATTAAACAACATTTCTCCTATTTCTTTTGGCATCTCAGTTTCTGAGCCTAAAGATACCTAGATATTGTTGAAGGTACTTGAGACTTAACAATAAAGAATAAAAACCCTGCAAACTGTTTTCACTAGAGTCCTAAATCAAACCACTAAACATATACCAATACAAATAACAATGTTAAAGTTCATAATTTAGAAATTAATCACTTCTAACACACACACACTTCAAGGAAATAGATTTCTTTACGAAATTGAAAGGTAAATATGACACAAAGCAGCTTGAAAATGCAGAGAACATACAGGAATATATATGCTCAGGCAAAAAAGCAAGCTGGCTTTGTATATAAACAAAATGCCTAAGTATGGACCTGCTAAAAAGCAAATTCAAGACCATACTTACAGCAGAGACAAAATAATGTACCTTTTAAGATCAAGAATAACAAAGAAAAAAGCAGATGTGCTAGGTTTTGTAGAAGAATCTAGGCATAGTTTTGGCACTAGTTCAATGGGATCTGGTTGCCTTCAGGTCATTTAAGCTGTAGTTTGAGATATACAAAATACAAATGTCTAAAGCCTTTCTAAGGTCCTAAATAAAACTATTATCCTTTATGCTTTATGACCCAGAGAAGGTGAATAGGGAAAAATAACAGAAATATCTGCTTGTATCTTCCCTCTTGGGAGGATTATAAAATGTTACTACTTTCTCTTGCTTGCATATTTCCCTGTCCTTACTGTTTGAGAGAGGGGTTCTGGGATTTTCTGGCTCTTGAGTTCTCTCACCTTCTACTCATCTTGTTTTCTAGCCACTGCTGAAAGCAGTAGGGGAAAGCGAGAAGAATGGTCTGCTGTTTTAAACTGCTACAATTTCTCACATAATTGTTAGCTTTTCTTTTAAAACAGAACCTGTAGTTTTGTTCAAATAGATGTTTAAAATCCAAACCTCACAGTCTCTGAGGATGCCTGCAATAGATCCAGGCGAAACGTCAGGAGAGAATGCTTCTGGAACATAGCCAAACAGCCCGGAAAACTCACAGCAGCCCAGATATTTAAAATCATGCTTAGTTATGCTCTGACTGCTCATGGCTCACCTAGAGATTTGAACGGAGAGATTCTTGGCTCACAGTTCACACTCTTGGCCACTGATATTTTCTAAGTAGTTCATGAAGTGGCTCCATTTGCTCTGGCAACTGAGATATTGAATCATTCAATGAATATTCATGCTAGATATTTTAAAGGTATTTATTCATTAGTATTTGTTTTCTATGCAGTTTTACACCTTTAAAAAATTATCTGCACGATATATCTGGTTTGTATATTCTTGGTTTTATCACAGCCTCTTGATCAAACAATAAACTTTGAACTCAATTATTGTACTTAAAATTGATTACAACAAATACTAATAGGAAAGCTCTCTCATCGGCTTTATTAAATCATCACAAGTATGGGAATGTATCCATTCCACAGAATCTGATATTTAATTAATTGAAATCCATTAGGTTAGAATTAATGGGATGACAACACAAACTCCACAGACTGTCATGTTGCCATTCCTTCTTTTTATGGCTCCTGGACCTTCCCACACCTTTCTATCCTTTCCTGTGATTTCCCTATCATAAAAAAGAAGGCGCTAGAGGCACCCAACACTGGCAATTCTTTGTTACAAAAAGGCACACCATTCTGTGCCTTAATTTCCTTTAAATAAAAAAGAAGCTTGCATTCAAAATTGAATCAACAGGGGAGTTCTGCCAATTTTTGATTTCAGTTTTGAGGCTATTAATTGTGTGAAGGAAGGAGAAGCCACACAAATTGCCCAAGAAAAATGACCATGTATCTTTAAAGAAGTAATACTTCTTTAAAATAAAAAAACTACCTGTTCCAAAGAATTTAGATTGCAATTGTAAGACAAAATTTTTAGGAACACTTATTTGGTGGCAAGTCTCACTAGTTTGAGTGGGATATGGGTGGAACAAACAAAAGAGTGGGAATTAGATTAAATCCGCATCGGAACCAGTCTCGTGTCTCCCGGCCTGGTCACCAGCCTCACATAAATGTCTGTTCTGGGTCTAGTCGTAGTTCAACTCCCTTGGTCCCCTGGAGGCCGGCTCTGTGAACTTCCCAGTGTCTAAGTCTTCCCTGGAAGCCGGTGGCAGCATCAGCAGATAATTGAGTCGGCTTAGTAGGTCTCCAAAGCGATTCAGGCGGTTAACCATGTGACCATACTCCAAGAGTAAAAGACTCACCAGGGTCTCTACCTGTCAGTTTTCCCTGCCCGTGTCCAAAGAGTTCGTTGTGCCAAGGATTTCTCTACCTTAGCTTCAGATTTCAGTGAAATTGCCCCACAAATAGTCACAAATAGGGGTATAATGGAAGCAAACTAGCGTTCTTGAGCGGAGCACTCTCACGGAGCTGCTCAACGCGCCGCCATCTTCTCCGCGTCACCGTCTCAACATAACTTGCTCTGTATACCAGGTCCCAAAGAAGTATGTCTTGTGAGCACGAGGCATAGGACTTTTTCTATCTCTGCCCCAGCCTTATGGAACCATCGTACATGAGAGCTATGCGCGACTTGCGGACTTTTACCCAAGCAAGACCGCCCTTTTCAGACTGGCCTTCAATTAGTCCGGCTTGTTTAATGTGTTTTAACCTTGAATTTTACCTGTAACTGTTTTCGTGTTTTACATTCTATTGTATGGCTGCATGTTTTGTCATACGCAGCTTGTTTTATTGTATGTTGTGATCTGCCCCGAGCCTGCAGGGAGGAGCGGAATATAAGATTGAATAAATAAATAAATAAATAAATAAATAAATAAATAAAGACCTGGCTGTTCAGTAGAGCATTTGATTTGTAATTTTAATGTTTATATTTGGTCTATGTAATATTTTATCCTGTTTTAACTTTGCTTTTATGTAAATCGCCCAGAGCATCCTGGATGGAGGGTGATTAACAAATATTAAATTGATGATGATGATGATTATTTCTAGTGCTTCTTATAAGTCACAACACAGTACAGAGTAACTCGCAAATATTTTGGTGTGCTGAAATGCCCCAGTGGGATTCCTTCCCAGGTAATCCTCAGAGCTCAAGATGCTTGTCAGATTAAACACACACGTCTGCATTTTAGATGGATTAAGAATCAGCTGGTTTCCCTGTAACAGGCAGTAAGAGCATCTAAAGCTTCAAACAGAGCTTCTGTTCAATGAATCAATGGTCATTCAATGGTCTATTTTTGGTGAAACATTTTTATTCAGAATGGAGTGGAAAGCAGAGGGCTAGACAAATAATGGACAAATAATCTGATACAAGATACAAGATGTAATTGTTAAGCCCATAATTACAACAGAAGGAAAATATCAGAGTTATTAAGGGTAAAACTTGCAGCTAAAACATTTAAATAATAGATTAATGAACACATCTTTCAATTTAACAAGAGATCCTAATTAATTAGGCAGTTCTCAACATCATGGCAACATGTGAAAGCATAGCTTTGTGTTGGGAATTGCACTTGTTGGTCTTAGACAATCTGTTGCCTCATATGTCGAAAGCCCAGGAGGGAAAAGTGACAGAAATGCACAATGTCCTTAATTTCCCCCTGCAATGGGAAAATGTGGGGATTCCTCACAAGAATTGTTCTATGCCCATCTTCCATACATTAGTTTCAGCCATTCTGTAAGTACAGTAAGTACAAAATGGCAGACTGGATTTCCCGAATGACCTCAACAGCTTTCTCTGAATCAGAAAGACTCCCCAAAGAAGGGTACCAAGGTCCAAACTTTTCAATCACTCCGGTAAAAACAAATGACAAAACAATAGCAGATCAGGGAAATGCATGCAAGCACGCACACACACACACACGAGAAATAGATCAAGATGATAGTATGGTTAAAGAAGATATTTGGGATGAGATAACTGGGATTGACATTGTACTAAAATAACTTGTGGACTAGTGAACCCTTGGTTCAATTTGACATAAGAAAAATGTTGAATGCTATTTTCCCATATAAAATGTTCTACATCATTCCAATACACATATCTCTCGGCATTACTTCGCGAACGAAGATTCAGGAAGGACTCATCCCACGCTTTTTACAAGCGCGTTGATGACTAAAAAGGCAGTCTATTTGCACCTTTGCAGGCAGGTGTTGGCCTTTGTTTCTTTGTCTTTGTTCGACCGCATCGGAAGATGCCCGTTGGCCGCGGCTAGCCAACCAGGTAGACGGGGATGAGCTTTCGTTAGGCCACCTTTTCTAGGCCCTCTCCATACGGAGCAAGCAGTGCTCTCCTTAAAAAAGGCTGCTTGGTCGTTCAGGATGCTGCCGAACAAGACTGTCATCTCCCGGGTCAGTCTCGAGCGACCAAAGTCCTGAACCGCCTGCATGCAGGGTTGGGTCTGCGGCTTCCAGTGCATCTTTACACCTACCGTTTCGTCCCTCGCCTATCGCTACAGGGCTTTTTCGGAAGTTGGATGTGTCCTTCGAGCCTGTGCAATGGATTTTTCTGGTGGAGCGCAGCGTGCACAGAACTGGCCTCACCCTTTAAACCAAAGGTTCATCTGCCAGGGCCTAGCAAGCTTGGACGGTGGCAGCAAGGTCCTCAGGTCGTAGGTTTGGTTCGAGTTTCCTTCTCTTAGATGGTTGACCTTACAGGGTTAGACGAGCACCATCTGCCCGGGTTTGAAATCAGAGTTTTCCTTCTCTTAGGATGGTTGCCAAAAGGCTAGAGAGCCCATCCTGCCCATTGACACTCTTTGTCAGACCCTTCGGTTGTGACCTGTCTGGTATGGGAGGCCCTACCGCCGGCTATTATGCCACCGCCAGCATAGCTCACAACTTCACTAGGGTACGCAAGCCTCTCCCCCACTGCAAGGGGGCGCCAATGGAGAGGAGCAATATGTGCGCCAATACACATATACATACACATATATTATTCATAGTTGTCTGGTCTGTACTGCAGGCAGTTAGGGCCTCATCCCATTTGGGGCAAAATGGATATTCACTGTGATCACACTCAGTTTCTAGACAAATCTTCCACTGCTGTCTGTCTGTCTGTCTTTCTGAGTATTCAACTAATTGTACAGAAACAGATTTTTCTGAACATGACATGGATTTCATGAATAGTGCACAGAATGAGTGAATGAGTAAATGATTCAGTGAACTTGAAAGGGTTTAGGTTATTTCACAGCAAAAGTAAGACAAACCAATAGAAAAGTATGTCACATTCAGCTCATTTTTGGTTTAATACAAGATCTGGTATTACAAATGACCCAATAAAAATAAATTCCACATAAAGCTTTGAATATAACAGTGAAATCACACATGCTAAATCAGATAATATTACTCAAAGCACTGGGAAAAATGAAATGGAACTTTTAATAGAAAAGATACATCATGGTAATGTTGTTTAAAGGGCTAAAATAAAAGGGGGAAACTTATATAATTGTTTTTGTTTAAGGACAGTTATGGAAATATAATAAAATTAATCGGTTTAAGTTTATATAGTTATCAATTTAATTTGTTCAACTGACTAACAAGTCTGGCGAAATGTTCATGAGCAGAATGATTTGCTATAGTAGCAATGAAGAGTTTCTAACCCAATCCTAAATAAAACATGAAGACAGAAAATGGAAAAATGTGTTTTTAGTATAAAAACATGATGAGTCATCTGGATCAAATTGTTTGGGCAAGTGACTAGTACAGTGAAAGATGAAGGCACAATAGATTGTAGTGGTCAATTCATATTGTTTGAAAATCATGTACACCTTTCAAAAATCAAATATTTTGAAGACTGACAAAATGAATAAAATGTGGCTTGCTGGTACTCTTTCAGCTACTACAGCTATGCTTTGACAATATGGATGTAAAACACACCTGATCAAGTTTAGGCTTACTGCGCCCCCAGTCTCCGCAGGGGTGGAGGACCAATTAGAATGATTCACCCCAGGAGGCTTATGGATCTGGAGGGATTCCTGACGGCTCTTCGGGAATTCCCCACCACCTCAGTACGTGATCCTGTTGATGCTCTGGTCACTCTCTGGAATGTCCTCTCTTGAACAGCCGAGCTAAACCATCTCCTTGGTTCAACGAGGAGCTGGCAGACTCATTGCCTCGCCCCACTCAACAAAATCTTTTGTATGTACCAGGTCCCAGAGAAGTACGTCTTGATAGTACAAGACGCAGGGCCTTTTCTATTACTGCTCCTGTCCTATGGAACTCCTTGCCCTCTTAACTTAGAGCCATGCGCGATCTGCAATCCTTTGCGCGGGCACTTAAGACCTGGATTTTTAATAGAGCTTTTGTTTTATAATTCTGATTTTAATACTTGTCTGTTTTAATGCTGTATCTTTATGTAAATCGCCCGGAGCATCTGGGATGGAGGGCGATTAACAAATAATAAATTGAATGAATGAATGAATGTGTGGTTTTATCTTAACCACCCACCCCAATCTCAGTTTATAGATCAACTATCTTGGGGACCCGGCGCTGCATGGGTTATTCGAGAAAGGCATTTTGTGCCAAGGTTGGTCCTTATCAGTTGTTTATGTGGCTTGCAGTGGTCTTGGGAAGTGAGGGAAGGTGCTGGGAGTCCCATCGCCCATGGTCCATCCTCCTCCAAAGTGCACCAGGGTGTAGAGTGGGTCATGGGGATTATGTGTGGCAAATTTTGTGTTGCTCAGTTATTAGATGAGGGTTGCAGCAGTCTTGGGAAGTGAGTGGAGGTACTTCAAATCCCATCATCCGTGGTCCATCCTCCTCAATACTATACTTCAGTGGAGGTACTTCAAGTCCCATCATCTGTGGTCCACCCTCCTCCGAACTGTACCAGGATGTAAAGTGGATCATGAGGGCTTTGTGTGCCAAGTGTGGTCATGATCATGCACTGGATGAGGGTCACAGCGGGATCTGTCTTGACACAGTATCACAGTAACTGAGGCCTAGTCAGGAAAAGCAAGTTTAGGAAGCCTTACTGTTATTTCAGTTGTTACACAGTATCCCAATAACTTTGGCCTAGTCATGATAATCTAGTTGAGGAAGTGTTACTGTCAATTCAGGCCATACACAGGATCCCATGATTGGCGGCCTAATCTGGAGTATCAAGTTAAGGCAGCCTTACTGTTAAATCAGTCCTTGCATAGTAGCCCAGTAACTGAGGCCTAGTCCAGAAAATGAAGTTTGGGAAGCCTGTTAATTCAGTCAGGCCCTTTATGGAGTAACTGAGGCCTAGTCCAGAAAAATCTTGTGTTAATTCAGTCAGGCCCTTTCTTTTACCCTCTCTGGCAGCGTTCTCAGGAGGTGGGTGGAGGTACTTCAAGTCCCGTCATCCATGGTTCGCCCTATTTGAAACTGCACCAGGATGTAGAATGGGTCAGGTGGGCTCTGTGTGTCTGCCTCAGGCCTTTTCCCTTCCTTTCTCTGCTGCCTAGGATTGTTGGAATGTTGAGAGGCTGGCCATTCTGAGCCGTTATGCAAATAATCCCACACTGGCAACCAATCGAAATGCTGCCACATATTCCTCCGCACCTCCCGCCGCAAACATTCTCTTTTATTTTATATATATACACACACACACACAGTATATGCATATGTACTGTATATTGTCTTTACATATTTTCTAGTAATAATCACTTGAAAACCATTTATTTCTTAACAGCTAGAACTTGAACAGGAATATTAGCAAAATCAGAATACTGTCCAAGGCTTTTCTCATTGAAGACTAATTTTTTTAAATAAAAAAAATAGGGATCTGGTCCTGTGGTTCCCAAACTTTGGTCCTCAAGATGTTTTGACTGATAGTGAGGCTGGTTGGGGTCTAAAGTTTGAAAACCACTGATCCAGTTTGCTTTTGTAACCATTCTAGTAAGTTTTCTTAATTGCGACTATCTTCTCTGAGACAAAGCAAGGCAATGTAATGCCATGTGGATGTGAAGTCCTTGTTGGAATTGTGAGATATACACATAGAGAAGACAGGCAAAAACAACTCTCTTCTCTCCCTCTAATAAGCAAACATACACTCCCTCACTGGATTGAGAGAGAAAGGCCTGCAAGGCTTAATTCACAGAAATTGCTAGGGGTTGCGTCTGGTGGAATGTTGTTTACTTGTCCCATGGTGAGCCTTTAATCAGAGCTGAAGCAATCAGAGGCAACTGTGTGCCCTGCCATGTGGACAAGTAGACAGTCAGCTGGCAAAGTATGCTCCCCACCCCCTTTGCCAATCAGTCGGAGTTTGTGCCACATTCCACTGCAAGTGGATTGAAAGCTCAGCCCAATAAATAATAAGCACTCTGGTCTGCTGGTCATTCCAGCACTTAATTGTGGGGACAGGCCACACACTAGAGGGGATGTTGGCACCCACATATCCCAGATAATGTGAAACATTCAACTCTTTGGGGCAGCATAGTAAGGGGAGAGATTGTAATGTCCAGCATCTTTTGATGTATTCTCTCTGCCTCCAGAAGCCTAAAAAGGAGCTGTTGATAGAAGACCTTTGCTGTAGGGCAGAAACTGTAATATCAAGGGTAGAATATTTATAACTACCCTCTTTCCAGAAGACTGGAATTAAAGGCTGCTGCCTTGTAAATAATAATAATAATAATAATACTTTATTATTTGTGAGTCGCCCTCCACCCCTGGTGCTCCGGGCGACTTACAACAATTAAAAACCCCCAAATACAACAGTAAAGAACATAGGTATAAAGCGCCGGAGAGGCTCAGTCTCCGGACGGCCGGTCAGACCCCAAATGCCTGGCGAAAGAGCCAGGTTTTCAGTTCAGACAAGAATCTGATTGGGGACGATGTGGCCCTGAGAGCAGGCGGGAGGGTGTTCCAGAACATGGGAGCCGCCACGGAGAAGGCTCTCTGGCGGGTCTCCGTCAGCCGGGCTTCTCTCACCCCAGGGATGGCTATACAGTCCCCATTTATGGCGCGCGCTGGCCTTTCATGGCGCTGGTCAGTCAGCCGGTCGCTCAAATAAGCTGGCCCAATATTGTGCCGTGCTTTAAAGGTTAGCGCCATAAGTTTGTAGGTCACTCTGAGCTCTGTGGGCAGCCAGTGAAGGTCTTTTAAAATTGGAGAAATATGGTTCCTGACTGATGCTCTGGTCACTCTCTGGAATGTCCTCTCTTGAACAGCCGAGCTAAACCATCTCCTTGGTTCAGAAGGGACAAGTGGCATAACAAATTACTAGATGAAGGCTTCAACTTATATCTGTCCTCCTGATGTAGCATTAGTTGTGGAGATTGTGGTCTGAAGTGTCTGGGGCCTCTTCTACACTGGCATATAAAATCCAGATTATCTGCTTTGAACTGGATTATTTGGCTTCAGACCCCCCCCCCCCCGAAATTCTCAGGGTGGTCCGCAAGAAGGCCTTACTGTTATTTAAAGTTATTTAAACTTTTATGTTTATTCATACCATGATCAATATATCCCATATGCATGGGGGTATTATTGGGAGAACGATACAAAAGGTTTGCTAGGGTAGATCCTCTCTCACTCAGACTGCCCCCAAATCAAACTCAGCGCCCCGAAATCAAAATCCTGGCTACGGCCCTGATGGCAGTGCAGAAGGGGCCTGGGGAAATCAATGAACCTGAGAAGGAATGAGGTGGGCTAAAATTAACAAAATTAATCCCAACAATGACAAACGTAGGCAGAAAAAATGCAGTGAAGGAAGGGTGATGCCTGGCTCGACTACAGTCCATGTGAGACTGATCTTGGAGTCTTCATAGATAACAAGTTGAACATGAGCCAACAGTGTGATGCAGCAGTTTAAAAAGCCAATGGGATTTTGGGCTGCATTAAAAGGAGAATAGTGTCTAGATCGAGGGAAGCCATTATGCCTCTTTATTTGGATTTGGTTAGACATCACCTGGAATACTGTGTCCAATTCTGGGAACCACAGTTCAAAAGAGATAGTGACAAGCTGGAAGATATTCAGAGGATGGCAAGTAAAATGATCAAAGGTCCGGAGATCATGCCCTATGAGGAGTGTCTTGAAGAACCGGGCAAAGGTCTGGAGACCATGCCCTGTGAGGAGTGTTTACAGAAGAGAAGGCTGAGAGGATACTTGTATAAATATGTGAAAGGATGCTATAAGGAAGAGGGAGCAGGTTTGTTTTCTGCTATCCCGGAAAGTGGGACTTGGAGCAATGGGTTCAAATGACAGGAAAGGAGATTCCACCTTTCTGACCATATGACCTGTTCAACAGTGGAACCCTCTACCTTGGAGTGTAGTGGAAGCTCCTTCCTTGAACACTGTTAAACAGAGGCCATTGGTCAGGGATACCTTGATTGTGCTTTTTCCGCATGGCAGGGGCTTGGACTAGATGGCCCATGTGGTCTCTTCCAACTCTACTATTCTATGATTCTATGAGGGTGCTCTGTTAGTGTAGCCATGGCTAGGTAAGGTTATGGTTTTGAGGAAAAGATTAAACATAGTGCCATACCTCAGCTAACTGACTGACTGACTGACTGACTGACTTTATTATTTCTGAGTCGCCCTCCACGTTAGTGCTCCGGGGACTTACACACATAGCAATTCAACAATTAAAAATATTAAAAATTAGATTAAAATATTTAGGGGTTAAATGCAAGGGCCAGGCTCAGGTAGTTGAGTTCCTGTTTCTGCATTAACCATGGGCTTTCCTAAATAGCCAGGTCTTTAGAGCGGTCAGGAACTGGGGCAAGGGAGGCTCTCTGGTCCGGTGGCATCGAGTTCCAGAGAACGGGGGCCACTAAACTTTGCTGAGCAAGTTGCTTTGCGAAAAACCTTTTTATTGGATTGGAACTGGGAGAATGGTGAAGGAAAGCTGGAGAAAAACAGATTCTCAGTGTGGGATTGCTGAAGCCTGTTTGCAATAAGCCATACAATAAAGCTTGAGCTGTGAAAGACTAGGGATTCTGATCTAGGTTATCCTATTATTTGTTTATTTACTTACTATATTTATAGCCTGCTCTTCTCAACCCCGAAGGGGACTCAGAGTGGATTACAGATAATAGCAAAATTCAATGCAACAAATAATAAATATAACATATCAAATTATAAAACAATTAAAACATCGTTTTAATGGAGCAGGTGTTCCATCGGGGGAGGAATGAGATGCCAAACTGAGGTGACAGTGTTCACTCAAGAGAGGGCCCAGGAGAATCAAAGGCCATGGCTGGAAGAAACAAATGTCAGTAACTCTGTGCTGACCCAAGGATGCCGAAATGGAGGCCGGTCAAGATAGAGTATGGCAGCACCAAGCGGTCCCCAGAAGCTGAGTGAGTCCCTAGAAGCTGAGCTAGAGGCAGCAAGGCAAACAAACACTGCCCCTTCCCAAAAAGCCCCTGGTGATGGTACCTTCACTTCTTGCTTAAGCCTGAGGCCCTGCAGGCGTGGTCCTTTTTATCCTACTTACTGTAGCTGTGCAGGTTTACCTGCCTCCAGAACCATTTCCTGAGCTATGTGAAGAGAAAAACTGAAAGAAAGAAAAAGCAGCTCCCCTGACATGTTGAAAACAGAGTTATAAGTTTCACCATCAAAATGGAATTCATAAAAAATGAAGGCTGTCGAAAGAAAAAGTCTTCCCCGGATACTTTTTGGAAGGAACTTTCAAGTGATCTCTAGGAGTTTCAAAATATTTTTGTTCACTTATGCATGTATTACGTGACCTGGTTGTTTCATTTCATGTGTACATGATATTAGTTTTGAAGAAAAAGTTTGCTGAACCGCTCTATTCCTGGCCCCTCTTCTGGTTCTTCTTCCAACTCAGGGGTTCCTGATTGTCTTACCAGCATGCCCTTGGATCTGTCGGTTTTGATGAGGACTGCAAGGTCAGTCATGTAACACTATGTAACAAAATTTAAAAGCAAGTAGGTTCCTGGTTTGAATGTGTTATTTCCTGTTTGTGTGATGCTGACTTTGAAAATAGTTGTTATGCTCCAGAAACTTCATTTTTGTGGCTGTCATAAACTATGTTGCATTGGTTGAGATTCTATGAGATGTTCATTGAAAAACTAGAGCAAAATGTGCTGCAGGATGTGCTTTTTCCATTTTTTATGATAAAATTAGGACATTGCATCTATAACCCAGGAACAAAATTCTTGTTACGTAGTGTAATATTCCTCATCTGTGATTCATTGTGGATGAGTTGGTAGGCATTACTCAGTTCTGGTGAATGAGAAGTTGGGTTCTCCCAGTTATGTCCTCCATGGAACATGTGTCAGGTATTTTTTTTTAAAAAAAGTATTCTTGGAATATATTCCTAGAGTGACAACTCTGTGTGTGTGAGAGAGCACCTCCACACAATGCCAAATCTCGTGCTGAATCAGGTTTAAATAACCCGCTTCAATGTGGGTTCCTGTTCCCACTCCCCCACACAAACCCTGGACTTTCCCAGGTTGGTGGCTGTATGCCATCCCAAGACAAATCGGGTTGACATGAGCCTAACCCCCTAGCCCCAAATTTAGCCAGGAGATGGCATCATCCCTCCTTGCCCACCCCACCCGTCTCTTCACACCTTCCCACTCCTCTGGGCTTTTCAAAGCCCAAAAAAGTCCAAAAGACAGCACAGGTAAAAACAAATTAATTTGGAAACCTTAGATTTTACCTGAGCTGTTGTTTGGATGCCTCAAGTAGAAACTGAAACAGGTCTCAATTTTTGGGCCTGTCTGGATGGACCCTGTGTGTGGGAATGCGAAAATGATACAGTATGTGTATTCTGCCATATATTGACATTTGCTCCTGAAATCATAAGGATAATCACCTTTTTCTTTTTTCTATTTTGACATCCTGCAAAATCCTTCTAAATTTAGATAAAGTTTTTAAAAGAATGGCTTTCTAAATGAGTTGACTTTGTTTATATGACAGTAGGGTATCATTTTACTTGAGTGGTTGCTCATAGAATCTGATACTTAAAAGATAATGAATAACCAGGTGCCTGTATATTATAGTGAATAATCTGGCACATGTATATTTAAGATACAAGCCCTGTTTTATTTCCATATAACAAAATCACTAGATGTTTAATAGCTGGTACTAATACAGGAGAGTAATGTGATGGTTTTTCTTCGTGAACAAAGATTCAGATTCAGGAAGGACTCACCCCACGCTTTCTACAAGCGCATCTAAGAAGGCCAATCCGAGATAGGCAAGTCTGGTTGCAGAAAGCACAGCAGAAAGTCTCCTTGGGTGATGTTGTTTCCAAGTTATGGTTCTTTCTGTGTTGTAGTTTCTCTACGAGACTCGTTCGGCGTGTCTTCTCTAAAGAGGCCGCAGCATTATGGATAGTGCGTCTCCATGCCTCCTGATGTGAGGCCAGGGTAGGCCATTGTTGGTGATCAATTTGGCCAAACCTGAGATGTTGTTTCAGGGAGTCATAATATCTCTTTTTTGGGGTGCCTCTCTTGCGCTGACCTGTGGCGGGATAATCATGTTGAGGAATTTGGGGGGACATCCTAGTCGTTCCAGGATCTGCCACAGACCTTTTCTACTCACAGTGTCGAAGGCTTTGGTGAGGTTGACAAATGTTACATGGAGTCCTTTGTTCTGCTCTCTACATTTCTCTTGCAGTTGTCTAAGGGCAAATACCGTATCAGTGGTGTTTCTATTAGCTCTGAAGCCACATTGGCTTTCTGGGAGAAGTTCTCCAATAGCAGGACTTAATCTGTTCAGGAGTATCCTTGCAAGGATTTTTCCAGCAATGGAGATCAGTGTTATACCTCGATAGTTTGAGCAACTGGATTTTGTTCCACAGGGTGATGATAACTGCATCTCAAAGATCTGATGGCAGTTCACCTTTTCCCCGGAAACTCACAATGAGCTCGTGGAATTTAGCATGGAGTACATGACCTCCCTGTTTTACAAGTTTCAGGTGGGATTCCATCAATCCCGGCTGCCTTAGTATACCAAAGTCTCAAACTGGATCCAGGCTGCCACAAAATCCAGCTTCAGAATGCATATTAAGTGCATTGTACCTGGATTACACAGGTCTACACTGCCATATAAAACAATTCAGTACCTTTAATCTGCATTTGGAAACTGGATTATATGGCAATGTAAATCCAGCCTCAGAATAAGGTTTGAGTGCTAAACACCATTGAGTAATTTACCAAAAAAGCGGGACTTTAAAGGCTGAACAAATATATGAAGCCTCATGCCACATGTGGGAGCTTTAAAGTGCCACAAAATATTGATTGTTTTTGCTGCAATAAATTAATATAGCTATACCCTTGGAATTTTTTCTGTGTCTTTTTCCAACTCCCCCAAATCTCCTTCTTTTTTCTCATACTGGGGGCCCTTCCACACAGCCCAATATCCCAGCCACATTATCTGAGTGTGGACTCAGATATCCAAGCTCAAAGCAAATATTGTGGGATTTTCTTCCTTGATATTCTGGGATATAGGGCTGCGTGGAAGGTCCCTCAGAGTTCTGACACTTAATAATAATAATAATAATAATAACTTTATTTCTTGTGAGTCGCCCTCCACCAATGGTGCTCCGGGCGACTTACATCATTTAAAAAATACATCTAATTAAAAACACGGGTTCAAAGAATCACAAAGGGCCCAATCCCCAAGATTAGTCAATCCCCAAACGCCTGGCGGAAGAGCCAAGTTTTCAGCTCGGACAGGAATCTGGCTGGGGCCGATATGGCCCTAAGAGCAGGCGGAAGTGTATTCCAGATTACAGGAGCCACCACAGAGAAAGCTCTCCGTCGGGTCTTTGTCAGCCGGGCCTCTCTCACCCCTGGGATAACTATACAGTCACCATTTATTTCACGCGATGGTCTTTCACTGTGTTGGTCTATTAACCGGTCGCCCAGATAGGCTGGTCCGGTTCTTTGTCGTGCTTTGAAAGTTATCGCCATGAGTTTATAGACCACTCTGAACTCTGTAGGGGAGCCAGTGAAGAGCTTTTAGGATTGGCGAGATATGGTTCCTAGCCGAAGCCCCGGAGATGAGTCTGGCCGCTGCATTCTGGACAAGTCTCAGCCTCCAGTCGTGGACAGCGGTAGACCCGCATACAGGGCATTGCAGTAGTCAAGACGGGAGACTACGGTGGCATGTATCACGGTCTTCAGCGCCTCTGATGGTAGGTAGGGGGCCAACCGTCGGGCCCTGCGGAGATGAAAAAGGCGCCCTTGGCTGCAGCCTGGATCTGGACTTCCATCGTCAGCCTCTCGTCCAGGATCACTCCCAGGCTCTTCACCGCCGGAGCCGGGGACAGGGGCTCGCCTTCAAAGAGTGGTAATGGTGAGTGAGGGTCGGGTCGACCGGGCCAGAGGATCTCCGTTTTTGCCGGATTGATTTTTAGTCTGTGTGCTCTAAGCCAGTTTGTCACCGCCCTTAGTCCCTGACTGAAGCTTTCAGGCACCGACGACATCCCTGGATCGAGCTTCAACAACAGCTGTGTGTCATCGGCGTATTGGTAGCAGCTGAAACCATGACTCCCTAGCAATACTGGCCAGGGGCTGGACATAGATGTTAAAGAGGGTGGGGACAAGATAGCACCCTGAGGGACCCCGCACTCCAACCCGCATTTCCTGGAGACTTGGCCCTGCCACTCGACCCGCTGCGAGCGGTCCCGCAGGAACGATCCTAGCCAGGTCAGAGCCTTATCTTGGATCCCGGAAGCAGCCAGGCGGCGGAGTAGCAGATCATGGTCGACGGTGTCGAAAGCCGCGGTTAGATCTAAAAGGACCAGGACTGCCGAGCCCCTCCGTCCAGCTGGCGGCGGATGTCATCCGTGTCGCTACCAGGACGGATTCCCTCCGTGGCCCGCGCGGAATCCGACTGGGACGGGTCCAGGCCCCGGATTGGTTTAAAAAGTCACGCAGCTACCTTTTGGGAGAGGGCGAACTCTTTTGATTCTGAATGATATGGAATTATGGGAGCTGCAGTTTGACAAGATCTTTAGCCTTCTCTGCCAAAGACTGCTGGTGTTTCCCCAAAAAACAAATCCCAGGGTTCCATAGCATTGAGTCATGAGCATCAAAGCAGGGTCAAGTTGCTTTAATTCTATAGTGAAGGTGTACCCTTAGACAAGAGAATAATAATAATAATAATGTTCAATGCTAAAATTCCCAATGCTACAGCTACATAAGAAATGTGCATAATTCAGAATATGAAGATAGTGATGTAAGGATGTATAGACAGTTACTTTATCCTCAGCCCAGCCCAGCACTAATAATTCCAAGGCAGAAATCCTGAAGTTTTCAGAAGATCTTTCCCAGGCTTGCTTCCTTTTAGGACCACAATGACGCGTTCCAAACGTAAATCATGCATTTTAAGGGCCTTCAGTGCATGCAATAGGTAAAGCAGAATTGCATCAAGGTAATGGCGCCTTTGCTGGTGTCATCAAATTATAATAGTTGTCCATTGGGAAATGGTTTTAAAATTGATTTGAAAAGTAGTAGGGATAATATATTGTGGGTAGTTGTGGGTGGGCAGTTGAAAATACTGTATGCTAAACGGTTTTAGCATGAATGGTTGCTGCAATGTTTTGAAGGCGCAATGGAAAAGAAAATAATTCCACTTCAATAACAGTTTATAGACCATACAATAAAGCTGTAAGACTGAACTCTGCTCCTCCAATGTTAATAAAAAAACACTGCCAAGCCAACCAATGCTCAGTAGAATCAATATAAGAAAAATATTTACAGTTAAAATAAATATGTAAACCATTACAGCCAGACTTGCCATGTCTGGAGTGTCCCAAATCCTAAACTTTAAAGGGAGTGCCCCGGCGATGTCCTTCACTAAACTTTTTCCAACATACACCTCAGAGACTCACAAAATGTACTTCAGCCTTTGTGATGGGGTTATGGAATTTCTAATGCTAAATTATAACTTTTCTATGTTATGTGTAGACTAGTAAATTACAAGTGTAGTGTAGCGTAGTTCAAGTCCTCCACATCTGGCTCTGGATCTCAGGTTTCACTGGTAATGTTTGATTAATAGAAAGAGATTAAATGGATGGAATATGTGGAAATCCTCATGTAAGTTCCAACAGCTCATAGGAATTTATCTTTTAAACATTACTGCTGTGATGTAGGACAGAAGCAATCAAACCATACATTTCCATTTTTTGTTAAAAGTACAATCCCAGTAAAGTGGGTTAGTGATATCATTTTTAAAATCTCATTATTTTTAAAATGGCATTATTATTCTATAGTCTGGAAATAAAAGAAACAATAATCCATGGGAAAAAGCTAATGCTGTGCCAAGTAGGGGTTACTGTGAATTGTGTAAGCTCCAGTTTCTTGCTCTGCTTACATTCTGGTGGTTTAAGATTGCTTCAAAATGTATGTATCTATGTCAGAAGTGCAAGAGTGTTATTACATATAAAATGCAAGATAGGAACTGATTTCATTGTAAGTATATAGGGATGTTTATCATAAAAAGCATGGAAACACATTCAGGCCCAAATTACCAAAATCGTAGCCTCTTTTGAAATTATTTATGTTTATTATATCCTGCCCACCATCCCATGAGTTCAAGGTGGTCTACATCTTCATTTAATTTTTACAGAGATGCTGAGTGGCACATCAAATTGAGAATGAGTAATTAATTCAAAGCCACCCATTTATTTTTTTATAGCCCAGTGGAGACTTGTACCCAGACACAACACTAACCAGAAATGAATGAATAAATATGCAACACTCTAAGAAAATAAAATCTGTTCTCTACATTGATGTGAAAGTTACACAAGTTCAATTCATTTGCAAAACAAAGTCAGGACTGTTTAAGTAGGAAACTGCCCTCCACTTACACATTCAAGGAACTTTCCAGCAAGCAAGTAGAATCAGTCCCCCACATTTGTATGTTTAACTTCTGCAGATTTGATTACTCATGGATTTAATTAATTTACTCTTTACTCGCGGTTGATTAATATATACTTTAGGACTCCCTTAGGTCCTCAAGGGAGGCTTTATGGTCAACATCAGTTGGAAGTTCACCAGCATCACACTGGAGGACCCAGAGATTCCTATGACCTCTCTTCCTATGAAGAGAGTCTTTTTCCAACTCTCTTTTTTGGGGTGCCTCTCTTGCACTGACCCGTGGCAAGTTCACCATAGAGTAGTCTCTTTGGGAGGCGTTGGCCCTCCATCACACAGACGTGCCCTGCCCAGCACAGCTGTGTTTTCAATAGCATGGCCTCAATGTTGGTGATCCCTGCTTGCTCAAGGACAGCAACATTTGTCACTTAGTCAGTCCAGTGTATATTTAGGATTGTGTGAAGACAGCGCTGATGAAAGCGTTCAAGGACTTAAGCACAGATTTTTATGCTTTGCCTCAGGTGCTTGTTGCTCCAGACTCTTTTGTGAAGCCTTCCAAATGCACTATATGCCTTTGCTATCTCTTTAACAATCTTAGCGTCTGAAGAGATGATGCTTCCCAGGTAGGTGAACTGCTGAATGGACTTAAGCACAGATTTGCCTATGCTGACGTGGGGATGATGGTGTTCTTCCTGTGGTGCGGGCTGGTAGAGAACTTCCGTTTTCTTCAGGCTGACTTCCAGCCCAAACAGCTCTGCAGCTGTTACAAAGCAGGATGTTAGGTGCTGCAGAGCTGCTTCTGTATGGGTGACAAGGGCAGCACCATCAGCAAAAAGCAGCTCACGGACTAGGTAGTTTAGAGTCTTAGTGTGAGCTCTCAGTACGATAGCCCTTTGGAGCATCATGCTGAAGAAGATTGTAAATAGGGTTGGTGCAAGAACACAACTCCATTAGTTATTAGAAAGGGCTCTGAGACAGCATCGCCGTATCTGACTTGACGGTGCTGGCTCTCATGTAACAGGATAATCATTTGGTGAGGTCGACAAATGTTACATAGAGTCCTTTGTTCTGCTCTCTACATTTCTCTTGCAGTTGTCTAAGGGCAAAACCATATCTGTGGTGCTCCTATTAGCTCTGAAGCCGGATTGGCTTTCAGGGAGAAGTTCTTCTGCAATAGCAGGAACTAATCTGTTCAGGGGTATCCTTGCAAGGATTTTTCCAGCAATGGAGAGCAGTGTTATACCTCGATAGTTTGAGCAATCGGATTTTGTTCCTTTTTTCTTATACAGGGTGATGAAAACTGCATCTCGGAGATCTGATGGCAGTCCATCTTTTTCCCAGCAACATACAAGGAGCTTGTGGAATTTAGCATGAAGTACATGACCTCCCTGTTTCCAAGCTTCAGGTGGGATTTCACCAATCCCGGCTGCCTTGCCATTTTTCATCTGCTGTATGGCCTCAAGGGTCTCTTTCAGAGTGGGAGCTGTGTCTAGTTAATTTTTCATTAGTTGTTGTATCATGGATAGCCGAACCTTGGACTCCTCTTAAGAGTAAATAAGTGTACAGGTTAAAAAAGCCCTATATTCTAGGATTGCTACTAAACTAAAGTCTGTCTACTGGAAGGAATTGTTGGCAAAATATCATGAAAGCAAAGAAATAAAATAAAATGGTGAGCCTAACAGGGACTATTTGTTACTATATGCAATGTTTCTTCTTAACATCTTAGCTATCATGTTCATGTCTGTGTGTTTCCCAAGCCTTATTTTGTGTGTTTCCCAAGCCGAGACTGGTTTACTATTTTAATCTTTGTATGGTTTTAATTATGTATTGTTTTAATTATGAAATGTTTTAATTTGTGATTTTATGATTGTAATTTTTGTAATAGCCTCTTATTTGGGCTCAA
The DNA here is from genome assembly GCA_030556195.1 of Anolis apletophallus. NCBI lineage: Eukaryota > Metazoa > Chordata > Lepidosauria > Squamata > Anolidae > Anolis > Anolis apletophallus. The sequence continues at coordinate 44,804,441 of JARBWK010000009.1, read as the reverse complement.
TGTAATGCCATCCTGAGTCCCCCTTCGGGGATTCAAAAGTGATGGGATAGAAATGCGGGAAATAAATAAAATAAATAAAATAAAATTTTCTAAAGGTCAGGACTCAGTTTGAAACAACCTATTTTTGCCTTTAAGTGAAAGGTGACATTTAAACTTAATTACAGATTTATGCTAGAGAGCAAGTTAAACCAATGTCCTTTTCACTGAGGACAAGGAATCCCCAGAGTAAGAGAAAGACAAAATAAAATTCTCTCAGCAAGAACTCTGCATGCATATACAAAACAGTCATTTTGATGCATAGCTCCTTCATAATTGAAAAAAATGATAGATGGCAGCAAAGCTGAAACTTTTGGATGGTGATTGGTACTTTGGTTGATGGATTTAGAGGGGAAATGAAACAGTTTCATGCTATGCCTTGCCCTGTAGGACCACCAAGTGTTATGCGTGTGAGTCCTGTGCTTGTTGCTCAAATGACATACTGTACTTTTTTACAGTCATGATTTTACTGAACATCCACTGAGTCCCTCTTTTCTGTAGGAGTTGCAAGGAATAATGGCTTATTCTTTTCCATATTTCAAATTATATTGCTGATGGTGTAGAGCAGGGGTTGCCATATGTGGCCCTGCAGATATTTGGACTGCAACTCCTATGAGTGTTGCCTGCCCTCGGAAGAGGCGGAATACAAATGCAAATAATAAATAAATAAATAAATAAATAAATAAATATGATGCCCCTCAAATCAAACAAAAACAAAATATATGGATGACCACAGTTTTTCACTTCTAAAGTAGTGAACATCCATGACATCCCCTTCAAGGCGGCTAGCCCAAAACAAACATAGTTCTCATTTTTACTCTCATCACAGTTGCTCATTGAGAGGAAGACCATCTTTATGAACCACTGAATCAAGATGAATCAGGACAAGATGACAAATAATCATATAAAAGACTAAATATTTTTTCTAAGGAGAAAGAGTGAGCTACTGTATATAGAGTTCCATTTCTCTCTCATTAAATATTTTAATACCCAAACTATACATTGTATATGAATTTCCTGGTCAAAGTGCCCCTAAAAACTGTTGGCACAGCCATTATTTTATTTTGGAAAGGATATTGGCTTTGGGGAATCTATGTAGGGGGATGCTTAACCCCACATGCCCACTCAGATACATTCTCAGAAACATGTGCATACCAAGTTTACAACTTTTACAAACATAGTGGTTGATGCTTAAATGATATTATTAATCTCTCAGTTTGGAACTTACTCATGGACTTGGGACAGCGTGCACACACAACATGTTACTGTTTTAGGGAAAAAGGAAAGACATTGGGACGCCTTAAATATGATGTCCCATAGAGTTTGTTCCTTAGAAACAGAGAGGCTGTCAGAAAATTATATTCAGACAGTCCCCAAGTTAAAACCATCCAACTTACAAACAACTCAGACTTAAGAATGGTGGTAAAACAACAGGAAATGAGAGAAATCTGCCCATCGGAAGGGAAATTCATTCCTGAAAGAGTTATCATGGGGAAAAAGTGTCTCCACTGAAGCTGTATCACCAATCTCTGTTTCCACAACAAGGCACATTTTTCAAAATCCAAATATCACAGGGGGAGAAAGTAAGGTGAAATATTCTAAACTGGGACATAGACAGCAAACCAAATACCACAGGGGTGTTAACCCTTCCCTATGTTATCCAAAGATATATATATATATATATATATATATATATATATATATGTCTGGAGTTGCACATAGGAAATGTACCTGTTTTGACTTACAAATAAATTCAACTTAAGAACAAACCTACAGAACCTATCCTGTTTGTAACTTTTGGACTGCTTGTATTTCTACAAGAAGTGGAAAAGGGGAGAAATCACCAAAGAAGCATTTAGACGAATAACCAACTCCTGTAGGGAAAAGGTTCACAAGGCTAAAGCACAAAACGAGCTCAGGCTTGCCTGGGACATTAAAAACCATAAAAAGGGCTTATTTGCTTATATTGGGGAAATATCTCTGTGAGGAGAAGATGGTGTAATGTTGGCAGGGGATAGGGAAAAGGCAGAAGTATTTAATTCCTTCTTTGCCTAAGCCTTCTCACAAAAAGAAAACCATTCTCAACCTCAGCAACATGGAATGGGTGAAGGATTAGGGGAAATCCAACCCCAAAAAGGAGAAACAAATCATCCAGGAATACTTGGCCATTCTAAACGAATTCAAGTCCCTAAGGCCAGATCAACTACATCCAAGAGTATTGAAGGAACTAGCAGAAGTCATTTCGGAACCGCTGGCAATAATATTTGAGAGTTCTTGGAGAATGGGACAAATCCCAGCAGATTGGAGGAGGACAAATGTGCTCCCTATCTTCAAGAAGGGAAGATGCAGGGAACTCCATGGATGTAGCGTATCTGGATTTCAGTAAGGCCTTCAACAAGGTCCCCCATTACCTTCTGGCAAACAAACTAGTCAAATGTGGGCTAGGCAAAACTATAGTTAGATGGGTCTGTAATTGTTTAAGTGAATGAACCCAGTGTTGTACTCCAAGGCTGGGAATCACCTCTGTACTTAACACACACTTCAGTCCAAGGTAAAATAGCAAAGCAATTTATTGAAGAATATATAAAAAGCAATTCAGCAAAATCGTATTAAAAAACAAAAGTCCAAATATCAGGATAAATCCACAGAAATCAAAGTACACGAGTAGCATCAAAAATCAGGAATACAAAAACAGAATAAATCTAACACATGAAATTCAGGATCAGTCCTCAAAAACTTAGAATCATGGAACATGAAAAAAAAAAGAAACATGGGCATGGAACTAGAAATCCCTTAACTTGACAGAAGTCTATACTCAAACACGAACGTTGCCTCGACTGGCAAAATAGTCTGCTTGTCTAACTAATATAGACAGAAAATCGTGCCTTCTCCTCCGGAAAACTGATAAGGACTTCTTGGCTAATAGACATTTTGACCTGCCTGAGAAGCTCTGTGCTGACACAACGTAAACCTATTAAGCTGCTCATAAGCCTGTCCACATGGACTTTCATTTTCATCCTTGGAACTCAGTTCTGTTTCTGACCTTGCTTCCCTAGCAAACTTCCTTTTTGAAATATGGCCTTCAGACAAGAAACCGCTCATATTCAGGGCTTAAAATCTCTTGCTGGCTCTCCTGCTAACTTGCAGAATCCCAAATCTCATCAGTCTAACAGGCCTAGAATCCCCAAAGAGATCAGATGTAGAAACCCCAGAGAGATTAGGAGTAGGCACAATTAAAAGCTGGACTACAACACCCAGAGGGTGCTCACCAATGCTTCCTCTTCATCCTGGAAAGAAGTGATGAGTGGTGTGTCACAAGGTTCTGTCCTGGGCCCGGTTCTGTTCAACATCTTTATTAATGATTTAGATGAGATTCCACCTGAACATTAGGAAGAACTTCCTAACTCTGAGAGTTGTTCAGTAGTGGAACTCTCTGCCCCAGAGTGTGGTGGAAACTCCTTCTTTGGAGGCTATTAAACAGAGGCTGGATGGCCATCTGTTGGGGTGCTTTGAATGTGTTTTTCCTGCTACTTGGCTTGGAGTTGGTTGGCCCATGAAGTTTCTTTCAACTCTATGATTCAATGATTCTGTCTCCTTCCTAATCAGTGTAATTGTGCTCCTCCAGGTGTTTTGGACTACAATTCCCAGAAATCCTAGCCATCTTAGCTGCTATTAGGAATTGTGGGAACCAAAGTCCAAAACATCTGGAGGAGCACAATTACAGAAAGTCTGGTCTAACTCTTTAAATTGGATTAGGCAACTCAGGTTGCAGAGCCTCAGCCCTTGGAGAAGACATATAGCTCCTGGTTTCTAGGTTAGGGGATTTATGATGGAGCAATTTCAGAAAACTATCATATTTATGGATGGGTTGAAAACATTTCTAGCAACTTTAAGACATTTTTTCACCCAAAATGTGGAAGGAGGCTTTGGGTTGTCCTACAGAGGTTTACAGGGCTTTAAAATTTTTAGCTTGACAACTACATATTCCTCACTTTTGCTACAATTGAGGAGGTCATTAAGGTCTACTGTTGCTTCTAGTACTTTGGAACAATATCTCTGTGATCAGCCTATATTTGTATTCCAAACTAATCAATTTCTCAGGTCCCTCACTTTGTCTGAATGAGTTGTATTGAATGATTAAAAACGAACTTGTAATACATAGCATGTAATACGATGATGTCTGCATCCAGGATGGCTGCTTCCCTGATTCTGGTCCAGTCTGCCAAGAAACTATACCTTCTAGTCAATGAGAAACCGACCCCAGTTCAAATATTTGTATTGGCATTTGTTCTCGGCTTGGAAAGGGAAATTACTTCTTGGCATGACAAACAAATGTCCTCAATAAGATATATAAAACCCCAGAAGAATGTGCTTGTCCAATAAAGAGTCAGGCTGTTACTCATATAGCTGCTAGACCCCCAATTTTATTGACCCCTTTTCTTTCTTTATAGTATTATCTGTTAAGGATGGGGAAATATTTCTCCTCTAATGATGCACAGAATTTCGACAAGTTCAGATCTTGGTGAATGGCTGAGCTGAGATAGGTTTCAAGTACTTTTCCTGAAAGGAAAAATAAAAGAAACTGTAGCAAAGCTGCTGTGTATTATGATCCATCATAATTTAATAAGATCTGATGTTTGAACAGGACAAGCAGAATTATTCGGCTGTAACAGATTGTTTTCTGTTTGTTTGAAGTCATGGGTTTCTTCTTTCCCCAGCTTCCTGCAGCATTACATATAAGAGGATAATGAAAAACAGAGCTTTTTTCAGGCAAAATTATTTCTGCCCAGCTCATGCTAGAAGATATGGTTGAAGAAATTATGGTACTAATTAACCAGAGCAGCCACTGTGTCAGGCAGTTGCTTTTCAACTTCTTTTTGAGTTTGGCAGGATATATGAAGCCTAACTCTGTATAAATCGTATATCCTTAAGAATTCTGGTGTTTTTTAAAAAGAGGCTGCAGCTGTTTGTGCTGCAATTTGTTGGGATACATTCACCTATGTACAAACTAGACTATATTAATCTACCTAGACCAGTGTTGCTGTTTACGCTGATCGTAACCTCTTCTTTTGGACTTTAGGTGTCAGGGGTCCCCAAACTAAGGCCTCTGTCTCAAGTGCAGTTGGTGGAGACGAGGGAGAGGGCCTTCTCAGTGGTGCCCCCCCCAACTTTGGAATGCCCTCCCAAGGGAGATCAGGCTAACCCTCACTCTCCAAGCCAAATGAAGAAATTGGGTTTTTTTGTCAAGCCTTTGATCATATTTAGATTCCTTTAATGAATATATGTGAGGTCCCATTTTCTATTAAGCACTTTACAAGACTGAGATAGATTACCATATTTTCCAGCATACTAGACTGGGCACATAAGACGATCTCCAAAATTTTCTATTTCTATTTCAATTTTTGGATATACTTGCCGTATTTGACTACCCCTCTTGCCAGTCCCTTCAGACTCTGAAACCTCCTTTCCTGGGACTTGAGGTGGCTTCTCAGCTCTATAGAGCTTCTCAGCTCCCCTCCACTGGCAGCCAGCCAACTGCCATGCTCATAACTTCCTGTTTTGGATCCAAAACAAGATAGAGGCTCCTAACAGGTGGAGGCAGGCAGCTGCCCTGCGCTAGAGGGCTTCTGCCTCACCGAGGGGCTCTTCCACTATTTGCCCACCTCGGCTACCAACTGTGGCGGCGGTGGAGGAGGCGACGCGGCCATCCGGTGAGTATATCACTTCCTCCTCTGCCGCACTGACAACCAAGGCGGGCATAGAGTAGAAGAGCCCCTTGGTGAGGCTGAAGCCCAGCAGCAAGAGCCAAGTGGTGCCGGAGGGCAGCTCTCAGGTGCTGCTTGGCTCCTGCTGCCGAGCTTCAGCCTCCCCCGAGGGACTCCTCCACTCCATGCCCACTTTGGCTGTCAGTGCAATGGTGGTGGAGGAGTAGGCGACATGGCCTTCTGGTGAGTATATCACCACCTCCTCCATTGCGCTGACAACCAAGGCGGGCATAGAGTGAGGCTGAGGCCCGGCAGTGGGAGCCAAATGGCCCTGGAGGAGCGCAGCTGCTGCTGCTGCTTCGGGCGCCCTGCTCCAGTGCAGGCCAGCTGCCCACCTCCCTCGCCTTGACCCAAAACAGGAAGTGCTATTTTTATACCTGGCATACTAGACAACCCCCCAAGCTCAGTGCGGATTTTCCAGGGTTAAAAAGTAATCTAAAACACTGGAAAATACGGTACTGTTGTTTTTACATGCAGCTAGTGCCGTTATTTTCCTGATTTTAACCAGGGGGCATTGTGAAGTTGTGATGATTTATGTTGGTTGTTCATTATTTTAAGTGATTGTTTTAACACTTTTTATATTTTGTGTATTTGCAATTTTGAGTGTTTGTGAGCCGCCCTGAGTCCCTTGGGAGATGGTGGTGGGGTACAAATAAAGTTAATAATAATAATAATAATAATAATAATCTAAGTCATTACAAGGAGGGAAAGCATAAACATTCTGGTCCAGTCTCATGCCCTTTGTAACTTGGTCAAGTGATTATCGGAGGGGGGGGGGAGTGGTGGTAATCTATAGTTAACAATGAATTGTATTCTTATTTCCCGTGAACAAAGAATTATGAATACACATGTGCAAACTAGTCTTTTAAAATAGAAATTAAAAAACAAACCATTAATAACAAAATAATTTTTGCAGTAAAGGTCTCTGATGTCTCAAAAAGAGCCAATGAAGTATAGAAGTAAAAAGGAAACTCTAAAGCTAAAATGGATAACTCCCTTGGGGAAAATACGTTTCTACCCCTTTAAAGGTGATGCCCTTTTGTTTTCCACCATGAAACTCTCTTGTTGTTGTATTGCAAATGGTAGTCACACCCATTAAACAGATTTCATTGTGTCCACTCTGAATAGATGCCCTTTATAGTGTTTAGATTTCCTTGCAAATACAATTGTTTAGAACCCATTTTTAAAGGAGTGTTTATTTACACAGCTGTATATGTAAGTCTGCTGTGCACAGGTGCACACTTTAGATCAGGGCAGTGGATTGCATGAAAGGAATGGGATCCACTTTGATACATGGTTCTTTATTCTTTACGGGTTATAACTGTCGTGCTCCCCGACTTCCCTGAGAAGCAAAGGTTTCAGGGCAGCTTTACAGAGTTCAGTTTCTCTTCTGTCATTTGTATGATACCTGCTTATTCACAAATCTTTACACCAAACATAGAAGATTCAAGACATTAGGATGTACTGCCACATCAGCAGGGGCGGTCCTTCTGATTCCGCGACCTACGCGGCTGCGTAGAGCGCTACCGGCTGGGAGGGGCACCACCGGCTGGGAGGGGCGCCACCGCGCCGCCTCCACACCCCTGCCGCCGCTGCACTGCCATGTGCCGCCGCTACGCTGAGTGTGCCGGGCGCGCTGGGCGCACCTTCACAGCCGGCCCCACCGGCTGCGCACGCGCAGAAGCACCCCACAGGCGCTGTAGCGCCTGTAGATGTTTCTGCGCATGCGCGAACGTCCGCGCACGCACACTGCCTCCCGAGCACGCCTGTCGCTTTGGAGCCAGCGCGCATGTGCAAAACCTGCGCGCATGTGCGCTGGCTCCAAAGCAGCAGGTGTGCCGCGGCCCATGTGGCTGGATGCGGAGGGCGCGCAGCGCGCCGGCGTGGCGGCAGCAGCATGGCGGCGTGGCGGAGGCGTGGCGGCGGTGCCAAGTGACACCACGGCGGCGGGGGGACTGTCAAAATTTCCTTTGCGTACCCCCGCGGATTAGGTTAGACCGCCCCTGCACATCAGCTTGCTCAGCTGCAGCCACAGAAGTATCAGGCAAAGAATAAACACTTGCTCCCTTTCTCTCACTAAACCAGTGTCTTCCCTGCAAGCTACTTTTCAACGGCCAAAACAACAATTTCTTTTTCTGCTACTTATAGGCTTAAAGTAAATGCAGCACACATTGCCCAGTGTGTGCATGGAAAGACCGAAATTGCAGGGTACATCTACGGAATGTGTTGCCCACCAGGGACCCTATCACACTATGCAATATTATCACTAGAAACCCACTTGAATTGCCATAGCAACATATTCTTTAATACTGAGGTTTTCAGCGGATGAAGCACCATAGTTCTGACTGGAAACTCTCAATGTATCTCTCTAAACTGCAGATCCCAGAATACCATAGGATGGAATCGTGGCAAATAGTAAAAAATGGTGCTATAATTACAGAGTATGCAGTGGTCCCTGGTGTTGGATGCAACTCCCATCATCCTTCACCATTGACTATGCTATAAGAAGGCTGCTGGGAGTTGTTGCCAGGCACCTTCTGGAAGGCCACCGTTTTCCCTCACCCCTGATAATAGAATAAATGGGAAAAGGAATGGATTTTACCTTTTCCTATCTATCCTTTCATGCATCCTTATATCCCCACAAAACACATTTCTCCTATCTGAGTTCATTTCCAGAAACAGCATCAAAAGCAGTGGTTCTGTTTTTGTACTTCCAGATGTTTTGAACTTCAACTCCCAGAGTTCCAGTCTGTCTAGCCAAGGCTCGGAAATTCTGGGAGCAGAAGTCTAAAATATTTGGAGGACCAAATGTTCAGAACCACAGACCAGGAGGGTGACGGAATGCAGGGAAATATGCTGTGAGCAAAGGCATTGGTAGGTTTCAGTGTCAGACCCCAGACGCTTCTTAACACTTGATTTGGGCATAACTCAGGGCATTCTCTCAGTTTTGTTTTGAGATAAGGCAGATTTATACTAACTAAAAAGCTATTCCAAACAACCTTGAATTCAAGTAAAGCTGTACAAGGAGGTGGACATCTGTGGCAGGTATGCACAGCAATTTTTGTACCAAGAGAGCTTCTGCAAACTGTATGGACTACTCAAAATGCCAAAAAGCAGAGCAAAACAAAACAAACCTGGAGGTGGCCAGGATACCACTACTGCTTTTGATTTACATAGTATTTTAATAGTATATGTCTGTATTTATTTGTCTTATATATGAAAGACCTGTGCTCTAAGCACTTAATAAACTACAAACACTCGCGCTGTTTTGAAGGTGAATTGCCATTCTGGATGTTTTTGGGGAAAGCAATTTGCCCAGTGCCCTCACCAAACAAAATACATTGGGAGAATTGAACCATAAAAACCCACACTTTGCCCATCCCTACTTTTTCCACCTCTGCTGAACACGCATTTTATTTCAGTATCATGCTGATCAGAATGTACAAATAAAAAATGAATACATGAAGCTGCTTTCTGCTGGTTGGTATATTGCCTGTTTTAGCTTTTAGTGCTCTCAGTGATGCAGTTTAAGTAATTTAAGATTCTAGACCAAGGTGAAAACTCCCAGAAGCTGTCAGTATGACCCATGTCGTGCTCGTCACATGCTTTTCAGAATACAAACAAACATAAAATCCACAAATCTTTTCTAAAGTTTCCTAAGCTCTGTTTTACCTCCCTCTTCAGATGCAACATGTATTTTGTTTAGGGGCTCTACTGACACATGTTCCTACAGTCTTGCCCAGAGAAGCACAAATGGCTGTTCTCCTATGTGCCTTATCTTCCTGTAATTTTTAAAATGGTGATGTCTATGCTCTATGACTGGGCTATGGGTCCTCACTATAGCAGATAATTCTAGTATCTATTATATATAGATGTAAAGCTCTGAGTCCCCTTCGGGGTAATAAGAGTGGCATATAAACGTTGTAAATAAATAAATAAAGAGCATAGGAAAAAAAGGTCAATGTCAGGGCATCCTGTAACAACTGACTGGAAATAAGCTGTTCTCCAGTTTTGAACACATGTACATATTTACACCACAGTGTGGAAGAGTCACTTTTTGGCAGCTGCACTAGCCCAACAAATCTCACACTTGTAATTTTGTTTTCCAAACTCTGATCAAGTTCCATGTGTGCTAGAAGGAGTAACTGTTCTTTTTCCCCTAGGAAGATGTTACTTGATAAAACTAAAAGCATGGCTTTCTCTGAAAATGCAGAAAGTGAGATATAATGAGGTGCACTCAATTTACAAAACCAATCAAACCAAACCAAAAACCTAGGTAAGGTTTCGACAGGCAGTTTAGTGGAAAGGTTACATGCCTCGGCTTGAACGGCTAGTCATCCAAATGCACTTTGGCATCATTACCACAAATGGAATACACCTCTGGTATTTATTTTCATTTAAGTTGCCCTCAGAGAATATGTGAGTTAGTATACCATGTATACCCCCTTGCACAGAGAAATACCAAGCACATGAGTCCAAGGGTGGTGTATGCTGAAAATAACTTGCATTCATATTTACATGTATATTTTATTCGACCTGCAATAAATTGCAGAAGTAAACTTTTTTTTTTGCCTTGAACAAAAGAGAAAGACGGTTAGGTACCCTACTTCTAAAAAGCAAGGTATTTTCAGAGGTTCAGCACTCACCTAGGGTTCAATATTTTAAGGAGGATGTTACTGGAGGTTCTGGCAGTCCCCAAGTTACGAACAAATAGGTTTGTTCTTAAGTTAAATTTGTATGTAAGTAGCATTGTGGTATATAAAGTCACATTATCAGCAAAGACGGAGTGGGAAGAGACAAATCAGGGCCCTTCTACACTTGCTCTAAAATGAGGGGGAAAACAAGATAAAAGGGAAGTGTGGCTAATTTCACAAATATGTGCACTGATTTGGATAGTAAAAGCTGAAAAACACATGTTAAAAGGTGCACTTAACATCAGATTTTGGCTGAAAATGTGCATATTTGCATCACTGCATATCCAGTTCAAAGCAGAAATCTGGATTATATGACAGGGTAGAAGGGGCCTGAGATAATCTGGCATCAGATCCTGGGATATTGGATAGTGTAGATCCAGCAACAGTCATATGCACGTTTGCCTACCTTGCAAAAAGGAAGTTTGGAGGTTTATGCCTTCAACCTCTTTAAAATTAACTCTTGTCAACTTTGTTGCTACTTCAGCTCTGAATACATGACATGGTTTCCAATGATTCCCCTTACTTACATCAGTCTCAGCTGACATCACATATCCACGGATGCAACTCTGACATAAATTGAGACCCACATGTACATCTTAATTAATTAATTGGTACCACTGTTAAAATTCTTAAGTGGGATGTCCTTTAAAATTACAAAAATGGCCAACAATACATCAAAGTGTGCAATCATCATTGTTTCAAAATTATATTTTGCTATCTAATAAGAATTAAAATAGCATTTTTATGTTTCAATCACACTTAACTCATCAGGAGTAATGATACTTATTTTTTAAAGATCTTGTTTGGCATAGCATTTAAGATGTACCTGTATGTCTTACTTCACTCCTAAGAGAAGTGAATTATTCAGCCTTTGCATTCTGTGGGTATTAGATTCACTTTAAAATGACAACCAAATTAATAGCAATTATCAGATGCTTCTTTCCCACTGCTATCCACATGAAGTGGGAATCTCAACTTAAGATAAATAGGCCTCAGTCTGACACATAAATACCGTTGAGTCTTGATGCGCTCCACATCAATTGGCTGCAGTGTTTCCCATTGAGATGTCTCTAATAATAATTATTAACAATATTGCACTGGCAGGCTTAGGCTACTTCCAGAAATGTGAATCCTTTATCTTAACTCAGAACTTGGAATTGAACTGTTACTTAAATAACTACATTTCAGAGAAAGCAGGAAAAGGTGAAAGTAAAAGAATCAGCAATTTATTTCAGATTTAGGCCCCTTCTACACTGCCACAAAATCCAGATTATCAAATAAAATAATCCACATTATCTGCTTTGAACTGGATTATATGAGTCTACACTGCCATATAATCCAGTTCAAAGTGGATAATCTAGATTTTATATGGCAGCGTAGAAGAAGCCTAGAAGGGAAATGGTTGATCATGTCTTTGTTCCTCTTCTCAGGCCCCTTCTACACTGCCAAATAATCCAGATTATCAAAGCAGTGTAGACTAATCTGCTTTGAACTGGATTAGAGTTTACACTGCCATATAATTCAGTTCAAAGCAGATAATCTGGATTTTACTGAGAACTGTAGAAGATTTCCTTAATATTTGTGGGTCAGGCCGCTGTTCACAACATGGGAGCGGGCCCGGACTTCTCTGGTCCCACTAAACTCTACAAAGTGTGTGGCTCCTGGCATTTGAATTCAATGTACTGATATTCAAGGCCCTTCCACACAGCCTTATATCCCTGCCTTGATATTCTGGGATTTTGGGCTGTGTGGAAGGGCCCTCAGATGACTGCACATGTTAGGGATGCTTATGCTACCGTAGCACTGAAAGGATTTCCTTTCACAACTTCCAAGATTATCTGAGCGATCACTGAGGTTTCAAATCCCCAACTGTCAAATATGCTCATTTCATATTTATAAATGCATACTGAAATGCTTGACAAAAGTCCAAAGAACCGGGAGGTAAAAAAAAAGAAAGAGGGTGGGGTACTAGGCACATGCCTTACTGGTGAACAGTCAGAATTAAAACCTGGTGATCAAGGCAGACGCAAGAAATTTCCATTACACAGCAGAATTTCATATAATTTTCAGTGGAACAGGTTGTCAATCACTTGGAGAGTGAGGCCCCTTCTACACTGCGATATAAAATCCAGATTATTTGCTTTGAACTCGATTATATGGCACTGTAGACTCAGATAATCCAGTTCAAAGCAGAAATATGGCAGGGTAGAAGGGGCCTGAGATATTTTCACAAACGTAACTGTTGCAGCAAAGGCCATAAAAATCCTGTCGTACCTTAAATATTAACCAAAATACGGCATTGCTTCAATTCTATGAAACACTTTTCCCCCTATAGAACCATCTCTAAAAATGGGGTGCATAACAGAATTGCAGATGCAACGTATGTATTTTTGCTGTTGGTGGTGGTACTGTAATCTTACAATCAATTGCATCTTACAATTGAAGAAAAGTCTTCAGGGACAACAGCTCACTTTGTCAGTTGCACAACATGTTACTTCATTTGGTAGATTATCATGTCCATGCTTGGATGGGTGAACGCAATTAGCGTGGCAAGAGAAAACTGAAATGCAGATTACCCACAGTGATAATTACCATTAACAGTAGCCATGAACAAAACAGTAGTTGGATAATAATATAGGTATCCCTGCATTGAGGATCAGATTATCATGTGTACTATAATTCTGAATCTATTTATTATTATTTATTAACTTTATTTATACCTCACTCCCATCTCCCCAAGGGGACTCGGGGCGGCTTACATAAGGCCAAGCCCAACAACACATAATAACAACACAAAGCAATTATAAAAACAATACAATCAATAAAACTCAGACACAAGCAAAAACAGACAATTTGAAACCATTTCGGATGGGCCAAATGCGAAAGTTACAATTTTAAAAATAAATAAACGCTGGGTGCAGATAGAGGTAGTTTGCAGATAGCAGGAAAGCCTCAAGGACAATATGGGGCAGACCACCCAACAGGTAATTAAAGTGCTACTGAGGACCTTCTCAGAGATTAAATACAGCAGGGCGTTATTTACTTTATTCAGGGAAAGCACATTGGAACAGCCACGTCTTCAGGCTCCTCCTAAAAACTGCCAATGTGGAGGCTTGTCTGATATCCTTGGGGAGTATGTTCCGGAGATGAGGTGTTTAATGTGAAAACACCTGGGGTTTTACGCTGCCACCAAATTAATGCGAAATCATCTTCAGGCAGGGTGATCCCTTCCTATTTGATTTCTCCCCCAGGTTAATCAATATGTGTGGAGATTTCTCTCAATCTTCGCTGCCACCAATAGGGATACTCTGTTTCCCTTCTTACTTATGGATTGAGACACCTTGAGGCAAATGTGTATAAACAAAGAACAAAGATGTTTATTTTGATATCTTGTTTGAGGTCACAGGACTTGAGCGTAACAGTTGCAATGTTGATTTGGAGCTTATGGTTACTTTACAGAACAGTTCAATGCTTGGTTACAATAAAACCCTTCAGTACTTTAACATAGTGTTTCTCAACCAGTGTGCCGTGAGCGATCATCAGGTGTGCCGTGGGAAATTGGAACCTCCAATACCCTTTCTTCCCCCTCCTGCTGAACACTTTTTATTCTCCACTCGGGCTCCCTTATGGAAAGTTTGATTCCATTCCATCATTGGTGGAGTTCAGAATGCTCTTTGACTGCGGGTGAACTATAACTCCCAGCTGTTGAGCAAGACCTTCATGTGTGTCTTTCTGCCATTCCTGCCAGGATATCTATGTTGTGTTCATCGAAACAGGACCAGGTTTCACACTGAGTGTCTAAATACATTTTAAAACATATTAACTATCTGTATTACTGTATTAGAGTGTCATTTTTGTGTCATTTTGGTTGGTGGTGTGCCCCAGGATTTGGTAAATGTAAAAAATGTGCCGCGGCTCAAAAAAGGTTGGGAAATCAACAATCAAAATGATGGTTCTCCCAAAGATGAACTTCTTATTTGCCACACTCCCCATAATCAAAAAAGACTCACAGTTTGATATTTGGAATAAGGATATCTCAAAATTCATATGGGGGGGGGGGGGAGCCCAGGGTAAAATTGAAACTACTGCAGGAGGCAAAGGAAAGAGGAGGAGTTGGCCTTCCAAATCTCAAACTGTACTTCGAAGCAAATTGTATGAATTGGTTGGGGGAGTGGTGCAGACTGGAGAATGACAGATTACTAAATCTAGAAGGTTTTGACCTAAGATTTGGCTTTCACGGCTATTTGCACTATAACAAGACAAAAGCCGACCCAAATTTTAAAAATCACTGCATAAGAAACACATTAATTAAAGTATGGACCAGATACAAGAAATACTTTAGCAAAAAAAACACCCTCGTGGATCTCCACAACCGAAGCTTTCAGGGTCAGACAACTCACGACAAGAGATGGATAACTTATAAAGATATAATAATATGGGATGGCAGGGAATATGTAATGAAGGAGAGAGCCCAGTTAGAAGGAGAGCAGGAAATGAACTGGTTTCCCTACCTACAAATAAAGGAAAAATTTAGAGAAGACAAAAAGAAAGGATTTGAGGGAACACAAAACGAGATACCGTGTTTCCCGAAAGTAAGACAGCGTCTTACTTTCTTTCCCAGAAGTCCCCTACGTCTTACTTTCGGGTACGCCTTATATAACCCAAGACGTGCCCCGTCGCCACGCCCACGCCGCCGCCACCGCCGCCGCCGCCCCGCCACGCCGCGCCGCAACCGGAGGTGTGCCGCGGCACACCTGCGGCACACCTCCGCGGCACACCTTCGCCAGGGCTCCAGGCAAGGGAGGGGAAAGGAGCCAGGGGCGGGAGGAGCGGCGACGCGTCACTGTGACGCTGCGATCCTCACCACGCCCCTGGCTCCTTTCCCCCTCCCTGCTTTGAGGAAAGAAGGGAGAGGGAAAGGAGCCAGGGCGTGGTGAGGATCTGACGTCACAGTGACGCGTCGTCCCTCTCCCCCGCCCCCTGGCTCTCTTCCCCACCCTTGGAAGGGAGGAGGAAGAGAGCCAGGGCGGGAGAAGGGACGACGCGTCACTGACGCGTCATCGCTTCGTCCGCCCATGGCTCTCTTCCTCCTCCCTTCCAAGGGTGGGAGAAGAGAGCCATGGGCGGGACAGCGATGACGCGTCAGTGACGCTGTCGTTCCTTCTCCCCGCCCCTGGCTCTCTTCCTCCTCCCTTCCAAGGGTGGGAGAAGGAGCCATGGGCGGGAGAAGGACGACGCGTCACTGACGCAGCGTCATCGCTCGTCTCCGCCCATGGCTCTCTTCTCCCACCCTTGAAGGGAGGAGGAAGGGAGCCATGGGCGGGACGAGCGATGACGCCAGCGTCAGTGACGCGTCGTCCCTTCTCCCCGCCCATGGCTCCCTTCCTCCTCCCTTCCAAGGGTGAGAGAAGGAGCCATGGGGGGGGAAGGACGACGCGTCACTGACGCGTCATCGGCCGTCCCGCCCATGGCTCTCTTCTCCCACCCTTGGAAGGGAGGAGGAAGGGAGCCATGGGTGGGACGAAGCGATGACAGCGTCAGTGACGCGTCGTCCCTTCTCCCCGCCCATGGCTCCCTTCCTCCTCCCTTCCAAGGGTGGGAGAAGAGAGCCATGGGCGGGACCAGCAATGACGTCACTGTGACGCTGCGATCCCTCACCACGCCCCTGGCTCCTTTCCCTCTCCTTTCCTCAAGCAGGGAGAGGGAAAGGAGCCAGGGGCGTGGTGAGGATCGCAGCGTCACAGTGACACGTCGCTGCTTCCTCCCGCCCCTGGCTCCTTTCCCCTCCCTTGCCTGGAGCCCTGGCGAAGAGGTGTGCCGCGGAGGTGTGCCGCAGGTGTGCCGCGGCACACCTCCGGTTGCGGCGGCGGCGGCGGGACGAGGTACGTCTTATATACGGGGAATGGCTTATATAAGCCGACCCCCCAGACACCCCCGATACGTCTTACAATCGGGGGTGTCTTACTTTCGGGGAAACACGGTAGAAGAAGTAATCTTTAGCAATAAGCAGAAAAAGGTGGGAAAAATATACAAGATTTTATTGAAATGGGAAAATGAAGGCAAAAAAATTGAAAATTATAAGCAACAATGGTCCAGGAATATAGGATATAAAATAAAGGAGGAATCCTGGACACAAATATGGAAAAACAATGTAAATATTTCCTATTGTCATCACTACAGAGAAAACTGGCTTAAGGTAATTTACAGATGGTACCTTACTCCAGACAAGCTGGCAAAAATATACAAGAATATGAACCCAGAATGCTAGAACTGCAAAAAAAATTACGGCACCTTTTCCCACCTCTGGTGGCTGTGCCCTAAGGCCAGAAATTACTGGAATAAGATACAAAGGGAAATTGAAAAATGTTGAAAAAGATTTGGAGGGGAAACCAGAGTCTTTCCTGCTGGGGATTGTTGATCTTTCCTGGAAGAGGGACGAAAGGAGAACCTTCATTTTGGTGACAACTGCTGCCAAAATGGTATTCGCAAAGCATTGGAAATCCCAGGAAGAACCAACAATAGAAGAATGGCTTCTGAAGATAGTGGAAACTATCCAAATGGAGGCACTAACGGAAGCCCTGAGGGATAATACGGAAAAAGAGGGAAAGAACAAGAAATGGGATTGGACATTTTTGAAGGAATATTTTGACTGTGAAAGAAATGTTAAGCTGAACACAAAGGGGATATAAGGGAAAAAGAGATGGGTAACCGGGTATCTAAATAAGGAAGGCCTGAATAGAAAAGTAAGAAGATTCAAGGAAATGCTAAGGATTGTTAAGTTAAGTATGATTTTTTGTGTGTCCAGACTCTTCTAATATGAATCAGCCACCGACTCCAGAAACATAGAAGAACAGATAGCCACTGAAGACCATGATATAAGGACAATCGCACCACCAGACCCTCCACTGTCTGTCTACCTCACGCAGTCAAAGTTTCAGACGCCAAGTATCTGAAACATCACCCTTTCTATGTTCACTATTCTTAAGCTTTTCTATCTATCTATACGGACTCACTTTCTATTTTCACCCCCCAGAAGGATCAAAACGCTCTGGGGGGCAGATTTTTCAAATTGTTGTCTGTGAACGTAAATGTTGGTGTATATTTTTAAAATGATGTAATGTAGCAGCAAATCTGGAGTCCCAAAACTCCCAGGTGTTACCTTTTCACTCACAGGTTGCGTGGACGCGCGAGCACAGGAACGAGAGAAAACGTAACAACCGTACTGTAAGGTGCAATGAAGCCAAAATTTATTTGCACACGTCAGCTGACGGGACCTGCCCACAGAACTAGCTGCCTCAGGGCAAGAGCCCTCAACATTCTCTAACTTTCCCTTATATACATGCTATGGCGGCAGGTCCCG
Organism: Anolis apletophallus; assembly: GCA_030556195.1. Taxonomy (NCBI): domain Eukaryota; kingdom Metazoa; phylum Chordata; class Lepidosauria; order Squamata; family Anolidae; genus Anolis; species Anolis apletophallus. The sequence continues at coordinate 44,786,586 of JARBWK010000009.1, read as the reverse complement.
TCTCCTCCTTTCTTCATCATTTTCATTGGTTCATATCATCAACACATTTTTATTATCCAATTAAACAACACATTATTTGGCATCACATCCTATTAGCATTCTCATTTGCTAAACAGCACTACGCAGTTATTAATTCTTCATTCCCACAGTATGTTATCGGCCAGATGGGCACCATGTACTGGATTCGCAACATTTCTAAACCGTCCCTCTATGCCAGCAAGGAGGTACGGTTTCATTTGCCCATGCGGCTTTCTACCAATCAGCTACAATGTAAACAAGTACACGCTGGGTACTAGCTAGGCCAATCACGGCCAGTGTTATCAGGAAAGGCACATGATGTACTCTAACAAATCACAGCTTGTGCCTGACCTACCAATCAAAGTGCATTATTCTCGTAACGGCATTTAGCATGATTTTTGGCAAGCTATCTGGCTGTACTAAGTTCTGTGCTTGTGCATCACTCTCTCCTGACTGTACTTCTGCTAAAAGCGCCAATTCTGCTTTAGTAATAAAATTTTATTTTAAAAAAAGGTTGGGAAACACTGCTTTAACAGACTTTCCTTTAACTAGAATTACAGATAATTCTATCCTTAGGATCTATCTATTCTCCACTTTAGCTATTCTCCTTAATAGCTGTCTAAATTCTCTCTACTTCTAACTATACGGCTTCACTAAACTCCACACTCCTCTCTCTCTCCCAACTGTTGTTTCTTCAAATTCTCCTGAGTCTAACTGTCTCTTCTCACTCCCAGATCCTAACTGTTTCTCTTCCAGAGCCCAACTGCCTTTTTGAATTTAAAACGCGCCCTTTTATCTCCGTTCTTGACCTAAGCGCTGCCCACTGGCTTCCAGCCAATCACCAGGGTTCTCTGCACCTCCCCCCAGGCTGCTTCTAAGCTCCGCCCCCTCTGGGAAATGCCTACCCTAAAATGGCCATTCTCTTCAAGCAGCACTCAAAATGGCCACGATATTAAACTGGGCTTCTTTTCTGAGCTTATCCTGGTCTAAAAACAGGCAGTTTGTCACAAGGTGCCATTACAGAGAAGGCCCTCTCCCTTGTCCCCACCAAACGTGCCTGCGAGGCCAGTGGGAGCGAGAGTAGGGTCTCTCCAGATAATAGGAGAGAACACCTGGGTTTGTAAACAGAGATGCGGTCACGTAGGTAGGTGGGTCCCAAACCGTTCAGGTCTTTGTAGGTAAGAACCTGCACCTTGAATTGGGACCGGAAGATGAATGGCAGCCAATGGAGTTCCTTAAACAGGGGGATTGACAGCTCCCTGTAAGTCCCTCCAGTTAGCAATCTGGCTGCCACCTATTGGACCAATTGAAACTTCCAGGCCATCTTCAAGGGCAGCCCCACGTAAAGTGCATTACAGTAATCCAATCTGGAGGTGACTAAGGCGTTGACCAACGTGGCCAGATCCAACTTCATGAGGTACGGTTGCAGCTGATGCGAAGGCTCTCCCAGCCACTGCATACGCCTGTGCTTCAAACATTAGTGACGAGTCTAGGAGGACACCCAAGCTGCGGACCTGTGACTTCAGGGGGAGTGCAACCCCATCAAGCACAGGTTGCCACCCTATACCCCAATCCGGCTTACGATTGACTAAGGGAACCTCTGTCTTCTCAGAATTGATCTTCAGCTTATTCATCCTCATCCAGTCAGTCACAGGGGCCAGGCACTCATGCAATACCCAAGAGGCTTCCTTGGACGGTTAGGTGGAAAGGAGTAGTAGAGTTGGGTGTTATCTGCATAGAGATGGCATCCCACTCCAAAACCCTGGATGACCTCTCCCAGCGGTTTCATGTAGATGGTAAAAAGCATAGGGGACAGAATGGAACCTTGCGGGACTCCACGGGTCAAAGGCCAGGGGTCCGAGCAAGTGTCCCCTAGCTTCACCATCTGGGAACGACCCACCAAGAAGGACCGAAGCCATGACAAAACCATGCCCCCAAAACCAATCCAAGAAAGCCACCCCAGAAGGATACCATGGTTGATGGTATTGAAAGTCACTGAGATGTCCAAGAGAACTAGCAAGGTCACACTCCCCCTGTCCAACTCTCTACGGAGATCATCCACCAAGGCGACCAAAGCCGTCTCGGTACCATGACCAGTCTAAAGCCAGATTGTGACTGATCCAGGTAATCGATGTCCTCTAAGAAACCCTGGAGCTGAGATGCAACCACCTGCTCCAGCACCTTGCCCAAGAAAGGGAGGTTGGAGACTGGCCTGTAATTGTTCAGAACCTTGGAGACAAGGGAGGCCTTTTTCAGGAGTGGTCTAACCACTGCCTGTTTCAACCCTGATGGGAATGTCTCTTGCTCCAAGGAAGTATTAATGATCAATACAAACCAATCAATTAACCCATCTCTGGCCGATTTAATTAACCAGGAAGGGCAAGGGTCCAGAGCTGACGTGGTCGCTCTCACAGCACCAAGGACCCTCTCCACATCTTCAGGATGAACAAGCTGAAAAAAATCCCACAAAATCGGACAGACAGAATCTAGATGGGCATGACTGCATCAAAAAGTTTAGCGATAGGCAATTGATTTTGTGGTGTGTTTTTGACAGAAACTAGAGACATGCCTTATATTTCTATTACACATGTGCACAGTAGAATCATAGAATCCTAGAGTTGGAAGACATCTTGTGGGCCATCCAGTCCAACCCCCTGCCAAGAAGTAGGAAAATCACATTCAAAGCATCCTCGACAGATGGCCATCCAGCCTCTGTTTAAAAGCCTCCAAAGAAGGAGCCTCCACCACAGTACTAGGGTGCAATATGAATTTAAAGGAATTCTACTGCAGACTGCCCTTTCTTTGGTCTGGAAAAACGAAATAAAATGGAAGCATTTTATAAATTATTACTTGCAACACTGGATTCAAACTTCCAACAAGACAAAAGCTGAGGGAAAGGAAAAATATCCAGTGTTAAAAAACAGAACAACAAAGCTTGCATTGAACTTTCCCCAGCAAGAGTGAAAGCCCAATTATGTAATACATTTATTTCTGAATAGCACCATTCAGGAAAGGATAATTCTTAAATCACATGGATTATTATAATTGTGTGCCAGTCCTGCTTGGATGGAGCTCTGTTACCTAAATTTCCTGATGCAATTATAATTTCTTACCTGAAAAACAAAGTGGGTCTCTCCAGGTCTTGTTGGACTGCCGCTCTCAGCAGACAGAACCAGCCTTGCCAATAGGAACATATGCTGGGAACTCCAATCCAACAATTTCTGGAGGGTCAAATTTCCTCACTTCTGATTGCAAAGCTTCTCTCAAAACAAATGTTGGGTCTTCTCTTTAAGTCTGACTATTGTTCTGCCATGAGAAAATCCATTATTTGTTCTTTCTCCCATTGCATTCTCATTTGTCTTGAGCCGAAATGAGCATCCAAGAATGGCTGATGCCATGTGGTGGCAGGCTTTATGTAGGCCTTCCCAAATTTCATTCTTACAGGCCTCCTATACCAGTGTCTCCTGAGACTTCATGCATGAAATTTCATACAGTCTGGAATTATTAGCCCCCTGGGGACATCTTCTCCCATTATATAATGTGAAAGTGAGATCTAAGAAAAGTCAGAGGTCCCAGCTACACTGGCCAGTTAATGCAGTTTCAAATCTTTGTACAAGGACCTTTGCGAAATTAAAAAGTGTGCACCGACTTTGCCCGTTTCTTGGGAAGCCAGATCTGGCCACAGTGGTACTTGCCTCAGTTCCATCCTGTCTGGATTACTGTAACATGCTCTATGTGAGGCTGCCTCTAAGGAGTGCACAATTCAAAGTGCCGGTTGTGACCTTTAAAGCCCTAGACAACTCTGGTCCATGCTATTATTGATTGATTAATTTAATTTCTACCCCGCCCTTCTCCCCACAAAGGGGACTCAGGGCGGCTGCATCCCTTTGTATGAACCTGTCCAGGCCCTGAGATCTTCAGGAGAGGCCCTTCTCTCTGTCCCTCATTCATCTCAAGCTCTGTTGGTGGGAACGAGAAAACGGGCCTTTACAGTGGGTGCCCCTTGATTCTGGAACCCCCTTCTTCCCATGGATGCCTGAATGGTCCCCTCCCTGTTGTTTTTCCGCTGGCAGGCTAAGAATTTTTATTGAAACAGGCATTTAAAGAAGAAAGTTTTTAAGATCATGTCAGGGTCTGCTGTGATTTTGAATGCTTTTATGGTTTGAACCTGAATCGTTTTTAATATTAATGATGTCTAATACGGTTCTAATATTTGTATCTTTGCACATTTTAAGTTGCATTGTAATGTGAGCCACTTTGAGTCTCCATATGGAGAGAAAAAGCAAGATATAAATAAATATAATAAAATAAATAAATAAACCAGCATAGAGAAAAAGTGGTTTCACTGTGCACATGATTACATAGGAACTCCTGGAACCAGTTTGAGGCATGGTTGGTGACTGCACAAACCACAGAGCACTAATGCACATTAAGGGCTTTCTTTTGTGCACTTTTGTGGGAGTTTGGCCATTAAATGGTCATTAAATGGTCATCAGCATAGATGGGGCCAAAATCTCCCCATCTGCTGCAAACCTCACTTAAAAACAAAATGAATAGGGTGGTGCCTTTTGCCTTCACATAGTGGCATTCCTGCCCAATATATAAACAGTACAATTTTAATCAAGGATTACAAAACGACCAGGAAAAACCCAATTAATATGTTAACACTTAACTAAGGTTATGTATTTTTAATGGCAAATAAATATTGTTTTGAGCCTCAGGGTCATATGTGAGATAGTGGGGCAAATCAAGAGGGCAGCAAGGGAACCCATCGCCCTGTGCCCTGCATCGCCCTCTTCCCTATCCCACAGGTGGAAGTGCTGCTGTCTGGCTTCCCACTGCACTTTTGCCATTCTATCAAATGCTTCAAGCATAGTTCATGGACGGAGTCCTGCTGGAAATAGCTGTGTGTGATCTGATAGGATCCATCAGGCTCCATCCAGGAACTGTGTTTGAAGTGTCCTACGACAGGTAAGGAAGCTCATGTGATGAGGTCATATGTCTCTCAACATTCTCTTTCCTTCAATCTTTTACTAGTGTTGGGGAAGCACCACATACACAACCCTACCTAGTGTCTCATCTTCATTGCTACTGTTTTTAAAATAATAATAATAATAATACTTTATTTATACCCCACCACCATCTCCCCAAGGGGACTCAGAGCGGCTTACATGAGGCCACTCCCAACAACATATCATTAAACAACAAAACAATATAGCAAATAAAAACAGTGTAATTAACATAACTCAAATATAAGCAATAACACACAAAGATTAAAACCTTATGGCTGGGCCAGATGTAATATATTAAAATTTAAGAATATATGGGTGCGAACAGAGGTAGGATGTATCTAAGCAGAAGGGTTTTACAGGATAATATAGGGAGATCAACCCAACGGATAAAGTGCTTCTGAGGACATTTTGTAGGGAATTGGTCAGAGCAGGGCATTATTTCCTTAATTATTCAGGGAAGGCACACTGGAATAGCCACATTTTCAGGCTCCTCCTGAAGACTGCCAATGTGGGGGCTTGTCTAATATATTTAGGGGGTGAGTTCCAGAGTCGGGGGGCCACCATAGAGAAGGCACTCTCCCTCATCCCCACCAATCGCGCCTGCGATGGTGACGGGAGCGAGAGCAGGGCCTCTCCAGATGATCGAAGAGGTTGTGTGGGTTTGTAAACAGAAAGGCGAGTCCCAAACCATTCAGGGCTTTATAGGTGCACCTTGAATTGGGACCGGAAAATGAACGGCAGCCAATGGAGATGAAGAATATACAGTGGCAAATGCCCAAATAATATTGTAAAGCTCCAATCGGGGGCTTTAGAACTTTACAATATTATTTGGGCATTTGCCACCGTATATTCTTCATCTCCCGCAGCGTTTATTTTGAGTAACTTACCTTCGCATTACTCTGCACATCAGCTTCTTCTACGAACTCGCAGACTTTGTGACTAAGTGTGGTATGAACGAATACTATATGTGCTGCCTATATTGATAATATTGATGCGATTGAATTATTGAATATATTATAGTGTATGCATTTTTTCTTCACTTGTTTTTTTTGTATTTTCTCTAGCCTAGTGAAGTACTTCCCAGTGGGGGGTGGGTCATCTTAAGATCACCACCATCAGAACCTCCTTCCTGCTCCTCTGTCCTGTTCTTGATGCAAAGTGGCTTCTGACTGGTCTCCTCTGGCAGGGAGTCTTGAAGAAACACAAAAATCTCAAAAGACTTCTGCTAGTGATCCAAGACCTGCAATTCTAGCAAAGTGTCTGCTTCACTGTGCTTTGGGGAGCTAGTAACAATGTACACAAATATCTCTTTTTAAACGGTGAGCCAAATATACCTCTTTTTAAAATTCAGAGCAGATATCAAATTTGGAAAATGCTATTCTATGCTGACCAGATTCAATAATGAAAACAAATTCAACAGAAGAGACTGGTCATGCAGCAGTGAGTAAAGCTGAGCATGTTGAAATTACTTCTGCAGAATACACAACACATCTCCCTTCCCCCTTGCTTTCTAAACAGCTTGTAAACCACTTCACCCATAAAATTTGGACAGAACTTGGAAATGTTAAATATTTTAGACGACAATTCCCAGGATCCCCAGCCAGCATGTGGGGTGATGAATTCTGCAATCTATAGTCTTTAAAAAGACAATGGCCCAAGCTCTGATTCTGGAAGGTGAGCAAATTCAAGAGGCTGCCTCCATCCTGCCTTACTATCCAATATAATAGGGCTACCCAATGTATTTTGCTGCTTGGGGGAAAATTACACAATTTGCTTCCCATTCCACAAATAGAAGATAACAGTTGAATATTACTTCAGCTCTCGCAACAGGGCAGTGTCCTCCACTGCACATGAGGGCATCGGATCTTCAAAGTGGATGAATCCTACTCATAGCTTTGGCCTCCACACCTTGCTTAACATTACATCTAGTATTAAGCTAGGTGTGGAGGCCAAAGCTATGAGTAGGATTCAGCCATTACATAACATTGCCTCAGTATCAGTGGTATAAGGATGTATGGAGATTGGCAATAAATGATAAGCTGACATATAAATTAAAAGTTAAAAGAGGGATATGGAAATAGTGATTTTGATGATGTATGGAGAATATTTATTGAACAAGGATTCAAAAAGAAAGACGGAAAGTTCAAGAAGTCGCTATCATAGCCCAATTCCCCAATCTTTGCTAGGACTGTTGAGCTACCAAGATGAAATTTGCTGCAGTGGTAAAACACATTTCCCATTCTTGGGCCACAAAATTTCAGAATGTTTTGATGATCTTCTGATTTTTAGGGATTTTTTTTAAAAAAAGAAATACATTTTTTTAAAAAAATACAAGGTGGCCAGAGGAGCTTTTGCACAGTTAAAGCTTTCGCGTCAGCTGTGCCCGTACCTTGGGAAGTCTGATCTGGCAACAGTGGTCCACACTCTTGTTACATCCCAAATAGATTACTGCAAGGCATTCTACATGGGGCTGCCTTTGAAAACTTTCGGAAACTTCAAATAGTCCAACGGGCTGCAGCCAGATTACTAACTGGAGCGACATACAGGGAGCACCTCACCCCCTTGTTGTGTCAGCTCCACTGGCTGCCGATTCACTTCCAAACTCAAGTCAAAGTGCTGGTTTTGACCTATAAAGCTCTACATGGTTCTAGCCCAGCTTACTTGTCTGAACGCATCTCCCTCTACATCCCGCCTTGCAGTTTAAGATCATCCGGGGAGACCCTGCTCTCACTCCCGCCAGCGTCACAAATATGCCTGGTGGGGAAGAGAGACAGGGCCTTCTCGGCTGTGGCCCTCCACCTGTTGAACTCACTCCCCAATGAGGTAAGATCAGCTTCATCCCTCCTGTCTTTTAGGAAGAAATTGAAGTCGTGGTTCTGGGACCAGGCTTTTGGACAGTAGGCATAAATAGCACTTTGGATATGGAATTTGACTGGAATGGTCATACGGCAGTTAATACTGTTTTTATTGTTTTAATTAATGTTCTATTTATTGTTTTAATTTTTGTTATATTGCTTTGTTATATTTAGTGGCATCAAATTATGCCAAATGTAAGCTGTCCTGAGTCCCCCTTCGGGGTTTGAGAAGGACAGGGTAGAAATACTGGAAATAAATAAATAAATAAATAAGAGCTACCTCCTTGAATTTTCTATAGAATGATACAAGGTAATAGGGGATCATTTCCCCCAACTTTTGGAAATATTCATATATCTACCAATTTATGCTAATTTTAAAAAACGTTTTGACAAAAACATTTTTTTAAAGGCACAACATTGAATGTCTCTTATATTAACCAATAGAAGAAACCAATATCAAGCAATTCTCATTTTCATAGAATAAGCGTTGGAAGACATCTCGTGGGCTATCCAGTCCAGCCCCTTGCCAAGAAGAAGGAGAATCACATTCAAAGCATGGCTGACAGATGGCCATCCAGCCTCTACTTAAAAGCCTCCAAAGAAGGAGCCTCCACCACACTCCAAGGCAGAGAGTTCCACTGCTGAACAGCTCTCACAGTCAGAAAGTTCTTCCTAATGTTCAGGTGGAATCTCCTTTCTTGTACTTTGAAGCCATTGTTCCGCGTCCTAGTTTTCTGGGCAGCAGAAAACAAGCTTGCTCCCTCTTCCCTATGACTTCCCCTCACATATTTATATATGGCAATCATGTCTTAGCCTTCTCTTCTGCAGGCCAAATATTTCCAGCTCTTTATACCTCTCCTCATTGGGGTTGTTCTCCAGGCCCTTGATGATTTTAGTTTCTCTCCTCTGCACACATTCTGGCCTGTAAACATCTTCCTTCAATTGTGGTGCCCGGAATTGGACACAGTATTCCAGGTGTGGTCTAACCAAGGCAGAATAGAGGGGAAACATGACATCCCTGGATTTAGACACTATACCCTTATTTATGAAAGCCAAAATTCCATTGTTGGCTCATGTTTAACTTGTTGTCCACAAAGACTCCAAGATCTTTTTCACATGTACTGCTATCGAGCCAGGCGTTCCCCATTCTGTATCTTTGCATTTCATTTTTTTCCGCCTAAGTGGAGTATCTTGCATTTGCCCTCATTGAACTTCATTTTGTTAATTTTGGCCCATCTCTCTAATCTGTTCATATTGTTTTGAATTCTGCTCATGTCTTCTGGGGTTTTGGCAATTCCTCCCAATTTGGTGTCTTCTGCAAACTTGATGATCATGCCTTATAAGCCTTCATCTAAGTAATCAATAAAGATGTTGAACATGACCGGGCTCAGGATGGAACCCTGCTGATGGCACTCCACTCGTCACTTCTTTCCAGGACGAAGAGGAAGCATTGGTGAGCAGCCTTTCGGTTCGTTCAGTCAACCAATTACAGATCCACCTAACTGTAGTTTTGTGTAGCCCACATTTGACTAGTTTGTTTGCCAGAAGGTCATGGGGGTTCTTGTTGAAGGCCTTACTGAAATCCAGATCTGCTACATCCATGGCATTCCCTGCACCTACCCAGCTTGCAACGTTATCGAAAAAGGATATCAGATTAGTCTGGCATGACTTGTTTTTGATAGATCTGAGTTGACTATTAGCAATGCCTATTCCTTTCTAAGTGTTTGCAGACCACTTCTTTACTGATCTTTTCCAGAATCTCGCCTGCAATCATTGTGAGGCTGACCAGACAGTAATTGTTTGGGTCGTCCTTTTTTCCCTTCTTGAATATAGGAACCACATTTGCCGTCCTCCAATCTGCTGGGACTTGTCCTCTTTTCTAAGAACAATGAACCATAAATTCCAAGGGCCCTTCCTGGACTATCTATGCAACAGTAACAACACAACAACAGCAGTAGGCCAGCAGATCACAAGGAAATAGGCTCTGACAGCTTGTCCAAGTAACAATTTACATAACCCTCTGCTGAGTCAATCTTGCATGATGGGTGGCCAAAGACGATCCTGCCAGTGCCAGCATGGCTATGGTCTCTTCAAAGAAACCCTCCCTCTCTTGTCACTGCTGATATTGAGCCCTCCAATACCCTTCAACGCCTTTCGGATGGCACCACTGGGAATCCCAACAAATGATTCCCCCAGGAAGGAATCAGCCAGGCCTTGAAGCTGCAAGGCCATTAAATGCTAATCAATGTAATTAATTACAACATTCACACTTGCCTCCAAAAGACAAATGTGATTTTTCCTACGCTGGACCTTCCACAGATACATAAACCTTCCTTGCCTAGTTTCCAATATAACTTACAACTTCTGAGGATGTCTGCCATAGATGTGGATGAAATGTCAGGAGAGAATGCTTCTGGAACATGGCCATACAACCTGGAAAACTCACAGCAATCCAGTGATTCTGGCCATTTCTGCTTTGAAAACTATGAATTTTTATCGCAATTTCCCTGGTGGTTATTAGGCGTGGTGTTTTCTGTCAGAATAGCATACTTTGTGCAAATGTGACTCAGGCTCAGTGCATCACACTTAATGACATTACCAGGGGCTGCCTTTTGTAACACCACCCTTGTACACATGGAGTATCACTTATCCAAAATACTTGGGACTGGAAGTATTTTGGGGATTTTTCAGTGTTAGGAATAGCTGTATTTACACATACATAATGGATCCAAGCCTAAACATGACATTCATCTATGTTTCATATACACTGAATACAAATAGTCTGAAGTTAATTTTATAAACAATATAGGTAAAGGTAAAAGTTTTTCCCTGACATTAAGTCCTATCGTGTCTGACTCTGGGGGTTGGTGCTCATCTCCATTTCTAAGCTGAAGAGCCAGCATTGTCTGTAGACACCTCCAAGGTCATGTGGCCAGCATGACTGCATGGAGCATCTTTACCTTCCTGCTGGAGTGGTACCTATGGATATACTCACATTTGCATGTTTTTGAACTGCTAGGTTGGCAGAAGCTGGATCTAACAGCGGGAGCTCACCCCGCTCCCTGGATTCAAACATGTGACCTTTTGGTCTGCAAGTTCAGCAGTTCAGCACTTTAACCCACTGCACCACTGAGGGATTACCCTACAAACAATATATTTTATTTATTTATTTACATCATTTTTACCCCACTCTTCTCAACCCCCGAGGGGGGACTCAGAGCGGCCTAACAAAAGGCAACAATTCGATGCCAAGCACAATAAATACAATATAAAATCATAAAACATTATTTTATAAATAATGTTGTACCTGAAACTAAATGTATATGATAAATCACCAAATTGTGTTAGTGCATGGCCATCTGTCAGGGGTGCTTTTACTGCACCCTGGCAGTGGGTTGGCTTGGGTAGCCCACGAGGTCTCTTCCAACTCTTTGATTCTATGATCTCAGGCCCCTTCTACTCTGCCATATAATCCAGATTATCAAATCAGATAATCCACATTATCTGGTTTGAACTGGATTATCTGAGTATACACTGCCATATAATCCAGTTCAAAGCAGATAATCTGGATTTTATATGGCAGTGTAGAAGGGCCGTTAGTCAGCCATGTGGATAATTTCAGATTTTGGAGTATTCTGGATTCTGGAAATCTGACTAAAGATGTTCAGCCGGTAATACGTACCATCAGTCCTGATTTCTCTGACATCCCTAGATCTCGGAGGAAGGTAGGTTTGACCTAATAACTTTTTCTCAGTCTATGTTACAGCGAGGGTTTGAGGATATTCCACAATCCCCCACACAACATGACTACCACCCATGCTGATTTGGTAGTCCCTCTTTCCATCCAAACGCCACCAAACTGCTCCAAGCTCTAGTTATAGCTGCCAATATTTTGTTCAAATGAACGGGATAACCCTCTTATTATATACTGAGCTTCAAACCCTGGAAAGTGGTCAGAAAATGAAAGACCATTTTGAAAATGTATTAAAGAAAAACTCTAGATGGCTATTTCATGTACAGACATAACAAAGTGAACCTAGGAAGCATAAGAAAAAATCACTTTCCTGCTCACGCCCAGCAAATACTCCACTGAGACAAGCTGTGTGTATCAAATTCACAACATGTAAAATCTCTGGGGAACTATAGTATCATTTGTACTAGGGAAAGCGGGGAGAGTCTCAAACAACTTCTGATATAATTAGTTCCACTGAGAATACAGTTTGTGAAGTAAAAGGTGATCAGGTAAGTCAGAAACTAAAAGGAATAGTTAAAAAGGAATGAGGGGCTTCTCCCTTCTGCCTACCTCCACAGCTCCCTTATTCACTTGGGAATGCGAGCCCATTTGAGCAGAACCATGAGTTAATGTAAAAGAAAAAATAAAAATTAAATCTGATTACATTCCTGTTTTATGTCCCCCAGAGACTGATTATAAAAGAGGGAATTTACCTTGCTAACTTTGGCACCTACTCTCTGAACTCAGGGCCCTTCCTCACAGCTGTATAAAATCCCACATTATCTGCTTTGAACTAGAAAACATGGCACTACTGTCAGGACTGCGCCCTCAAAAGTCCAGAACTTTTGGGGGGAGCAGTCTAGATAGTGGAAGTAGTGGGTTTATCCCATGCCCACTTTCAAAATTTCATTATAAATGGCAGTTCCCAATTGGATCTGCCATAAAAATCACCAATAATGAAATAATAATGAAGTTTTGAAAGTTTTGTTAGAGATCTGAAATGTTCACCACCAGAACTTTAGCAACACTGTAGAAGCAAAGCACCAGTGCCACCTAGTTTTCACCACCACAACTTTAGTTTTGTAAGTACTTTAGAACCATTTAGAACCATGATTGCCCAGGCCTAGGACAAACCCACTAACAATTAAATTTGTGACAAACCAGGATTTTCCTGGTTTGTGGCAAATGAATTCGAGTTTCTCTGGGATGTCATCTGGATGGCCCACTTTTAATTGTGGGAACTCCCGTGTTAAAGGGACTGTCTGTATGCACCTTGGGTTATATGGCCATGTGGACTCAGTTCAAAGCAGGTATTGTGGATTATTTGTCTTGATATTCAGGGTTATATGGCTGTGTGGAAGGGCCCTCAGTGTTACTGAAAAGCACAGCAACAAATAATTTTGAAGGGCCTGAGCTGCTGTCTCTACAAGGTTAATAATGGGTTGAAATGTAAGAGGTTTTCTGTAACTTGCTGGACAATTCCATACAGTATGGCTCTTTCAATAACATTTTGTGTTGATCCATAAACAAATGCAAAAAAGAGAGCAAGGGCAAAGAACCAAACTGAAGCAGATTTAGCTCTCTTTCTTTTTTGTGTGAGGTGCACCTGTCAACATGTCTTCTTCTCTACAACAATCGCAAATTACAACAATTCAAAATCCACAATTTCAACAGAAAGGAGGAAACAATGAAAATGAACACAATCTGGTTACCAGTATTAAAAAAACACCAGAATCAAGACAGGACATAAAGAACGCAACTTAAAAAAAGAGAAATTCCAGGTGCAAACAACCAAGTACAAGTTAACACCCCCCCCAAACAGAGGATGCCTCCAGGCACAACAGCCCAGCTATCTCTATGTGAATACCCCCGCTGATTGACTTCGCTGCTGCGAGGCTACTCAATGCTAATCAATAGGCCTGTTTTACCACAGAAAAAACTGCTTCAAATGTCGATTCGGATGTAGGGGGCGCTGGAGCCTTGTTTTTGATAGACTTCCAAGGTTTTCAGCAGTATCCTCGAAATTCATTCGGATATACTTCCGAAATTCAGAATGGCTTAGTTAATGTTAAAGGAGTTTAACCTGCATTGGACAAGGCTTTCCCTCCCTCCAAGGCAGAAAGGAAAGCCATGTCCACAGCGGGCGTTTCTCCTGCTGTGGACATGGCTTTCCTTTCTGCCTTGGAGGGAGGGAAAGCCTTGTCCAATGCGAGTTAAACTCCCACTGTGGACAAGGCTTCCCCCCCCTCCAAGGCAGGAAAGAAAGCCATGTCCACAGTGGGCGTTTCGCAGCTAGAGAAAGGAGGAAATGACATAAAGCCCTCTCCGATAATGGCGACAGAAACTTCAAAATGGCAGATCCACTTCCGTTTTCCCAGACTCTGCTCGAAACCTGTTCAAAACTTTAAAACATCCGATAAACATCCGAAAATCAGATGTTTACGACGATGTGGCATAGGCCTGCTAATCAAGCTTGCTAATTGCAGCATTCACACTTGCTTCAAATAGACAAGGGTTCTTTCCCCCACCTTGGATATTTCACAGATACACACACACACACCCCACTTGCCTCACTAGCAACAGAACCTCTGAAGATGCCAGCTACAGATGCAGGCGGAACTTCAGGACAGAATGCTACTGGAACATGGCTATACAGCCCAAAAAACTCACCAAAACCCACTTACAAATTATTTTGTCTTCTTTTAAAAATCTTTCTTTTCTTTCTTTTAACGGTTGCCAGATTTTTATGTAACAAGTGCACTCTTCCCCATTTCCTTGAGCTGAGAAAAATAAAGTGATGTGGTCAAGTCACTTTGCTTTGGAACAAAGGGCAATGGGAACATTGGGAATCCTTGTAGCACTCCTTTCATTTACTAACATAAAAGGGAAACATATTGGAAACCATCCCCACCCTGCATTCAGAAAATGGTCTTGGATTCCAATATGTTTCACTCAATGTCTTTATTTCTATATTCAACTGCCAAAACTGCTTAGAGTATGTTGTTTTGCCTTTCCAAATTCTCTGATTCCAAAGCCGGAAAGAAATCAGCTACCAAGGAAGAGACTATAAATATTCTTTCACTCATTTCTTAACCTTAAGGCCAGACATTCCTATAGATAAAAGCACAGGTCCATTCACAATAACCAAGATGGCCAAATTCAAAACATCCCAGAAAATAATATGAACTCTTCCTTCTTCTGGCATCCTCTTCCCTATATTTCATTCACACTCAATCTATATTCTGCTTATGTTTACCCTACTATGAAAAAGAAATGGAGGAAATGAGTAGATTGAATGGAGAGAGAGAGAGAGAGAGAGAGAGAGAGAGAGAGAGAGAGAGAATAAAATGGAATGATGAAGTTTTGCCTCTTAAAAGGAAATGGTATGCTGCCAATTATTCATTTTCTTGTGGCAAAAGCTAAACTGGGACAGGAAGTTTGAAGCAGCCGGCAAAATTCCAACCTACAGAGATCAACCAGAAGGTCCCTAAAGCTACATTGTAAGCATTTGGCACAACAGACAGAGTTTGTTTATAATGTAATTTATCCTGGAGGCTTCCAAGCTCCTGCTCCCAATTTTAGAAACATTAGCTTTTTGGGTAGTTTACTTTTTCCCACCACTTATGTGAGAACTAAAATTTTCCCCTCAGAAAAATGTCTCCCTGTGTCAAAGGGCATTGCCCTTAAAATATCAGTGGGAGGACAAGCTAAATATAGCTGAAGAAATGAAATCCCAAATCCTTGAAAAGTACCCAACATAAGCAGTTGTCTAGAGAATTAATGTATGGAAATGTCTATGTAGTCTCCTGGAGATTGGAGATAGGCATTCCCCCTTTATTACAGCCTTAAATTGCCAGCTCAAGGCTCTCTTCTGTCATGTCCCCAGTTCAAAGGTTATGGGTGAGAAACTCCAGTCTCAAATAGTTGAATACACATTTGCAAGGAGAGGCGGGGAAAGCTTACTGTAAAGCTGCCATTCTTTAACAAGGGGAATGGGGGTCAATAATAGACAAAAAGGCAGCTTGTAAATACTGTAACTGTTTGGGAGAAGAGACCCCTAGACCTTCAGAAATGAATTTGTGGCACTGGTAAAAGGCATTCTATTAACTGCGTCCATCTGCTCATCCAGGAAAAAATGATGGGCCATAGAGTGCCCCAAAGAACTTCACTGGCTTCCGATCGAGTATCGAGTCATCTTTAAGCTGCTGGTCTTCACCTTCAAGGCAATACACGGCTCTGGCCCATTATATCTAAAAAAAATCGACTCGCTTTCTATCAACGCCAGAGACCACTTTGATCTGAAGATCAAATGCTGCTTGTAGTTCCCAGTCTCAAGATCATATGATCTACAAAGACCAGGTGCAGGGTCTTTTCTGCTGTGGCCCCGTCTATTTGGAACACTTCCGCTTTAAGTCCGTACGCTCCAAGACTCACTAGCGTTTCGGAAAGCGTGCAAGACTTATCTGTTTAGGCAGGGTTTCCCACCTGGCTAATCAGTTTTATGTTTTACTGTTCTATTGTGTCACACATGTCTGATGTAAGCCGCTCCGAGCCTCCGAGGAGTGGCGGCCTATAAATTTGAAATAGAATAGAATAGAATAGAAGGAGCATATATGTTGCTTTGAATGCAGTCCTGGATAATAGTATGGGACCCAAAGCAGTTCACAATATAAATTAAAACCAAATATAGCTAAAACAAATTAACAAAAATGCTAAAAAGCAATTAAATAAACAAACGTTTTAAAAACATCAATTTAAAACAATTAAAATAGTGGAATTTTTGATGATGATAAATAAACAGCACAGTCTGACTCCCATACTGCTGGGAGTCAGACTGTGACTATATTCCAAGACTCCCCTCTGTTTGGGGGGTGTTAACTTGTACTTGGTTGTTTGCACCTTGACTTGAAGCATACCATAGAATTGCACTGGAGGGCACTGCAAACACTTATAGGGTGGAATACTTTTTTGGATATTGATTAATTGAATCCATTGATACTAAATCCACTGATAAGGGGTGGGACATACAACATTCCCCAAATGAAAGGACTTCTACAAATGCTAGTTTTACAGTCCAAGCTTGTGCAAATAAGGTACAGTAGTCCTTGTTTGGCAACAAAAGAATAAAGAATGGGTTAATTTCGCCTCTGGTAGAAAGCAATTCCATGGTGTGGGCTCAGCAGAGAAAGCTCTCTTATGTCTTTTTGTATGATACAAGTCCTGAACCATTACTGTCCTTGGAGAACTATAGCTGTCAAAGACTTTCTTGCTGTGAGGAGACATTGGGTAATGATGGTTGCTGCTTCCTTTCAGAGTTAAATTAGTGATAAATTGAGATTTAATCTTGATTCTATCCGGTAAAATCTGCAAAGATGTGAAACAGATCTGTCATCTTGGCAGTATCACTTTATGAAATATGTTTCTATAGCAAGTCTCCTTCACTCATTTCCTGACATTAAAAGTTAATTATTTGGCCTATAACTCCTAGAATCCCAAGCCGGTATGCCGAGTGAATTGCTCCAGAGTTGCAGTCAAAAAAGTAATGTTTCCACATTCTTCTGTTTTCTTGCCACCATTCTATTTGCAAGTGAAAAACAGTTTAATTTTATACGTATTTTCCCTTTTTTTAAAAAAAAAAAACCCTACACATGTCTGTGTTGTTATTGTGCATTGCTTTGAAATGTCATTTGGCACAGAATGCATCTCATTAAAACCTTGTATTATGGCCCCACCAACAGTCTGATATTTGTTTCTACAATCCTAAGAGGCAAAGCTCTCCTTTCTGGTTGCTGTCCAGTGGTTACACACTCAGTATTAGTATATATAATATAATTTCCAAGGACTTCACAGTTTCAGTTCCATGGAAGTCAGATCCTTTGCCAGCAAAACCTCTTGATCCCAATGGTTATAAGCAGCAATGGGAAATTGACCACAAGAATTACACATTTCTCCCCTGCAGATCAGTTTACAAACTGAGTACTAGAACAGACATCTTGAAACTTTTGCCAGGTGTCTGACAGCAACTAGTCCTTGGTGGCCAACCAGATGGAAATCCAGAGTGTCCAAAAATTTGACCTCGGATAACTTTTTGAAATTGAAACACACACTGGAAAAAATGTTCTAGAAATGCAAGGCAGCAAACTTGCTTGGCCTGCAAACTGGAGAACACGCAGAAAGAAAGAAGGGAAGGACATTTTATCACCAAAAAAAGAGAGAGATAACATTCAGCAGGAAGCTAAAGGTGCATATACGTAGACATGCACAAAGTGAGTCAACTATCTCAAGTGTAAATACTGGAAGGGAACTGTGGTAGCCACTCACACTTGTCTTTGCTGATTCTCCTTTTGGCAGATAAACTTGTGTGTATCACATAACATGACCTCTTCCCACAGCTTGTCAGTTGCCTTCCAGAGTGGTAGAAGTCCCCATGTCTCTGGTGGCACTGAAGGAACTGCAAGCTCAATTTTGTGACTGTACAAAGAAAAACATGCTCCCTTTTTTCAGGTGACAAAATGTCTTGGACACTGCATACTTCAGATGACATTTGTTTGTTTTCTTACTGAGGGGTGAACCAAGCCTCTTCCTATGGCAGCACTACAGATGACAGGTGCCCTGGTTTCCACTTCGGTCAATAACCAAGGATTTCTAAGCAGTGGTTTTCAAGTAATCTGACAAACTGTTTAATAATACTGTTTAATATTACTAGATGAAAATTGAAGTGCAAGCATCAGGAAAGATCACCAGTCATCATGTGGTCTATATCCTCTTCAGTATGTGCCAGCATTTAATTTGCTTGATCTATCCCGCCTGAGTTCCCTCAGGGAGATAGGGGAGAATATAAATAAAGTTATTTATTGATATTTATTTATTGAATATGCAAGTCAGATATCAGAAGAATCTTATCTGACACCCGATAGAATGGTCTATCAGGCAGTACTTAAGTAGATGTCCATAATACAATTGTTCCCTATATGTATGGAGCATGTGTTCCAAGACCCACCCACAATGGATACCTGAAACTGTGGATAATAATTTTGATTATATTACGGACAGAAGCAATCCATAGAATTGCATTGGAGGACCAGAGAGACTCACAAACACTCCTTTTGTGTCCTTAAAGAAGATTGTGCTTATTTATGTATGATTTGCTGATTCTTTCACTTTGATCACTCCTCATAAAACATATGTTTAAGAAAGGTGTGTAAGCGGGGAGGTGGAGGTGGTATTAGCTTTCTTTATTAATACCTTCTCATACCAATTATAGCAAAGCTGTGTTTTCCCCTGATCAATCAGATGCCATTGTTGAAGTTAGTGGTGAGGTCTGTCTGTTTAGTAATAGTACAGATGACTCACTATTTTGAATTTAGCCCCATTTCAAGACAGTAATCAGCTCCACCTTTGTTGTTAGTCATCCTCTCATCTCCATGAAATCACCCATCAGTACTTGAATAGAAGAGATTTGGATCTTCAGCTGTTTTTCACAAGCAGGAGCATTTCCTACTTGAATTTTTTTTGCTCTGAACTAAGAAACAAGGAACTGAACCTGGTTTTTTGGGGGAAGGGGGGCATAATGGGAAATGGTTATAAAATCCAAGGTTCAGGATAAATTCTGGACATGTTCAAGCAAGCTAGCCTTATTATTGAACAGAGTGAAGAAATTGTTTCTAGTGGCAAACACTGGTGGACAGATGTGTCAACCCTCCAGTTGTTCCTCCTGAACTCTCTCAGCCACCCTTCTCTCTTAGAAGCTTGTGGTATGTGCCACAAATAGGCTATTTTGCATTTGGTAAACTAGCCTGGTGACCTTAGGTGTAGTGAAGACTTCTGTTTGTGTAAGGAAAAGGGCAAAATTTTTGCCTCAGCAAAATAAAAAAATGACCCAGACGTCTCTCCAGGAAAGGATTATATCATGAGAAAGGGCCCTTTCACACTACACAATTAGAGTACTGTGCTTCCATGGTAATTTTAAAGATTCTTACCTATAGGACTTGCAGTCTAGAATTCTGAACCAAACAACTTGCCTCAGCAAGCTACAAACCGTAAGATTCCATGACATGCAACTATGACAATTGAAGTGGAATTGGTGCTATAATTGCATAGCATGAAAGGGTCCATAATATGCATCTAAAATCACCATGTGGGAAAAAATGGTTGATTTTTAAAAAAAAAACTTTGTTGAAATGACAATATATAATGATAATGCAGCATCTTTCCCAATGGCCCACTAGACCTGTATGTGTGATATCAGACGCACCACAAAATTGGCTTCAGTACATATAATTTCCAACTATTGTTTTTAAATAATGCCCTAAAAGGTAGTGAAGGCATTTCACTTGACAGAAGTTTGCTCAGATTACAGGCAGGGCTACTCTGGATATGACAAAGACTGAAGCTGGGACTGAAGTTATGTAAATCGTGCTCTCTCTTCACTGAGTCTTGGGATCCTAGCAATTCCATGGTTTCAGTTCTTTCTTTTTCTTTTGGGGCTTTACTCACAGTAAACGGATCCTTGGCTACAGGGTCGTAGCCAGGATTTTGTTTCGGGGAGGGGGGGCTGAGTGTGAGTGAGAGAGGGTCTACCCTAGCAAACTTTTTGTATCGTTATCCCAATACCCCCAAGCATATGGGATATATTGAGCATGGTGATCAAATCATGATATGAATAAACATAACAGTTTAAATAATGTACCAGTAAGGCCTTCTTGCGGACCATCCTGAGAATTTGGGGGGGGTGTGAAGCCCCCAAGCCCCCCCTAGCTACATGTCTGCCTGGTTATTTCGTGATACCTATTAATTGCTTCCAAACTTTGCCCCACTTGTAGCAAAGTCAGGAGAAACTTCAGGGTTTGTGGAAATCCCTGGAGTAGCTTACAGTGTGATCAGGACCAATCTATTATCCAGATCTATTATCCAGCAGTATTATCATCATTTCCCTGCACTCATCAGCAAAAGGAAAGGGGATGGAACGTGCTTGTGTCACCACTGCTCCTAGCCAGCTGTGAAGGTCTTTCTGAGCTCCTGGCCATCAGCAGTAAAAACAAACAAACAAGGGATATCAACTCATCCTTCTTGCTGGTTGCATGGGCACTGTTGTGTTCAGACATAAGCACATTGAATTTGTTCTAATATCTACAACATCCAGAAGCTCGAATGGAGCTCCATATTTGGCTATGAGAAGGGCTGGCAATGTCACAGATAAGGTGATGGCACAATGGGGCAGATTTGGTCTGAGGTGGTCTGGACAATGGCTCTGGATGGCAGATTTATAATGGACTAATCTGTCTGTTGGAGTTGTGACCGTTACAATGCAGTGGAAAAAGAACTGAATTTAGACGTTGGCTGAAACCAGTTGATGCAGCAGCGGTTATAGTTTTTGATTCTAGGTATCTTTGTTTTATGATCCTACTCTGAAACACAGATTGTCTTCCTCCCATCTCCAGATCCCACAGATATCCATGACTTTCCTACAATCTATTCCATGCAACTAAAAACAGTCTGGACCTTGGGAGTTCCAGTTCAAATTCAAAAGAGTCATAAAAATCACAAGATGGCCTCAGGCCAGTAACTCACTCTCAAGTTCGATCTACACTGCCATATAATCCAGTCTCAATATGCAGATTAACCACATTGAACTGAATTATATGGTGGCATACACTCCTGAATACAGTTAATCTGCATTGTGAAACTGAATTACATGACAGTGTAGACCCAGCCTTAGTCTGACTGACCTCACAAGGTTATTGTGATGGTAAAGTAGTGAGGAGAAAAGCCAAATATACTAGCTTTAGCACATAAGTAGAAAAATGTAAAAGTAAATATCTCACAATTTCTTTTAAGCTATGGAATACGGGAAATGGACTGTACACCATGAAACAATGCATTCACCAGTTCTTAAGGTGCTATATATATTAATTACTGTTGCAATGACAACAATAACAACAACTTTATTCTTGTACCCCAACACCATCTCCCCGAAGGGATTCGGGGCGGCTTACAAAAGGCACAAAGTGCTTAAGACAAAGCATAAAATAAACTCACAGTACAATACAATAAAGTAAAAACTATAGATAGCACATTAAAAAAACAATTTAAAACTCAGACCAATGCCCAATGATCTATGGTGATAACTACCGTAAGACATGGCCAAACTGTAAACAAGACAAGGGAGTGGGATAGTGCAAATTGTAGCTAAGGAACAGGGCATGGGATGAAAGTGCATGGGATGAAAGTGCATTGAGTGTGTCATTGATTGCAGACCATTGGGGGTAGATGTTCTCAAAGGCTTGTTTCAACATCCAAGTCTTCAGATCCCTATGGAAGGAGGACAGTATAATACACAGACCTATACACTGCTTTTAGATTAAAAATAAATTTTAATGGTGCATCTAAATAATTATTATCCTAAAGAATGGAGATGTTCTTGAAACATGGTTGTTGTGATGACACAACATCTTTGGGAAGGGAGTAGGCACCCCGGAAATAAGCTGCGAGGAGTCGTGTGGAATGGTCCCATTGTCTCCTGCCTGTATTCAGGCAGATAGACTAAAAAGAATTTACTGAGAGGGGGGAGCATTTCTTCTTCCCTCCCAGTTTCTTTGCTCAAAGGATGAAAAGTGTGCTGAAAGCCAAGGAAGCATCAGGGACATTGATTTTTACATTGGCTTGTGTATGTGGGGTCCTCCCACCTTCCTCTGTGTCTCTCCACCCATCACAATCAGTATTCCATCAGGAAAAACTCAATAGGTACTGGATGTGTGACTCACTCCCTTCTCCCATCCCTCAAGTAAAAAAAATAAAATTCTCCGGAAGTCCTTGAAAATTAAAAAAAAAAAACCATGAAATTCAAAAAAACGTCTCCCCACAGGCATTTTGGGTAAGGTGGAAAATATAATGTGAAAAACAAAGCAGACAACTAAGGCCCAAAGGTGAAATTTACACAACATAGAGGCAGATGATTGGTGCTTTCTATTTAAGGTCTATTTGTGCACACTAAAAGTAATTTTGAAGCTAGGTGGGATGCAAACTTAATTCTTAGGTTTATCCTATAATAGCAACCTAATAGTGATCCACACATTTTGTGCTATTAAGGGTTTAGATGCAATGAGAGTGGCATGATGCAATGGAGAGCCTCAGTCAACCAAGTTGATCTGGTATCTGATTTAAGAGTATTTAAAATATTTACGACATCAACTACAAGCATATTCTGAAGACTTGGTAAAGAAGGCAACATAAATGTTGAAAATATAGAAAAACCATGTTGGAGAAGGTCATAAAAACTAAGCAAGCTTCATCCTAACGTGCCTATCATAAAAATACTCAACCAAAACGTAAGAAGGCTTTTGTACTTTCTCAAGTGTAGATGTGAAAAGTCAGTCAGGTGCTTTTTCAGATGGATTTTTATCATGATATCAGATTATTTTTCTGGCAACGACGAGTCTGAAATATGTTTCTCCCTGTCCACCCCTAATTCCTCTCCATACCTACAATGAAATGGAGCTAACAACTTGTATTTTTTAAAGATGGGATGGGGAGAATCAAATGCTTTATGAAACATTTGGGACTAATTATCCCTTTTTGGAACTTTTCCTCTTTTCTAGGAAAAGCTTATAAATGCTCAAACTTGTAAAGCCTGGTGAGCCTCAAGTGTGGCTATAGAATTTGCTAATTTTCTAGGCAAAGCTCTATAAATTCCCACATAGTTCCTATTCTCAGATTTACATCTATCCTCACTGCAATTTGTAGGAGAAACCATCCACTTCCATGGAATTCATTTTTATGCTGCCAGAGGAGACGTGAGCCCTACGGGACTTAATGTCATTCCGCAGGTCCTGTAAGACCTGGTTGTTTAGGCAGGCATTTGGCACTTGACTGGTGCCTGCCATAACTTGCCATCCCACCGCGTCATTGTCACCTGCACTATGTGTAGATCTGCTGTAGTTATTGTAGGGAGTGGGGTTTTTTAATTGGGTTTTATAGTGCTGTTTTTATGTGTTTAAACCTGGTATTGTTTGTTTTTCTTACATGGCAAGATGGCTGGGCGAGGACTGCCTGGTGAGTGGTTCTCTTCTTTGCCAACAGCTCCTGGATCTCTTGGTTGTTTTCATCAAACCAGTCTTGAGGGAGAATCCTAGGGATTCTTCAGCAGACTGCAGGATACTGTTTTTGATGTGTTGCCAAAGCACTGTAGGAGAAGAATCTGTAGGGTGGTCTTCAAGTTTTGCCTGCAGATTTGCCTGGAAGTTGTCTCTCACAACAGCCTGTTGAAGATTGTTGACTTGGAGTCTCCTCTTTAAGATGCAACCCTTCTTAGGTTTGAGCCTTTCATCTCGCATGTAGTAAACTCCAACAAAAACTCCGAGACATTCAAAACAAGTGGTGGATTGATTTAGCAGAAAAGACACAACATTGTGCAGATCTCGGTGATCACAGAGGTTTTTATGAAGCTCTCAAAGCAGTGTTTGGACCTACTTATCAGGTCCAAAGCCCCTTATACAGTACAGATGGTCAAACACTAATTACTGATAAAACCTCCATCTTGAACCGATGAGCTGAACATTTTCAGCGTCTCTTCAATGCCAACTGAATAGTCCAAGGTTCAGCTATCCAACACATGATACAACAACCAATGAAAAATGAACTGGACACCGCTCCCACTCTGGAAGAGACCATTGAGGCCATACAGCAGTTGAAAAATGGCAAAGCAGCCGGGATCGATGGAATCCCACCTGAAGCTTGGAAACAGGGAGATCATGTACTTCATGCTAAATTCCATGAGCTCCTTGTGAGTTGCTGGGAAAAAGGTGAACTGCCATCAGATCTCCGAGATGCAGTTATCATCACCCTGTATAAGAAAAAGGGAAGACAATCCGTTTGCTCAAACTATCAAGGTATAACACTGCTCTCCATTGCTGGAAAAATCCTTGCAAGGATACTCCTGAACAGATTAGTTCCTGCTATTGCAGAAGAACTTCTCCCTGAAAGCCAATGCGGCTTCAGAGCTCACAGAGCACCACAGATATGGTTTTTGCCCTTAGACAACTGCAAGAGAAATGTAGAGAGCAGAACAAAGGACTCTATGTAACATTTGTCGACCTCACCAAAGCCTTCGACACTGTGAGCAGAAAAGGTCTGTGGCAGATCCTGGAACGTCTAGGATGTCCCCCCCAAATTCCTCAAAATGATTATCCTGTTACATGAGGGCCAGCACAGTCAAGTCAGATATGGCAATGCTCTCTCGGAGCCTTTTCTAATAACTAATGGAGTGAAACAAGGTTGTGTTCTTGCACCAACCCTATTTACAATCTTCTTCAGCATGATGCTCCAAAGGGCTACGGCAGACCTACAAGAAGAAGACGGCATATATATACGCTATCGTACTGATGGCAGCTTGTTCAACTTAAGCCGCCTGAGGGCTCGCACTAAGACTCTAAACTATCTAGTCCGTGAGTTGCTTTTTGCTGACGATGCTGCCCTTGTCGCCCATTCAGAAGCAGCCCTGCAGCGCCTCACATCCTGCTTTGCAACAGCTGCAGAGCTGTTTGGGCTGGAAGTCAGCCTGAAGAAAACGGAAGTCCTCTACCAGCCCACACCACAGGAAGAACACCATCATCCTCACGTCAGCATAGGCAAATCTGTGCTTAAGTCCGTTCAGCAGTTCACCTACGTGGGAAGCATCATCTCTTCAGACGCCAAGATTGACAAAGAGATAGATCACAGATTATCAAAGGCATAAAGTGCATTCAGAAGGCTTCACAAAGAGTCTGGAGCAACAAGCGCCTGAGGCAAAGCACCAAAATCAGTGTGTACAGAGCTATCATACTGTCTATTCTCCTATATGGGTCTGAAACATGGGTCACCTATCGCCAACACCTACGACTCCTCGAACGCTTTCATCAGCGCTGTCTTCGCACAATCCTAAATATACACTGGACCAACTATGTGACTAATGTTGCTGTCCTTGAGCAAGCAGGGATCAGCAGCATTGAGGCCATGCTATTGAGAACACAGCTGCGCTGGGCAGGGCACGTCTCTAGGATGGAGGACCACTGCCTCCCAAAGATACTACTCTATGGTGAATTCACCACGGGTCAGCGCAAGAGAGGCGCCCCCAAAAAGAGATATAAGGACTCCCTGAAACAACATCTCAGGCTCGGCCAGATTGATCACCAGCAATGGTCCACCCTGGACATGGAGAAGCACTATCCACAATGCTGCGACCTCTTTCGAGAAGACACGCCGAATGGGTCTCGAAGAGAAACGACAACGCAGAAAGAACCGCAACTTGGAAACAACATTACCCAAGGAGACTTTCTGCTGTGCTTTCTGCAACCGGACTTGCGTATCTCAGATTGGCCTTTTTAGTCATCAACGCGCTTGTATAAAGCGTGGGATGAGTCCTTCCTGAATCTTCGTTCGCGAAGTAATGCCGAGAGAGAACCTGGTATATTTTATGTGCTGTAAACCGCTCTGAGCTTCAGATAGAGTGGTCTATTAAGCCGAAATAAATAAATAAATAAATAGATAGATAAAATGTTATAGTCTTTGAAGTAAAGTTTATCACAAATTACTGTTGAAAAGGTCCTAGTCTAAAATCATCACAACTGCACTGGCTCTGAAAGGCCTGAATACCTTGAAGGGAGTAAATTGTTTTGTGTCACAAATGGTTTTATTTTACTGTAATTTTATATTGACTGTAGTATGTTATAGTTTATGTTTTATGTAATTGATTATGTTGTTTTTGATTGATTTATGTATTGTATTGTGGTGCTGTTGGGCTTGGCCTCAAGTAAGCCGCCCCGAATTGCCGTCGGGGAGATGGTGGTGGGGTACAAATAAAGATGATGATAATGATTATTATTATTCTGCCTGATCTTGGAAGCAATGTAGGGTCAAAACTGCTTAGTGCTTAGATGCATACAAAGCATACTAGATACTGCAGGCCATATTTCAGAGAAAGGAAATGGTAAACCATCTCTGAGTATTCATTGCCTGAGAAAACCCTATTAAAATCATGTCAATGTCGTAATTTGGGCTACTTGTTTTTAAAATGCAATTTTGATTGTAACTGGGGCCCCATCTACACTCCCATATGTGAAATCTGAGCGAATGTTCACTTCACTGATCTAGTTTATAACTGTAACTGTAATTGTCATGTTTTCATTTTCTTCACGTAATATAATAGGAAATGCACTCTATTAAAATGAGCCACATGAAGTAATATCTATTATCAACGCACTTCAAAACAATAAAGCACCAGGGGAGGATTTTTTGCCGGCTGAACTTTTTAAGAACAACTGTGATTGGTGGGCCCAACCTTTTGCAGGGCTCTTCTCTCACATTAACAATTCATGCAGTATACCTAGAGGCTGGCAGATGAGTATTATCGTCCCTATTCATAAGAATAGGCCAAAGAACTATTGGCCTAGAAGCCTGATTGATATCACAGCAAAAATGTACGCAAAATATCTTCTGATTAAAATTGAGCAATGGTCCAATGCAAACAATATCCTCTGTAAAGAACAATCAGGCTTCCAGCAGGGGCGTTCAACCATAGACAATTGCTTTGTTCTGCAGCACGTAATTCAAAAGTATAATTCAAGGGGGATGAGTCCATATACAGCATTTATAGACTGGTCTTCAACATTTGACACAATCTGCTGCAACACATTATCGAAAAAGTTGGCTACCACAAACATTGACAGAAGATTACTTACTTTAAACATTATGCTGTATTCTGATATGGTACTGAAAGTCAGACTTGGACCCAGTGGAGCCCTGAACAATGAAATCAAAAAAATCAACTGGGGTGAGACAAGGGTGCATTTTAGCCCTCTTTCTCATTAACTTCTCCATATATGACAGTGTAAAACATTATCCTTTGACAGTCTACATGGCCCTAAAATTTTGTCCAGAACTATCAGCATCTTGCTTTATGCTGATGATATGGTGATTATGGCAATGTCTCCAGTGGGACTGAGAAGACCCCTGGCAAAATTCAATTTGTATTGTGAGCTAAATTCACTCACTATGAACAAGGATAAATCCAAAATAATGGTCTTTGGGGGAAAAAAACAGGAAACTGTACATGTGGTCCTTGAATGGCATATATTTGGAACAATTCAATTGCTACAAATATCTAGGCATTATGTTCTCTTTATCTGGTGCTTGGCCTAACGAAAGCAACAGGTTCCATTTATAAGCTCAAGTTCAAGTTCACTTTATTATGGTCAATGACCAGCTTATGAGAAAAGGGACACAATCCTGCACAAACAAATCAGGTCTAAGGGTCAAGAGATTTAAAACTTCTTGGCCTTTTTGTCATACCCCAGCCTGCTACTAGGAGCAAACCAGACCAACGCCATGTTAAAACTAAAGATTCAGAGCGACTTGGAAGCAAACCTCTGCAGCAACCTCTAAGTGAACTCCAAGCGCCCAAGGACAGGCGCAGCCCTATGGTTTCACAGGCCGATAAGGAAGCCTGGTACCACGAAGCAACAGATCCTCCCGAGAGGCCAGGTGGTTGCACTAACAAGCTTACATTCCAATCGGACCGAGATGCGGTGGGAACGAAAAGCTTCCCAGCCGTTCCTGTGAGAGAGCTCCGACGTAGTCAGTGTATTCTAGATCAAAGCAACCGGGGCCTATAAAGATTCAGCCCAGAATGAGCTCGGGATCTCGTGCCAACGTTTTAGCTACCTTGCCAAGCTTCGTGGAACTTTGTCTGGGCCAGGGGAGCCTTCTTGTTTTTGGACTCTAACACTTACCAAGCTTTGTATCAAGAAACTTCTGGATTTAGCCAATTGTGGCACCAAGATTATTGCTCACTTATTGGACTCTTAAAGACTATTGCTTTCTATACTGGATGTTGGGAGCATCACTGAACTATTCTATCTTTGCCTTCTCTACCTATTTTTACTTATTCTAAATAAAGCATTTAACCGCAGTTGCTGTGTGATGGTTGACTAAGGGTCCGTCCAAGTTTAGGCTGCAACACTTTTGGCTAAAATCAAGTGTAGTACCATTTATAAGCTGTATCATAATAGATACCCAGGTGCAATTAGACTTACCCTTTAAGATAAAAATAATGCCAATACTCATATTTGGTGCTGAAATTTGGGGGCACATCAATTTAGCCAAGATCGAAGCTTTCCAAGTTAAGCAGCTTTGCACCCTCCTGGGCCTTTCCAGAACAACGCTGATGGTAGCAATAAGGGCGGAGCTAGGAATGCCCCCAGTAAAATGTTAATGAGAGAATTCAATTACTGGTCAGAAATAAACTGGATGAACCCCAATAGACTTCCTTGCCTATGTTTTTAGAGGATCAAGTCCAGTGTAACCAAAAGATATCATGGATAGTGGCTCTAAATAATGAGTTGGCTAAAATTGGCCTGCCTTGACAATTTCTGAATGACCTAGGACAGGGCTGTCCAACTTCTACCGGTCCAGGGGCCTGAATTCCGGTCACTGATGACCTGGGGGGCCGAAGGGTCTGCCCCCGCCCCCGGCTCCGCCCCTGCCCCGGCTCCGCCCCCGCCCCTCCCCCGGCTCCAATTTACTTACAATTCATAAGAGGCATCCATACAATCAAATATAATCTTTTACTAAGGGGAAATGCAGGGTGGGAATTCATAAGAGGCATCCATACAATCAAATATAATCTTTTACTATGGGGAAATGCAGGGAGGGAATACATAAGGGGCATCCATACACAATTACATAATAATAACATAAAGGTTAGCCTACCTTCCCAAACGTGCAGGATCCAGGAGTAGCCGGACCACGAACAGAGGCGACGACCGACCGAGGCAGCAGCCGAGAAAGTCCAAATCGCGTCTGCGTGGGCCGCAGGGATTAAGTAGCCAAGATTTCGGCAACAGGAGTATCGCGAGACTATGGAAGCCACACGGGATTTCGCTCTCAACGCAGGCGTGATCTCACGTTGAGAGCAAAATCCCGTGTGGCTTCCGTAGTCTCGCGATACTTGCTCCGGAACCCGGAAGTGGGTAATTTTTTAAAATATTATTTTATTTATTTATTTATTTTTATTTTTTATTTAAAAAGCTTAGGGGGCCGCAGGGAAGGGGCTGGGGGGCCTTATACAGCCCCCGGGCCGCCAGTTGGACAGCTCTGACCTAGGATCTAAGGGCAAAACAAGTGCTCATGCAACACACTCGAGATATCTATGCTCAATTGGACCTAGTAAGCATAGGTAAATCTTCTGCCACAAGGGTTTTAGCTTCCCACAAAATGAATACTCATTTCGAATACTATCTGACTATTCCACTTCCATTACCCTTAAGAAGAATATATACTAGGACTAGGTTTGAACTACTCGGTATTATGATGCAAACTGGGCGCTACTGTAACATCCCAAGACATGAGAGATTCTGCGTATGGGGAGAGCAAACTGTGGAAGATATCGAACATTTCTTGATTGACTGTTCAGAATATACTGAACTGCGATACAGATATTTACATCCAATATCAATCCAACTTTAGGTCACCCAACAGAAATGATCTTTTGACATTCCTCTTGCAAGGGCAGGAAAGATTCCCCACAATAAGAGCAAGCCTTTTTATTCTGAAAGCTATCAAGAAAAGAGCACATTTCCTGAAAGAAGAACTAGGAAAATAAGATTCTGACTGTAAATAGAAGGTCAGCTGCTGTCATCTCCTTTTTGCCTTGCCATTTACTCGTGTTGTATTTTGAAATGGTCATATGACTGGTCAAATAACTAAATCGTTGTTGTTACTCTATTAAAAGTTTGGGCATATTTTATTTGCGTATTATTTCATTGATTGAACTGCATTGAACTAATTATTATGAATCTGCACTGCCATATAATTCAATTCAATGCAGTTAATCTGTATTCTGAAACTGCATTATTTGGCAGCGTAGACGGACCTAAGTGATGGTGGGTGGGTGGCATGTGGAACTATAAACCATTTTTAAAAGCAGCTTCCCAAATGTGCAAAGCCCTACCCTCCCTACTGTCACATGTAAACTAGTCATTGTCTATGCTTAATTACAAACTTGATCAAACTTGTAATCAGTTAGTCTGTTGTTTTTTTGGTTCAGAGTCAGGAAGTGATACAAAGATTTCTACATTTTTTCAGCCTTATCCCATTCTTCAACTGCAGTACTGGAACTGGGATTTTTTTAAATTAGCGGACAGATTGACTCAGAAATTAGCAAGACAGAAACTGAACACCAACCATTCATTCCCACACCCACTGAAAGGATCCAGGAGGAACAATAAGCATACTTTTTCTATTTTGTATTATAAAAGTAGGTTTGTTCACAAATTACTTCTTCATTATCAAATACTTGGTCTTATGCAGAAGAGAGAGAGAGAGAGAGAGAGAGAGAGAGAAGAGAAAAACTGTTTCACATAAGAGTGATATAAGAAGAGAGTAGAGTGTTAAAACCTTTTTCACACGTACTGCTCTCGAGCCACGCGTCCCCCATTCTGTATCTTTGCCTTTCATTTTTTCCGCCTATGTGGAGTATCTTGCATTTGTCACTGTTGACCTTCATTTTGTTAGATTTGGCCCACCAGTTCTACTAAAACACAGACCATGCACAGCTAGCATGTTAAGAATGAATGGGGAAAGGCCAGACTCTATCTCAAATTGGCAAAAAAAATCCTTCAGGAAATTTGTTGTTGCCCCAACAAATTTCCTCATTTGTGGGACAATTTTGTAATGCTTTCCCCCCAATCTATCTTAGCCACAGGCCAACATGGAATTATTTCTTATTTATGTCTTGTTTGAAAAATGTTAAACATAGCAAAACTACCCCCCATGTGCCCCAGGAGGCATGAAGGGTTGGCTGGGAGAAATTAGTTTTTAAAAACTCTTACAAAGATTGACCTCCATGGGGACAGCTCTCCAAGATCCCATAGGGTGCCAATAATGGGCTTAAGTGCCCTAGTTAACCACCCCAGTGTAGAAGAATGATGCCTATTTAGTTAACAGAAATTAATTTTAAGACTGAAGCAGCCACATCTGATGTTTTGAGTTTGAGAATGTGGTGTTTCATCCTTGAGTTCCCCTTATCCTGCTTGCATTGAGATGACATTTTGAAACCAGGCCCTAATCTCTTAGTAATGACTGAGCAAACCACTCCTCTCAGTCTCTGTTTCCTCAGGCTACACAGTTTTATAACTGGGTAGATTAGTGTGAAATATTACTATCTCATGCCTGAAAGCAAAAAAGGAATAAATTTACAGTTCCCAAATCTTGCATTTATCTAACCAATGGTAGAGTTATAAATCATGAGCTATATCTTCTGTGAACTTTAAATTGTGCCTTTAATATTTCAGGCTTCATCTTTCACATGCACATTGATCAAACATGTCTCTACAGAAAATCTGTAAAACATAGTTCTCAATCTTGATTTCCTAATCATTTGAAATTTAAAAAAAATGTTCATTCGTTCAGTCACATCTGACTCTTCGTGACCTCATGGACCATCCCACGCCAGAGCTCCCTGTTGGCCATCACCTCCCCCAGCTCCTTCAGAGTCAAGCCAGTCACTTCAAGGATACCACCCATCCATCTTGCCCTTGGTCAGCCCCTCTTCCTTTTTCCTTCAATTTTCCACAGCATCATTGTCTTCTTAAAGCTTTCCTTTCTTCTCATGATGTGGCCAAAGGACTTCATATTTGCCTCTAATATCCTTCCCTCCAATGAGCAGTCAGGCTTTATTTCCTGAAGTATGGACTGGTTGGATCTTCTCGCGATCCAAGGCAGCTTTCCTCCAACACCACAGTTCAAAAACATCTATCTTCCTTCGCTCAGTCTTCCCTAAGGTCCAGCTCTCACATCCATAGGTTACTACGGGGAATACCATGCTTTGGTATACGCTTTGACTATGCGTATCTTTGTTACCAGTGTGCTCTCCTCCCAAGACGTAAGTGTCTTCTGATTTCCTGGGTGCAGTCTGCGTCTGCAGTAATCTTTGCACCTAGAAATACAAAGTCTGTTGCTGCCTCCATGTTTTCTCCCACTATTTGCCAGTTATCAATCAGTCTGGTTGGCATAATCTTGGTTTTTATTATGTTTAACTGCAACCCAGCTTTTGCACTTTCTTCTTTCCCCTTGGTTAGAAGGCTCCACAGCTCCTCATTGCTTTCGGCCATCAAAGAGGTATCATCTGCATATCTAAGGTTGTTAATGTTTCTTCCAGCAATTTTAACCCAAGCTTTGCATTCATCAAGCCCCGCACATTGCATGATGTGTTCTGCATACAAGTTGAATAGGTTAGGTGAGAGTATACAACCCTGTCGTACGCCTTTCCCAATCTTGAACCAGTCTGTTGTTCCATGGTCAGTTATTGTTGCTACTTGGTCATAATACAGATTCTAAATCACTGAGTGCTGGGTGCACAAGTACAACAAAAGATACAAGACTAAGATATAAAAATATCTATTTCATAACAGCATAGCACAGCATTGGGTTATACAATTGTTGTATACATAGGTAAGGACTAGTCATCCATGAAGCAACATCAAAGGAGATGCTCTATTTACAGTAGAACAATGGTTATAAATCATAGTAGAACCGCAACTCCTCAAATAATATATTGACTGTCCATAGAATCAGATCATATCCCCAAAAGCTGTGAAGTCCAAATGGCAGATGACACAGGGAAATAGGAGGTAGAATAAGCTCCAAAATTATAAGTTCAAAAGGAGGCCGACGGGCTGGCAATGCCAAAGTTTTTTCGGGGCCACTCCCCCGTTTCGCCCCCGGGCGGGGCTTTCTCAAGGCCATAAATGATATTTCCGTGGTCCAAGTGTCTAAAGAGAGGTATTAAGTACATATCAAATACAATACAGTAGTCTGTACACAACCCAGAATACATTAGAAATTAAAGGTAACATACCAATCAGCGAAGCATTCAGGCTTAACCTTACCTAGGAGGTAAGGTGACCATAAAGGTAAGAGAGGAAGGATCAGGAGTGTGTTATAAAGTAATTCAGGTGGAACATTAGGCAATTAGTGATTGAACACTGATTACCTCGTTTAACCCATTTGGAATCTCTGAGTTTAACTGGATTATCCAGAGTCTTTCAAGTTTGCAAAGGGCCTTAAAGGGGTCTGTATGCTTATGTGGTTCAATTTTATCAAGTACTCTAATGCGCAATGAGTCAGGCTGGTGTTTATGTTGTAGGCAATGTGTATACAAGGGTAAGTCAGTGTTCCTGTGTTAATCCTACTTCTGTGTTCAATAAAACGTTGGCGTAACGATCTAGTGGTCATCCCAACATAAACTGACGGGCAGGAACAACTGATGGCATACGTGACGTAAGAACTGGCGCAGGTGGCGAAACAACGCACTTCAAAATTCTTCCCTAAGGAGGGGCTGTGTATAGTAGTATCAGTACAGATATTTTTGCAAATAGAGCATCTGCCACAGGTCTTAGTGCCCTTACTAAGATTGCTCATGATATGTGTATAAGCATGATTCGAGTGGGTCAAGGTGTCCCCTAAATTACGTGTACGCTTATAAGCGACAAGAGGGGGATGTTCTAGCCCTTTGATGTGTGAAATGATGGGCCAATATGTCCGTATAAGTTTGATGATAGAACTAGTGAGGTGTGAGAGTCAAAGGCCATACCACACTATCTGTTTGGGCCTTAGGTTTACTCATGAGTAGGCTGTTTCTATCTGAGTGTCTGGCTATAATGAGGGCCTTAGAGACTATCTGTTCTGGATAACCTCTTGCTAGGAATTCCTTTTTCATTGTCTTAGCTTCTCTTTCAAAATCATAATTAAAAGAGGACGTTTCAGTCTAGAAAATTGTGTAAACGGTAGATTTGATTTAAGAGGGTGTGAGTGGAAACTTTTAAAGTGTAGATATGAGTTCCTTTTCACCATTTTTCTATAGTTGCTGGTTTTAAGGAGGCCCTTGTCTGGGAAGATAGTAAGGTCAAGAAAATTGACTTTTTCTTGACTAGCACTCACTGTAAATTGGATGTTAGTATCCCATGTGTTCAACCATATGTTTAAGTCACTCAGATTGATGGAATCATTAATAAGAAATATGACATCATCAATATATCGATGATAATGAGAAATAGCTTTAGAAAAGGTGTTGTGCGTGGTGGGGAAGACAAAAGTGTCCTCCAGATGTGACATGTACAATATGGCTAGTGAAGGCGAGGCCGCTTGGCCCATGCTGACCCCCGAAATTTGCAAGTAGATGTCTTTTTCAAAAGCAAAATAGTTATAATCCAAAATAATATCAAGGATCTGTATCAGGAAACCCACCATCTCCAGGTCCTGTACATTCGCCATCAAATACTCGTATACTACAGCTCTTAATTCTGGTAGTGGTATACAGGTGTACAGTGAAACAATATCTGCTACTATAATGGTCTGCTTGGATGTAATGGGTTGATTTTCCAGTTTCCGAATTACATCAGTAGTATCCTTAACAAAAGCCTTCCTTAACAAAAGCCTAACTCAGAGATTCCAAATGGGTTAAACGAGGTAATCAGTGTTCAATCACTAATTACCTAATGTTCCACCTGAATTACTTTATAACACACTCCTGATCCTTCCTCTCTTACCTTTATGGTCACCTTACCTCCTAGGTAAGGTTAAGCCTGAATGCTTCGCTGATTGGTATGTTACCTTTAATTTCTAATGTATTCTGGGTTGTAATATTTTTTGTGATTCCCCCCCCCCCCCCAGATTCAAAACCCCAAATGAAAGACAGCAGTTTTGCTTCCCTAAGATCCTTATCTTATTTTAAAAATTCACCACTTCCCTCGTTTACCAAACTGTTTTCAGTGATGTCATCTATGTCTGTGTGCCCACCCCAAAGGTGTATGTTGTGTAGGAATAAAAAGTAGCCCTCATCAGTTGCCCAAATATAGAAGCTGCATAAGTGATTATGAGATCTAGCATTCAGGTCCAAAATACTTAAGTAAGAAAGTTGAAACATATCAAATTATCTATAAATCTGGCTCAGATTGAAGCTAAGTGAAAAATTTCATATAATAACTTGTGAAGTGGCATGTGCCTACTACATCAAAGAAAATCACTCAATTGAAAGCTGAGCTATTATCTGCTGTAGGTTTGTTATTGTGTGTGCATGTGACACATTTTTTGTTATTCTCAAGATGTCTGTGAAGTATTGCCTACAGTTGTAATCCAACGGATGGATATCCTCATATGGGAGGGAATCTCACCTATAGCAATGTATTGTTTATTAGAGATTTTTCTTTTATTTATTTATTTATTTATTATTTGGTTTTGTATTCCGCTCCTCCCTGCAGGCTCGGGGCGATTCACAACATATAAAACCGGCGGCATGCAGGAACCATGCAGCCATACAGTAAAATGATAAAACAATTAAAACAATACAAGTCACATCGCGAGGTATTAAAGGAATACAGGCATTTCCTAAGATCCGAGGCACCGGTATATTGGGCAGCTGTAGAGACAGTCACCCTACCCAGTAGGCCTAGTCAAAGGCTAATCTGAACAGTATGGTCTTAACCGCCCTCCGAAAGGGAATAAGGTCTGGAATGGCCCGGGTGTCATCTGGAAGAGAGTTCCATAACACCGGGGCTGCTACGGAGAAGGCTCTCTGCCTGGTTGTAGACAGATGGCAGGAGCGGATTGTTGGTACCAGAAGCAAGTTTTGTTCCTCGGAACGTAGTGATCTCGGGGGAATATATGGGGCAAGGCGGTCCCTCAGGTACGCAGGCCCTTTTGAAAGACAAATTCCAAGCTAGAAAGTTTAGTCGTTCTTTCTAGATACAGATAACAGTGATTTTTTTATTTTTAAGATGCTATGATTCTGGTAAAGATGACTGAAGTTCTTTGTTTTAAAATTATTATAGAGAGCTACAGACTATCCAATGGGTAGTCCTAATGAGGATAGACCCATTGAATAGATAATCATAAATGTTAAATCACCAGTTGATTCAATAGGTTTCCTCTAGTTGGGGCAAGCAATTGGATGTAATATTCCCTTGACTTGGAATAGTAGAAAGAATAAAGAAAATGGTAAGCAGGCTCAGATCAGAGATCATTTCTAAGAATAAGTGGCAGCTGAAGAGACCATAGCCTTGAGACCACCAGCAAGATTCAAATGTACTGAAACTGTAAGCCATCATTTCAATATGACTAGGCCAGTTTTTGTTCCAAATTACCACACTATTTAAAGCTAGTCTCATGTGTAAAGGAATTAATGGGCAAAGATCATCATATAGAGATATTATTGCTGATTCCGGTCTATACATGATACATACAATGAGGAGAGACTGAAGACCTGCTTGTGACAGAGGGCACAATCTGTATACCTTAATAAAGCGGAATGTTTGTATGTATGTATGTAGCCTTGGCACTCCAAAATTCTAAGTGAGGCGGAAGTCCTTTGATTGGCCAGGATATGTGCCAGCTATTTGCATAAAGTCCTTTGATTGGCCAGCCTTGCCACTCCAAAATTCTAAGTGCCAGCTATTTGCATAAAGTCCTTTGATTGGCCAGCCTTGGCACTCCAAAATTCTAAGGCACCAGACAGAGGGCATTGATAGCCACTGATTAGCCAGCATCCCAGAATCCAGGCCTCTACATTCAAACAACAGGATTTCTTCCCACTGAGGGGAAAAAATGCACCATCAACATTCCCTCCCCACTTGGCTTTGTGAAAACAAATTGGAATCATGCTTTCTCCTCCCCCTCAGCTTTTAGAAAACGGCTGCCTGCCATTCTGCCTTTTAAAGTTACCAATTACCAGCAGAGCAGGCCAGAACATTACAGGCCCCAAAAGAGAGTTTAGGGCAGGATGGGCCACGAATGATGGGATTTGCATCCCAATTCACTTCAGAAAACACTGTAGCCCTACAAATCACAGACCAGGCCCAAAATTTACAGTAAGGCTTCATTAACTTGATTTTCCTGACTAGGCCTCAGTTAATAGGACATTGATAGCCAGGCCCCAAAAGAGAGTTTAGGGCAGGATCCCGAATGATGGGATTTGCATCCCAATTCACTTCCCAGAAAACACTGTAGCCCCTACAAATAACAAACCAGGCCCAAAATTTACAGTACGGCTTCATTAACTTGATTTCCCTGACTAGGCCTCAGTTAATGGGACATTGTGTATGGCCTGAATTAACAGTAACCAACCTTGGCACACTGAGCCCCTATGACCCATGATTCATTCTACTGCAGTTTGGAGTAGGGAGGACCATGGATGATGGGACTTGAAGTACCATCACAGGTTATGAGATTTGTAGTACTTTCAAACTCTTCATTCCCCACAGACCAAGGCGGCCCTGAACCACAAGACCAAACTTGGCACACAGTACCCCCATGACCCACACTCCATCCTACTGCAGTTTAGAGGAGGATGGACCATGAAGGATGGGATTTCAAGTACCTCCATTCACTTCCCAAGCCCGCTGCCACCCTCATCCAGTGCATAATCATGACCACACTTGGCACAAAAAGCCCCCATGACCCAATGGATGTCCTGATGCAGTTTGGAGGTTGGACCATGGATGATGGGACTTGAAGTACCTTCAACACATTCTGAGACTACTGCGACCCTCATCCAATGAATGATCAACACCAAACGTGGCACTAAGAGCCCCCATGACCCACTCTACATCCTGGTGCTGTTGGGAGGGGGATGGACCATGGCCAATGGGACTTGCAGTACCTTCACTAACTTCCTGAGACCACTGCAAGCCACATACACATCTAATAGGAACCAACCTTGGCACACAATGCCTTCCTCAAATAACCCGGGCACCGCCGGGTCCTCAGCTAGTAAATAATATAATAGAACTAGCAAGGCAGAAATGGGTTGACATTTGGGAAGGAGGTTCCACATTGGTGCTTAAATATTTGCTTTTGAAGGAAGGGATGCTGTTTTATCTCTGAGCATCTGTCCATTCCATATTGTTTGAGCATGAAAAAATATCCTAGGGGAGTTTGGGAAGTATAGTCCAAAAAAGTATTGCTGGACAACATGAAAAACTATAAGTTAATGTATATGCCATAATCCTTCTATGATCCCTAATCCAAAAGAAAGCAAAATCTTGTACAGATGCCCCTGGAACATCTCACCGTTTGGGGAAGTGGGGAGCTTGTAACAATATTCTTCAGCTCCAACTGCTCCTTCCAAATGTTCATTCTGTTCTTTGCTTTGGGCCAGATATGTTTCTATGTTCCATCATGACATCCTGCCTTCAGAACAGGGTGGGAGATCTCAATGGAGGTCCTATTACATAATGCTGTTTCATGCAGAAATTTGGCACTTACGGTTGCTGTGAAACAACTGCAAAAACTAAAGACTCAATCTTCGAAAAATCTTGAACTCTTTCAGGCTCCACACAATTAGTAAAGCAGAAACCCTTTCCTAAAACTGCCTCTGAAACTGTGCTGAAAAAAATTAAAACAAATCTGTGACACCCTGGAGGAAATTTTGGCATCCAGTTTCCTTGGTCCGTACAATTCTCCTTTTATTTAAGTCTATGTAACCATGGCATTTTAGAACACTATACTGTGTTGTTTGCCAAAAATCAAGTCATAAATTGTAATGGAGGGTACAACTAGATGCTATAAAAATGTGTGAGTGCAGCTGCAAAATGCCAACCCTTGCCTCAAGCCCCGAGGAGAGGCGGGGAATAAATGAAATAATAATAATAATAATTTGATGCACATGAAGATTAGTACACAGCAAACAAGATTACTATGCTGGCTTTTGTATTTGATCACATGTCGGACACTTCCCAAGCGTCTAGGACTGTGTGATGTATCGGTGAATAATGCTTGCCGATCTGAGTAGGATGGCCTTTTGCAGCTGACAGATGGTAATTGTTTTTAAGTGCCGGTCAAGATCTTTATTAATAATAAATACTAATTAATAATTAATACTAATTATTAATAATAAATACTAATAATTTTAAATAATTTTAATGATAACAACAATTGCCTAGTTCTCCTGATCTTCCACATAACATAGAAATGAGTAAGATCCTAGGGACAGCTTCCGATGCCACAGACTGCTTTTATGTTCAGAAATTATACTGGTAACATTTCCAAGATTCTGTTAATCTTGAAAAGCAGCCACACATATCCCATGGACAAATTTTTCAAATGGTGTTTTAGATAGCTCATATTAGCATGGCTTGTGGAAGATTCTTTGCCTCTTGCAAGCATAAATGGTTTTTTTAAAAGCTACATCTATATTTTGTG
Source organism: Anolis apletophallus (assembly GCA_030556195.1). Taxonomy (NCBI): domain Eukaryota; kingdom Metazoa; phylum Chordata; class Lepidosauria; order Squamata; family Anolidae; genus Anolis; species Anolis apletophallus. Next base: position 44,746,741 of record JARBWK010000009.1, on the reverse strand, counting down.
CAAAATATTTCTATGCAAAACTACAGTATTTTCCTTTGCAATGCTAAGTATACACATAGCAAGCAAATATGACCAGTTTCTCACAAAGTGATAGACAACTTGTTCAATGCTGCTAATATTACTAGGCTACGCAGTGGAGAAAATGTTACACATCTTTCATTTTTGTATCTCTTACAGAAATGCATGAAAACCAGTTTTGAAAACTGTGGAAAATCTTTCCAGCTCTTCCAAAAGCTATGTTGTGGCAAGAAGAAAAAATGAGATGTTTTCCTAAAATACAAATGGTTTAAAACAGCTAAAGGAAATGCCAAAACAGAAGGTTCAGAATCTATGTTATGTAATATTTTTGTTGTGTAATTGTTGCTAGTATTTGGATTATTGTGGGCAGGTTACAAATGATAAGTAGCCAAGTTGGGGTGGGAGGGGTGCTAGGCATTACAGAAGAGGTCCAAGAGGGCAATAGCAATTTAATTTGCCAGGTTGCAGTCTCCTGTAAGCCCCAGCCACTGATTGGCCACTGAAAAATGAAGGAGAAGCCTAATGGAAACACATGGCACCAAAAGCGACCTTGACAAAAGCTTGTGCATGGCTAATAAAAGAGACTGCCACTTTCACCCTTTACAAATCAAACATATTTCTTTGAATCTGGCTCCATTTGTTCACCTTTTCCTATGCAAATTCTGGCAAGAAGCCCCTGCCTGCCTTAGTAGCCCAATGGATTAAATGAAGACAGATAATGCTCAACAAGACATAACTAATATGCACCAAGAGTTTTAAAACAATTACTCCTAGCAGGAAGTACTGGGCGCCATTTGGCTTCTACTTCTAGCAACAAAACCTTTTGGTACTTCCTGAGTCAGCATTTCAAAATATGTATGGATTGTCCCACCTACATTTCAGAAATAATGTCTACCTAGGATTTTTTTTGTTCAGGAGGCAGCAACAAAATACGTCCTGAAGAAAAAGAAAAACAAGAAGGCAAGATGGTTGGCTGCTGAGACACTGGAAGTAATCCAAGAAAAAAGGAAAGCAAAAGGAAACAGTGATAGGGAAAATATGCCTAATTACATGCAGAATTTCAGAGGTTAGCCAGAAGAGATAAGGAACTATTTTTAAACAAGCAATGCATACCGGTAGAAGTGGAAGAAGACAATAGAATAGGAAGAACAAGAGACCTCTTCCAGAAAGTTGGAAACATCGGAGGTAAATTTCAGACAAAAATGGGTATGATCAAAAATGAAGATTGCAAGGACCTAACAGAAGCTGAAAAGATTAAGAGACGGTGGCAAGACCATACAGAAGGTAGATATAGGAGGGATAATAATATCAAGGATAGCTTTAACAGTATGGTGAGTGAATTAAAACAAGACATCCTGAGGAGTAAGTTTGAATGGGCCTTAAAAAGCATGACTAATAACAAGGCAACAGGAGACAACAGGATCCCAGCTGAACTGTTTAAAATCTTGAAAGATGATGCTGTTATGCATGCCATATGACAGCAAATATGGAAAACACAAGAAAGGACATCAGATTGGAAAAAATCAACTTATATCTCCACACCAAAAAATTGGAAATGCTAAAGAATGCTCAAACTTTCATACAGTGGCACTTATTTCACATGCCAGTGAACAGCATCACATGCCACATTAACAGCATCATCTTTCAAGATTTTAAACAGTTCAGCTGGGATCCTGTAATGCTCAAGATCCTGCAAGGCAGGTTCCAGCAACACATGGAGCAAGAGGTGCTATATATACAAGCTGGGATTTGAAAAGGCAGAGGAATGAGAGACCAATTTACCAATATTCACTGGATAATGGCAGAAGGTAGGGAGTTTCAGAAAAACATCTATTTCTGTTTTATTGACGATTCAAATCCCTTTGACTGTCTGGATCAAAATAAATTGTCACAATTTCTTGATGGTATGGGGATACCAAGTCATCTTTTTTGTCTCCTGAAGAATCTGTATAATGACCAAGTAGCAACAATAAGAATAGACCACAGAACAACAGACTGATTCATGATTGGGAAAGGAGTATGGCAGAGCTGCATACTCTCACCCTACCTATTCAACTTGTATGCAGAACATATCGTGCGACGTACGGGGCTTGATGACTCCAAGGCTGGAGTCAAAATTGCTGAAAGAAGCATTAACAACCATAGATATGCAGATGATACCACTTTGATGCCTGAAAGCGAGGAGGAGCTGAGGAGCCTTCTAACCAAGATGAAAGAAGAAAGTGCAAAAGCTGGGTTGCAGTTAAACATTAAAAAACCCAAGATTATGGCTACCAGACTGATTGATTACTGGCAAATAGAGGGAGAAAATGTGGAGGCAGTGACAGACTTTGTATTTATAGGCACAAAGATTATTGCAAATGCAGAATACAGCCAGGAAAGCAGTGGAATATCATATTTACCCAGCCCTCGCTCAGGGTCAACCTAAGTCTGAAACGACTTGAAAGCACACAATAACAACAATCCATCAGCCAAAAGCAGGCCCACACTTTTCACTGAAATACTAATAAGTTTATATTTGGTAAAATTCTTCTTCGTTTTAATTATTGTATTTTTACGGGTGTGCTTTTTGCACTACAAATAAAATATGTGCAGTGTGCACATATTAATTCATGTTGTTTTCAAATTTTAATCCAGACCTCCAACAGTTTGGGGGACTGTGACCTGGCCCTCTGTTTAAAAAGCTTGAAGACCCCTACTGTAGAACATTAATTGAAGAAGTTCTGGTGGTGAACATTTCAGAACTCTAACAAAACTTTCAAATTTTCGTTATAAATGGCAGTTCCTAATTGGTTCTGTCTTAAAAATGAAATAATAATGAAGTTTTGAAAGTTTTGTTAGAGTTCTGAAACGTTCACCACCAGAACTTTAGCAACAGTGTAGAAGCAAAGCACCAGCGCCACCTAGTGTTTGCCACCAGAACTTTAGTTTTGTAAGTACTTTAGAACCATTTAGAACCATAATTGCCCAGGCCTAGTAATCAAGTAGCAATGAAGAAAACAGTAAGGAATAGGAATAGTGAACCAATAAAGGTGTGGTTTGTAAGAGGGCTTTAGGGCATCCTCTCAATTCAAGGTGGTCATGACTTGGGTTAGAAGCAGCAGCATCACCTTATTTTTACTTTAAATGCTTTTGAAGTGTGCCAAGTCTCACTTCAGTCATATTGTTCAAGGCAGCACAATCAGTCACAAACTAATGTGGCTCTAATCCTATCAGCTGGTCTTCTCAGAGGTCCACAGTGATCTAGAATAATGTTCAGAAGAACGGCCATAATCACAACAATGGAGAAATAATATGGCCTTGAAAACAAATTCATGTGCCCCAAATTTGGAATTTCAAGCTCTTTTCTACTTAAATATTCAGTTCTGATAAGAGCAAGTTTATCATATCTAAAGGAATACACTGAGAAGTATCTAAATCTTTTGTGGCCTTTGAACTAGAGAGCCAGTTCAAATGGCCATATCTCCTCTTTCAGCTCTGATTGGCTTCAGTTAAAAACAAAGCTTTTAGGATATTTTTATTTCAATTTCAAACATATTTACTGCTATGCTTTCACTCTATTTGTTTTTTTTAATGTTTAAGGTGACAGAATGTTTCTCAAAGTGTTTTTTTTTACTATTTAGTTATATTTTATTCTAGAATTTATAAATTGCCTTGCCTGAAGTATTATGCCCCTCCCTTCAATGGCTGCCTAAATATATTTTATTTATTGTTTGATCTTGTATGCCGCCACTCCCCGAGGGCTCGGAGCAGCTTTGCAAAAGTCGAAGGCAATACAGCTATAAGGTGTTCCAGATTCAGCTGATCTACCTGTTAATAAGGATAATGTAATCAATAATAATGAAAAAATTGCTCTCCTTTTCTTGAACTACCATATTTTTATTCCAACAAGTTGGAATTCTGCAACTCAGACTGTGTGCCCAAAACTTGCTTTTGCCCTTTTGTTCTGAGCCCTTTGGTTAAATGTAAGTTTCATTTAACTAAAGACCAGCTCAAAACTATTTTAAATAAATAAATGCTGACATTACTTTAAGGAACTGGTAATACAGAAAATAACTAAATAAACATATTGAAAATCTGGCATATTAGTTATTTAGAGTTAGGTAATCCAAATGTTTAGATATATATCCCCAGAAATAGGTAACCTAAGTGGTCTATCCAGGAGTTGTATGGGACTTAAAGTGTTGGATTGTTTGTTTAGCCTGCCTTACATGAAACAACAGTTAGAATACTAGTCCTCTGCACAAGAAACTTTAAGAATGATTACCAAAGAAGGCAAGGATTATTGCTGATCCAGGTATGCCTTTCTAGATACTTTCCTCCAAATGATCTAGGGATAATCTTTTCTCACATCTTTCACCACCATATTTTAAATAATGTTACTCTACCTGATACACAGCTCTGGAGATGCACCATGGTTTAAGCATTAGCCGTACCACCTGCAGATTTCTGAACCGGCAAGTTCCCAGGACCCGTGTAGTCAGGTTCCACACTAGGCTATCCCAACTGTAAATCAAGTCTTCAACCCTTAAAAGTACAGCAGCCATGCCAAGCAGCAAGTCGGAAGGTCTAGCACTGGTAGTCCTGTGTGGTTTGCTGATTTTTAAAAAGTCTTTTTAAAAGATCAAGGTTAAAATGTCAAAGTAATTTTCCATGAAATAAAAAATGGGAGAAGCTGAAGCCAAAGCAACCCATTTGGGTGGGAGTTGCTCTTCAGAGGGAATTGTTTTCCCAGGTTCTCCACTACTAGCTTCAAGAGGGACATTCAGAAATATACTCTGCTGCTCCAAAGAGATTTGGAAATCCCCCCTCCTTTCTGAATAAAAGTTGGGGTGTCCTTCTTTCTGTTCAGCTCCAAGCAAAGGCACTAAGAAACAAACTTAAACCTAGAATCATCACTTTAGCCTCCAAAGCACTGGGATTTCCTCCAGAGAGGATGGAAAACAAACGCCCTTTCTGCCTCTCTCTTTCTTTCTCTCTCTCTCTCTGCTTCTCTGCCAACATTCTCAAGACATTCCATTTTTCTGCTTAACTCTTGAAGGTGCAAAGTGCAACCACAAGAGACCAGTTTTGTAGCACACTGTAGAAGATGTGCATTAAGCTATTATTAGATGTATCATGATAATTATTGTAGTTTTGTGGTGGAGCTGTCATCTAATTAAAGCATTATGTAGTTAGGCTTTGCCATTTCTCCTAGTCTTGCCATTGATAAAAGCACGTAAGACTTACTGAGAAAGAAAATAGGAATAGCTTTCACTAGATAAGATTTTATAGCAGCTGAACTAGTGTGTTCCTAAAAAAATGATTACTCCCACAGGCAAATGTACAAAACGTTCTACATATCGTTCTATCAAGAAGGCCAATTGATCTGGGAGGGGGGGACGGGACCCAAGGATGCAGGTTTTTAAGATGATGTATCCATAATAGAAACATTCGGAGGACCAAAATCTGCTTGAAGTTCCCAACTTTAAGACCTTTCACCTGATGGCCACCAGGCGCAGAGCCTTCACGATTATGGCACCATGCCTATGGAATACCTTGCTGGCAGAAACACGAGCTCTTTGAAGTTTACCTTCCTTTCGGAGGGCATGTAAAACACACTTGTTCCGACAGGCATTCGAATCCTGCTAATTGGGGATTTCTCTTTGTTTTAATTTGGTGTCATGTATATTGTTTCTTGTTCGCATTGTAAACTGCTGCGAGCCTTCGGCGGTATATAAGTTGGAATAATAAATAATAAATAAAAGTGCCACAACACATTTCTTAATAGATAAGGGAAAGTATGTACTAAGTTGGTTGTCTCAGCCACGATTGACTGTTGTTATATGATAGAAAATTGTTGTTTGCTTTGATATTACTGATATTACTGTTTTTTATTGCTAGCAATGTAGAGAGGTACTTGTGAAAGTCATGTGCAAACATAATTTGCCTGGTTTGCAGCAGTTCCACCTATAATGAATAGCAGATCTCTTTTGCTGCTTTGCTGTCTTGGGTAAGCAGATGGACAGAATAACCCTTACTACATACTTCTACCCACAAACAAGCCCTGTTGAATTTAATCAGACTTATTAAAATGATATACACTAGGATATCCCAATCATGGTTTGAAGGCTTTCTTGGGATGTGTGAAAAGGAGCTGGAAGGACAGATAATATAAAAAGTACCAACTTATTGCTATGTAACATTGTACAGAATAATGTTAATGGATGCAACCAGTTGAGTTCTCAAATGTTGGACTTCACCTCCCAGAGGTTTAGCCAATAGTTAGGGATTCAGGGAGTAGCATTCAACATCTTCATAACCAAGAGTGAGACCCACTGGGCCAGGTAGATCAGATCCATCAAGACATTCACGGACCATCTGAAAACAAAGGAATCTGAAGGGGTAAGGGGAAATAGTAACACGTCACTTATTCAGTTGTGTCACAGAGCCTTATTCTAGTTCAGTACAAACAGTTTTTGTCAAACTGTGATTCTCAGGTAACTGGCTGCTTTTTGGGAGCAGGTTGAGGCCCATCTTTTGCTGGGGTTTTCTAAACGATTAAACCTTTCTAATGAGGAGTTCAAGAAAGCCAATTTCTCAAGCTCTCCGGGGAAAGCTGCAGGTGGTTATAGGACCTGTGTCTTCTTCTAACAAGTATGTGTGTGTTCTTTAATCTTCTTCTTTTCATATTTTATTGAATGGCTCTTCTACTGTGCTTTTGAAAATTCTCCTTTTTCATGTGAAACTTGGGGGAGAGCAATACATGGACATGAAGATGTGGACAGGAGGAATGTATTACAGAAAGTAAGCCTGAGCTTTTGTACTACAGCTCCCCAGACCCTTAGGCGCAATAGCTAGATTTGTGTATTTTTTCTATTTTACCAACCTCTGGACAGTAGTTTTCTAGTTAGAGAGCAGCATGGCTCTCATTTCCAGTCAACAATGCCATTACTTTAAGTCGCTCCTTATGGCTAGAGATTTGGGAAAGAACCTTGAAATGTTCAGTTTTGCTGATATAGATATGCCAGACTCGTCTTGTTTTTGATCCCTGTGTGGTGTTAGTTATTCTTACAGCTCTAAACCACATAATCCTTTTGAAAAATCTAAACTTTCATTCAAATCTTTCTGCCTTTGATCTTATTTAAAATAGCTATGGTAGTGTGTGACTGAATTTCACTGAAAAATTGTGTATGAATATTCATTCCACATGAGCAGATAATGGCATTTTCATGCTTTATTCTTGCTGCCATGGAAACAAACCCCCAGAAATCTTCTAGAACTCATATCTGATATTCATTTCTGTCACAAGGACATGAGAAATGTCTTGATGGATCTGATCTACCTGGCCCAGTGGGTCTCACTCTTGGTTATGAAGATGTTGAATGCTACTCCCTGAATCCCTAACTATTGGCTAAACCTCTGGGAGGTGAAGTCCAACATTTGAGAACTCAAGGTTGTGTGCCACTGGTTGCATCCATCCCCTGTATAGCCAAATGATTTTCTGAAAGTTAAGCAGACAGAGCACGCAGTGATGGGAACAGGTATCCCCTGACATTTGGCTCTGTCTGGCACTGAATATATATATAAAAAATTGTATACCGCCGAAGTCTCGGAGCAGTTTACAATATGCATAACAGTACATTACATTTAAAACGATGAGAATTTCTGATCAGCCAATCAACAGGATTTAAATGCCAACTGGAATAGATATGTTTTACAAGCTCTATGAAAAGAAAGCAAATCTCGAAGGGCTTGTGTTTCCATTGGCAAAGCATTCCAGAGGCAGGGTGCCACCACCGTGAATACTCTGCACCTAGTAGCCATCAAATGGAAAGTCTTAAAGTTGGGTACTTCAAGTAGATACTGATCTACTGAACAGAGTGATCTCTGGGGTTGGTAGGGGGTGAGGCGGTCCCTCATAGTGCCTCGCCATCCAGGGTAGGCAATCGGATCACCCCTCCGTCCGGGCGACCCAGCCAAAGGATCTCCGTCTTCGCTGGATTCACCCTCAACCTGCTGGCATGCAACCATCCAGTAACGGCCTCAAGGCAGTGATGGAAATTATCGGGTACAAAGTCTGGCCGGCCTTCCATCTTCAGAATGAGCTGAGTGTATTGATAGCACTCAAGCCCAAAGCCTCGCACCAGCTGGGCAAGTGGTCGCATATAGATGTTAAACAACAGAGGGGATAGGATAGCCCCCTGAGGGAACCCACATATAAGAGGGGCCCTCTCAGAGACCAACCCTCCCCTCTCCACACACTGACCCCGATTTTGAAGAAAGGAGGACAGCCATTTAAGGGCCATCCCCCTAACTCCAAGGTTGTGGTCGACTGTGACAAATGCTGCTGTGAGGTCCAATAACACGAGCAGCGCTGATCCTCCTTGATCCGTCTGGCAACGAAGCTGACCTGTGATGGAGACCAGCAGAGTCTCCGGCCCATGCCCCTTATGGAAGCCGGACTGGAAGGGATCTAATCCGGCTGTGTCTTGTAGGAACTGCTGCAGTTGCTCCGCTACCGCCCTCTCAATCACCTTGCCCAGAAACGGAAGGTTCGAAACCGAGCGGTAATTAAAAGGAGCCGAGCGATCTAAATCCGGATTTTTCATTAGCGGAGATACCATGGCCTCTTTCAACACTTCTAGAAAAACTCCTTGCTCAAGGGAGCCATTTACTATATTCAACAGAGGACCACGTAGTCCCTCCAAGCAAGATTTAACCACCCAAGAGAGACACGGGTTGAGGGAGCAAGTGGTTGATCGAACTGCAGTCATGATCCCATCGACAGCCTCTGCATCCAGCGGGGTAACCAGTCGAAGGTGGGCCCAGCGAGTGGCCATGGAGTCTCATGTTCACTCAATGTATCAATTGTGGCAGGGAGGTCCCAGCGGAGCAGCGAGATCTTGTCTGTCATTATATACTGTCATTGAACACTGAATGTCCCTTGCGCTAATGCCATGTGAGAACTTCAGATGGTCCAACTATCATCTGCCTAACTCAATGTTTAATGGAGCGATCAGTTCAGATTTCTGGAATTTTCTGCTGACAAATCAAAGGGTAGAGAGGAAGAGGGAGAAGTAAGTAGTGATAGAAATAGAGGGGGAAAGGACAGAAGCTAGGTCATTGTGCTGTCCTCTATCCCATGGGAGCCATCATGTGTAAGCAGCAGCTTCCTTGCTTGCCCACTCTCTCAGATCCAGCAGAAGGGATACTTTCAGAGTACAGAACAAAAAAAAATTCATTGCAGTCAATTTCACTGTGTAGATATGTATTGGACTGCACTGCACTGCACAAAGGACTAAGAGTTAAAATACTAGCCTACCATCTGCAACCGTATTAAAGTGGGCCATGGTACAGTAGAATAGGCATATACTGGATTATACAGTGATACAGAGAGCTTTAAAAGCTGGGAGTAATTGAAAATCAAGTACTTTCTCATTTCCTCTCTGCTCTGCTGTTTTCTCCCCTTTCCATTGTGACTCTCTGCTGTTGAGCTCCTAGCGCCACTCTCCATCTAAGAAAACTGATACAAGAAATGTGTGAACTAGAGACAAAAACAGGAATTCATGAGAAATGATGTCAATACATGAAACAGGGTAACCCCCCTTCCCTCCAAACTGCTGAAGAATTCACAACTAAAACAAGTATATGGTCTATTTGGGTACATCCTATGATTTGTGATTCATTATAGTTCGGGTTTTCATTGTGGAAAAAAATGAAAGCCACTGGGCTGAAGACAAAGTAACATACATGGAATTAGAATTGTTATTAACAAGAGATACTAACAGTTCCACAAACTTTAAGCATTCTCAGTGCATAAAAGTACTTTACGACCCTGGGAAAGTATGAGTTGTCACCGACCCTGCTAATTAATCTTTCCATTACAAGATAAGAAAGAACCATTCTTAGAAATATTCCTCCCTACAGACTGTCAACAAGTTGTTATCCAATGTGACTCTGGCAAACTGTGTATTGTTCAAAATATCAGTGGAAGTGGTGCGTGACTAAGAATGAAATTTTGGCATCATGATGGATAGAGGTTGGCAGCTGTGAAACAGATGAATTGCATGTTAAATATAATTAGGAATGGTCATGGTAGTAAAATTGTCAATGTTATGATATTTTATGCAAATATATTGTGTGATTACAGATGTGAAGTTTGGGAAAAATTAATTCATTTACATGGTGGTCTTGGATGTCAAGAGGGAAGAACGCCATCAGTCATCATTGCTACTATTAAACATCTCCTGAGGCCCTTGGCTGCTCTCGGAATGTCCATGGTTTGGTTCATTCCTTTGAAATCGGAGATGGATGGGTAAAGTTTCTGAGAGGTCCCTCCCCCATTGTGGGGTACCTCAGGGGGCTATCCTTTCCCCTTTGCTGTTTAACATCTATGTTCAACCACTTGCTAGTTTGATACAGATTTTTGGCCTGGAATGCTATCAATATGCTGATGATACCCATCTCCTTCTACGTCATGAACCCAGGGCAACTTCAGTACCTGACAGTTTCACCCTGTGTCTCGAGGCCATGACGAGATGGCTATGTGCGAACAGACTGAAGGTGAACCCGGTGAAGACTGAGATCCTATGGCCTGGTCGCCCGTTAGAACTGATATGGCCATAGCCCACTTTTGATGGTGATCCTCTAATCCCATCTACCACTGTTAAGAGCCTTGGGGTTGTACTGGACTCACTGCTGACAATGGAGGCTCAGGTCACCGCCATCAGTAAACAAGCCTTCTTCCACCTTTGCCAGGTGAGGCAGTTAGCACCCTACCTCACAGCAGAGGCTCTAGCAACGGTGATCCATGCTACAGTCACCTCGAGGTTAGACTATTGTAATGCACTTTATGTCGGTTTCCCTCTGTCAGTGACCCGGAAGATTCGGGTTGTTCAAAATATGGCTGTCAGATTACTCTCGAGAACACCTATGAGATGCCATATAACACCAACCTCGTAGCGTCTACATTGGCTGCCAATTGAACATCGGGTATCTTATAAGACAGTGCTGTCCAACTTCTGCCGACCCAAGGGCCGGACTTTCTGGGGGCCGATCACCTGGGGGCCGAGTGGCCACGCCCCGGCCATGCCCCGGCCACGCCCCCAGCCCACGGCTCGCCCCCTCTCCCAAAGTGTCACAATAGCCTTGGAAGCGGGCGATTTCGCCCACTTCTGAGGCTGTTGTGACGCTTTGGGAGAGAAGGAGGAGCCACAGGGAGCCTTCCGTGGCTCCGCCCCCTCGCCCAAAGCATCACAACAGCTGTTGTGACACTTTGGGGAGAGCGCAGCGCGAGGAAGCTTCCGCGGCTCCGCCCCTCGCCCGCAGGCCTGGATGGCTCGGGGGAAGCGAGAACCAGGTGCTCGCTTCCCCGCGAGCCATCCAGGCTTGCGGAGGACCCAAGCCCAGCTCTCGCGTCCCTCTGACCTGGTCAGAGGGACGCGAGAGCCGGCAAAAACTCGCCCGCAGGCCTGGATGGCCTTCCCCCTCGCTCCCTCCTGCCCTTCCCGGCGCCGCCCGGTGTCCCATCGCCGTGGCGCGGGAAGGAGAAGGAGGGAGGATTCCTCCTCCTTCCCGGCGCCACGGCGATCAGGACACCAGCAGCGCTGGGAAGGAGGAGGAGGAAGGAGGATTCCTCCTCCCTCCCTCCCCTCCGCTCCCAGCGGCGGAGAGAGGGGATGGAGGGGGCAAGGCAAGGAGGAGGACCGGCCTTCTCCCGCCTCCTCCTCCTCCCCTCCAGCGGCGGGGCGGATCGAGAGGGACAGAGGGGGCAAGGCAAGGAGGAGGAGGGAGCTGGCTCCCTTCCTTCTCCCTGCCCCGCCTCCTCCTCCTCTCCTCCCTTCCGCCCGTTGCTGCAATCTCGCAGCGGTGGCGCGGAGAGAGGGATGGAGGGGGCAGTGCAGGGAGGAGGAGCTAGCTCTCTTCCTCCTCCCTGCCCCGCCTCCCCCCCCGGCCGCCATTTTTTAAAAAAAATTAGAAATGGCGGCCGGGGGCATAGCGGGGGCCGTGTCCAACAGGCTGGGGGGCCGTGTACGTCCCTGGTCCGCCAGTTGGACAGCCCTGTTATAAGATATTGGTCCTGACCTTTAAGGTCATTTACGGTCAAGGTCCTTCATACCTTAGGGACCGCCTTTCTCCCTTTCATCACCAGTGGTCGCCACGTCCCGCCCAAGAAAATCTTCACTACATACCGGGTCCCAGAAAGGTACGCCTACAATCTACCAGGCGTAGGGCTTTTTCAATCTCTGCCCCAACCCTATGGAATTCGCTACCACCATATGTAAGAACCATGCCTGATATACGGTCCTTTATGCAAGCACTCAAGACTTGGCTTTTGGTAGAGCATTTAAACTGTAATCTATTTTAATGTTATTGTTGTATAAGTTCGTTTATCCTGTCTTATGTAAGTCGCCCAGAGCACTCTGGTGGAGGGTGACTAATGAAATAATAAAGTGAATGAATGAATTCCTTCTCAAAGCTCACAGGTTCCTGAGATGGGTAGGCTGACATACAGCAAGAAAAATGACATCCATCTATGACTCCATCAACCTTCTTTGTGGCAAGTTAGATTCCTCTTATCTATCACCCCCTAACTGCACTGTGGTTTTTAGCCCTGACATTTCACTGAGTTTATATAGGCTGCTTGTGATATGTATAGAGCATCTCTGTGCCCTGAAGAAATGCTCCCTTTCTGATTTCCAGGATGTTTGCAACGATGTGTTCCCAAGTTATTTTCCTGTCTCTTAAGTTAGTAAAAATACCCAAAAATCCACAGCCTATCAAAGCAGCCAACTGCACCTACAACTGGGTATTACAGCCTAGGGCATCTGAAAGCATCTGAAAGAATTTGCCCTGAGCGGCGTATTCTCAAAACTCATGCACACTATGAAAAGCTTATTTGATCATTTTCTTCTAACTTGTTTTGCAGATATTTTTCGCTACTCTGGCAGAAAATGACCCCACAGTAACACTGGGGGCACTGAATAACTGATACAAAACTTGTTCTGTTCCTAGAAAAATTCTAAGGGGTAGATTTGGGACAGGGAAGAAAGACAGATAAAGGAAGAAAGACATCCTTTGAAAGAAAAAGATCAATGGGTCAGATTCCTTGTACATCCCTTGACATTCATGTCTCTCTCCAATCTTGTTTATGCCAAAGAAGATGCATTTGATTACTATAAGAACAGGAAAAAATGAGAATATAAAACATTGCAACTGTTAAGTCATATTTCTACTCAAAATAATTCCAGAAATGTTCTATAACATTTTATGAAACAATGCTTCTCTTGATGTGATGGGAAAGCAACCACTCTTCCCCGTGTCCAGCAGTAACGAGTAAGCTGGATCTTCTGATGATTTGCCAGTACAGAAAATCCCTGAGTTATGAACATCCAACTTACAAAGGACTTGTAGTTAAGAATGGGGCTGGAATAACAGGAAGTGAGTGAAATCTACCCAGGACGGGAAATGCACTCTTGGAAGAGTTATCATGGGGAAAAGGTGTCTGCACTGAAGCTTTATCACCAAGCCTTGTTTTCACAACAAGCCATTTTTTTTCAAAACACAATTCTCATAAGGGTAGAAAGTGAGGTGGAATCTTCTGAACAGGGGTAAGGACAGCAAAACAAACACCACAGGGGTGTGATTCCTGCCCTATGATATCCAAAACGTGTGTGTGTATGTATGTGTGTGTGTGTGTGTGTGTGTGTGTGTGTGTATATATATATATATATATATATATATATATATATAAAGAGAGTGGTCGTGCAAAGGACTTTATGCACGGCCAAACTATGCCCCCCAGAAACACCAATCCAACGAGACACATTCCCCCAGACCATGAGGTATAACCTTCACACAAAAAAACCCACCTCCCTACCTTGCACCCCCCCCAAACCAAGCCCCCAACACCCGCCCATTGCCTCCCGTTCTGCGCTGGCCGCGAGCGCAGAACACAGAACACAGGGAGAGCAATCGCGCAGGCGCACTCCAAAACCCCCTCCCCCCCAACACACCAACCCATCCTGTCTCCCTCTCTTCCCAATCACCCTGAACCTTCGCAGCCACACTGCCAGCGCCCTAACCACCTCCTCGCGCCAGCGTCGTACGCGTCCCGTGGGTGGCGTCAGGCCGTTGCGGGACACGTACGACGCTGGCCTTGCGCGCCAGGGCGGGAGGCAGGGCCGGAGATCGGCGATCCGCCCTCCGCCGTGTCCCCCGCGGTTGCAGCGACCGTGCCTGAATGAAGGTAAGCTCCCGGGCTTACCTTCTTTCAGCCGCCCCCGCTGCGACCGCGGGGGACACGGCGGAGGGTGGATCGCCGACCTCCAGCCCTGCCTCCCCCATGCACGCGCCAGGGCGGGAGGCAGGGCCGGAGATCAGCGATCCGCCCTCCGCCATCGCCCCCGTGGATCCAGCGACCGCACCTGAAAGAAGGTAAGCTCCCGGGCTTACCTTCTTTCAGGTGCCGTCACTGCGACCGCGGGGGGCACGGCGGAGGACGGATCGCCGACCTCCGGTCCTGCCTCCCCATGCGCGCCAGGGCGGGAGGCAGGGCCGGAGATCACCTATCCGCCGTTCGCCGTCACCCCCCGCGGATCCAACCACCGCGCCTGAAAGAAGGTAAGCTCCTGGGCTTACCTTCGTTCAGGTGCCGTCGCTGCGACCGCGGGGACACGGCGGAGGGCGGATCGCCGATCTCGGCCCTGCCTCCCCCATACACGCCAGGGCGGGAGGCAGGGCCGGAGATCTCCGATCTGCCCTCCGCCGTCGCCCCCCGCGGATCCAGCGACCGCGCCTGAAAGAAGGTAAGCTCCTGGGCTTACCTTCTTTCAGCCGCTGTCGCTACAACCGCGGGCCCACAGCGAGGGCGATCGCCGATCTCCGGCCCTGCCTCCCGCCCTGGTGCGCCTGCCCAGCATCGTACCCCTCCCGCCCCTTCTTGGGGAGAGAGAGAGGGACTGAGAGAGACAGAGGGGGGGGAGGCCTGAGACCGAGAGAGGGGAAAGGAAAGATATGGGGGAGAAACAGACAGAGGAGATGGGGGAGAGGGAGAGTGAGACAGCGCGAGCCAGGCAAGCGAGAGAGAAAAAGGGGAAATCAGACAGAGAGAGGGAGGGGGGAAAGATAGGGAGGAAGTGTACATACACAGACACAAACATACACAGACACACACACACAAACGTACGCACACACATGCATACACATACACACACAAATACATACAAACATACACATACATACACACAAATACATACACAGACACACACACATGCGTACACAGACACATACAGACACACACAGAGACACACAAACATACATACATACACATACATACACACACATACACATATATACACACACAAACTCATTGTCACAACATTACCAACCTTACATACCCACACTTCCTCACATCTCCTAAATAGGGCACAGCAACGCGTGCCGGGTTCAGCTAGTGTGTGTGTGTGTGTGTGTGTGTGTATGTGTGTGTGTGTGTGTGTGTGTATAAAGTGTATATATATATAAAGTATATATATATAAAGTTACGCTTTAAAAATGAACCTGTTCCTATATACAAATTCATCTTAAGAACCAACCTACAGAACCTATCTTGTTCATAACTTGAGGACTGCTTGTAGTCACTTTTCAGCCTCCCCACATCCTATCAGGAAGTACCGTAAGTGCTATATAATTTTTGCTTATGGGAGAATTATGTTGATTGTGTGTCTACAAAATCTGATAGCAGCAGGCGCTCCATGGATGTGACTCTTATGTGGTGCATGAATGGAACGGTGCATGCTGTCCCATGGTACCATGTAAATCTAACTGTAATGACTATAGATGACTGTGACTCTGTGATGACTGTAGATATTCTGTCACCTATTTAATCTATAGCAGTAGTTTTCAACCTTCCTAATGCCACAACCCCATAATACAGTTACGCATGTTGTGGTGACCCCCTAGCATAAAATTATTTTCGTTGCTTCTTCATAACTGTAATTTTGCTATTGTTATGAATCGTAATGTAAATATCTGATGTGCAGGGTGTATTTTCATTCACTGGACCAAATTTGGCACGAATACCCAATGTGTCAAATTTGAATACTGGTGGGGTTGGGTGGAATTGATTTTGTCATTTGAAAGTTTTAGTTGCTGGGATTTATAGTTAACCTACAATCAAAGAGCATTCCGAACTCCACTAATGATGGAATTGAACCAATCTCAGCATACAAGTCCCATGACCAACATAAAATACTGCAAGAGTTTGGTGGGCATTGACCTTGAGTTTTGGAGTTGTAGTTCACCTACATCCAGAGAGCACTGTGGACTCAGTGATGGATATGGACCAAATTTGGCACAAATACTCAATATGCCAAAATTTGAACACCTGTGGAGTTTGGGGAAAATAGACCTTGACATTTGGGAGTTATAGTTGCTGGGATTTGTAGTTCACCTATAATGAAAGAGCATTCTGAACCCCACCAATGGTAGAATTGTGCCAAACTTCCCACACAAAATTCCTATGACCAACAGAAAATACTGCGTTTTCGGATAATCTTTAATGACTCCTCTGACACCCCTCTCGGGACCCCTTCCAGAGGTTGTGACCCCCAGGCTGAGAAATGCTAATCTATAGACTTGATCACATGAGGCAGGTGTTCCATGTCATGATCACTTCAATGCTTATTTGCCTCCCGCATGTGATTAAACATTTTGTCTATTTTTCCCTCTGCATTTAACTCCAAGTGGGATAAGGTGTGCATGTGTGTTTGCTAGCTCAATGTACCAAATTTCAGTTCTGTTTCTGAGCTGCAGCTTGGAACCTCTGAACAGGGGCAGCTCAAGAACTTCACATGATCAGTCTAGTCCAGATAGATTATTTGCAGAGATCTGTCCATGTTTCATGAGAAACTAGCCCCAAGCAAAGAACATGGGTACTTAGAAAATACTGAAGTCCTTAAAGTCATATTGTAAAGTTTGATAATTTATACCACCTGCAACTTATTTCTATTTTATTTACTGATATATTCAAATATTATAAGGAATACCCCCACTGCATCAGTCGCCCTGATTCTAGACATTTCGTTGTTGTAAAGAAAGCAGGATGAGCTTGATAAAAGAACAAAATCAACAGCTCACAAAAAGGATTTATGGGCTCAGTTCGAAAATGTATGACTCATTCCTATTTTGGTGATGACTTGAAACATCTACCACTTCCCTGTCCCTCCTCCCGATGGAATAAGATATTGAGGAGAAAAATATGCCATTCACTCCTCTTATCTTGATGCACAATGAATGCAAATGCTCTTTCCAAGAGCTGAAACCTAGCTTCCTGTTATTAAGGATGACATCCTAGAATTTAGCAGCAAAAGATCCCACCCCCGCCCCACTTTGAAAACCCAACCAGAATGTCTAATGATTTTGCAGTTTGTTTCCTGCTTGCAATTAAGTAGGTCACAGCTGTGAAGCAAATCACACTCAGCCCAAAGCTCTCAAATCATTTGCAGCTGAAGGAAATGGCAGCTTAAAACAAATACCACAATTGCAGGAGTCTAGGATCTCTGGAAAGTGAAAGGAATCCTGAGATTATCATAAGGAGGATGATGGTGAAGGAGGATGAGAATTTACAATTTGCCCTAGATATGGTGGTGGTATAAGACAGCAAGACTGAAATAGTAGATTGCTCTGAGAAAGAATGATGACCTTGTAAAACTTGAATCCCTGAGAATTCTCTATCTGCTCCTATTACCACCATCCAAGCGCAGCATCTGTTTATCTTTCACAAAGGCTACAGAAAGGCTACAGAAATGTTCTCCACATTTATTTTCTTCTTAAATGATTGACCCTAAATAGCTAAAAGCACTACAGCACTATGCATTGAGGTCATGCTATTGAGAACACAGCTGCACTGGGCAGGGCATGTCTGTAGGATAGAGGACCACCAACTCCCAAAGATACTACTCTATGGTGAACTCGCCACAGGTCAGCGCAAGAGAGGCGCCCCAAAAAAGAGATATAAGGACTCCCTGAAACAACATCTCAGGCTCGGCCAGATTGATCACCAAAAATGGTCCACCCTGGCCTCACATCGGGAGGCATGGAGACGCACTATGCACAATGCTGCGGCCTCTTTCGAGAAGACACGCCGAACGGGTCTCGAAGAGAAACAACAACGCAGAAAGATCTGCAACTTGGAAACAACATCACCCAAGGAGACTTTCTGCTGTGCTTTCTGCAACTAAACTTGCCTATCTCAGATTGGCCTTTTTAGTCAGCAATGCACTTGTAAAAAGCATGGGATGAGTCCTTCCTAATAATCCTCGTTCACGAAGTAATGCCGAGATAGACTATGCATATTCTCTCCAAAAGAGGAGAGCAAGCCAACACTCAACTGCTAATTGAGGATGGTTGGTACTCCCTGAGGTAAATAACACCACAGAAAACAGCATGTCTCTCTCCTAGATGTGTCATTTTGTGTGAGAAAAGGTTAATTTAAGCTGAATTCCAAGCTCGAGGCATAGCGAAGCCGCCAAACAATTGCTTAGACCTGCCATCCAATCCACATTCGCATGACACCAATTTGGTGCCATATACTGCCCTTGGGTTATAAGAAATTCAGTCCTTGTTCCATAATTCAAACTCTGCATGTTTCTTCTTTCAATTCCTGCCGCACATTACTACATCAGTTCAGATGCACAAACCACTGAGATGTAGTCTTGTCTTTGTCAATTAGCTCATAAAAATATGCCATTTCAAGCACTTAAACTCCCTCTGGTATGCATGGTTTCTTTAATTGGGGTATCTAATTCCTATTGGATTGTGTGCTGCTGTGGTGTTATGCCTGTCCTTATCTTCCATTGGTTCAAAGGACTATCCTGAATCAATTAACATGTTTTCTGAAGGTCTTGACAAAGAATAGTGTTACAGAAACCTACGTTGAGAGGGTCACACTGTCTTACTAGGGATAATAATGAAACATCAATACTTTAAAGCAATGGTCAATTCATAATAAAATATGCAAGCCAATTATTTCCTGACTGGGGTGTTCAACACTTTGGGAATTGTGAGAATATCAACAGTACTTAACATGAATGTTATGAAGCTGGAAGGCAAAAGTATAGTAAGTTTCCCATGGTTGGAGGCAGGAGTAGCAATATGATTCAGAGATTCCTGCTAACAGCAGCACCATGCGAGTAATCAGTGAGCTGCCGGCTTTCCGGAAAGTGTGCAAAATGACACTGTTCCGGCAGGCTTTCAACCTATAACCATCCTTGGTCGGCGGACTATTGTGGACACTGTTTCTATTTTTACTGTTTTTATGCGCCTTGTTTGTTGTTCGATATGATGTAAACTGTCCTGAGCCAAATGGAAAGGACGGTATACAAGTCGAAATAATGATTGACATCGTAAGGCAACAATATCCTGTCTTTTAAAAAATATTTTTATACTGATTTCTAGTCTGATTTTAAATAACTGCTTACTGGGGAGTTGTCCTTCTCCTCTTAGGGCGCTTGTGCCCGCTTTGCGCTGGTCTGTGACCGTAATAAAGTTTTGATTGATTGAAGTCGAAATAATAATTAAATAAATAAAAATATATAATGTTACCTCTATGAACCGCCCTGAGCCTTTGGGAGTGGTGGTATATAAGTTGAATGAATAAATAAATAAATAATGTAATTTTTCATGAGCTGATGAAATTCATTCATTCATTCATTCATTCAATTTAATATTTGTTAATTGCCTTCCATCCCAGATGCTCCGGGCGATTTACATAAAGATACAGAATTAAAACAGACAAGTATTAAAATCAGAATTAAAACAAAAGCTCTATTAAAAAGCCAGGTCTTAAGTACCTGCGCAAAGGATCGCAGATCGTGCATGACTCTCAGATGAGGGAGCAGAGAGTTCCATAAAACAGGAGCAGTAATAGAAAAGGCCCTGCGTCTTGTACTATCAAGACATACTTCTCTGGGACCTGGTACATACAAAAGATGTGATATAGCCATTAGTGCCAGTCATATTGCAATCTTGACCAGTGATTGGGGGGAAGATGGGAAGGAGGAGGTTATTTGCTAGATTGTAATCATGGACAGAATAACCTTATTCAGGATTTATATCATGTTCAAAAGAAAGGTTAAGATCATTCACCTTTACAGAGAAGTTTATCAGATTACTTTCCATTTTGTATTGAGAAATAGGCTTGTTTATAGAAGGCTCCCTGTAACTTGCCTGGTAGATAAATGGTATAAAAAACTGGTCCAGGCTCTCAACTTGAGGTGTCCAGCCTATATGTTAAAAGATAAGAACATTTATATAGTTTATTCTAGAACACTTGAACATAGGTGGATGAAAAACCAAATCTGATTAGGTTTAAAACTAAGCATAAGATAATGCTGTATCCATGGAATTTCTGCCCAAGGAGCTCTTGCAACTAACAAAAGAATGCTTAAATGATGATGTTCCAGATGGTAAGAGTCTTTGCGAGACCAGTGTGGTTATCTTGCCAGACAGCTTGTAGATAATATTTTTGGGCCGGAGGTTTAGTACAGCGGTTAAACAACAGCTGCTTCAATCCGAACGTTCCTAGTTCGAGACCCCGGGCTGGCCTTGGGCGGCCAGCTGTAAGCCTAACCCACTGTTAACCTTAGCAGTTGAAAGCAAGCTTGCGAGTAGAGAAATAAGGCACTGCATAGTGGGGGAGATCTTTTAAAGACTTTATAACACCAACAAAAATAATGAAGATCGATTGCCAGAGGAAGCTCCAGCGGGCAGGCAGGCTCTCCATCATAGGAGGAGGAAGCAAAGTGGATGGAGCAGCAGCACCCCCCTGTGACGCAGTGGAGCAACAGCACCCAGAGATGTAATCTGGAAGACCATGTTCAACCAGGAAGATCCTCCTACTATATGTTGTTGTCTGTCTTGTATGTCAATACTAACGGCAGGGATTGTCTGCTTGAATATGTACTGTAATCTGCTCTGAGTCCCCTTCGGGGTGAGAAGAGCGGAATATAAATAAAGAGTATTATTATTTTATCAATTTACAGCTTAGACTCCAAAACTGATGTGGATTTTGGTGAGGTTCCAGTCCAGTTTTGATGGGCAAGCCTTAACTGCTGTGGTTTAAGATGTACAATATTCTTTATGGCTTATCACTTGTTCCTTGAATTTTGCCTGCCATGATTTCTTAGATCTAGTGAGCTTGGGATGAACATGGAGTTCATGAATATGTCAAAGAGATTCCTTGAACTATACAGTGGCAGATATTGGTTGTGACTCCAGCAGGATAGTGTAACCCACTCCAGGTTTTGGTCTGAAGAGGAAATAGGTTATTCATGGTGCTGAACTGCATCACTCAAAAAGCTAAACCACTTTGGATGGCACATGTGTCTATATTTTTAAAAAACTACTTGATGGCAGAACTTTCTCAGAAGTGTTCTCAGAACTAATGGCCGTGATGTCAGTTGAGTGGCGAATCCCTAATGTAAAGGGAATGGGAATTCAATATAGTGGTGACTTTGTGAATCTTGTGAATGATGTCTATTCATTTTAAAAGTGGTTCCTTCTCTAAATTATAGGAATAAACCTTATGTCGAGATGTTGCAGCCCTCATTGATTTCTTATCCAATTATTCAGAATCCTTGGCTTTCATGCTGGGGACATTCACACTTCCAGAACACCCCTGATTTGTGAATTTCATATGGCAAAATGAGAAAGCAATGATGTGCTCAGACCAGCTTTATATCTAAATTGTAAAAACCTGTACAAATCTGAACTCGGTGCAAGGCAGAAATGTACTCAAACAGAAAATGCTTTACAAGTGTTAATCACCTTGGGAATTAAACATATTGCACAAGGAACACTCTTTTTTACGACAATGCTTTCTTCAACGGCAAATTTACTATAAACATTAGTAAGATGAAACCCAGCAAAATTTTCCAATGTATTTTTTTTCTAATGGATGAATACTGGCTGAGGTAACTATCATGAGAAAAAACTATTTGTTCTCTTGTTATTCTCGTCTAACTAGTTCATTTCAGGATAAGAAGCTAGGGACAACAATGCTTCCTGTCTGAGGGATGTTTGGCCTTAAATGGCAGCAAAAAGGAAAACTGGAAATGTGTCTGCATTTTAGTTACAAATGGAAATCATGGAGCTGACAAATAATTATTTCTTGGGAGTCACTATGGAATAAATGCTTACCACAGCAAGGTTATTCTCCATGAAATTTGTTTCTTATATGTGAGTGTGTTTGTAATTAAGTACACCACCATAGTTAAACTTGAATGACTGTCCATTTTGTTGCATGTTCATATATCTGGAAGCCACTGCTTTGTATGCCCGCCCCCATGTTTTGTGGAATGAAGACTTCAGAAGATTTACCCAACATTTTCAAGTAAAACAGCTAGGCACAATTATAGGTCTAATTTAAATAATTACATAAATCAACCTCCAGCTCCACACATTCAAGATCAGATCTGTATCAGATTGGCCATACCCATCTCTATTCCCCGTTTCTATTGTGCCTATCTATACACGGATGGCTGGATCATACAGGTACTTCCTATGTGTGTACAAATCATTGGGGATTGCATGACTGGCCCTCTTAAATCATTCTATCAGGGAAGGATCTATATATGCTCACTGCTTTGGTTTAGGGAGGTATACTGTATGTAAGTTTTACATTATGAGGAGATGTGAGAGACAGCCTTCTCAGCTATGATGCCTTCGTTGTGGAATACCCTTCTTCAAGAGGCTTGATCAGTCTCATTTGGCACACAGTTAAGATCTGGTTTTATATCCAAGCTTTAGAGTCTTTGGGTCCTAGAAGACAGGCTGTATATACCAGGATCTGATCCCAGGTTTTCTGCTTATCTCAGATTATCTGGTAGTGCGGACTCATATAATCCAGTTTAAAGCAGGAAACCTGGGATCAGATCCTGGTATATACAGCCTGTCTTAAAGGATGGCCCTTATTGGCAGCAGTTCGGCTTTGATTTAGTTGCTTCAGTTTTTTGTGTTGAATGTTATGTCCATGTTAATTACAATGCATTGTACACAGTTCTTGTTTTATGAGTTCATATTGGATTGTTTTATTAAGTGTCTCCTGCCCTATTGTCTACTATTGATATGGACTGAATGGAAGTATTGAAACAATGAACAAACAAATAAATATTGGCTAAATCTGCTATCAGAATCTACACATATACGTCTAAATGTACATATATCCTGCAGACAGAATCTGCACCTTAAAAATGAAAGCAATTATAAGCAAACAAACCCAACTTTCTTCTTTAAGGGTTCTGGTGCACACGCCAGACATTGCTTAGTAAATTCTGAGATAGAGTATTAGGTTATTGGGCAATGATTAACAAACGATAGTAAACAGTATCATATGTATCCTGCATCTTGAAAAATAGTAAGGAATATTCTTGAGTTAACTGACATTTTTCATGACAGCTTAATTCTGTGTATGCTATAAATTATGTAAATAAACTTGTTATCCCAATTTTGTAGAATGGATCAAGAAACAACTACTGTCTTATTAATTATTTCAGCTTCTGTCAGTCTAAGATAAAGGTAAAGGTTTCCCCTGACATTAAGTCTAGTCGTGTCTGACTCTGGGGGTGGTGCTCATCTCCATTTCTAGACCAAAGTCCATACAAAGCAATACATGACATAGGAGAAGTCATCTGGAAGTTTGGGGTTTGGTACCATCAGTATGCTGGTGACATGCAGCTGAATCTCTCCTTTACACATACAGTCAAGGAAGAAAAAAAGTGAAACAAAAAGTTAGGCTCAGATGGCCAGCATGACTGCATGGAGTGCTGTTACTTTCCCGCAGAAGTGGTACTTATTGATCTAATCATATTTGCATGTTTTCGAACTGCTAGGTTGGCAGAAGCTAGGCCTAACACCAGGAGCTTACCCCGCTCCCGAGGTTCGAACTGGCAACCTTTTGGTCAGCAAGTTCAGCAGCTCAATGGTTTAACCTGCTTTGCCACCCTAGAGCCCCTAATAATAAATAATAAATCCTAATAATAAATAATAATAGGTGCTAAATAATATTCAGCACCTTCTATTGCTTCTGAGACTACAGGAGGCATTTCTCACAGTTGAAAGCACATCTGTGCAAACAAAAAGCTAGATTTTTAAGAACAGAAAATGGCAATATACAACTGGAAAATAGGGTTCTTGGAATATAAAATACTGCAATCGATAGTCTATGACAGTTTTTTTTACATGTCCATGGAATGTTAGCATATCAACCCCAATTAAGAATATAGAAAAAACAGGGAACATGTGGCCCTCTAGATGTGTTTGGACTGCAACTCCCATCGGCAATAGCCATAGCTCATAGTGAGGGATAATTTGATAAGTAGGGATAATACAGTCCAACTATTTATATGCTGGGCTATATGTTCTGCAGCAGCCCTGTAAGAGACTAAGCTGGCAACAATTTTATTTATTTATTTATAAATTCGATTTGGTAGACCGCTCTCTCTGGAGCCCAGAGCGGTTTACAACATAAAAGCAATAAAACATCAATAAACAGATAAAAGACGTATACCCAAAAGCCCCACTCCCACAGATGATCCCGGCAAGCAACAATACGCAGAGGCAATACATGGCAGGACGGTATGTTGGCAGCTAAAGGAGGCATCAGTTGGGACCAAATGCCTGCCTATATAGCCAAGTCTTCACAGACTTGCGGAAGGCCAACAGACCCAGTAGTGCTCGTATCTTCTCCGGTAGAGAATTCCAGAGGATCGGAGCGGCCACTGTAAATGCTCTCTGCCGAGTGCTCGACAGCCTACAGATCTTAATACTAGGGACCTCTAGTAGATTAAGCCCCTCTGAACGCAGTGATCTTCTGGGTTTGGGTTCTATATGGGTTCTATTTGCTTACTAATGCATCTATTAAGTTGTTACCTGCCATATACTTTACTAGCTACAATTTATTATTAAAAATTAAATGTAATTCTAATACATCTGCACTTATTACTTACTTATCCCATGCTTTTGTGTTTTTTTACATATTTTCATGTTGTGATTTTATTGCATCTATGCATTTTATATTATATCTTTCAATATGTTCTCTAACTGAGGATTTTTAAACTGGCAAAGACACTGAATGTGCCAAACAATTTAATCATTGCTTGCATTCCCAAACACAGTCTTATTTTTTGTTCCATCAGTGGAAAGAAAAACAATCAATGGAAAGAAAAGCAAACATTTTACCCCACCTAACTGAAGAGAAGAGTAGATGAAATCCACATGATTTTATTCTAGGGTCAACATTGTGGAGTACAACTTCTCTATAGAAACATCAGTAGGACGAGAATAATTGTTTGTTTTCAGGTCCCATTACTGTTTCACATGGGAGCTGTCTAACACACAATGAAACAAAAAACCTGGAGAGAAAAGCAGACATTACCAATCAAACTGAATATTGCATTTATGGAAAGGTTGCTAAGAGGTGTTTAAAGTTAAATTAAAACTTACTTGCTCTATTTTAAATTTTGCACAACCCTAACTATAGACATTGTAAAAGCACTGCTATCTTATTAGGCATGCACTGAAAATGGAAGCATTCAATAACCAAACCAGCTATATATTCATATGTAAGTCTATAAATTTTAGTCAAACAATCAATCCACAAATCCTGGGTCAATGTATCCATGGGTCAATGTGAGTACTGTACGTTAATCCGTCTGTTTAAAAAGGAACGTTTCCCTTTTCTGACTCTGGTGGTGAAACGCAAGAGCATAGTCCATCTCAAGAAAACCTAAAAGAAGCACCAATTTCCTCTACTCTCCTTTCTTTCCACTGTGGGGCATGGCTGGCTTTTTGAATTCCTGTGTGGGAAAATGGGATTGGTGGCCAGGAGCAACTAATCCACTGAGGCGGTACTGCTGCTTTCCCCTCTCTGCGGAATGACTCATATGACTCCACAGGTCATGTGAAAATTTATAGTTTGGTCTCCAAATCTGCTCTTATGAGATCAACCTATACATGAGTATATATGGTATGTAGAAGTATAAATTGTAATTTAAAAATTGACCACAAAACCCAGAGTAAACATATGCAAGGGTCAATGCAAGAACTGTATCTTCACTAAAAAGGGATCATCTCTTCTTTAGATTATTATTATTATTATTCCAACTTATATACCGCCACTCCCCGAAGGCTTGGAGCGGTTTACAAATATCCAAGGAACAAAATACATAAAATACAATTAAAACACAAAAACCTAATCAGCATGATCCGAATGCTTGCCGAAAAAGAAATGTTTTGCATACCCTCCGGAAAGAAGGTAAATTTTGGATGGCTCGTGTTTCTATCGGCAAAGCATTCCACAGATATGGAGCCACGATCATGAAGGTTCTGCACCTAGTAGTCGATAAATGAAAGGTCTGAATATTAGGGACTTCGAGCAAATTTTGGTCCTCAGACCGAAGTGATCTCTGGGGTTGGTAGGGGGTAAGGCGGGCCCTCAGGTATGCCGGGCCTAGATCATATAAGGCATTAAAGGTGAGAACCAGCACTTTGAAGGTACTCCGGTGCTCAATCGGTAGCCAGTGCAAGTGTTGGCCAATTGGAGTAATGGGACATCTCACTGATTCTCCAGCAAGAAGTCGGGCAGCAGCATTTTGCACCAGCTTAAACTTCCAGATCACCAACAAAGGAAAGCCAATGTAAACTGTGTTACAGTAGTCCAGTCTTGAGATGACCGTCGCCTGGATCGCCGTAGCCAGGTCACTCCTAGATAGGTAGGGAGCCAGTTGTCTAAAGCCATCCTGTCGCAGATGGAAAAATGCGGATCTGCTTACAGCGAAGACCTGGGCCTCCATTGTCAACAGAGGGTCTAAAAGGACCCCTAGGCTCTTTACCAAAGACAATGGACGTAATGCCTCACCATCCAGGGTAGGCAACTGGATCTCCCCTCCATCCGGACGACCTAGCCATAGGATCTCCATCTTCACTGGATTCGCCCTCAACCTGCTGGCACGCAACCATTCAGTAACGGCCTCAAGGCACTAATGGAAATTATCGGGCATGGAGTCAGGCTGGCCCTCTATCCTCAGAATGAGCTGAGTGTCATCAGCGTACTGATGGCACTCAATCCCAAAGCTTCGCACCAGTTGGGCAAGTGCTCGCATATAGATGTTAAATAACAAAGGGGAGAAGATAGCACCCTGAGGCACCCCCCCAGGTAAGGGGAGACCTTTCGGAGACCACCCCTCCCCTCTCCTCTCCACACACTGTCCCTGATTTTGGAGAAAAGAGGACACCCATATAAAGGCTGTCCCCCTGACTCCAGCCACAGCTAAGTGCTGGGTCAATAGATTATAATCGACTGCATCAAATGCTGTCATGAGGTCCAATAACACGAGCAGCGCAGAACCACCTTGATCCATCTGGCAGCGAAGCTGATCTGTGATAGAAACCAACACCGTCTCCGTCCCATGCCCAATACGGAAGCCGGACTGGAAGGGATCTAATCCGGCTGTGTCATTTAGGAACTGCTGCAGCTGTTCCACTGCTGCCCTCTCAATCACCAGTAGTGTGGCAAAGAGCAAGAGTGTAGAGTAAAATGATATTACTATGTATGTTTAAAACTAGGATGAAATCTAAGGTCCAAAACTCTTATAAAAAGCCAAGTTTTAACCTCATCATACTGATGCCTCCTGGCTGTTTTGTACTATTTTGCCGGCAATCAAAACGGAAGGTATGTGGGGCACCTTGCAGCAACCCACATGTACTCCCTCCTTCCTCCATCACATGGGGACATTCATGCCCTGTCATTTCCCCAACAGACAACGGAAATGTGTGTTGGCACCCTGTCCCTTCCCCCATTCGATGGGGATAAAGGCCAAAACAAAGGGATAGCTCAGCTGAAGCTACCCAAAACTCAATTCACTCATCATGGTTGGCAAGGAAGTGGCTTGTGATGCTTCCTCACCACTTCAGCCATCAATAGGCAGGTCCATGGCCTGTGTCATGTGATGGCGCTCAACAGGATCTGTGATTGAAGACGAGTAAGGGGCTGAAAACCCCTTGTGTGATGAGGTGGCTAGTGCCTGGAGGGACAAAATGGAGACAAGTATATCCCATCTAATTCATCCATCAAGGTCTCCATTATATACAACAAGTCAGTCCTTTTATCCACAATTTTTTTTATTGGGGTCTGGTTTAATATTCAGCCACAGCAACACCAGATCAGAGGACAGTCTTCCCTAATGTGCACACCCCCAGACATGATGGACTGTCATCCCTCATAGTCATTGGCCCTAGAGTTGGGATCTGTGGTCTAACACATCTAGAAAGTGCAAAATAGCAGAAAGGTGGTAGCAGGCACTACACGACTTTAAAAAACTGGCAATGTTTTCACTTTAAACATTATTTTGTTCCTTTACATTATATTTTCCCCAAGGGCTTTTATCATGTTATGCTGTAAAAAATGACGAAGCTCTTTGTACCTGTGTTTAGCCTTTCATGAGAAACATTCTCCTCATGGTGTGATCTGAAATGATCATATGTAGCTCTTCCCAGGCAGGGGCGGTCCTACAAGATAGGCCAAGTAGGCGGCCGCCTAGGGCGCCATCTGGGAAAGGGGCGCATGGGGCGCCATCCTGGCCCTGCCGATGTTCCTCAGACAGTGCTGAAGCTGCCTGCTTTTTGACCCCGGCCTTGTGCGCTCCGACGCCGCTTCTGGGTACGCGCAGAGGTTTTCACGCAGGCGCAGTTGCTCTGGAGCTGAAGTTGAGTGCAGGAACAACTGCACATGTGCGAAAACCTCCGTGCATGCCCAGTAGCTCCCTTGCGCAGAAGCCTGTAAGCAAAGAACTCCATATCGGTCAGGCAGGGAGTGCTTCCCCTCTCCCTTTGTCTCCACCGCACGCGTGCGTTTGCAGGGAAGGAGAAAAGAATCAGTGAAGGAAGTGTAAGTGAAGGAATGAATGAAGGGCTTTCCTCCTCCTCCTCCTCCTCCTCCTCCTCCTCTGTGACCTCTTCTCTCCCTCCTTCCTTTCTTCGGCTCTATTTCTGTCTAGACCTGAGGGGCCTGAGGCTATGAGGAGTTGTGGGAGTTGGAGTCCCAAAACACCTAGAGGGAGGGAGGGCCCAAGTTTGCCCAGGCCGCGCTGCCTGTATTCGACCTCATTTGAACATTTTGGCTGTTTTTCTATTTACATTTACATTGGGATCCTAATTTTGGACTTATGGGAGACTCCTATGAATTATGAGTCGGGTGGTAGGTAATATATTCTGATTTTGATGCATTTACATTGCATTTCTTGTTGATTATTATACAGTTCTGCTTAATAGTCATACAATATAATACAAATACAATATAACAATAGAATGATGATATATTTTATATTACATGTAATATTACAAACAATATTGCAGTATAGTGGTATTGTACAAAATAGTAATATATAATATTTTATTTTACTTTATTTTGGGTTATTTGAGTTTTATAGGAGTAATGAAAATATTTAGTAGAGGATAATTTTATTTAAATAAATAATTGTATTATTTTATAATAATAATAATATAATATAATGTTACATTATATTATAATGTCAATATATTATAATATAATTATATTGTAATGTAGTATAATATAATTATGATATAATATAGTATGAGTATGGTATAATATATTGTATGTACATTGATACAATATAATACTAATGGTATTGTGATATTATAATTGTATATTTGTTTTACATGGGGGGCAAAATAATGTTTTTTTTGGGGGGGCGCCAAAATAATGTTCGCCTACCATTTAAAATTACCTTAGACCGCCCCTGTTCCCAGGGTATATTGTTTCTCAGCAACTGCCTTGAAATTTGAGTTTTCTGAACATATATTTTTCAACTTTTCTATTAAATTAATAGTTCTTATAGTTGGTTCAGTTTTTGCTGAACTGAGTTGAAAAATATCTTGCCATTAATTAAGCCTAAAGAGTGCTTGGCAGTTAAGATTATGAAAGAAGAATGTTCGCCAAAACTCACAAGAATTGTTGGCTTGAAATTCATTAAATCGAGGTTTTATACTTGGGAAGCCAGAATTTAGGCTGATTTTCTAATGATACAAAGGATCGATTTTTGAAACAAGTCTGGCACATAATAGTCTGGGCAAGCCCTAGAATAATTTCATGCAATACTTCCAACAAATACTAAACTATTACTTCAATCAATGATCTTATGGCTTGTTAAGAATACACATAGACATAAATCTGATTAATAATATGACTGACGAATGAGTAAAACTGATCAGGATATTTACTGGCCTGATCTTGTGTGATTCCCAGTAACGTAAGTGGAATTTGTATAGAATGTATTTCTGAAAGATTGTGCCTGGAATTGGCTATAATAGTATTTACAATAGGAAGACAAGAGGAATTAAAGAAATGAATTGCCCAATAATGGAAGGCTGTGACAGGAAGCAGGCTAGCGTGGGAAACTCCCTCATGGGCTTCATTTGTGAACTCGACAGACGCTGGCTGTTTGGCAGCAAAGTTCCAGCTATCAATGAAAGCAGAGTATAAATAAGTATAATAGTAATGAAAAAGCTTGTCCAAGAAGTAAATTATGATCCTCCCTAGCTCTTTTTTCTGTTAGATAATTAATTATTCATTGAACCCACCCCCACTCCATTATTGCTGTAAAATATTTTCATAACCATGAAACAACATACTTTTTATAACAATAACAGTTTCTAGGTAATTTCAAAGTTAATTTAAATGTTATGTCGAATAGATTTTTAAAGCATTTTGGATAGGGTTTTTTTCCCCTGGGTTATGGATCGAAGGAATGGAAAAGCAATACA
The DNA here is from genome assembly GCA_030556195.1 of Anolis apletophallus. Classification (NCBI taxonomy): domain Eukaryota; kingdom Metazoa; phylum Chordata; class Lepidosauria; order Squamata; family Anolidae; genus Anolis; species Anolis apletophallus. The sequence continues at coordinate 44,715,901 of JARBWK010000009.1, read as the reverse complement.
TGACATAGGAGAAGTCATCTGGAAGTTTGGGGTTTGGTACCATCAGTATGCTGGTGACATGCAGCTGAATCTCTCCTTTACACATACAGTCAAGGAAGAAAAAAAGTGAAACAAAAAGTTAGGCTCAGATGAATTTGGGAAGCCTTCATGTGATCTCCATAGCATTCAAAATGTTTTTGTCTCCTGATCAGTCAAAAGATTGATCAGGGAATAGGGTCACACTTGGGATGGATGAGATTACACTTCCCCTAAAAGACTCAGCCTTGAACTTTAAGATCCAGGTTTAAGCACTGGCTAGGAATGCTTTTGCATATTTAAAATTAGTGTAACAACTAAGGGCCTATCTATACTGGTCACTTATTGCAGAGCTAGGCAAGAACATAACTGCTTTGGACTGGCCTCAGTGGTGGACACACACTGAGGCCTCCATCCCCAACCTGTGGTGGCAGTTTAGGGGAGTCTAGATGGCCCGGCAAGGGCAAGACTGTTACCTTACTGTTGCCATTGTTGCTACTGGATGGCTGCAGAGCTCCAGGCCATTGTGGACACCACATACTGACATTAACAGAGATGCCCGCTCGATCAGGAAGAAAAAGGAGGCAGCAATTGAATTATGGTTTAGTACTGAAATCTGTTTTTTATTCTTTTTTTTAAAACCCTCTCCTCCTTTGGGATGACTGTCAGAAATCTGCCAATGAATATTGTCCAGATGGAGGGTCAGCCAGGGACATCTAATGCACTGGTGTTTACCGTCTCCTTTTAAATGCCATGCACATTGATAAGAAACTTAGGCAGGTTGATCCCCTTCCCCGCCATCCTTTGTATGCCCATTATCTTCTTAGGAGTTAATCTCAAAGACATCTTGCTCAGTGGGAAAACATTAATGAATGCCCCCTGAGCCAAATTCATTCATACAATTGACAAAGGAGGATAGCCTGCTTAATTTCTTACTTAATAAATCTATAAGCTTTTCGCATATTTTATCCTAAACATCCAGGGACTATTACAGTAATTTCACCAGGCTGATTATATTTGGATATACCTACCAGTCAATTTTGGAGTTTTCTATCTATCTATCAACATACAAAAGTAAAAATGTGTATGTGTGTAAAAATGGTATGTGGCGGAGGTGTCTACTTACACAGACAACCTCCTGCCTATACAAACAGGCTCTTGTTCCCAGTACTGAGGAGCCACCGAAAGCACTCCCTCCAAGGACATTGCAGATTACAGGGAGCCACATCCCAGGGTTCCTTTCTCTCTGCGTTAGTGTGGAATTTGCATGACCCCACCCACTGCCTTTCCCTTAACCCTTTCCTATGGTGCACAGCAAACAGAGGAATTGATTAGCAACTGAACAGGGGTTTGGAGGACTGACCCAACAGGATGGAAGTTGTAGTTTACCCTGCATCAAGACACAACATTGTGACCTGGAGCACATCTGGCACACAAAACCCCCCATGACCAGGTTTGGGGGTAATTGACCTTGATTTATAGGAACTGTAGTTCAACTACATCCAGAAAACACTGTGAACTCAACCAATGATGGATCTGGACCAAACTTGCCATGGCTAATGGGACTTGCAATACCTTCACTCACTTCCAGAGACCATTGTGACCCCCATGAATGATGGACCTTGACCAAACTTGCCAAACATACTCCCCATGACCCTCTTTACATCCTTGTATAGTTTGTGAGAAGATGGACCACAGATGATGGGTTTTGCAGTACCTTCATCCATGCCACACAGACTCTCCATGATATACTTTACATCCTGGTGAGTTTTGGGAGAGGATGGACCAGGGACAATGGGAATTGAAGTATCTACACTCACTTCCAGAAACCACTTTTACCCCACGAATAATGCATCTGGACCAAATTTGGCACACAATCTCCCTAAAATGCACTTTCTATTCTGTTGAGGGTTGGGTTAGGATGGACCACAGGTGATAGGATTTGCAGTACCTTAATCCACTTCCACAGACCACTGGGATCCCCACAAATGATGAACTTGGACCAAACTCAGGAAACAAAACCCCCATGAGCAACAGAACATACTAGAGGGATCAGGGGAACTGACCCACCTGCGTGGGAGTTGTAGTTCATCCTGCACTCAAAGCACTCTGTCCCCCTCGTGATGGATCTGGCCCAAACATGGCACACAGAACCCCGGTGACCAACAGAACATACTGGAGGTGCTTGTGGGGGGATCGACCCACTCGTCAGGGGTGGTAGGTCACCCTGCACCCAGAGTACTGTGAACCCCACCAATAATGGATCTGGATCAAACATGGCACACATAACCCTGGTGACCAACAGAACATTCTGAAAGAGTTTGGAGGAGGACTAACCCACCTACATAGGAGTTGTAGATCATCCTGCACCCAGAAAGCATTCTGATGCCCCCAATGGCAGAAATGGAGCACATGTGGCACACAGAACTTGTGATGAACCAGAGTGCTTGTGAAAAAAGAGGAAGCAGGCCAAATAAGATGGAGTTCACACAATGCATTAATAAGGGAGGACTTGGTAGCCAAGAAATCAGAAAAATGTTAATGTGGCAAAACATATCCTTGAATAATGGGATGTTCCCTGGGTTATCTAGCTTGGACAAAGTTCTGAAACTATGGTTACAAAATGACATGTTTTTGCAACATGATGATAACAGGCTGGGGGGTTTCCAACTCTGATCACATCTCCTGAACCACGGCAACAAAACGTCCAACCCTCTTCAAAAGACTGAGGTTTGTTGTGAGTATGATGGTTGTGTGAGATTGAGAGCTCTTGATACTAAATTAAATGTAATGTCTTGTTTCAAATAAATGTTACATGAATAGTATTTAAAACCAAATATGGTCTCCCTGTTTCTCTTTGCTCATATTATATGGAATTCTCCTCTTATCTCGCTCTGGTTCAAAAAAAACCATCAGGTCCATAACAAACTCTGATGGCAAACAGAACATACTGGAGGAGTTGGGGAGGGAAGTTGTAGTTCACCCTACATCCAGAGCCCTCTGGACCCTATTAATAATGGATCTGGACCAAACAGGTGAACACAAGCAGAGTTTGGGGGTGATTGTCCTCATAATATGGGAGTTGCAGTTCACCAGCATCCAGAGAATCTGTAACCCCCACTGACAATAGACCGGGACCAAACTTGGCACAGAGAAGTCCCATGACCAACTGAGCATACTGCAGGGATTTGTGGGAATTGGCCTGGATTTTGGAAGATGTAGGTCATCTGCATCGAGAGAGCACTGAACCCAACCAACATCGGAGCTGGGCCAAACTTGGCACACAGACCCCAACATGGCCAGCTGTGTATACAGGCCTGGCTTGGGGAAGACTGATCCACGATTCAGGGAATTGTAGTCTACCCACATCATTATGTATTTTCTAATGGGAGCATTTATTTAAAAAATGAAATCAAAGACTGCTTCTTTCTAATAACTAGTGTTACTAATTACCAAACTGATATTACATAACATCCAAAACAAACAATGCATTTTTCAAATAACCTAAACACTGCTGGGTGCCCAAGCTAGTAAATAATATTTAAACTGGTACGTAATTGTGGGTCAACTACTTTATTTGGCAGCTACAATGGCAGCTGTAATTCAATAGCTGAACCTTTTACTTCGATATTGGGAGTGAAAGCTGAGACCAGGCTAGTAGAAGTTCAACATCTATGACACATTCATTGGGTTGATAACCTTTGGTAGAAAGCAAGATAAGAATCCTAAGACATTTTTAAAGAAGGCATTTGGGAGAAAAAAAATTCATCCCACCTCAGTCTTTTACAGATTAAATCCATGTCGAAGTTCAATGTTCTGTTTCCTTAGGACTTTTCAGTGTTCCCCTCCAAAAGTCATGATGATGTAGGGTATTCGGCTGTTTTAACTGGCAAAGCATAAAGCAATGGCAGGATATGACAAGCTCAGCATCTGTTACACAGCTGACACATGCAGAAGACAGCCCCCTAAGGCAACTGGATTTCAGATAGGTTAGCCTTATGTCTCAGTCCCACCACTTTGAGTCTTTTTGGTTTTGTTCAGTTCAGTGCACAATTAAACCTCTGCTCTGAATTCACTCACTGGATTTGTGTTGAGTCATTGCTTCACTTTTGTTCCAACTCTTTCTTGGTTATACACACGTGTAGGATGAAAGAGCAGAACTGCATGCTTTTAGCCCAGTCATTGTGATATGTTTCAATGCTTTTGGAAAAGAGAAAACATTGGGAAAGCTTCTGGCGAAAATCAGAGCTTGGACATGCGAAGTTAGGGATTCTGGGAGTTGTTGATTTCCCAGAATACCTGACAATTGGCAAGGCAGCTGAGGCTCCTGGGAGTTGAAGTGCAAAAACCTGAAGGACTACAGTTTGGGAATAAAAGTTCTACACCTCTATGGCCTTTAATAACGTAAATAATGAACACATGCAGAAGTTATAGACAACAAATGACAAATTACTGCTATATTAATAACAATACCAAAATTAAATGAAAACCCATAAAATAAATTTCTCAAAATATCATAAGCAAATATTGATAAAACTAATAAATGCATTATAGTGCCACATAACACAGTTAACGTTAGTTGATCCCCCCTCCCCCCGAAACTTCACCTCAGTAATAATGTATTTTCCTCCAGACACACTACTTGCATTTGGGAGGTGAGAGAAAGAAGAAGGTAAACCAGGGAATTCAGAGGACATTCTGAGAAACAGCCAGAGCCTAGAAAAGATAGTTTGAAGGACTACAATTCCAAGAGGCATCTCACTCCCGGGGATAAAAGTCACTGGCCATGGTAACAGGGGATTGTGGTAGGTGTAGCTTCCTAGCTCTGGAACTTAGATGGCACCTAGGAGGAAGGGTTGGTGAAACAGAGACACACACACACACAATATCTAAACATTGCTTTTCTGGATTATACCTCCAGGAAAGCCCCAAGGAATAGAGCAGTGACCTTGCTAGGTGGGGGATTCTGGAAGCTGTGGTCCAAAAAAGGTAACTGTTCTTAACCCACACAATGCTGTGTTCAGAGTTACCAAAATATAATAACATAAATTGTCTGGCAAATGAAGTAAAGGAGTAGTTCTTTGGGACCTTCAAGACTCAGGAATGTTCCGTGACACAAACCCAACATTTGTTACTCTTAAATATCAACATCATCATCATCATTTATTATTTGATTAGTCACCCTCCACCAATGTGCTCTGGACAACTTACATAACATAAATATGCTGTTCTTTACTTTTGTAAATAGTTTTAATGTCCTTTGAGTCAGTTAAAATCAGGCACTTCTACTACACAAGAACTGAGCACCAGTCCCTTAGTACAGTACAAAGCAAAAAGGTAAAAAAGTTTGCTTGAGCAACCTTGAACTTTTAGTGGAACATGTGTAGCTCTCTCACAGCTCTTTCAATTCCAACTCCATACATTGTTATGCATCATCAAATATCTAAGACTAGTACTTACTGCCTTAGGTTACTTCATGAATACTAATCAACTGTCCTATGCATCAGCTCCAGCATTGACTATTGCTTTCCATCTTCATATAACTCTAATATTGATTGCTTGGCACTGTAAAGGAATTCCATTAGTGCCAGTTACTATAATAAATCACAGCCAACCAGCACTAATGCTGATTACAATTTTAGCTAATCTTCATTAGTCGTTCTTAGCATATAACTACAACCAGTAAATCATGACTACCCACTTGCTAGGAAGGCTGGAATGGCCCAGATAAGAATGTACAAGTTGGAGCTGGCATCAGTTATCGTTGTGCCTTATCACAGACCATCTGACTATCTCTGTTGTACACCATCATACAAGCATCACTAGTTTTTGATACACTGCTGGGGAGATCCCCAGTCTGGTTAAAACACAAAGGATTTAGAAGGTTAGATATGTCCATTCTCCAGACTACACGTGTTAATAAGTGGAAAGAAAGTGCTGCTTACCCTTTCGGCACTTGGTCTTCTCAGGGATCCATACGGTATTTTAAAGAAAAGTTTTCGGCTCCTGCTTGGAGTCACAGCTGCCTGTACCACCATAGTGCAGTGCGCAAAACTCTGTGTGTGTATGTGCAAGCGTGTGTGAGAAAGAGGAGGGAAAAGAGGGGGAGAAATGATCACCCCAGAGAGATTTCCTCTACAATGTTTTAAAGAGTTCCCTCTTTGCAAATATCAAATAGCTGATTTTTTTAAAGTCAAGACATGGCTTGTTTGAAGCAAAGGAAGGAAAGTGTGTGTGCGGGGGAGACTTCCCCATTCACAGCTTGTTTCAAGCAGTGTATCTTTAGCTCTGGTTTATGTTTCTCTTACAGAAAAAAAATGCATTGCTAGAGAGTTGGAGACGCTCAGCTTCTGGAGATACTGTTCCAAAAAATGTCAGCCTTGTTTCTTATAGCTACAGATGGTAACCAGGTCAGTTGTCTAATCAAAGCTATATCTGACGACTTTATACATGTCATCATGTGACCGTCAGCCCCTTGCTCTGGTTTGCTGTACAGCTGATCACACGCCTCTGTCCCCCCTCCAAAACAATATCTGGCGTATCACCATCTGGTGTGGAGATTAATGTTAAATCCCATGTTCAGATTTTACTTCCTTCCAGACATGAGAGAGCATAATAGCCTTGAAGCCATCAAGCTGGGGAAAAAGGAGGGTTCAGCCTGCTCAAGACAACAGAGGGGAAAGTACTATGAGTACATGCAAGAAAAGGAACTACATGAAACTGAAAACAAGAAACAGAAGTATGCTAAGACTGAGATATTTTAGTTTCCACAGGCACATACAAATATTATACAGTATTTATCAAATAAAGACATATACAGTGTACCCACACTTATTGCTGAGGTTATGTTCCAGGACCTCCTGGTCTTTGATATGTGGACTGGCCATAAGTGAAAAAACTTGAGGAATGTTTGCGCGGGCTTTTCAATGTTCAGCCTGGAGTAAGGGATGCTCTATTTATTTTAATATTTATACATTATTTTAGTAGTTATACACTATTTTAAGTCTTTATAAACTTAAAATAAAGTGATGGAAGGCCCTTCAAGGCTGGAGGAATGGAGGGAGGACTGGGGAAGGAAAGCGCCTTGGAGAGCGGCAGTGGCAAAACCCCACAAAATGGCGAAAATACCATGATATATATTTTAAATTAATATTTTTTGAAATCTGTGAAACAGTGATTCCACAATAAGCGTACCGCGAAGTAGTGAGGGAACACTGTAGTGCAGGGGTGGGCAATTACCGGCCCTCCAGGTGTTTTGGACTTCAACTCCCAGAAATCCTAACAGCTGGTAAACTGGCTAGGATTTCTGGGAGTTGAAGTCCAAAACACCTGGAGGGCCGGTAATTGCCCACCCCTGCTGTAGTGCAACAAGAGGGTAATACCCAATCTGTGGAAATGGCAAACTGAGCTACATGTATGACAGAGGTCTAATGTGCCAAAGAGACAAGTCCTCCCACAATTTCTCTGTGGTAGACAGTGCAGGTTGCATTTTCTTGGTAAGAAAACAACTCCCCCTCTCACTTACATTCTCCAGTACATGTAGGAATACAGAGCTCTCTTTTTGGATGGGGGAAGGGATGGAAGAAGGAGGAGATTTAGACCTAGGCAAGAACAGTTAGCACAAGACTGACACCAATTGAGCGAGTTAGTTGTTATTCTGTTACTTCTAGTCTTTAATTCTTAAAATGTGTCCAGTGATTTGGGATATGTGAGCAGGAAAACAAGAAACTGAACAAATATTTAATCAAACCATTTTTTTAAAAAATCCATAAATTGGTTTCAGTAATTTATGTATGAAATGCATACATCATTCTTGTATAGGGGAGAAGTATGGCACTCATAAGCCAAACATAATAAGTAGAAATCCTTAAGGCAGGGCAGACAAAGAAAAATATTGAAGACACCACATTTTAATTTTGGCTTGAAAGATGGGAACATTGGCATGGGGAGAGTGAAGGCAGGAAACAATCATTAAATAAGAAGGGAGGTGGGGGTCTCCAAATGGGGCAAATATATCAGTAGGTTTTGGTATTTATTGATGTACTATGAAGAAGTACTTCTTGGTTTTTTAATATTCCAAAAAAAGTATCTCTCACTTTTTTTTTAAATATATATGTTTTTAGCATTATTGTGCATTAGTAAAATGATACTTTGGCACTACAGCACTTATTTATTTAAAATTTTTGTACCCCGACCTTCTCACCTCTATAGAGGGACTCAGACCGGCTTACAGCAAAATTCAATGCTATACAATTTAAAAACCTATTACAACAATATATTAAAACATAAAGCTCCCAATACATACATACAAATCACATAGCCATTTAAAACAAATTCAACTTGATATATGAACGTGGTCACTCAATTAATACTATAATTAATCACAGTCTATTCTGGAAAAGCTTCATTTCAGATACAAGTCTTCATCTGCCTCCTGAAGGACAGCAGGGAGCTCGGAAGCTAATTGGCTCCTGTTAGTAATCTGGCTGCTGAGCGTTGGACTAATTGCAGCTTCCGAGCAGTCTTCAGAGGCAACCCCACGTAGAGAGAGTTACAGTAGTCTATTCGAGATGTAACCAGAGCATGGACTACCGTGGCCAAGTCAGACTTCCCAAGGTACGGGCGCAGCTGGCACACAAGCTTTGACTGTGCAAAAGCTCTCCCAGCCACCGCCGAGACCTGGGGTTCCAGGTTCAGCGATGAGTCCAGGATCACTCCCAGACAGCGAACCTGTGCCTTCAGGGGGAGTGTAACCCCTTCAAGCACAGGCTGTAACCCTATGCCCTGTTCGGCCTTACTGACCAGGAGTACTTACTCTATTAAAAAAACTGAAATAGAGAAAAGTGAATTTACCCTCCAAAAGATTACAAGCATCCCCCCTCTCCTTTCAGGATACAATTAGTAAACAGACATGGAGGGCAGAACAACTGGCATAAACTATCAGAACCCAAGAAGTTATACAGTATAAACATCTTCTCCAAAATGCAATTTTGTGGGCTCCTCTCGTTTCTCCAGTGCTATCCTATGGTATGCTTTTGGTTCAGTTAGAGTCAAAATATAGGATTTACTATTATCTGCATTTTTATCTCTCTCTCTCTCTCTCTCTCTCTCTCTCTCTCTCTCTCTGTGTGTGTGTGTGTGTGTGTGTGTGTAGGAATGTATCTCCAGTGGAGGTTATATATTTCTGTGCTGATTCTCCTATAAGAAAACTGAGTATAGAAACATAATTTGTTAATGATTTGTATTAGATTAGATTGGGTCCCCCCCCAGAACACAAATTTATTCCCTTCATTGCTTTATATAATTTTATAGTTGTTTTTTAATGATGTTTAATTGATTGACTGTTATTATATTGTTTTAACTGTTCCTATATATTTTATGATGTCTTGCATTGAATTTTGCTATTGTTCACTGCATTGAGTCACCCGAGGGCTGAGAAATTGTGGTATAGAAATGAAGCAAATAATAAATAAATAAATAGTTAGACATACAACATAAAAAACTGACACCTAAGGATGTGCTTTCTTATTCCAGAAATGGACAATTGCCCGCATGCTGTCTAGATCCATTTCATCAGATAATTTGGTAATTGCTAGCCAAGCCAATCGTATATTTTTTTCAGAAGAAAATGGAGTGCAGGAGGAAAAGAGAATAACCCACAGTGTCTTTTTGTATTTTCATTCCATATGATCAAGCTATACCATGTGTGTGCCATAATTGCTCACTCTTATGGTTAGAGGCTGCCAACTTTATTACATAATTTATATAAACCTGTGGCCCTACTACATCAAACACAGCTCAGTAGCCACTGCCAGGTATGGAGGTACAACCAGGACTTGGCAAATTCTGCCAAAACCTAGGGTGGTTATCAAGCAACTGGAATTACACCGCATATTATGAATGAGCCACACTCAAAATGGTGAGTCACTATTTGGCAATCCTGACCATTAGTGAAGAGGTCAGCTAGGAAGCAGACTAAATTTGCAGCCCTCAGATCACCCTCTGAAAAATAGGGTGGCTCCTGGGAATCCAGACATTGGCCATCTATGGCCAATCAAAATATCTACTTTAATCGAAAACCAAAAATATTTTTTCTGGTAAAAACTTGACAGAAAAAAACCCTAATATCCAAACATTCTATTTAAAACAAAGAAAAGGGGGGGAAAATAATCTGGCTAGCATAACTGCACACATATTAAAAGGCATTAAAGGAAAAAGCAGCAGCTTGATGTGGGAAATTCCAAATATTAAAACAAGCAGCCTTTGTTCATAATTAGTTCCATATGTTCCCTGCAAATTGAGTCAGTATATGCGTGTGAGAGTAAAGGAGGAAGGGAGGGAAAGCAAAGCCGGAAAAGAGGGAAATTGCTTCAGCATGACTGATTCCCATAGATTCTTTTAAAAGACTTGGTTTAGGGTTACATTGTTGGCCCTGAAAATGAAAACAGAGGTTTCTTGACTCTTTTAAAAATAATATATATCCTATGACATCTGCTTTTTTTAAAAAAATAAATAAATAAAGCACAGTATTCAGAGACAGATGTTGCTTCTTGCTGCATTAGGAAGGACTTTTGCATGGAAGATATTTTTTAAAATGTGCCCAATTGGTTGCACAAATAGAAGTGGAACAATAATAGAGACTGTGATTACATTCCCTTTCTCAAGCTACAGAAACCACTACCTCCTCTGATAAGCCGCTAATCATAGAATCATAGAGTTGGAAGAGATCTCATGGGTCATCCAGTCCAACCCCTGCCAAGAAAGCAGGAAAATTGCATTCAAAGCACCCTCGACAGATGGTCATCCACCCTCTGTTTAAAAGCCTCCAAAGAAGGAGCCTCCACCACACTCCAGCGCAGAGAGTTCCATTGCTGAATGGCTCTCACAGTCAGGAAGTTCTTCCTAATGTTCAGATGGAATCTCCTTTCTTGTGTCCTAGTCTCCAGGGCAGCAGAAAACAAGCTTGCTCCCTCTTCCCTATGACTTCCTTTCACATACTTATACATGGCTATTATGTCTCCTCTCAGTCTTCTCTTCTTCAGGCTAAACATGCCACTCCTCATAGGGCTTGTTCTCCAGACCCTTGATCATTTTAGTCGCCCTCCTCTGGACACATTCCAGCTTGTCAACATCTCCCCTCAATTGTGGTGCCCAGAATTGGACGGAATATTCCAGATGTGGTCTAACCAAGCAGGTATGTAGCCAGGGGGGGCTAAGGGGGCTTCAGCCCCCCCCCCCAAATTCTCAGGGTGGTCCGCGAAAAGGCCTTACTGGTACATTATTTAAACTGTTATATTTATTCATATCATGATCTGATCACCATGCTCATTATATCCCACATTAATGGGGTTATTGGGATAACAATACAAAAGGTTTGCTAGGGTAGACCCTCTTCCACCCAGTCTCAGCCCCCCCCCCGAACCAACTCAGCCCCCCCCCCCCCCGAATCAAAATCCTGGCTACGGCCCTGTAACCAAGGCAGAACAGAGGGGTAGCATGACTTCCCTGGATTTAGACACTAGACTCCTATTGATGCAGGCCAAAATCCCATTGGATTTTTTTGCCGCTGCATCACATTCTTGGCTCATGTTTAACTTGTTGTCCATGAGGACTTCAAGATCTTTTTCCACAAATAATCCTACCTAACGTGATACCTTTTCAAGGAGGAAAGAGAAAAAAAACCCAAATGGAGCTATCTCCCCCATGAATTGAAGACCACATAACAGAAACCTGGTGGACGGAGGAAAACAAATGGGACACAAAGATTCCAGGTTATAAACTGTTCAGGAAAGACAGGAGAGGGAAAAATGGTGGCGGTGTGGCCCTGTACATAAATGAGGAGCTAGAATCTCATGAATTAGAACTTCAAGAAATTTCAAACTCACCTACAGAAACATTGTGGGTAAAAATCCCAGGACAAAAAACTAATCTAGCACTAGGGATCTGCTATCGCCCTCCCAACCAAACTCCAGAGGCAGACTGCTATCTGGAAAATGAAGTTAAACAGGCCTCAAAAAGAAATACATTAGTCATAATGGGGGACTTCAACTATCCCCAAATAGATTGGCCAAATTCTTGTTCTACGCATGAAAGAGAGACAAGGTTCCTCGACATGCTAGCTGATTATTCCCTTGAGCAGATGGTCATGGAACCAACCAGGGGAAAGGGGATCCGGGACTTGGTGCTAACTAATGAACAAGATCTCGTTCAAGATGTCCTTGTAGCTGAGCCCATAGGTACCAGTGACCACAACACAATAACCTTCAACTTAAGTTTGGATAGCAAACTGTCAGTAAAAACTAACACAGAGACCTTAAATTTTCACAAAGGGAATTTCACCAAAATGAGAAAAATTGTAAAGAACAAACTAAAAGGAGCAGTAAAAAAATCAAATCCCTCCAAAATGCTTGGAAACTGTTTAAAAATACCTTAAAACAGGCCGAACTAAAATGCATTCCAATAAAAGAAAGAGGCATGGAAAGTCCAAAAGGACACCAGTATGGCTTACAAATGAAGTAAAAGATGTGATTGGAAAAAGAAAAACTCATTTAAGAAATGGAAGGCTCTTCCTACTGAGGAGAACAGAAAGGAACACAAGCTCTGGCAAACTAAATGCAAAGCAACAGTCAGGAAAGCCAAGAGAGATTTTGAGGCACACATAGCAAAGAATATTAAAAAAACAACAAAAACTTCTTTAAGTACATCAGAAGCAGGAACCCAACTAGAAAAGCAGTTGGGCCACTCGACGACAATGGCCAGAAAGGGAAAATCAGCGAAGACAAAGAGATTGCTGAGCGGCTAAATGACTTCTTTGCCTCCGTTTTCACACAGGAGGACAGACAACATATGCCTTCAGCTGAGTCAGTTTTTTCAGGGAGGGAATTAAAAGAATTAAAACAGATAGAGATAAACAAGGAGGATGTTCTCATATGCCTTACTAAACTAAATGTCAACAAATCACCAGGTCCAGACGGCATCCACCCCAGAGTTCTTAAGGAACTCAAGTGTGAAATTGCTGAACTTCTAGCTAAGATATATAACCTTTCTCTAAGATCAGGCACTGTACCCGAGGACTGGAGGGAGGCAAATGTAACACCGATCTTCAAGAAAGGATCCAGAGGTGATCCAGGAAATTATAGACCAGTCAGTTTAACCTCAGTTCCAGGCAAAATGATGGAAACCATTATTAAAGAAAAATTACTAGGCACATAGAAGAACAGGCATTGCTGAAAGAAAATCAACATGGTTTCTGCAAAGGCAAATCATGTCTTACTAACTTGTTAGAATTCTTTGAGGGTGTAAATAAACACATAGATAAAGGGGACCCAATTGATATTGTTTACCTTGACTTTCAAAAGGCTTTTGACAAAGTCCTCACCAAAGGCTCCTAAATAAGCTCTTCAGCCATGGAATCAGGGGACAGGTCTTGTCCTGGATTGGAACCTGGCTAAACTGTAGGAAACAAAGGGTGGTAATAAATGGACACTTCTCTGGGTGGAAAGAGGTGGGAAGTGGCGTACCCCAAGGTTCAGTTTTGGGTCCGTTACTTTTTAATTTATTCATTAATGATCTGGATGTAGGAGTGAATTCTGAGGTAGCAAAGTTTGCAGACGACACTAAATTGTTCAGGGTAGTTAAAAATGAAACTGATTGTAAAGAGCTCCAGAAAGATCTCTCGAAATTGAGTGAATGGGCAACAAAGTGGCAAATGCATTTTAACCTAAACAAGTGTAAAGTCATGCACATCGGGGCAAAGAACCCCAACTACACTTATCAACTGATGGGGTCAAAGCTTTCCGAGACAAACCAGGAAAGGGATCTTGGGGTCTTGGTGGACAGCTCAATGAAGATGTCAACCCAGTGCGCTGCAGCAGTGAAAAAAGCAAATTCTATGCTAGGCATGATCAGAAAGGGAATCGAAAATAGGTCAGCAAATGTTGTATTACCTCTCTACAAATCGATGGTAAGGCCACATTTGGAGTACTGTGTACAATTCTGGTCTCCGCACCTTAAGAAGGATATAACGGAACTGGAAAAGGTACAGAAAAGGGCAACAAGAATGATCCAAGGGATGGAGCGGCTCCCTTATGAAACCAGGTTGCAACGCCTTGGTCTTTTCAGCCTTGAAAGACGGCGTTTAAGAGGTGACTTGATCGAAGTGTATAAAATCATGCATGGGATAGAAAAGGTGAATAAAGAAAAATTATTTTCTTTGTCACAAAACACTAGGACTAGAGGGCACTCCCTGAAGCTCCAAGGTAGGAAAGTTAGGACTAATAAAGGGAAATATTTCTTCACCCAGAGGGTCATTGGGTTATGGAACTCACTTCCAGAAGAGGTTGTGACAGCTGTCAGCCTGAACAACTTCAAGGCAGGATTAGACAGATTCATGGATACCAAGTGTATCGGTAGTTACTGAAAAGGACATTCAAGTGCCACCTCGGAGTTGGTTGAGGTAGGCAGGATTTCCCTGGGTACTGGTTGTGGGGGTCGGGAGCAGGTCAGGGTTTTGCCCTCCCTTCTGCTCGAGATCCCCGTGTACAACTGGGGGCCACTGTGTGATACAGAATGCTGGACTAGATGGGCTGAGGTCCGATTCAGCATGGCTCTTCTTATGTTCTTATGTTCTTATGTTCACCTAAGTGAACTGACTAGAACAAACTGCATTGCTCTTGGCCAAGACAATTTTAGCATCCTATAACAGTATTAGATGGCAGGGGAGTATGTGTTGGGTGCACATGAAATTTTGACTCTATACATTTTTGTTTGTACGGTATATGTGTGTGTACTTCATTTTAATAATACAGTTCAGGCCTCCACATTCACTGGGATAGGGGCATAAAACCCCTGCAAAACTAAATTGAAAATAAAAACTACTTTTTTACCAGACAGAATATCTTTGATAGGTCCTTCAGTGTGAAACTATGGTGTGACCCTATGGTCAGCTTTTGCACTGGATGTAGAAATTTCTAGAGAGGACATTGTAACCAAATACACAAATAATCAAATCTGCAAAACCCAAAAGCACAAATGTGGGGGACCAATATATTATTATTATTACCACCATTACTATTGTTATTGTATTTTTAAGGTGTTCGCAGCCAGAATCACTGGTGGGTTGTGTGGTTTCAGGGCAGTATGGCAGTGTTCTAGCAGTATTTTTTCCTGACATTTCACCTGCATAAGCGAGCACTCCACGTTTAACTCCACATGCTTTACTACTATCAGATCATCTGTAAATGCCAGTCACAGATGTAGGTGAAACATCAGGAACAAATATTGTTAGAAAATTGCCATATAGCCCAGAAACCACACAATACACCATTATTTATTTATTTATTTCCAACATTTCTATCCCACCCTTCTCAACTCCTGAGAGGGGACTCAGGGCAACTTACAAACCAGGAACAATTCGATGCTGCAATATAATACAATATAAACAAAAATAACAACAGTTTAAAACAATAAATAAAGCATTAAATTAAAAACACGTTAAAAACATTGTCATCAACCATATAGCCAATTCCAGTCCAATTCAACTTCCAAAGTGTTGTCATGCTTGCTGTCCAAAGGCCTGATCTGAGAGCCATGATATAACCTTCGTCCTAAAAGAAAGGAAGGAAGAAGCCAACCTGATCTTGCTGGGGAGCAAGTTTCACAGGCGTGGGGTCACCGCCGAGAAGGCTCTGTCCCTCATTTCCGCCAAGCGCATTTGCGAGGCTGGCGGGACCAAGAGAAGGGTCTCTCCGGACAATCTTAAACTACAAGGTGGGATGTAGAGGGAGATACGTTCTGACAAGTAAGCTGGGTCAGAACCATATAGGGCTTTATAGACCAAGACCAGCACTTTGAATTGTGCTCTATAACTTATTTTCATGGTGCTGTTACAGTACTTATTATCATGTTTAACTACAGAATATTTCATTTATATAGTATGTGTGTGGTCATATGCATGCATTATATAGTACAGGGCTGTCCAACTTCTACCGGGCCCAGGGCCGGAATAGAGGTCACTGATGACCTCGGGGGCCGCTCAGCCCCGCCTCCAGGCCCCGTCCCCGGGCCCCGCCCCCAGCCCAGGCCCCACCCCCTCCTAAAGCTGTCATTCTCCCTCCTCCTCCTCCTGTTTCCCGGGCGCCATGGCGCCAGGGAAAGAGGAGGAAGAGGAGGAGGAGGGAGATTTCTCCCTCCTCCTCCTCCTCTCCCGGGCACCGCGGCTGTCCTGAGCGCCGCGGCGCCCGGGAAAGGCATGGCGCCCGGGAAAGAGGAGGAGGAGGGAGAGCATAAGGCGGCGCCAAGAGCAGCGCGTCACAGGCCTGGCGTGACGCGCTGCCCTTGGCGCCGCCTACTCCTTTCGGCGGCTCCCCGCCCTTCCTAGGAGGGGGTAGCCGCCGAAAAGAGCAGCGGCGCGCCAGGGCAGCGCGTCACGCCAGGCCTGTGACGCGCTGCCCCTTGGCCGCCTACTCCTCACTCGGCGGCTCCCCGCCCTTCCTAGGGAGGGGAGCCGCCAGGGGAGTAGGCGGCGCCAAGGGCAGTGCGTCACGCCAGGCCTGTGACGCGCTGCCCTTGGCGCCGCCTACTCCTTTTCGGCGCGGAGAGAGGGACGGAGGGCGGTGCAGGGAGGAGGAGCTAGCTCTCTTCCTCCTCCCTGCCCCGTCTCCCCCCTCCCCCGCCGCCATTTTTAAAAAATTTTTTAGATTTTTAAAAATTTTTTAAAAATGGCGGCTGGGGGCATAGCAGGGGCCGTGTCCAACAGGCTGGGGGGGGCCGGATCCGGCCCCAGGGCCGCCAGTTGGACAGCCCTGATATAGTATGTGTGTGGTCATATGCATGCATGCATACTTTAGAAGATATTGCTATAACTTTTGTACTCTGAATCATTCATTTTAATTAATGAGCAGCACAAAATGATTGCATTATATTTTTTGGATGGGGAAGAAGTTCAAATTTCCATGTTCTATTTACAAGGACTGAAATATGGATTTAGTGTGAATTGGCCTGTTACTTTAGGAGGGGCACCCTGTCAGCAGAACAATTGAATAGCAACCTTCCTTGCTATAAATTGAATGCAGCCTGAGGCTTAGATCAGGATTGGATTGACTGATCTTGTGCAGACATAAACACATACTCTTTCCTGTATAGATACTGGCCCACTGTGTGTGTGTGTAGATTTGTGGCTCAGAAGTTTTAGTGTCATAGAACATAAAAATGCTGTAAGTTGCTAAAATAACAGTTCTTTTTTCTCTCCTATCCCACTAATGAATCCCTCCAGTGTGTGTCGTTTGTTTATATACAAACCCAATGCCTTCAAATTTTCAAGCTTGGAATGTTAACTTAGGCCCCATTTACACTGACCATTTAATACAGTTTTAAACTGGTGTTGAAAAAAGTGGTTTCACCATGCAGATGGTTGGATATGAAATTTTGGAACCAGTTTGAGATTTGGGTGGTGATTACACAAACCACAGAGCACTGCTGCACTTTAAGAGTTTTCTTTTGCATGTTTTTGTGGGAGTTTGTTGTGTAACCACTGTGACGGCGCGGTGAGTGCCACCTACATAGAAAATCTTGTATTTGTAAAAAGTTTGCATTGTTAAAATGTGTTTTTGCAGCATGCACAGTTTGCAAGAGTTTTTTGGTTGCACCGATTGGTCCTTGGTTTCTGTCTATCATCGTTAGCAGAGACCAGTTGAGTTTGTTCCACCCCTTTTTTTCCAGGGATTTGGAGAACAGGCTACTTTCACATTTAATAGACCACCAGCACTCCTGCTGAGAGGGCATGTTTGAGCGTTTGCCAGACCAGGCCCTTGGTCAGGCTATCTTCCAGTACAGCTATCTGATTATCCTTGGGACTCATACAGAATGTTCAGCATATCGGAAGGCTGAGCGACCCTGAGGAGTCTCAAGCACCTTCAAACCAGTCATTTGGCATCCAGAGGAAGGTTTAGTGCCTTCAATTTAGGCCATCTGACTGGGACTTCGAGTGTCCCTACCTCGACGCCATAGAGGAAGAAAAGACTCGGAGAGCCATCTGGCTAAAGCTTCTGGACCAAAGCTGCAGATAAACTGTAAAGTAAGAACTTTCCTATGTTGTTTGTGGAATTAAGCAAAGAATCTGAGTGAAGTTAACTCCTAATCAACAATAAAACCTTTGAGTTAACAAGTGTCCAGTTTGGTCCTTGGGAGCCCCAAGCCTTTAAAGCAGTGGTTCTCAACCTTTCTAATGCCGTGACCTCTAAATATAGTTCCTCATGTTGTGGTGACCCCCAACCATATTTTCGTTACTACTTCATAACTGCTACTGCTATGCATTGTAAAGTAAATATCTGAAATGCAGGCTGTATTTTTCATTGTTACAAATTGAACATACTTAAATCATAGTGATTAAAAAACAATATGTTTGGGGGAGTATGGACAATGGTTGATGGGATTTGCAGCACCTTCAACTGATTCAGCTCTGATTTCCATGACCACTGAGACTCCCGCGAATTACAGACCTTGACCAAACCTGGCACACAGAACCACCATGACCAACAGAAAATACTGGAGAGGGTTGGGAAGAACTGACAGTGATTTATGGGAGATGTAGTTCACCTACATCTGGATAGCACTGTGAACCCAAACGACAATGGATCTGGACCAAGCTTGGCACAAATACTCAAAATGCCCAAATGTGAACACTAGTGGAGTAAAACAGACCCTGACATTTGGGAGCTGCAGTTGTGTGGATTTATAGTTCACCAAACATCAAAGAGCATTCTGAGGTCCTCCAATAATAGAATTGAACCAAATTTGGAATACACAACTCCCGTGACCAACAGAAAATACTGGAGGGGTTTTGGGGAAAACAGACCCTGACATTTGGGAGCTGCAGTTGTGTGGATTTATAGTTCACCAAATATCAAAAACCATTCTGAGGTCCACCAACAGTATAATTGAACCAAATTTGGAATACTCAATGCCCATGACCAACAAAAAATACTTGAGGACGGGGGGAAATAGACCCTGACATTTGGGAGTTGGAGTTGCTGCCATCAAAGAGCATTCTGAGCGTTACCTACAATTGAACTGCACCAAACTTAGAGGCCAACAGAAAATACTAGAGGGGATTGGGGAGGATTTATAACAGATGATGGGATTTGCAGTACAATCACTTCAGGTCTGTAATCAAAACCACCGAGAGGCCTCCTTCCTGGCTCCTAGATGAGTGCAGGCACAGCTGTCAGGAGAAGCACACCATCACCTGGTGCAGCCATGGCATCAGAGCCATCAGGTAGCCCCTTGATGCAGGCAGTACCCCAGTAGTGGCCTTCCCACCACATGCTTACACTTGCGGTGGCCCTCTTCCACCGCACATTTGCCAACACCTAGAGAGGGAAGAGCACATGGGGGAAGAGGGCCAATACAGGGTGCGTGCTCCCTGCATTGGCCCTGGACGTGTGTTACTTGCACCGGCACCGGTGCGCCCAGGGGCCAGTGGAGGGAACGTGCAGCCTGCATCAGCCTTCTTCCCCCATGCCCTTTTCAACACTGAAGAGCATTGGCAACTCCCGGCATTGGCAAATGGCAGGGCCATGAGGGCTAGCCCCCCGCCTGGCCCCCGCACCCTTCCCAGGTGGAAAGGGCACGGGGGCTGGGCAGAAAGGCTGCCCAAACAGTGGGACCATGAGGGGCAGCCCTCCGCCTGGCCCCCGCACCCTTCCCAGGTGGAAAGGGCATGGGGGCTGGGCAGAAAGGCTGCCCAAACAGTGGGACCATGAGGGGCAGCCCTCCACCTGGTCCCCACGCCCTTCTCAGCTGGAAAGGGGGCGGGGGATAGGCTGAAAGGCTGCCCAGGTTGAGAACCGCTACTTTAAAGGAAGGCAAAAAGCAATCCCCCGGTATAGTCAGTCAGTCAGTCACGTTTATTGAGTAACCGTCAGGTCATTTCAAATAAAAGCTCCAGCAGCAGAGTAGTATACAAAATAAGGATAAAATCAGTACCTAATGTACAAGGCAAACAATGTAACACATTAAAAACTAAACTTATTGCAATTGTCTTGCGTCAATGCATAGGAAGGGAAACTATTAGCATAGGATACTTAGGAGGCCCGGTGATCATTTGATGTGACGCTTATTACCGCTGTACCGCGGGCTGTTCCATGCCGCCTACTGGACCTCATCCCCGCACAGTTGACTCCAATAGACTCCATATACCGCTGTCTCTTTTTATATGCTTTAAATAGGTAAGCAGCTACCTTATACACCGTTTGAAGGTTAGAGTCTGAGAGGAGGAAGTTAATTTTAAAGGTAGAGGGCCAAAATGTCCTTTTGGATAGTAAATAGCTAAGGTATTTCTCCCTCTCCTCTGCATATATGGGACAGATCAACAAAATGTGGACTAGATCCTCGACTTCTGGTAGGCCGCAGACACAGACTCTGTCCCTATAGGGTGTGGCAGCATATCTGCCGGCCCTCACCATAGACTCGAATTGCTCGAATCTAGCTCTAGTTAGGGCAATCCTAAGGTGAGGTAGGAGCGGGCGAGCCAGATACGGGGCAGTAACAAAGTGGTTGGGTTGTTGGGCTAACCAGTGCATGGATTTGACCCTAGCCAAATGGGCTAGGTCATCTTGGGCACATATATCGAGTACCCTCTGCTTCACCCGGTTCATCATTGAAGTCACTCTGATGTTCGACGGATCCACCTGGAGCCCCTGTAGGTTGAGATATGTCATTATGGAGCCCCCATGTTTTCTGAGAGGGAACTCTGAATTGCTCCATCAGGCACAACTTGGGCAGTCTCGCATCTTCTAGATTGTTTACCTTGCACCAGTAGTTAATGGCTCTAATTTTTGCTAGGCCTGAGATTTGGTGTCTGCCTAATTCGGACCTGACTGCCGCTGCGGGGGTGCAATTATTCACCCCAGAATCCGCCTAAAAAAGTTAGTCTGGGTGCGCTCAATAGGGGTGACATTGGTCAGGCCCCAAATTTCTGCGCCATACAACAAGAGAGGCAAAACCTTGGCGGCATAGACTTTGAGAATTGGCAGAAGGGATCCCGGGTAGTGGCGGTTAATTAACCTGGTAAGCTGAGAAAGCCTGAGGTTAGCCTTGATGGAAAGTGCATGCATATGATCCACCCATGACCCGTTAGCAGAGAAGGTGACCCCAAGGTAAGTATACTTTTTAACTTGTTCGATTGCCTCTGTCCAAGAGACCACTTGTGCTTCCTGTCTCTCCTAGCAAATCTCATCACTTTTGATTTGTTTTTGTTGATTGTCAGGTCATTTGCAATGGCGTATGTGTTGAGTTTCCTCAACGCCCTTCTCAAGCCTACCTGGGAGAAAGCAATGATGACAAGATCATCCACGTAAAGAAGGGTATTGAGAGGGCTAGGCCCTATTTTGGGCCTATGGAGGGAATTCTCATTTAGGAAGTCAGGAAGGTCACTAATAAATAAGTTAAACAATATAGGTGCTAAAATGCAACCTTGTCTGACTCCTTAGCTATTTTAACTTTGTTGGTGAGCACGCGTTTTGCGCCTGTTCTAATCTGGATGACATTATCGGAGTGGAGGTTCTGAATCAGGGCTAGTAGTCTGCGATCGATCCCCCGGGATTCCAATTTTTCCCAGAGAATGTCTCTGTTAATGCTGTCAAACGCAGCTGAGAAGTCAATAAAGGCTGCGAAGAGTGGTCTGCCCTTATGTAAGGATTGAGTCACTAGGTGATTTAGGACTAAACAGTTGTCCATGGGGATCTTCCTTTCCTGAACCCTGCAAGCTCTTCCGGCAGTAGCTTGTTAGTAAGGACCCAGGTCTCAATCCTGTCCAAAGAATCGGGGGAGAATATTTTTGCAGTGATATCAATGAGGCTGATAGGACGGTAGTTCTTGGGATCTTTTTGTTACCTTTTTTATGTATCGGGACTATTATTGCCATTTTCCAACCTGTGGGAATGCACAGAGTTTTGACAATGTGCGAGCAAAGTCCCGCCAATAAAGTGGCCCACCACTGTATCCTGTCCTTGAAGAGCTCCCGGGAAGAAAATCCTCCCAGGGGCTTTTCCTGGTTTTAATCTCTGGATTATGGATTTAATTTCCGCGGGGGAAATTTGGGGCCATTCAGGGAGTTCTTGTGGGAGCGGCCTATCTTGGGAGTTACTGTGGCTAGCTGGAGGTTTAGTGAACAATTGCTGGAAATACTGTTCCCATACTTCAGGTGGAATAAGATTGTCAGCCATAGATTTGTTCTCATTGAGTATTCCCTTCACTTGGTTCCAGAAAATTACCGTAGAACTATATTTTGCCGAGTTTTCTAGCTCCCTCCAAACGGAGACGTCATATAGCTTCTTTTTGAGCTTCACTGTTTGTTTATAATGCCTCCTCAAGGAGAGCATCTGAGAGTGAAATTCTGGGGCAAGGTTGGATTTAGATATCCTAAGCCATTTCCTGAGTCTTTTCCGGAGGTCCTGGCACTCTTGGTCAAACCAGCTCCGGGAAGACCACGTCCTTGCCTTTTACTAGGCATCCATAGCCCGGGTGCAACGGCACAACCACTGTAATTTGACCTGCATTAAATGGTTGCTGTAGTGGAGTCTTAGTTTCAAAATGTGAGTAGGTTGAGTTCTGGAATGTGTGGCACAAACAGAAATGAAATACTGTGTTGTGGAAACCATGGATTTCAGTTTCTAGAGAGGTAGCCAAATTAATTCATTGTAATAAAAGCAACAAACAATCCTGTGGCATCTTAAATATTTAAATATTAAATGCTTATAATGGCATAAATGTAGGTGAACTTCCAATACATTAGATCAGGTCTACACAATATGCAGCTCATGGGCCAAATGCAGCCCTCACAAGGATTTGGTGCAGCCAACAAAGGCTTTGAACCTAAACCTTTGACAGGGAGGTCGCATGGCATGCTACAACAGAGTAGCCATCAGAACTCATAATTCTTCCCTCCAGGTGTTTTACCTTTACACATTGCCTTTCTGTGTGCACCAGTTACCAAGCAAACCCGTGAGAAAGGGGAAATCAGCAGTAGATCCAGTCTGGATACTGGAAGTGCTGGTCTCAGTTAGAAATTCGACCTGTGAAGCGCACCATCACCTGGTGGGAGGTGGAATGAAATTTTATGGGGCATTGGACACTTATTTAGGGAGGTTGGAATCTTGGGCTCCAGATTATGTTAAAATGTAACATTAGATTGGCCATTTTAGAGGGAGAGTGAGACAGTATAGAAAAGGGGCCTTGGTTATTGCCTCTGACACTCTTCCTTTCTTTTTGCCACTGTTGTCTCCTCATCCATCAGGAAAAACCACCAACTCCCTGCTGTTCATTGTTGTGGGGTCTTCATAGCAAAGCTAAGCTTCTCCCTCAGGAATGAGGGAAATGAATGGTGTAGAGTTAGCAGTTTTTATCTCCATAGGGGAAGGAGATGACAAAGGTAACCCAGAGGCAAAGAGAAAGGAAGAGCAGCATAGGAGACCATACTCTCTTGCAACTCTTGCATAACTTCTACATATGTCATTAATCGGGTGCTGCCCTATGGGTTGCACGAAGCCAGAAATGTACAGGAAAATCAGCCCTGAGACAAACTCTGGAGGTGATAGTATCATAATGTGGGAATACTTTTCCTTAGGAGAGATTGGGAAACTGCACTGAAGATAAGATAACAGCAATTCTAGATTTAAAAATAAACCTATTTCAGACAGCAAGAGGGTGGAGAAGAGGTTCATACTGAATACTCTAAACACAGTTAAAATAATATAGTTGCACTTTAAAAGCAAGAACCTGAATGTTTTAGAGTAGCCCAAAGTCTGAAACTCAAGACCTGAAAGAAGCTATTCATCAATAGAGAAAAATATGAGTACCAGTATATATTTTTCATAGAATAATTCCTTCACAATATTTTGTTATGCTGGAATATAGTGGGCCTTTGGTTTTATATTGGGGTTTGGTTCTAGGACACCCTTTGGATGCCAAAATCTGAGGATGCTCATGTCTCATGATATACAATTATATTCCTTGTATAAAATGTCAAATTGGTGTTCCTTGTATAAAATGGCAAAATCAAGGTTTGCTTTTTGGATAGTTGAATGCATGGATGCAGAAATCTGTGGATATGGAGGGTTGGAGAACACTGAAGAGGAATATTTGTTTCTCTTGCAGCAGGGAAGAAACTATTATTTGTCCGCAAAATAGTTGAGGGTTTATGTTCCTGAGTATTTTGTACACATTAAGTTGTAACCATGATAATCACATCCATTTCCATTCCAGGCTGCAACACTACAAAATGTAGAAATGTCAGAGGAGAAGGACTACTTCTGGAAGACACTGTAGTTCTTTCCAGGCCTGTTAAACAATATTCAGGCAGTTTTCGAACCTGGGACCTTTCGCATGCAAATCATATCCTCTGCCACTGAGCTGCAGTTCTCCTGTTAGTGTGCAGAAGAATACCTAGATAATTACCCAGATTATTGCTTCTAATTGGAAGCCACCCAATTAGAAGCACCAGCATTCCCAGTGGCATCTCCTACTTCTGTCATATTTACACCGTGTCACTGAGATAAGTGGATAAGTGCACAGCCCACATTGTCCATGATATGACTATCACACTATGTTCAGTTTCCTGAGAAAAGCTATCTTGATCTAGAATGAAATTTGGATGCAGCCCATCACTTGTTGGCACATCACAGAGGAAGAAATTCAAAGGGATGTGACAGATCACTTTTAATTCACCTTCCAAATTACAAATTGAAAACAAAGGGGACGACAGTCCCATAGCATAGCACAATGTTAGGTTAACAGGCAGAGAAAGGCCTGTCTCTCATATTCACTTGCATTGTCCATCATTCAACCACCCATGTGCAGACCTGCCACTTGTAGTCTATTCCTCCACATAGTACAGTTTGATTGCTTAGAAAGATCCATTGACTCCATGCCTGCCATTCAGACTAAATGCATGCCATTTCCGCTTACAGGATGTCCCTTTTTCTGTATTGTTGCCCAAGGCAATGCAGTTGCCTTGCCAGGTGCGTCAGTTGCCTATTCTGCATGTTTTTCATTTGGATCTATAACTGTCTCAGAACCTTTCCTAATCCTGACTGTACTTCTCCAATTGACAACAGCAAGAAGTTAACTTGTAGTTCATTAGTGTTAGTGGAGAAAGATTTGGAAATAGTGTGGAGTTTCATATAAACAGCTGTTTGCAGGAAGTCATTTGTATGGGCAACACTAACTTTCATGAGTCCTGCAAAACCCATCAACTACACAGCATATATTTTAGTGTCATTTGCAGACTCCCTCCCATTAACAATTTATGTGTATACAGGCTATTTCTCTTAAGAATTCGTAAGAATAAAATACCCCAGAGGTCTAGTATCCAAATGCTCCTCCCCATCCATTTATATTTGTCGCTATGAAATCTCCCAAATCCCTGGAAATCTCAACAAATCTTGGTTTCTGTATATTGTGACAGTTATTTTAAAACACAGGGAGATATAAGAGTAGAAATTTAGAATTCATTGTGTGGTACAGAATGGTCAGGAATTGAATTTTTAGTCTTGTTTTAGTTTAAGAACATAAAACTAGCTTTGCTGGAACAGGAGTAGATCAAGTTAATTTACAGTTTGGGATGGAATTGGGACAGAAGTGGGGTGAGACCAAGGGTCCTTCCACACCACCATATAACAGTTCCAGAAAATGTGGAATATCAAGGCAGAAAATGACGCATAACCCATATCTGCTTTGGAAGTAATTTGTTATGCTCACTATAATGAAATATTCAGTAACAATGCTTCTATGAACCTCCCAACACATGTAAAACCCTAAAGGTATGTTGTAAACTTCCTGTTTGCTATTTCTTATATTAGAATGATTTCTAAATGTAACAGCTTGAAGCACATAACCTCGCTGCCCCCTCTCAGTAGCTGCCGGCAAGGAGTAAGTTAAAAGGAGGGCAGGAGACTTTGGCTCTTCCAGAGTGGAAGGTGCAGCCTACAAACCAGCACTCTTCAGTAGCAGCTACACTTCGGTGCCCCTCCCCATCCTCAGTCTACTGGCAAGTGATAGCTCACACCCGACTTGTGTCACCAGAACTGATAACATCTATGTTCCTCTGGACTTTTACAAAACTGATCAGTAGCCTACTACCATCATCAGATAAGACTCTTCCTCCGCCAGCCCCAAGGACCCCATCCCCTAAGAAGGCCCAGGACATGTTTTGTTTTCACCCTTCCCATTTTGTATTCAATCTGTACCTAAATAACTTTGTGCCTGGTGAGATGGGGGGGGCAGGAGCAGGGGTATAAAAGGGCTGAAACACTATGGAGACAGAGGGGGAGGGATAATATGTTTCATGCTTATATCTCTGCTTGATGTTTTTATAAATTTAATTGTTATTTTCTACAGTTATATGTTATTGATTTGGATATGTGATATTTTAATATATATGTGAGGCATTGATTTTGCTATTATGTTTGTAAACCGTTTTGATTCCCCCGAGGGGTGAGAAAAGCAGTATAGAAATGCAGTTAATAAATAAATAAATAATTAATAAATAAATAAACATGCTAATTCACTGTAAAAAGATGTGTGTGGAGTTGCAGAAATACCCATTTTTAAATCATTTCTCTTTCCTATGAATTTAAACTAGCCATTGCTGCATGAGACTTAATTAGGAATTGATAGGACACTTAATTTTCGGTTTCCACTCTTTATAAGTTTAGAGTTTACCGAAGAATGTGGTAGGAAAGTTAGATGTATCAGATATTGCTAAGAAAATTGTTGGGTGGTACTTTTTCCTGGATTGATCCATCTGGAGCCTTTTCACACTACACAGTTATAGTGCTATGATTCTATTTTGACCACCATGGTTCCATACTGTGGAATGCTGGGATTTGTAGTCTGGGGGCGGGACAGATTCCGAAGCCCAGGATTCCATAGGATGCAGCCACTGGAGTTAAAGCAGAATAATCGTGTTATAACTATGCAGTGTGAAAGAGCCATGGGGATTTTGGGTATTTAAAATATTGTTAAAATATTGTGCTTTTTCCTGTTTGAGGGTGGTATTTCCTAAAAGGAAAAAGCCAATAGGATTTTGGACTGCATAAAAAAGGAGTCTAGTATCTACATCAAGGGAACTACCACCTATAAGAACGCCCACTCTTTAACATCATTACAACTATTTAAAATGGGGGGAATCTGACAGTTCCCATCCTACCTTCAAATAAGTACCTTTAACTGTTTCTGTGTGAATTAGGAGCTCTGAAGACAATCGCTCCCCGACTAGAAAAACATCAGTTTCTAAAACCTTTAGAAACAATTTAAAGGTGGAGATTTATGAGGAATGGCCTGAAGTAGTCTTGCATCATTTGATGGTCTCTGTGGGATTCTGGCTTTAAAATATTTTTAAAGTGTGAAGAAATGGGGGGAACTCTGCATCTGATGAGATCCTAAGACTCAGAGCAATGGATTCAAATTACAGGAAAGGAGATTCCACCTGAACATTAGGAAGACCTTCCTGACTGTAATAGCTGTTCAACAGTGGAACTCTCTGCTTCGGAGTGTGGTGTAAGCTTCTTCTTTGAAGGTTTTTAAATAGAGGCTGGATGGCAATCTGTCAGGGGTGCTTTCATTGTGTCTTCCCTGCATGGCAAAGGGTTGGACTGGATAGCCCATGTGGTCTGTTCCAACTCTAGGATTCTATGATCAAGCAGCAACAACAGCAGTAGCAGAAGTTCAACAGATCAGAAGCTTCTAGTGTAGCAGTAGGGTGATAGAGCTTAAGCAATTCAGGACCAGAGTCAAGCTTAAAAAATTATACAACACTTTATTCAAATAATTATGTATCTAGAAAGGAAAATGTAACAGGGCCTAGTAGCTATCTAATAGGCCTGGGCAATCATGGTTCTAAAGTATTTACAAAACTAAAGTTCTGATGGTGAAAACTAGGTGGCACTGGTGTGGCAATGTTGCTAAACTGGTGCATTTCAGAACTCTTAACAAAGAGTTCTGGGACAATGTTTGCTAAAATTCTGTGACTGGTGAACATTTCAGAACTCTTAACAAAGACCTTGAAACTGGAACGATGCACAAAGGAAAACCAGCGGTTCAAGGAGATGAGGGAGAAAATGCAGATAAAAATAAAACTTCATTATTATTTCATTATTGGCAATTTTAAAGACAGAACCAATTAGGAACTGCCATTTATAACGAAATTTTCACCACCAGAACTTTAGTTTTGTAAGTACTTTAGAACCATTTAGAACCATAATTGGCCAGGCCTACTATCTAACTCACAGGAGACATGTTGTCTCTTTCTCCGTGCTCATTAGAGAAGAACTCAGGGTCTTGTCATGTGCCCAGAAAAAGAGGTGTGTCTTTGAGAAGAATCTCTCTAACAA
This sequence comes from Anolis apletophallus, assembly GCA_030556195.1. NCBI lineage: Eukaryota > Metazoa > Chordata > Lepidosauria > Squamata > Anolidae > Anolis > Anolis apletophallus. The sequence goes on along the minus strand of JARBWK010000009.1, from coordinate 44,687,498 downwards.
GCAAAATGAGAGAATAGAGAGACAGGCAGATAGAGAGGCCCATGGTAGAAGGGCTTTCCCGCACCAGCTAACTCATCTGACTATTCTAAATCCTTGATGAGGATCACAAGGTGGTAAGGATTGAGTCTCACTTATCATTTTGGAGACCAGAACTGCTTGGTATTCTGGATTTTAATTTTTTTTAATCCCTGTATTTGCATATGAGTTATTTTGGAGATGCACCCAAGTCTGAATATGAAGTCTGTTTATGTTTTATATATAACTTATTCAGATAGCTTGGAGGAAATTTTATACACAATATTTTAAAAATAATTTTGTGGATGCAATTTTGTGTATGTACACTGAACCATCAGAAAGCAAATATGCCATCTTTCATTCATTTGTTCATTCAATTTAATATTTGTTAATTGCCCTCCATCCCAGATGTTCCAGGTGATTTACATAAAGATACAGCATTAAAACAGACAAGTATTAAAATCAGAATTATAAAACCAAGCCAACTGGATGCCTCAGTTTACTTAAGGTTACTCAGTTTACTCAGCCAGCCAACTGGATGCCTCAGTTTACTTAAGGTTAGGACTGACCTGACACAGCATTTTGTACTGACTGACTGGTGGTGGTTCTCTGTAGTTGACGGCAGGAGTCTCTGTCCTACCTGAAGATGCTGGTAATTTATACATGTCCCCTTAAAGAATTACAATGAAGCTTCTGGATCTGGTTACAACCATCCCAGGAGTCTGGTTCTCTGCAATCCCTATTCCCCAGATCACATTCTGTCTACTGTACTCAATCTACCACTTCAAGCCTAGCAACTGATTCTAGAGTTCAAGTAACAGAGAATTTCAACATTTTAATTTCACAGGGTTAGATTCCTTGATGATACTCTCAGAACAGCTCTCCCCAGATGAGCCCAAACCTCTCATAGTTAAGTGAAAATATTGTGGTTTTTTTCCCAAGGGAGGCAGGGGTAACAGTTAGACCTTTCCATTATGTATGATTTGTGACTGCACAAAGTACCAACTGGCTCCCTTCTGTTCCATTAGCAGGTCCCAGCAGCTCTGCCAAACTGAGGAATCTATTGCTTCCCATATAGGTTAATGGCTCACTTTACATTTTGTGAAAGCCTTATATTATTGCATGTTTCATTAAGACTGATGTCATGTTCTAAACCCAAAAGATCAGTGGGGAATGCCAGGATATCTAGTGTTCAATGAGTAATGAGACCTGCTTTCAAGAAAATACTATTGTCTCTTTCTCCTCTCTCCAGGAGTGTGGATTTTTGTGCCTGGTATTGATCTGACGAGTTTATGAAGTAGAGAAGCGAGCATACATATTTGCTAATCACAACAATAAATGGATAACAAAGCATGCCCCCAACTCAAATAATATTGGTGATTAGCAATGTATATTTTGGTCTGCTTTGGTGGGCAAAGGCAAGTCAGGGGGACATTATTTCCAGGATCAGCACCTTGAACAGGTGCTGGCACAGTGGTATTTGTCTTGAATTCTCCATAATTTCGCCTTCTGTCCTGACACTTCAGGTAGAATTAGATAGCAGATTGAGCCATCCTTTAAATTTCTCACAATGCTTTTGACATAGTTCTGGAGCACTACGGGGAATCTGAAGAATGCTTATATCTAGCCCATAGTGCTTGGAGTACTGCTACCCTAGCAATCTCAGTTTGTCAATAGACATTGACAAGTGGGTGGGGACTCACCAGAGGAAAATGCACCCAGAGCCTTCTCAATCCTGGAGCCTGTCCTGATTCACATTTTAACTTTTTTTATTATTTTAAAATAAGGAAATGCTCTTTAAGAGAAATCGGTAGTGGTGCTATTGTAACTACCAGCATTTCATGATATTCCATGGCTTTCCCAACTGGGATTATTAAAAGCCAAGCTCGCTTCCCCCCTTCCCCAGTTTCAGTAAACTCTCGCTGCTTCTCTTAATTCCCCTATTTCCATTTTGGATTTTACTCTTCCTTATGTGTTTTGGCTGTGGTTTGGCCACTCCTGCTGAATTCTCTGTTCAACAAGTACTGCTGACAGCTAAGTGATGACAGTAAATTCTGCCTTCCCCTGTCTTATGCTTTTCTTTTTATCTCATCTCACAGCAGCCACAGAAGCCAACAAAGCTTTTGAATGTCCTTTTGGAACAAAGGCAAATGAAGTGTCAATACAGTAACAGCTGTTTTGGAGATAGTATGGTGCCAATGCTATAACATTAACATGTCCTTAGAGGAAACTGCTGATAATGTGAGGCTAGTATATGTTTGCCATTTTGCGGAGAAAGGGGAGTAGGTGTGTTGGGAGGAAAGAAGTATGAGTATTACAACTGTCAGTCAAATCCAGATATAGTTTTCCACTCCAGAGATTTTAGCAATTCAGCATGTGGGTGGTTGATTAAAATGCAGCTATATGAGTTCTAATCAATGTGGTAAGTTGCCAGTGGTAGACCAGTTGCGTTCTTATTGTTTGTGTTGGAATGGTTGAAACAGCAAAAGCAACGTGGGAAGCCATCTCAGCCTCTTGGCTCGTCTGTGCTTCAAACAGGCTCTACCATGCATCAGATCACAAACAGTACAGAAATGTGTTTTAAATGCCCATTATTGCTTTTGTTGTTTGTCTTGTTTTGCTATTTCATTAGTTCCGTATTTTACATCAATATATCTGCAAGAGTTGTTTTCATTCTGTATAGAGCCGAGGCTCAACTTTTCATCCCTGAAATACGTAAAATTGGACATACTGTATTTTTCAATATCACCCACAGCTCTGTTTAGTTTTTTCTTCATCTGCAGTCCCATTTTCTCCACATGTAGGGAGCAATAATGGTGGTAAGGAACATAGGGAGTTGAGGTTAGCACATGTCCACTGTGTCTAAGGTCCAAGCTGTTTTTTTAAAGGCTAGTTGTATTTGATACTCAGTATGGTGTGTGGCACAGTGGTTGATTTGATGGACTAAGACAAGAATTTGAATCCTTGCTCAACCATGGAAACACATGGGATTACCTTGAGCAACTCTTGCCAATAAAACTTCATAGTAGGGGTGCCATAAGTTGGAAACAATCAGAAGGCACACAACATAAGTTGAAATTAAGATTAAAACCCCAGATTTCATCAAAATATCAATCTTTAGGTTTACAATGAAGTCAGTAAACTCCCACAAAAATAACAAATTATTAGGAGCAGGCTTATATGAATTTTCTCTGGCCCTTGAATCCTCAGCAGTGGCTCTTTCTCTGAGTTCTGTTATTTTCACAGAGACATGACTGGTGGAGACACAAAACAGGGCCTTCTTCATAACTGCTCTGGAAGTCCCTTTCTAGAGAAGCTAGAATGACTTGGAGTCCTTTCGTAACCAAATAAATACATTTCTTCCTACAGGCTTTCAAAAACAGAAGGCTTGGAACAGATAGAACTTTTAAGAGAGTGTCATGAGTCCTAGTTCCAGGAAAAAAGCACAAAATAAATAGTTAATAATAACAACAGGGCAAATTCCTTTCTTTCCTCTATTCTCTTTCTCTGTTTCCTTTCTCAAGTTAAAAAGGATGGAGTGACTGGTTCTACTAGTATGAATCCCCTCTTCTTTGTCAATCAGAAGTAGATTGATTGTTGGCAATTCACTTCTGAAATGAGGTCATGGGCTGTGTGAATGAAACTGGGCTTCAGACTGGTCGCACTATGAGCGACCACTGAAAACATAGACTTGTGGTTCAAATTCTGGTTACTGTTGACATTGTCAGTGTAAATGAGTTTTATCAGGAATGTGATCAATTGGGCTTCAGAAACCTTCAAAATTCTGCACCTGGATCTGACTTGCAGAGATACAATTTTGTTATAATTGTTGCTTAGTGTAAATCCATCAATATGATTTATGTCCTGCTAAAGGGAAGAAAATGCAAATTTAAGAATCGCTATCTCTATCTGAACCTTATATTAGCTTTCTTATAAGCCTGGTGGGATTTTAAGGCCATAGAATTCTATTTTGCCATGGTATATAAGTGCTTGTTCCAGTTTGGAACAAAAAAACGGAGGCGCATTAAGAGCCATGCCTCGAGAATGCATCATTCCACTTTTAAAGCAATTCCACTGATACAGATAAAGATGTATGGGAAAGGAAGGTTCAGGGGGATCAGTCCCAGGTGACGTCCTGTTACCCAATACAATATCCACCTTCAGTATTCAATTCCAGCTGAATGGCCAGATGCTCATCTAAATATAAGGTTTCATGCTGACGGCAAAATGCTTAACAGTCTTTTAATGATTGTAAATGAAAATGCATCTTACATTCCCTTTAATGTAATGTAGTTTCTTTTAAAAATATGTTTATATACATAAAGGATATGTTTATGTAAATAGAAAAGCATCGTTTTTAGTGTCTCTTTGTAGAACAAATGAGGAGAAGCCAATTGTACACAGCAGTGGGTGATAACATGTTCAAAGTATGGTGCTATACTGGTATGATTATTATTTGTGCTAGAATGACAGAGCAGAGACTAGAAGTAGTTTTAATTATGCACATTAGAATGGATACTAAAGGAGGAACAATGTGTTGCTGAAGTCATAGAGGCCAGTTGCTTTAGATACTTACAGAGACATAGCTGTTCAAAGAACAAGCTGTTGTGAACCAAGCTGATATCTTAGTTGTTACAAAGCAGGGGGTTCCACCAAAGTGGAAACAGCATTGCATAGTCAACTGAGCACTCTGCCAAGCAAAAATGTGTGATGATTGCAGGCACAGCATGGCTACGTCAGAGTCACTGCCCACTCCTACTGACTTGGCTGGACTCCACGGTGATTAAGAAGAGACCTTTATGAGGATATACACCTCTCCAATGCTAAAACAGCTTTGTTATCCCGTATTTTTTGTTTAAAAAAGCTACACATAGAAACAGTTCCATAATTTCCATCTATAATCCTGAAACTGTTATTAACATTAAAATCAAATATGTACCAATACTACTTTTCTTGAATAATGTTTCTCTGTATCACATCAAAAACTACTGAGCAATGTATCTGAATCTCCTACCACTTGTGTTTCTACATATGAATAGCACTGAAAGTACTACGGTAGATACTGAGTTAGTAAGACAATAAGAATAGCAGCAGTAGATTCTGTTTCCAAAAATTGCCACAGCCAAAGGAAATAGTTGTTAGCAACTGAACCAGAGATCACATGGGAATTTGATGCTGAATATGTATAATTCCTTTTGTCACCTAGAACATTTGCATATATTTTCCTGTATACCATTCATTAGTTGAACTTAAACTGACACATAAGATGATGAGTACAACGACAACATTATTATTTGTGTTATTATAGTGACTTCAAGTTGTCCTGACTTATGGCAAACCTAAGGTAGGTTTTTTTGGAGGAGCAAAATTTGTTCAGAAGAAGACAGTAACAGAACAATCTCATGATACAAAAAAGAGAAAAAGGGGGGGGGGACATTGACACCAGTTCTTAGTTATAAATTTCCTAATGATGAACTGGAATAAAAGAAGCTTAAGAAAAAAGAGCAAGAAGTGGATGGTCTTTCAGCAGATTAATGGTGCCTCTCTTCCTGCCAATATCTCAGTGGCAGTAATCAGATGATGGACAGCGAAAGAAGGATTCCAAAATGGGATTTAGTTTTGGAAATACTCAACTCAATGAATGTAGCGGCCTGGCCAAGTTAATTTATGATCATCTTCCCCAAAACTTCCTTACATCCAGTGCTTTCTATATCACCTTGAATTTGATCTCTTCAATTGATTCTAGGCCCCAATTGAAACAGTCCCTGAGAATGTATAACTGCATTGGCTCATGTTTATCACTCCCTCTTTCATTTCACCATGACTACCCTGACAATTCATTGATTGATACTCCTCCTCTATGTCATTTCACCACATCAAAGTTTAGACTGAAGTAGATATTCTTATGTTGCATTTATGAAACTCTGTCAGCACCTCATAAAATTAATGAACAAATAAAGGGAAAAAACCCCTAATATATACAAGCTTCATGTTAAGTGCATTGGCTTAGTCTCCCTGACTACAACCGAGTCAGCAGAGCCCTTTGTATGCATTCCCTGCTGCTTCCTTGAGATTTATAGAGCATCCCCCACAAATAAAAGCTCTCTATATACACTGGGACACATGATGTTTTCTGAATAATAGAGGGAAAGGTTAAAGAAAAAGGAAAGCAGTATAGAATTAGCAAAACTACAGACATCTACTTAAAGGATATGTAGGAAATGTTCATTTTTTATTCCTATTCATTCAGAGGGTCCAAAGTTGAGAGAGAGAAGCAATTGCAATCATGAGGAGTGGTGTTTGAAAATGGTAGACAGGAAAGAATGAAATTATGGGCTATTCTGCACAGTAAGAAAGGGCTGTATAGGAAAGCAAGGAGATAGGTCATTGATGTAGAACAATCAATTGAACAATTATGTATAAGGAATTCAAGAAGATGAATATAGTGAAGAAACAGATGTAACTGAAAGGGACAGCTGATGCAATCAATTTTAGTACAATTCTGTTGTGTGCATTTGAATGAAGACAGACAAGAAACAAGCTCATCACCTTTCTGCATCCAACCAGCAATCCAAATTACCTTTTAACACATGTCCCATCTACACTGCCATATAAAATCCAGATTATCTATTCCCGAACTGGATTATATGGCAGTGTATACTAATATAAGCCAGTTTAAAGCAGATAACCTGGCTATTATAGGGTAGTGTAGATGGGGCCTAAGTCATTTTGAATCAAGACAAACCAATCATAGATTTTTCTTTTCAAGATTTGTTGCAAGGGCCTTTGACTTTGCTTTCTTCTGAGGCAGAGAAAGTGCAACTTGCTCAAGGACACCCTCGTGGCTTTTCATAACTGGGTACGGATTCAAACTCTGGTCTCCAGAGTCATAGTCCAACACTCAAAACCACTAAATCCTACGGCTCTCACCTTAGTACAATTAGAGGGATATATTTGTGTGTGTGTGTGTGTGTGTGTGTGTGTGTACGAATGGACTAAATTCTGGTCCCAAATACCATGGGTAAATCTACGTCAGCTCTTTTGCTTGCTAGACTTAGTAACCTCTAATTAATTTTAGATTAAAGCAAAATAAATGCATATCAAAAGCTCCAATGCACCTGCTCCCTTTTGCTTAATCAACATCATACAAGCCACAACAGTCTTCTGATAGCTGGAAGCAAGGTTGAAACTAGTATGCCAGGTGCCTCCATCTCTCACTCACCTCTTTAAATGAAACCAAACACCTTTCCGACATCAAAGAATACCTCTTTCAAGCCTTGCTTTTGAATATAACTTGTTATGAAAGAAAAATCACATCTCAAACTGAACTGAAAAAAAAGTCATTGTTGAACTGTAATGAGGGGAAATCCACATAAAACTATTTCTCTTGCAGCACTAGCTGATTCAACCATATGGAAGAAATACAATCATTATGCCTTGCAGTATGATTTGCAACAAAAGTGTATTAGAGTCAAGTTTCCCCTAAAATGTACACATCACTGAAATTGCACAAATGTTATTTACAAAACTAATGCAAAACACACCCTGACTCCCAGTCACACCTTACTATGCTTACTAGAAATTAGCACAGATGATGGGGGTGGGGATTACTCTTAATAAACATTAATTTTTCTAAGCATTTTAAGCTCCCTGGCACCCTGACAGTGGAACAACACCAGTTACATCCCACTCTTTTTCTGTAACATCAGTACAATGTATTCCACCTTCCGATCTATTATATTTTCCCATGTTAAAAGGTTGAAACGTCTAGTTTACATATCCCTGCTGAAAGCAGCACCAACCCTATGTGTATGTGCCCCCTCCAAAAGGCATCACTATTCCTTTATACTCTCTAACCTGCAAACATAAAATTCCTCAAAAATAAAAATAGTTTGCTGCTTTTCAAACAATTAGCATATAGTTTTGACTAGAAAATCAGGGATTACTTACAAACACATCCATTAGCAGGTGCTCCAGTGTTGCTTCAAGGTCTTCTAGCTTGGCTGCTAATGTCATGGTGAATGCAAATATCAGCCCAATCCAAAAGTAGTAATATTAAATTCTTTACAGTCTGATTTAGTTGCCAAGTTGCTGGGGTGCAAGCCTTCTCCAATTAATTAAGTTGGACCCCCTAAACCACAAAATGCCCACTAAGTTTATTCCTACTCTGTGCAGAAGTAAAAAAAATCATAAACAGGAGTCTGAAGCTGTTGCCTTCTTCTCCCTCAAATAACTCCACAGTCAGAAGAACCACACAGCATCTGGGAAGTCCCAAGAGACGGGGAAAGAGACAGGCAGACTTCGTGAGAAAGTTTCACAGACACACAGGGTCCTTAGAGATGGGATGTGGAATGAAGTGTTTTTAACTGTGGCTGATATTTATAGGAGTAGCAGAATTTTGACTCCAGTCTGTTTCTCTGTTCATTTCTGACCTTTCAACAAATGGCTCAGTACAGTGGAGTCTATTGTGAAATGGGGGCAGCAAGTCTCACAGAAGCTGGCTATGACCAATGTCAGGCCAATTCACACAGCCACCACATCAATAGCTCTTTGTCAAAGGCCTATCAAACTCTACACTGTCTCTTGTTACTAGAAGAGAGCACAGATGACTGGGGTGGGGGTGGGGATGGACTCTTAATAGAACATTAATTTTTTCTAAGCATTTTATTAGCTCCCCTGGCCTGTTTGCGGCAAATCCTAAGGCCGAAAGGCAGTGGAACAACACGGATCACAGCAGTTACATCCCAGGTTGATTTGCCTCCTCTTTTTCTGTAACATCAGGTACAATGTATTCCACCTTCCGATCTATTATATTTTCCCATGTTAAAAGGTTGAAACGTCTATCTTAAGGGTAGTTACTGGAAGAGCCTTGAGGTAAATCAGGGCTGTCCAACTGGCGGCCCGGTGGCCGTACATGGCCCCCCAGCCTGCTGGACACGGCCCCCGCTATGCCCCCGGCCGCCATTTTAATTTTTTTTAAAAAAAATTTCTAATTTTTTTTAAAAAAAATTTTAAATTTTTTTTTTTAAAAATGGCGGCCGAGGGGGAGGGGGAGGCGGGGCAGGGGAGGAGGAAGTGAGCCAGCTCCTCCTGCCCGCCCCTCCATCCTCTCTCCGCGCCGCCGATGCAAACCGGATCGCATCGGCGCCGGTGAGAGAGGGACAAGGGGTGGTACAAGGAGGAGGAAGAGAGCTAGCTCCTCCTCCCTGCACCGCCCTCTTCTTCCCTCGCTGCCGCGATGCCTTGGAAGGGAGGGGGTGTCCCCCGGCGGCGCCTCCCTCCCTTGCAAGGCATTGCGGCAGCGGCTGAAGCCAGGCCCGGCTTCCGTGGCTGCCGCAATGCCTTGCAAGGGAGGGGAGGTCCCCCACAGCGCCTCTCTCCCTTCCAAGGCATCCCGGCAACAGCTGAAGCCGGCGAAACCGCCAGCTTCATCTGCGGCCAGGATGCCTTGGAAGGGAGGGGGTGCCCCGTGGCTCCTCCCTCTCTCCCAAAGCATCCCGGCAGCCGGGGGCGGGGCGGGGGGCGGCCGGCCCCCCAGGTCATCAGTGACCTGGAATCCGGTCCTTGGCCGGTTAGAAGTTGGACAGCACTGAGGTAAATTATAGTAGCATTTGTGTTCCTACTCTTTTGTCTTCTGCTTCATTCTTCACTGCAGTAACCCACCCTTTGAGCAAATCCTCTGCAATTCCTCACATTTGATGCGCATAACTAATAGGCTTGGGTGGGTCAGTCGGAATGCTTCTAAAATCGGAATAAATTTGGATTAAATTCATTTTTGAAGCGGTTTTGAAGCGATGTAAGCAACCCGGAAGTGAATTTGCCATTTTGAAGCCACCACCGCCATTTTCGGAAAGGAACTGGCGGGTTTCCCTTACCTGGCCTTCCCTTCCGTGAGGATTTCTTCCCTCCACGTGAGAACTGGGGCGAAAGCCACGTTAAATGGCAAGCAGATGGCACAGCCCTAGTCCCCCTTCTCCTTTGGGCTCGTATTTCCTGATACTGATGAGCTTGATTGCCATCCCGCACACACACGCCATCCCACAGCCAATGCCGAGCACCACAGGGCCAGCGCCGGTCTTGATCTGCCTTGGGGAGTAGATCAGGGTCCTCACCTTCTTCAACCTCCTATCCTCCTCTTCTGCTGCACTATCCTGGAGGAAGGGTCGGGGGTGCGCATGTTCATTTAATGCAGCTGTCATCCCAGTTCTCAGGCGGGGGGGAAAGAAATCCGAGCCAAACTGGGTGTTTAATGTGGCTTTTGCCGCAGTTCTCAGGCGGAGGGAAGAAATCTGCATCCAGACTGGGCGTTTAACCCAGTTTGGCACGGATTTATTCCCTCTGCCTGAGAACTGGGACGACAGCCACATTTAGTGACAAATAACTAGGGGTGCTGTTGTTTGCAGAAAGCATGTGTTTTTGGTGTCATGTTTTTTTAAAGCCAGGCAAGAGTATTTAACACAAATGAGGAAAACTAAATATTTGTTAGTGATGTGCCCTATAGCCAACAGGAATGCTGAGAGAGAATATAACTACATTTTAATAATCTTAAACTGCGACTTTACTTGGAAGAAAAGCCCAGCAATTTTAGTGGGACTAGTTCCATATTTATTTATTTCTTTTAATACAGTCATATACTATCATCCCCCACACCCCAAACTTAGTCAGGTAACAGCATACAAAATTATTTGTTGTATTCAACTGCCAAATATTACTTGTTCAAATGCTTAATAATTTAAAACTTAATGTGCCCTGCCACAGACCTCTTTCCACCCATTTATAAAATATCTCCTTCTAAAAAGAAAAGTAGAATACTAAACAAATTAGCATACAGCAATAAACAAAACTTTATTTTAAAATCTTCTTATGCTCCTTTGTTTAATACAAGTCTTCACTCATATCAATGACAAAACATATAACATTTAACACTTACACAGCATTTTTGCTTTACAGGCCACAAATACCTTCCCACATAAAATCAATTACATAGTGCCCTGTTTGACATCTTCTGAAATCAGTTTGAGGGTTTCCTCTTACATCAGTGGGGGTTTCTTATTGTATTACATGTGGAGAAAAGAAAATCTGGGGAAAGGGCTAGATTTGTTCCAACAAAGCTGCACAAGAGGACAGGAACACAAATTTGGAACTAAATTTGGTACTGTTCCATTATCCAGATGGAGGGCACATGAGGGTGCTAGAGAGAGAAGGATAGTCCATTGTATGGGGTGGAAGGTGGGTTGAAGGAGGAAAATCATTTCTCCATTTTCCTGTTATTCCCCGTTTTCCTGTTATTCATCATCATGGAAACAATCCTCGTGATATGGGAAGGGGGAGGAGGGAAAGGGGAATAACCAGCAAAAATGGGGGGAAATGTTTTTCTCTTCCAATCCCCTTCCCCCTGTAAAATGGACTATCCTCTCTCTAGTGCCCTCTTGTGGCCTTCACCGAGATAATGGTACAGTACCCTAAATCCTTATGTGTATGTAGAATCTTGGGAAAGGGCTACATCAGTGAGATCAGAGCACCTGCTTCCTATGTGTAAAGGTCCCAGGGGCAACCTCTGGATTTTGAAAATTAAAAGTAGTGGGAGGGATCTCTCTCCAGGAGAGATGCCACTGATCAAACTCAATGGTCTGTAGCTCAATACCGTATATTACCCAACATACGTTTTGAATGTACAAAGATTCACGTCTCAATCTTTCTGCCTTGATAGCGTCTGCTAGCTCACGCCCGGCTCAATTGTTTAAGGTAATTCGGTCTTTGACGACGGTCCCTGCTGTCCCAAAAAGCAGCGATCAGACCCCTACCGCCGGTGCTTTCCAGAGCTATTTCACAGACAAGATTCTGAATCTCCGCCGGGACCTTCCTGCCACAATTGATACAGTAAGAGAACTTGAGACCCCGTGGCCCTCCGCCGGGCCCACCCTCGACCGGTTTCGGCCACTGGACGCAGATGCTGTTGATAAGATTGTGGCTGCAACCAGGCCTACCACCTGCCCCTTGAGCCGTGCCCCTCCTGGCTTGTTAGATCCTGCCTGGAGGGGTTACGTGGGCCTCTGTTGAACATCGTAAATAGCTCCCTTGAGCAAGGAGTCTTCCCAGAGTGCTTTAAAGAGGCGGTGGTAGCTCCATTACTGAAGAAACCGTCACTAGATCCTGCAGTTCCCTCCAACTACCGACCAGTGTCGAACCTCTCGTACCTGGGCAAGGTAGTTGAGAGGGCAGTAATGGAGCAGTTGCAGTCCTTCTTAGATGATGCAACATGGCTAGACCCCTTCCAGTCCGGCTTCCGTTCGGGGCACGGGATGGAGACGGTCCTGGTCTCCATCACAGATCAACTCCGCTGCCAGCTCGACCAAGGCGGGTCTGCGCTGCTCGTGTTATTGGACCTCACGGCAGCGTTTGACACAGTCGACCACAATCTATTGATCCACCACCTGGCCATGGCTGGAGTGAGGGGACAGCTCTTAAATGGCTGACCTCCTTCCTCCACCAGCGGTCTCAGCGTGTGAGGAGGGGCGAGGTGGTCTCCGTGGGCTCCTCATTAGTTTGTGGAGTTCCGCAAGGGGCCATCCTCTCCCCTCTGTTATTTAACATCTACATGCAGCCGCTTGCACAGCTGGTGCGGAGTTATGGGCTGGAGTGCCACCAGTACGCTGACGTCACCCCGCTCTTTCTGAGGATGGAGGGCAGGCGGGATCCATCCCCGATAATTTCCAACACTGCCTCGAATGGACTCTCATCTGACCATGGAGGCACAGGTCTCCGCAGTCAGCAATGTTGCTTTTTTTCATCTGCGACAGGCTCGGAGGATGGCCCCCTATAACTCACGGAATGACCTGGACACGGTGATCAAAGATACGGTCATCTCAAGGCTGGATTACTGTAACGCGCTTACGTTGGCCTTCCTTTGTCGGCGACCGGAAGCTCAAGCTGGTGTAGAACACTGCCGCCCGGCTCCTGTCTGGAACCCCAGCAGGCCGCCACATCACACCTGTTTTGCAGGATCTGCACTGGCTCCCAATTGAGCACCGGATCTCCTTCAAGGTGTTGGTTCTTACCTTTAAGGCCTTGCACGGCCTGGGGCCAGCGTACTTGAGGGACCGACTCACCCCATACTGTCCCCTGAGATCACTACGCTCCGAGGATGCTAATTTGTTAGAGATACCCTCGGCGAAATCGGCTAAACTGACATCTACTCGCCGGAGGGCGTTCTCCGTTATAGCTCCTACGCTGTGGAACGCCCTCCCGGCTGGGCTGTGAGCTATAAAGGACCTGCTCCCGTTTAGACGCGCCTGCAAAACTTATTTGTTTAAGCAGGCCTTCGGTGAGTAGGTCCTGCCCATGTTCCGCTTTAGCCGCTGTCCTGGGGTGTCACGTTGTCTAATCTCTGAACTGTACCTGGGGGTTTTGTATTTTGCTGTTTTAACTGTTTTAATTGTTTTAGATGTTTTATCGCATTGCTTGTGTGTAGTTGTACCTTCGGTTCCTGTGAGCCGCCGCGAGCCTCAGGGAGTCGGCGGCATAGAAGCCCGAATAATAAAATAAAATAAATAAATAAAAAATCTTCACCTGAAAGAATGTAGAGATGGCTTTTTCTCCCTTCTCAGTTCCCTCATCACAAGAAGATAAGGGTGGTTTTTTGGGGGTTTTTTGCAAAATGTTATTTAAATATTTTCTCCCTTGTTTCTGTAGCATGTGGATTTAAACTTTCTTCCCAGTCTCAATGATATTAAATCTGGGACACCGTGAAAGAGGCAACATACTTATTGATACTGCCAGAATATAAAAATAAATCCTTAAAACAACAACCCAAAATTCCAAAGAAAACCCTTGGGGGGGCTTTCAGCTTCAGTGATGTGCCTTCCATTTGCCTACTCGTCTGCAGGAACAAAGACTGGGCAAACAAAAGGTTCTGGGTGATTTATAAAGGCAGGTGATCCCAGCAGCTCAGTGAGACATGAAGCTGTAAATTGTGCCTACATGTTCTTGATTATAGTTGATGTTGTTTTTAAACCATCCACCATTCTTGGCGGACAGGGAGTGAAGGGTGACTTTTACTAGACAACAGTGTGACAGCCCATTTAGTGTCTGCTGTGATGGATTACTTCAGTAGTAATGAAGGGAGCACAAGATGTTTCCCTGACACACACTCTCATAGGCGTAGTTCCTTGTATAAAATCATAGATTAGGTCCTCCACTAGCAGGGCTTTTACACAAAAAGAGGCATTAAGATTCACACACTGTTCATATTTGTTCATATTTTTTGGATTAGTCCTTTTTTTTACTGGCCAAACACATTGGGGCTGAAACTGGAAATTCCACAAAGGCTTCTTTGGAGAGACAGACTCGAGAGTTTTATCCATTTCATATAAGAGGCTACAGATTTTTTTTTTAGAGACTACATTTATCCAGGTCCTTTCCGTTGTGCCTTACACACTGTTTATATTTGGAACACCTGTCCTTTAGCAATGAAAGACATGATCTCCTTTAGCACTGTAGGCTTTAATTTCAAGAAAAAATGTTTAAAAGCCAGTGCAGTCTTCACTATGTGCAGTGACTTCTGGAAAGGAGCTATTTTAGTTCTTAACTTGACCTTGCTCTGCAGTAACAAAGGTTGGGAGTTAATCCAGCGTTTGCAGAAAACTGGAGTGTTCTTTGGGTTTGTGACTGTCTGGATCACATTCCATTCTTGACCCAATACAGCAAGACCATCACCTTACTCGGTACCAATCAGTCATGTCTACTGAGAGGGAAATGGAGAGTCTATATCAGTGGTTCTCAACCTTCCTAATACCACGACCCCTTAATACAGTTCCTCATGTTGTGGTGACCCCCAACCATAACATTATTTTGTTGCTACTTCACAACTGTAATTTTGCTACTGGTATGGATCATAATGTAAATATCTGATATGCAGGATACTTGTGGAGTTAGGGGGATGATTGATTTTATCATTTGGGAGTTGTAGTTGCTGGGGTTTATAGTTCACCTACCATCAAAGAGCATTCTGAACTCCACCAACAATGGAATTGAACCAAACTTGGCAAACACAGAGCTCCCATGACCAACTGGAAGAGTTTGGTGGGCATAGACCTTGAGTTTTGGAGTTGTTCACCTACATCCAGAGAGCACTGTAGGCTCAAACAATGATGAATATTTGGCACGAATACTCAATATTCAATGTGCCCAAATGTGAACAGTGGTGGATTTTGGGGAAAATAGATCTTTTGGGACATTTGGGAGTTGTAGTTACTGGGATTTATAGTTCACTTACAATCAAAGAGCATTCTGAACCCAACCAATGATAAAATTGGGTCAAACTTCCCACGCAGAAATACTGTGTTTTCTGATGGTCTTTGGCGACCCCTGTGACACACGTTTCGCGACCCCCCCAGGGATCAACAAGAAGCAGGTAGTCACTCTAGACTTTCCTTATTGATCACATGGCACCCCGTTTATGACTGTGATAGCCAGGGAACCCTTTGCTCAGTAAGGAGAAGTGGCAGCAGCACAAAGACAAGGGATGGGCCAGCAGGGCGGATGCTGTCTTGGCTGGGTCAGA
Source organism: Anolis apletophallus (assembly GCA_030556195.1). Lineage (NCBI taxonomy): Eukaryota > Metazoa > Chordata > Lepidosauria > Squamata > Anolidae > Anolis > Anolis apletophallus. Next base: position 44,671,921 of record JARBWK010000009.1, on the reverse strand, counting down.
TGGACACAGATGGCATTGCAAGGGATTTCACCCAGTGCATGTGGCCACCATAATGGTTAATCTGGTGCCAGTTTGGAGCAAATTACTTCTGTGTGGCCCTGAATTAAGTGGCCAGTGAGGACACAGCAAATGATTCTGTGAGAAGAACCAGCATCAGAGTGAAGACAAAACTCAGTGGGTTAGAAATGTAACCTCACAGGGCAGACTCATAGGTTATGATAAATGCTGACACCACTTGGGAGGTACAGCAAAAATAAAATAAAATAAACTCCTGGGTCAAGATGCAACTTTAAGCATATGCAGCAATCATTTCTTCATCTGTTAGTCCTTCAGGCACAATTGTTCTTTTAGATTGGAGAATATTTTCATTTTCTGACTGCACTAGCTTTCAAGGTGGTACTGAGTGGATTCTCTTTTTTGAGAAGTAGTTTTTTAAAGGGAAAACTTAGATTTGACAATGGGAGATCAATGACAGAATCTTTTACATTTTTAAATAGTTCAAACATAGATTAGAGGTGGAATGATGACTGGACTCAATGCACTCACTGCTTAACAGGTCAACACTTTCTTCTAAGATCTCATCTGTTGCATTTCCCATCAGGTGGAATCGTTTCCCCAGTGTCCCCAGAGGACAAAGGCTCCCAGAGATGAACAGTTATGTCAGGATCCAAAGGCCTATTTGTGTACACAGGCATTTCCCCAATTGTTTTCTTAAATGTAAATAACATACATTGTTCTTAGAATCATAGAGTTGGAAGAGACCACATGGGCCATCTAATCCATCCCCCTGCCATGCAGGAAAAGCACAATCAAAACGCCCCAAACAGGTGGCCATCCAGCATCTGTTTAAGCCTCTAAAGAAGGGGCCTCCACTACACCCCAAGTCCAAGAGTTCCACTTTTGAACAGCTCTCATGGTCAGGAAATTCTTCCAAATGTTCAGGTGGAATCTACTTTCCTGTGATCTGAACCATAGTTTCCAGGTCAGCAGAAAACAAGTCTGCTCTCTCTTCCTTATGACATCCTTTCAAATATCATGTCTCCTCTCAACCTTTTCTTCTGCAGGCTGAAAATACACACATTTTAAGTCGCTCCTCATAGGGCATGATCTTCAGACCTTTGATCGTTTTAGTCACCTTCTTCTGGAGATGCTCCAGCTTGTCAATATCTCTCTTGAATTGTGGTGCCCAGAACTGGACACAGTGTTATTCCAGGTGAGGCGTGACCAAAGCAAAATAGAGAGGCATCATTCCTCCCCCTGATCTGGTCACTATACTCCTTTTGATGCAGCCCAACATCCTACTGGCTTTATTAGCTGCTGCATCAAATTGTTGTCTCGTGTTCAACTTATTGTCCACTAAGACTCCAAGATAACTTTCACATAGACTGTTGTCAGGGCCGTAGCAAGGATTTTGATTGGGGTGTGTGTGTGTGTGTTTGATTTGGGAGGGGCTGAGTCTGAGTGAAGGAGGGTGTACCCTACCAAACCTTTTGTATCGTTTTCCCAATACCCCCATGCATATGGGATATATTGAGCATGGTGATCAGTAAGGCCTTCTTGTGGACCATCCTGAGAATTTCAGGGTGGGGGGAGCTGAAGCCCCCAAGCCTCCCCCCCAGATCACCCATCCTGTATCTGTGCATTTTGCTTTTTCTGCCTATTTGAAGTATCCAACATTTCTTCTGGTTGAAATTTATTTTCCTAGTTTTGGCCTAGCTCTCTAATCGGTTGAGGCCATTTTGAATTCTGATCCTGTCTTCTGGAGCTATTCCTCTCAATCTTGTGTCATTTGCACCATGTCGTCTTATCTTTTAAAAATGAATAGTTTAAAATTGATGCTCTTTTTCTACTGATTTATTACTTTAGTCTTTTTAACTTTCTACTGTGATTTGCTCTGACATTTTTAAAGAAAGAAAAAAATGTTTTGAAGTTAAACAGAACCCCGACTTTTACCCATAAAAATCCTATTAGTTGATATGCAGGGGGGAAACCCACTGTCTATTTCAGTCTCCATTGGGAGATCAAAAGGAATGATAAGTAATTGCCAATAAATAAAACCATTGTCTAAAAGAGGATACATATGCATGAACTCGTATGATAGTTTTAAAAAAAGAATATTGGTTAGTATCCTTCAAAAACTATCATATTAGTGGGAGCCTATGAAATGAAAATGCCAAGAATAAGAATTAAAATCGTATTTCCTACCCATCTCTTCCTATAGATTGAGGCTGGAGCAACAACAGATTAAAATACAACAGACTGGACACATAACACTGTGATTTAGTAAAGGAAATACAATTCTGATTATTTATAGAAACTCTAAAGTAACTCTGTTGGAATAGTTACCATTTACTTATACATTTACTTGCTTCTCATGTTCAAGTTGCATGGTATTTATTTATTTATTTCATTTATACCTGCCCATTCCTTCAAAAAGGGTACTATGAGCGAGCAGTTATTGTGTAAGTATCTATAAAACAAGCAGTGGGCTTGGGGTGGGGGGAAAAACCTCAGAAACTTCTGAGATGTATAGGAAACTTTTTCTTCATTCATATAGTTCCCATATATTTAAAGCATATCTCCCTTGCCTCATGCATTATTAATACAAGACAGCTGGATATACAAGCAAAGTTATTTTTGTTATGCCTATGACATATTGCCGGAATGTCATTTATTTGTACACCTATGCCTGTATTTTACTATACAGTTAGAAAGCAATTAAAACTAGACATTTCATTGCAATATTTGAAAATCACACAAGTGATTCCTTGTAATATTAAATACACAATGGGGAGTTGATAATTACACTACAGCCCTTTTCTACAGGACCACTGACAGGATAGCATGATACACACTGGCACTGGACATACTAATGGTCTGTTGACTGAATTAAAATCTTATTGGTCAACCAATGCCATCTCAAGAATGGATGTCTGTTATGACAGAATCAATCAAACAGGCATGGTTCTATTTCCCCATTCTCCATATTAACTGGGAATTAATTTCACGATTTCAGAACCAATTGACAAGGAAAGCAGTGAAGCAAAATAAAAAAAGCTTCTTGTTCTCGCATGCTAGACTTAAGTTTGCAACGGGCTGCAGGCAGAGAAATGGAGTAACTGAGCACAATGCTCTCCTAAGCCACCTGCTGTGCCCTTTTAGTTTTTAGAGTAAGGGTTGAATCAAATATGCTGACATCTGCATAAAATATTTCTCAGACATATATAAAACGAACACATCAGGCTTGTCCTGTTTTGAATTTGCAGCATATTCAAATGTGATGATGATGGTGATATTTTATGCTGAGAGTCAGCATGATATTGTGATTTGAGAATTGAGGCCACGGTCTGAATCCCCACTTGACCATGAAAACTCACTGGTTGACCTTGAGCAAATCATACTCTCTCAGTCTCAGAGAAAGGCAAATCCTGAGCAGATTTTGCCAAGAAAACCCGAAGATAGAGTTGGCATAAGTCAGAAACAACTTGAATATACATAAGAAATTATAAGTTGCAAAATCTTCTACTTGCAATCTGGAATGGCACAGCCCTCTCAAAGGTTCACCATTGGGGGGGGGGGGGCTTTTTGTAGCTCTCAGAAGTATTTTGCTGCTAGTCAACCTTGGTCGACACATATAAATCTGGGACAGAAAATATTTGGCTACAGCTTTACAATTAGCTATGTTGGTTGTGCATTATTGAGGTAGACAAAACCACCTGGAATTGGTCTAAAACTTCTGGACAAAGATACCCCACCCCTGACAACAACTAGCTTTCCCAAACTGGGGATATTTAAGGGCATCAGCATACTTGTTTATTATTACCTTACAGTATATATCTACAATGAATGACTTTTTAACATATTATAGAAGGAGATAGAGACTAGAAGCAAGTTCACACTTTCAACGTTCACCATATGATCATGTATCAGATAACTTGATGACGTATGTTAAATGAACAAGCTGCAGTCATGGGACAGGATGTACTGCTTGATTCACAGTACAGCTTCTGCATGTATTCAATGAAGAAATTAATTAATATTCACTGGTTACATGAGTACTAGGCAAATTTCACTCTTTTCGTACAAGTTTTGTTAAAGTATTTTTTTTACTTCTTTTTCAAATTATGATTTGCTTCAAATCAATGGCCCTCCATTATTTCTGTTGCGGTTTGATTGTAAGAAGCGTAACAAGATACAGGCTTGTTATGATTAAGCACACGGGTTGGATGTATTCTTCTATGTTCATACGGTCAAGTCTTTGCTGCTTTTACAACTAAATTTAGTAGTGTGGCAGCAAGAAAAGAAACCATAAGTTTGCAGGTTGACTTGATTGCCAATATATTGCATTTAATCATGGGTTATTGACTCTGGTCACACACGATAAACTTTCTCTGTCCCAGAGACAAGAACATCTAATCAGAACATTAAACATTTTTGGTCTCCTGGGTAGGTGTTATTGCAAAATGCTATTGTGGCTGTCACCATTAAGTATGCATTTTACATCTGTATACCTTAATAAAGCAGAATGTTTGTATGTGTGCGGAGGGCGGAAGGGCAGATATGTGGCAGTGTGCAGATTGGCAGCCACTTTCACAGGCCACAGCAACCAGCGCAGGTGATGGACCTGCACCAAACTTGGTACACATAACCCCCCTAACCCCCTTTACGTCCTGGTGGGGTTCAGGGGACATGACCCACAGATTATGGGATTTGTAGTACTTTCAAACACTTTGGTTCCCACAGACCACTGGGCCCAACAAAAAGAACCAATACAGACCACACTTGGCACACACAGCCCCCACTACCCACTCTATGTCCTGGTGCAGTTCGGAGGAGGGCGGACCATGGATGATGGGACTTGAAGTACTTCTACTCACTTCCCAAGTCCGCTGCAACCCTCATCCAATTACTGATCGAGACCAAACTTGGCATACATAACCCCCATGATTGCCTTCACATCCTGGTAAGGTTTGGTGGAGGACTGACAATGGATGATGGGATTTGTAGTACTTTCACACCCTCTGCTCCCACAGACCACTGCGGCCCCCAGCAAACACCGATAACGACCACACTTGGCACACAGAGCCCCAGTGACCCACTCTACATCCTACTGAACTTTGGAGGGGGGCAGAACATGGATGATGGGACTTGCAGTACCTTCCCTCACTTTCCTAGACTGCTACAAACCTAATCCTATGACTGATCAAGACCAAACCTGGCACACAGAGCCCTCATGACCCACTCTACATCCTGGTGCAGTTTTGTGTGAGACGGACAACAGATGATGGGACTTGAAGTACCTTCACTCACTTCCTAAAACCAATGCCACCCTCATCCATTCACCAATACAGACCAAACTTAACACACAAAGCCCCCATGACCCAATCTACATCCTACTACACTTTGGGGGAGGGTGGACCAGAGATGATGGGGCTTGCACTACCTTCAGTAATTTCATGATACCACTGCAACTCCCAATAATGATGGATCAAGACCAAACTTGGCACACAGAGCCCCCATGACCCACTCTACATCCTGCTGCACCTCTCAAATCACCCGGGCACCGTCGGGTCCCCAAGCTAGTTATAAATAAAAAGCCTTCCTGAAGGAGTCACATGTCATCATCTTCTCTAAATTTATGAGTTATTGTCTCTTGATCTCAATATTGCTAAACCATTGCAGAGCATGTTACTGATCTCAACTATATTCTCTTTTATTCTCAGAGAGACCTGCTGTGAATCAGCAGGAGGAGGCTTTACATCTCACTATGTTGACAATGTTTACTTGAGAGATCACAACACATGACATCTCTCAGATGTTCAAGAGAAAATCACTGCCATCCAGTCTATTATTCAGACTAACGGTATCTCTCCCTCCCCCCCCCCAGCCTTCCCCCATCTTCTCTCTAAGACTCAAACTGCATTGCTGTGTCACGTCTTCATCCAATGGGACATAAGAGTCACATCTGGGAGATAAAGCCCAATTACTTTGCTGTAACAAGACAATCTCTATCTACAGATGGCCATGTGGAAATATTTTGAATTTGAAGAATTTGAGAAAATACAGGCAGTACGGAGCATGGAGGAACACCATCTTTTCTGTCATCATATTAAAAGTAATATTTCCTAGATTGTGTGTACGTTTGTTGGGGGGGGGGGAGGAGGAGAGGGATTCAATGTTGATCATTTTTTTAGTTTATTGTACAAGCCCAAAGCCACGCCAAATTGGTACAGGTACGGGTGCACAGAATAGTACCCTAAAAGCAAACAGAAAGCAAAGGATAACAAACAAAAGCTATTTATCAAGTGAATGTGAGAATTACTATTTTTATTATTTATTTATTTATTTCATTTCTAACCCGTCCTTCTCTACCCCCGAAGGGGGACTCAGGGCGGCTCACAAAAGGCAACATTATATTACTATAGTAATATAATTACTAACATTATATTATTTAACTGGAGTGTTTGTATGCTTAAAAGCTGAAGCTATAAGAGCAGTTAACAAATAGTTGTGCAAAATGGCCCTAACAGATGATGCAATATATTTACAAGTATTAAATATTAAGTTATATAATGTCTGTTTACTCTGGAATTAAAGATGTCAATTTGGTTTTGTATTGCTGCCAAAGTTCAGGATTACCTTATTTGGTGAACAAATTTGACCAGTTTTATTCTTTTTATGATTTGAGCTGCATTTCCCTGAAAGTTTCTTTTCTGGCTTGACATGTTAAATAAGACTGAGTATATAAAGATTTTTGGATGGAAACTCTCAGAATCCACTAGTCTTGCTGGTTAGATATTTCTGATGTATTTACTACGAAAGTAAATAACTTCACCAAGGTTACTTTCAGGAAACCAGACACTTTTCATGGGCATATGAACACAAGTTTGTTAATATTAACCAGTTACTCTCTGCAAATGCCATGAACAAAAACTATTTTGTTTCATTCTGTTTTGGTCAGTATATTTTTCTTGACTGATTACAGAACATCTTTCTGTTGGGTTGCGCAATACATGGCCTTCCTGGAACTCCCCAATATAACTGGAAAAGGTCATGTGCTGTCCCTGGAAGAATTACTGGTCATTTCCAAGGATTGTGTGTGTATTTGTGTATGTGCATGTACATGCGCGTGTAGGGAGATTTCTGTACATAAGATTTAGACTGGTCTACAAAAACCATGATCAATGCACCACAACATGAGCCACAAATGACCTCTTATGTGCAGGAAGCCAATGCAAACAGTGAGTTGAAATAACCACCACATGCTGAGATGCTCATATGAATTAATTATGAAGCTAAGATCAAGAATGAGGGAAGACTGAATTGTACTGGGATCAAGTCCTAGAATAACTATGCATTTTACATCAACAGGAGCTGATCCATTTCTGGCACAAAGTTGGGCTGTCCAGATGGATGTGTGAGGTTTCTTCTATTGCTATAACCTGCACTCAAGAGCCAAATGGCTAAGAGCATGAAATTAGATTTTTAAGCCTTAACAACTCCAAACAAATGTGCTTTCTTTTTAATTACAAATAAAGTCCCAGTTGCCTTTTCTCCCTCCCGGCTTACTGATTTGCTCGGTCATTCAGAGTTCAGCAGGTTGGTTATTACATGTTGATAAGCTACTTTCAAGTCTTTCTTCTACTCTGTATCCCATGTGAAAATTCTTTGCCATCTGTTTTTGCATATTCATATGCCTAAATGCATATATTTGCATCCAGAGTTTTCCATCAGGGGTGTTCTCAGAAAATAAATCAGTTCAGAACCTATGTCAGTACTTCATATAGATGCAGAGCTTCAGATTGACATCATTCTTGAGTTAGATTCTGAAATGGAGACTTGTTTTAATTGAGCTTCAGATTCACGAGCTATTTTGGCTTTTCTTCTTGAACGAAGATTCAGGAAGGACTCATCCCACGCTTCTACAAGCACGTTGATGACTAAGAAGGCCAATCCGAGATAGGCAAGTCTGGTTGCAGAAAGTCTCCTTGGGTGATGTTGTTTCCAAGTCGCGGTTCTTTCTGCGTTGTTGTTTCTCTTCCAGACCCATTCGGCGTGACTTCTTGAAAGAGGCCGCAGCATTGTGGATAGTGCGTATCCATGCCTCCCGATGTGAGGCCAGGGTGGACCATTGTTGGTGATCAATCTGGCCAAGCCTGAGATGGTGTTTCAGGGAGTCCTTATATCTCTTTTTTGGGCGCCTCTCTTGCGCTGACCCGTGGCAAGTTCACCATAGAGTAGTATCTTTGGGAGGCAGTGGTCCTCCATCCTAGAGATGTGCCCTGCCCAGCGCAGCTGTGTTCTCAACAGCATGGCCTCAATGCTGGTGATCCCTGCTTGCTCAAGGACAGCAACATTCGTCACATAGTCAGTCCAGTGTACATTTAGGATTGTGTGAAGACAGCACTGATGAAAGCATTCGAGGAGTCGTAGGTGTTGGCGATAGGTGACCCATGTTTCAGACCCATAGAAGAGAATAGACAGTACAATAGCTCTGTACACACTGATTTTGGTGCTTTGCCTCAGGTGCTTGTTGTTCCAGACTCTTTCTTGAAGCCTTCCGAATGCACTTTGGTAATCTGTGATCTATCTCTTTATCAATCTTGGCGTCTGAAGAGATGATGCTTCCCAGGAAGGTGACTTAGGCACAGATTTGCCTATGCTGACGTGTGGATGATGGTGTTCTTCCTGTGGTGTGGGCTGGTAGAGAGGAATGGCAACACAGTGGTGTTTGCACAAGAATCCTTTAACAATTGGGTTTTTTTTGAGGGACAGGGTTAGGATTTTAAAAAACCTTTTAGTAGAATTGGTTGAAAACTGCTGGTGAAAAACATGGCCGATAAAGTTTCTGATAAACAGATGCTGAGAAGTGACTTACAACCACATTTAAAGTTGATTTTGAGTGGGAGTAACTTGTCATCTCTAGTTTTGTCCTTGGGGAATCACAGAAAACTACCATGCTTCAATTTTATCCTTGACATAATAGATAAAAATAATAATAAAAATCCTACCTCCCCAGGGGGACTCAGGGTGGTTTACACATACAGAGGTAAACATTCAATACCCAACATATACCAAAACATTACGGCAGTAGAACATAATACAAAATAATAACAGCACCATACTAGTCAAATAAAATCAAATATCAAAATAAAAACACAGAACAGCTAATCAGTAAACAAAAACATCAACAATAAGACATCTGACATAGCCAGGGCAATTAAAAATTGGTAAATCATTGGCTGTTATAGTTGTTCTTAACTGTACCATAATGGTCACACAATACAGATAGGTCAGCATGCTTATGGCACTGCTAAAGTGCCCTAGTATCCCCCATGCCAAAGTACAGAGGTGCGTTTTTAGTAGCTTTTCGAAAGAGAGAAGGGTGGGGGCTGTTTTTATTTCTTTCTAAAAGGAGTTCCAGAGATGGAGAGCAATCACGGAGAAGGCCTCCTCTCTCGTCCCCACCAGCCGCATGTGAGACGGGGGTGGGACCGAGAGGAGGGCCTCTTCCGCAGACATCAGTGCCTGGGTTGGTCTGTATAGGGAGATGCAATTAGACAAATAGCCTGGACTGGAACCATTTTATTTCAAGTATGAGTGCAAACAATGGGAGAGTATAAGCACAATGCTCTGGAACTGGACTGGAAAAAGGAAAGGTCACATAAGACAACAATACTTTCCATACTACTGTGATGATGTTAGGAGAGTCAGCTATCAATGTACATTGAGCAACAAGGCAAATATGCTTCTTCAATCTTTAGCTCAAAAGGCATGACCAAAGAGGTTTTGGATAAAGCCAACCTTTAGCTAGTAGCTTTAAGTATTAGTAAGAAGCTCATGCATACTTCCTCTTCCTCTGTTTTACCTTATGTTTATCTTTTTATGGGTAGCTTACAGTTAGGATGTTCAAAATATATCAACTACCATGTTGATTTGTTTTTCCTGTCTGTGGCATGTTAAAGTGCTAACTTATATATGTTAGCATGAACATTTGTGTATCTCTTCAGATGCATTGGTGGAGTACAGATATTAAAGCATAGTTATACAGTTATCACTTCTCAGTAGTGTCGAAGCTCCCAATTACAATACAGTGAGAAATGTACTGGTGCCTGAAAAGTCCTGTAAATAAGAGAAAACAGCTGTCAGGGTGGAATAGGAACAACAACACAGGGGGGAGCTATGAACATGCTCAAAAGAGTGAGAGCCCCTCTATGAATATAGTATATATATGCTATACATACCCTTGTGCAAACATTTATTTATTTATCTCGAACTGTGAGAATGATTTGGATATTGTTATGGTCGCTGCCACAACACGTTGTTCACAGCGAGGACCTACTGTTATGGTACTTTCCTAATTTATGTATGTTTACCATAGTGAATTTCTCGGATTATCTGGATGGCGGATGCTATATTACTGTGGATTTCTCTTTGCGTGTATTTTGCTGTTAATATATTACTATGCTCCAAACATGTATAACCATATTGTGGATCTCTTTTTACATATGCTTTGTGGGTGATATATTACTATACTCTTGATGTGTATAACTTACTCTAGGGTGCAGTGTATCATGTTTGTAATTCATTTTTGATATATCATATAGTTGTGATTTGATATTTCCTTTTCAGATCGTATGTATAGCATGTACTATAGTCATAGTGGGACTCTCACCCTTTTGAGCGTGTTCATATCTTTCCCCTATGTTGTTGCTGCTTTCAGAGTAGCTAGTCTTTTTGTTTCTTTCTAGGGTGGAAGAGAAGTCAGAAATACCTCTTGAAAGAGGAAACCTTTTACTATGGGTTATGGCTCTTATATTGATAGTATTGAGTAGGCATGGTTTCGAACTCAAAAATCGTGATTCTAAAATCAAATGTGGGGGGGATTTTTTTTTAGTAATAGAAAGACTTACAAAAAATTTCCAAAAATTCTAAAATGTAACTTAATTACTAACGAAATTCATTAGTAGTTCGTATGCCAGCGCATGCGCATTCAGATGGTTTTGGCCTACAACTCCCAGAAATCCTAACAGCTGGTAAATTGGCTGGGATTTCTGGGAGTTGTAGGCCAAAAAACTTGAATAAATCACACTGAATTCTAGATGGGACTCTCCAAATAGGAAGGAGGAGGGAGGGAGGGGGTATTCTATTCTTGGAAGCAGCAAAAAGGAGGAGGAGCCCCCTTGCTGCTGCCCTCTCTCACCCGATCCTGAGGGAGCGAGGGCCCAAGTTTGCCCAGGCTGAGAGGAAAAGGAAGAGGCCTGAGGCTGTGAGGAATGGTGGGAGTTGAAGTCCATAACACCTGGAGGGCTGAAGTTGGCCCCTCATGAAGCCTCTTCAAGGCTTTTAGATCCTGGCAGGCAGAAGGGGCAGGGAGAGCCGTCCACTCCTCCTGCCCTGCCAGGATCTAAAGCATCAAAGAGTATTGGGGTGAAAAACCAACCTAATGTATAATAGAATGAATGCTCCTGTAAGTGCCTAATATTATAAGTAATCCAACTGGTCATATACCTACACTCCATGCACATGCAATAATACAGCAGTAATAACAATGGAATAAGAAAGGTAAAATTCAAATTAAGTATTCTGACTGTGGTCCCTCCTCAAACTCCATTTTCTCATGAGCCCAGGAAAAGCAAAACCCCGGGCACAGCGTTTGCCACTGGAGTGACACACATACATATTCTTGGGGGGGTTGCTGCAGAATCCGGGCTCTGCAATTCTGATCTGCAAATGCAAAACCTTTAAGCTCAGATTCAACCAAAATTAACACTTTTATTTCATGTGAAGACCAATCCCCAAAACCTGTCACTAAGAGCTGCAATACAGTGTCACACCATGATGCAATGCAAACATTACAGAGTATTAGAATAAAGACAAAAGGTGGGAAAATACCCAAGTATTTTTATCCACAGAAAAAGCCTTAAACTCTCAGAGCCTGCATGCATAATAATGTGTAAACATCTGAATGTTTTTGCTTTTGGTATCAGATTATAAATAGGACACACACACACACACACACACACACACACAATTTTCTCTCCCTCCCCCCCACTATCTAGGTTTTTTCCTTTAAAATGATAAGGAAAAAAGAATAAAAAGCCATTTTTTCCTGCAAAGACAATGGTATTACATATTAGCTCTGGCTCTAATGGATTTAGCCACACCACTCAATACCACTTGCTTAGTTATTCCTAGGCCAAAAGAATAGCTTCCCTGCTCCAATCAAGGAGTCACAACAATGAGTGGGCAAGTGTGAAAACTGAGATGAAGTGACAGGGAACACAGAGGAAACAGCTTTAAAATTAAGTACTTTAAATGTGGCAGTCACAAAGAGAAGCTTTAGCAATAGTTACCATCAGGCACCAACAGTGATGTGACATGAATCAACAGCAGCACTGATCAAAGGCAGAATCTAATAAGCAATGGAAAGAAAAGGGTAACTGGGTGGGTGGAAAGCTGTGCATACTGTACAAAGTGCAAAGGTGTTACAGGAGAAAAAGAGCTGGGGAGCTGGGAGTAGAGATGGAAAGAAAGGAAGGACAGATCGACCACTGTGAACCAGCCCTTGCTCAGATTGTGGTCCAAATAATGTAACCAGAAGGAGCTGACTTGTTCTGTGAGGGAAACGTTTCACTGGCTACTTCTTAAATCAATATTCTGGCAGCATCAAGGTGTCTGTGTCTGCATGAATAGATCATATTTTGAGGACAAGATGCTTGTAGTTCAAGTTTTCTCACAATGTATTCAGTCAGCTGGAACTGGAAAATGCATTTTAAGACAGATGAAACGAAACTTTCCTTCATTATCTCTAAAATCTAAATCAATGCATAAATACATACAGAATCAGAGTTATTGCTTTGCATGCTAGAGCTTTTCTGCATGATCAGTTTTTCATGCATGAAAGCAAGAGGCAGCTGTATCTGGATATGGATAATGAATGTTCAAACAGGGTGGTATCTATCACATGTCCATACACTTTAAATTTGCCTTCATTTGTTATGATTTCAGAAGCATCCAGAGTGACCAGAGATTTTGCTCCAGAAATACATGAGTTTAGGGGAAAAAAAATACTAAAATGCTTTGGGACTCATCCACAAGATAGCTCACAAATCACTGCAAAATCTATAGCAAACAGTAGGGCTGTTTCTGAATTTCAGATACTTCTGAATTTTGGAAGTTTTTGGCCTACTTCCGACTTTTGAAGTGACTTCCGATCACTGCCTCCCAAACAGGGAGTGGTGTTGCATTTCCGAATTTGTTTGGAATTCCAAATTCCGGATGCCATTTATGAATTTTCTTGCTGATTGCTCATTGGCTGATGGCTAACAGCGGACCCTCCCTTCTGCTGATTTTTGGGCCATTTTTGAAGGCGGACACCATTTTTGAAGACTTCTGAAGACTTCTGAATTTTGGAAATACTTCCGAATAAATTCTGAAAATTTTTTCAAAAAATTCGGAAGTCAATCACATCCGATATTTGAACAAAATCAACATCCAATTCCAAAATTGAAGCAATTTTTTGCCTTCGGAAACAGCCCTAGCAAACAGCTAATTAGAAAAGGAAGATTATAGTTCTAAAGAATAGTAAAAGTAACCTCTTTCACAGAAGAAGGAGGAAGTAGGAAATGTAGAAACAAATATGTGAATACATTTTGAAATAGATTTTTTCTTTGAGGAGGAGGGGGTACAGTCTTTTCATACAGATTTTAGGAATACAGATCTTGGCTGCTGGTTCAGAATTTAAGACAAGAAATACAAAAATAAAGCGTGCTCTAAAAGAGCATGGAAATGGAGAAGCGGCGGTGACAAGAAGTACCTAAGGAAAGTGGTGCATCTTCAACCATGGTTTAAATATTGGGAGATGAGAGGTTCATGAGCATTCCAGGACTGAAAAGCTTTAACAAAGAGTTTAGATAGCAAATAGCTCTTTGCAAACAATACTCACAAAGTACTTTCTGCAGCCATTGAGAAGTCCCTGCAAGGACATCATCTTTCATGGGAAGTGGTTTTAAAAAGTTGGATAATATAGATGGGAAAGACCTCAGTCATTAGCTGAATTACTGCATCAATTGAGGGTTTTTTTTGGTCAGGAGTGACTTGAGAAACTCCAAGTTGCTTCTGGTGTGAGAGAATTGGCTGTCTGCAAGAACATTGCCCAGGGGAGACCCAGATGTTTTGATGTTTTACCATCCTAGTGGGAGGCTTCTCTCATGTCCTTGCATGGGGAGCTGGAGCTGACAGTGGGAGCTCATCCGTGCTCTCCCTGGATTTGAACCTGTGACCTGTTGGTCTTCAGTCCTGCTGACACAGGGGTTTAACCCACTGCACTACCAGGTGTTAAAAAAAATCAATGGAGTGTAGAGTGTAAAGCCTGCGTTTAGGCACCATCAATTAGCTGTTGAGCTGCTGAGTACATTTCTTGTGTAGGGACATATCAGTTATCGACTTATGCAATGTTGTAAGAAGTAGATCTGAGAGAATTATGCTACAGTAAAGAAAGCCCCAATAGTTTTCAAGTCCAAGGTTACAACTAGTTTCAGGAGACAATGTTATATGGTACAAATCAAAAGCCTCAAGGGCACCATATTGGGGGAGGCTTTTACGTAATGACTATATGGGATGGGGAATGAAAGGAACAAAATAATGATGACTGAAAGAATATACAAAATACCAGAAATAAAGATCAGAAGTTTAAAACAAATATGATACAGGAATGGAATACAATGCGCTACATGCAACACACGTGCATTTTAGACTTATGCGTTTTCCGTATTTCAAGCTGTTCTTCATTTTCACCTTTCCAGCCCCACGATGAAAGGGGAAAACAAAGTCATATTCCAAGCTTCACTGGGCAGACCTATTTTACAGTTAACATCTTCTTGGGCAGAGAGACCAAGCAGTGTTTGAAAAATAAATCAGGTCACAAACCTAGAAATCAGGTCAAGCAAGTCTATTTTCGGTGCATGACCTGCATCAAAGGTTCATTTCAACATGGCCCAGCATAAACTCTGCTTTATCAGTCAGAATGACAGATTGTGAAACCTGCCTTTGGTCATGGAAAGAAAACCACATCAAAAGGTCTCAGCAGGCAGAGTTATGAGAGAAGACATTCAGGGAAAGTAATAGCCCATCCTCTGGAAGTTACAATCCTCCCAAGCATTTTACTAAGTCACTTAAAGGTGCCTGCTGATTTTGCTTGGGTTCTTATGGTTAAGTGAGCAAGGGTAAAATGTCTATGAGAAAATAAGTCAGAAATTATTGTGTTATTATGTTTATTTATACCCCGCTTCTTCTGTCCGCAAGGACACTCAAAGAGTATGTTATTGTCCATTATGGGACAATATTGTCCATCATGTGAGAAAGAGGGGCTAATCTGAACAACATTATTTCTAAGACTGCAATTGTGTGACAGCTTATCTGAATGAGAGGTCCACTGAAAGGGGGAGGGACTTCTGAGTAAACATGCGCAGGACTGTGCTACACATCTTCAGAGTTGTGTATAGATCTCAGATGTTATATCAATATAAAAACTTGTTTATATTTTAAAGGGATTCTAGGTTTAAGAGACATATATGAAGTGATTTTCTATGTTCCAGCATTGAGCCTTCCATGTCTTCTGGTGAACTCCTGTAAGGATGTCAGCCCATTTGGGGGGCAAAATATTACCATGGCACAATGCATTAAAAAGTAAATCATATCATTTCTCAGATTCCATCACACGTTGTTCTGTCTTACCCTTTCACTTGAAATCGCCTGTTTTCAGAGTTATCACACAAGTGAGTGCAGTTCCCACTCACTCCATTAAAAAAAGAAAGAAAATCTTGGAAAAAATCTTTGGAGATACTTGGCTTTCTCCTTCAATTCCGCTACTCCCAAGTACACCTAAAGTACTATTCCTAAACCAGACACCACTTTGTGGATACTAGTTATTAAGGCAGATTCCATTTCTTTCAATGTGCTTTTCCTCCCAATTTCCCTACTCCTGAGGAGACAAGAGGCTTTGTTCTAACCCCATTTCTCCCCATGGGCTCTCCCTCCCAATGCTTCTATTCCCAAGGAGACATAATTCTAACACAATTTCTCTCCATGGGCCCATGTGGCCCCACCTCAATGTTTTTAATGGATTGCTAACTCTAGTTTTTTTAAAAAAAGAAAAGTTCAACTACAGCAGTAGGCCACTCCACATGATGAAGAAGAATTGATCATCTACTATTTCAAGAATGAAAATCCGCAGGAAACTTCCTTTAAATATAAATGGACTAAACTCACCAAACAAAAGGAGATGAGCTTTCCGTTATTTGCAGTTACCAGAAACAAAAAAAATATTCCCACTCAAGCTTTATAGATTACAAAAATGGATCCGGCGGAAATGGACTAAGTAATCAGGTTTATACAATCATCAGACCCTCCCAAACTAGAAGAAGAAATCTAATACCATAATAATTACAGACAATTTGACTGGTCTTATACAATTTCCAGATTAGTTAATCTACCAGAGATAAGAAGTTTTTAAAACAAAAAGAATAGATCTTTTGATTATGAAGAGGATAGAAGAGACAGGGTAGGAGGCATTAGTTAGGGCTTTCTATTTTCCATTTCTCAACTTTTCTATCTTTATTTCAAAACACTAAATATCCACTTTTCTATCCTGTTTTAGATTAGAAAAGAAATGTTCTTTTTTCTTTTTTAACATCATATAAACCTTTATAGTATTAAAAAGCAATGAAAGAAGCTGAAAATGTAATGTGCTAAAGAGCCCACCATTCTATATTCACTCTTGTATCCCTCCCCATTCCTCATATATTTACTAGACCCGGTTGATCCATGGTTCTAAATGGTTCAAAAGTTCTTACAAAACAAAATTTCTGGTGGTGAACATTTTAGAACTCTATCTAAATTTCATTATTATTTCATTATTGGCAATTTCTAAGACAGAACCAATTAGGAACTGCCATTTATAATGAAATTTTGAAAGTTTTGCTAGAGTTCTGAAATGTTCACTACCAGAACTATGTTTTGTAAGTATTTAGAACCATGGCGTAGCCAGGATTTTGATTGAGGGGGGCTGAGTTTGGTTCGGGGGGCTGAGACTGGGTGGAAGAGGGTCTACCCTAGCAAACCTTTTGTATTGTTATCCCAATAACCCCATTAATGTGGGATATAATGAGAATGGTGATCAGATCATGTTATGAATAAACATAACAGTTTAAATAATGTACCAGTAAGGCCTTTTCGCAGACCACCCTGAGAATTTCGGGGAGGGGGGGCTGAAGCCCCCCCCCCTGGCTACATGCCTGACCATGGATCAACCAGGCCAAATATTTACAATAAAATTATATGGGAAAGAAAAGGCAGGAAATGGCACAATTTTGAAAGGTTAGAAACAACCAAAAGCATAGTAACAAACTTCTGTATACATACTAACAAACTGAATACATATAATAAAAAATACCATGCAAGAATCATGTGGCTGGATTTTGAGAGGATACAGGGGCATCACTGCTTTATAGAAGACCGCCCATTCACCAGCGTCACCAAAATTATTCAGTGAAGGTGATCCCATTGGTTTTTTTTTAACCATTTCCTCCTGTTTTGATGTGGAACCAGAGCTCAGAAAATGATTCTTCCAGTCTTCTATCCCCTCTGTTTCTGAACACTCACAGCACATTTGGATGGAGAAAGAAAGTCTCCTTGTGTCATGTCATGGGCTCCACTGTACTTTATTTCAAAAACGGATTACAACTGTTTAGAAATGGGGGTGGGGGAAGGGGCATGGAATAATGTCTGAAATCTAGCATAGAACCTCCAAATGTGGAGATGATATATTTTAAGGCTAGGTCTTGATTCATGTACTTTGGTATCTGGGTCACACTGGGTCCTGGGTGAGAGCGTGTTAAGGACAGGCACTGCAGAGGTTCATTGGAGGAGAAGATGCACAGATAGGTTCTCTTTCAACAAGCATATCTTAGGTTATGAAGGTTCCTAGGAATATGTTTTGAAATCTAATAATGGGTAGAGCAATCCCACAGTGTGCCAAGACGTGTGGTATACTGGTTCTACGCTGAAACAATGGCTTCCACAACCAATCCGTGCTCAACTCATTAAACGAGAGAAAACCCTACAAATGCAACATGGAAATAGACATTCTCACTACATTCCTAAAAGCATCACCAGGTACTTATACAAACACAGCCAATGAACATCTGATGGCAAGTGAAGGTTAAAATAATGAGGTAGAAGTAATATAGTTATTTGTAATTAGTTAGTTTTTGGATAATAAAAGCATAATGAGGCCAGACTTTATAACAAGTGAAAATGAGATTATTGGTGTAATTAAAGAGGACCACCGCCTCTTTGTATGCAAAGACACTACACTGTATCATTTGTGAACTCACCACGGGTCAGTTTCTTAATGCAAGAAGAGGCACCCTCAAAAAGAGATATAAGGACTCACCTGAAACAACATCTCATGGGCCAGATTGATCACCAACAATGGTCCACTGTCCTGGCCTCACATCGGGAGGCATGGAGATGCACTCCCAAATCCACAATGCTGCGGCCTGCAAGAGAGGCACCCTCTTTCGAGAAGACACGCCGAATGGGCCTTGAAGAGAAACAACAACGCAGAAAGAACCGCAACTTGGAAACAACATCACCCAAGGAGACTTTTTGCTGTGCTTTCTGCAACCAAACTTGCCTATCTCAGATTGGCCTTTTTAGTCGTCAACGTGCTTGTAAGAAGCGTGGGATGAGTCCTTCCTAAGAATCTTTGTTCGCGAAGTAATGCCGAGAGGTGACATGGAAATACGGATGGGATTTCTTTGCACTGTGTCTAGAGCTGTTATAGAGTTGAGCTGTTAATGGCAGTGTTGCAATAAATTCAAAGTACAGGTTGAGGTTTAAGTCTACTCCTTCCCTCATCTACACACAATGGCTTCTCATTTCAACAAATCTACTTTTGCAGTTGGGCTGATCCCATGCATTTTTTTGTATAGCTGTAAGCTCATTGTGTGTTCTGATTGGAAGGGCTTCCAGTGAATTCTTCTTCAATACAGGAATGTTCCTTTAGTATAAGTTGGGCAATTTTACAGCATAAAGCAATTATCAAAGGCAGAAACGGGTGATAGAAGAGGAAATATCCTCTAGTTAATAAAAATAAAAGAAAGAATAATTTTGGCACTTTTCTCCCAGGCATCTATGTATAATTCAAAAGCTGCTATACTAGAACTGAAGTGTCATATTAATGGTTACATTGTTATTTTGGTCGCTTTGTTGACAACCTTAGATTATTAATTCAAACTTCTTAGTCATGGAGTAGTACATTATTCACAGTGACTGATCCTAGAGGCGTTTGATGATGCAGCCTTCATTTAGACTGTAGTGTAGATGAAGAAAAGTAGGCTGAAAGTAGTTGAGTCACAGAATTCTCTCACGTGGAAGTTTGCAAAGTAAGGGCTGCCTACTGCTTACCCTGCCCTGCCTCTACGGAGAACCCTCTATCTCAAAGTTTTAAAATCAGAATCCTCTGAATGCAAATGTGTGTATGCATTAATTGCCGGCTTTGCACAACAATATGCATGTTTCTACATTCCCAACCTACTGAACACATCCACTGCATACATCAGAAAAGACAATGCAACACTCCACATGAATCCACATGCACTAAATGTAGATGATGCCACAAACCGAACTCATCTGAGTTACATATTTCTACAAAATTTGCTTCATCACTTGAACATGCGAAGAAAAGTATTGCACAAATACAATACATGGGCATTCATGAGAGGGAAGAGGTTAATAACCATACATTAATAGAAAGGTTAAATGATCAAATATTTGTGGACATGTCTTGTGTAGCGTCTTTTACTGTTCAGTTCTTATCATAATTCAGAATCATAATGTTTCTTGAGATAACATTTCTGGCTAGACAGACTGCCATTTCAATATGCATGCTTCCCCCCTCCCCTGCCCCTGAAGTGCCAGGTGAAATATGCTTTTCTGTAAACAGAGGATGTGGCTTTCTTGGAGTCCAGGAATGCTAATCATCACTGATCAGACCACCCCACTCCTCAGAGGACCTACATTCACAGATGTGGTTGGCAGAGGGTTACACACCTCCTCCAGATGCTGCCAGTTCAAAGCCAGCAAATCCTATTCCCAAACTGTATGGACTGGAAGACTGTGCTCAGTTTAGAGCCAGCTTAGCTAAGTGCAGCCTGTGCTATGGAATTAGAATCATAATTGCCAATTTTATGATTTTAGTAGGACACAAAAGGAGTTTGTTTTATCCAATGAACTGAGTGCCATAATCAACTCATTACAGGCAGTTGACATTGACTTTGTGCTTATTTCTCGGGTTTAAATATACTGCAATTAATGCCTGCAAAAATAATGTCACAGACTGGAAAAAAGATGGCCATTTTAATCAGCTTAGAAAACATCTAGCAGTGAAAAACTGAATGCAGAAAAAAATACTATGAAGATATTAATGGTTTATTAAAGGTATTTATGATATCAATAGATAAGATGTAAGGAATGCAAATTTCGTGTGGAATTGGTGTGTGTGTGTGTGTGTATTCCATTCATTTGTTGCAACCTCATAACTCAAAATCTACTGGACAAAATGACACCAAATTTGGCCACACCACAAGACACCTACTAACTCAAGGAGTGGCCATCACTCAACTCCCCCCAAAAACAATGGAAAGAACTTTAAAATGCAAAAAAGGTAGAAGACGACACAGTACATGCACGTAAATGAGTTCCGTGGCCCAGCTCCCCTTCTGTGCGAGGACACAGCAAGCATGACAGGCACCAATGGCCATCTTCCCTCACCACTGGATCAGTGGTGCAGGCGAGGGAAGCCAAGAGCACCAAGGAGACCACCTTACCTTACCTTCCCCTTGGCCTTCTCAGTCCTCGAAAGGTGAGGTGGGAGAAAGAAAATTGACTTAATGGGCCTGGGAGAGCGGCAGCAGGGTGGCTCATACGTAGAGGTGCCCCGAATGGCAGCAAGGTTCAAGGCAGGGCTAGACTACGGGGGGATGGGGGGGGGACGACGGACAGTGACACACACAAAGGCAGGCAGAGGGAGCAAAAAGCAGCAGGAGGTTTCCCCAAAGCCAAAAGCTCCTCAACAAGGAAGGAAGGAACAAAAAAACAAGGGGAGGAAGGAAGTTTGCACTGCTTTCTACCATCCACCTTTACAGACACATTAAATGTGCCTAGATATTTTTCTTCCTTCTTTTAAGCCAAAGGAAGCAAAAAATATTATGGGCCAATCAAAGGAAGGTGATGTGTTCTCCCGACCAACTCTCTCATCCGAACCTCCTATTGGCTGCCCGCTCTGCCAATCATAGAAAGGCGATTCTGTGTGTGTGAGGTGGGAGATGCTCTCAGCCTCAAAATAAAAACAACAAAAACAACACAGGTTGCTGCCTCTCCTTTATAATAATCATCATCATCCAATAGGTCGGTGTCTCTGCTTCATTGCACTGGATTGGTCCATACTACTTTATTAGGCATGAGGTTGACCCCGCACCAGCTTGTCTAACCAGGTCTCAGTGATGGAAGCCAGGTCTGCTTGTTCATTCAGGATCAAATCCTCAATGGCTGTTGTTTTACCATTTACGGACCTGGCCACGACCTTAAGTCTGTGTGTGTGTGTGTGTGTGTGTGTGTGTGATGTTATGCCATAGAAATAAAACAAAATCATTTAATATCATCAAGGGGGGCCGTTCTGGGGGCAAGGGTTGGTGGGGACACTAGCACGGAATTTGATCTCTTCACTTGAGCTGGTGGGATCGCTTCTAGGACTATGTCATCTCTCCTTATGGGGGCAATTTTAAGTCCAGCAATAAGCAGATGAACAATTGAATCCTGAAAAACCTTCCTTATTTGGATTCTCCAACTATACAGGGCATATTCCATAGGTTAAGCATGAGCTAGGCAGACCTTGGTGCTGGGAACTTCTTCTGATACCCTGGGTGGCCAGTCAATGAAGTCAGGGTTGAGGGAAAGCTCGAGAAGTAAGGATCGACTCAGATTAGAAAGTTTACCTGGAGCTGCTACAATGTATCAACTTGTTGTGTAGCCATCTTGCCCAGTTCTGAAACCTTTCCCCTGGATAATCGGTTGATCAGACAGTTTTGGTTCTATTAAAAATCACCATCAAAATCGAAAACAAGCCTTTTCTGTGGTTGTTACAGTGCAACATACCATTATATTACTTTTGATGTAATAAAGCCAGCCCACGTCTTGAGCATTACCTACTAGATAATGTGGGGACACAAGAGAACCCTCCCACAGGATGGTAAAACTTCCGGACATCCCCTGGGCAATGTCTTTGCAGATGGCTAATTCTCTCACACCAGAAACAACTTGCAGTTTCTCAAGTAACCCCTGACACGAAAAAAAATTTGATTCAGCAAAACAAAACCATCAGCATAACTTAGAACTGTTCCACTGTGTGCTATAGAGGGACAGTGTTACTGCACTGCCTTCCCAAGGACAGTGATGGCAACCCCATCATGCACTTACAGCCTTAAGAATGGTGAATTATAGACAGATGGTGTAGCATACTTGTGAATTTATGTAATCCAGGAATGGGGAATCTTTGGCCTTCCACATTTTGAGCATACTATTATTAGCTACCTTGACTCCTTTCCTAGGAGAAAATCAGGATGTAAAATAAATAATTTCTCACAGTCTCTTATTCTTGGCCATACTGTCTGGGGCTCTTGGGAATACAGAAATGTAAAACACATGGAGAGCCTAAGGTTACCCACTCTAGGTTTAGTGCATAATACATGACATTTGTCATCTATCTATTTTATTTCAAATGGTCAATTTTCTACAGGAGTAACTGGGCTAACAATTTATGGCAATGGATTTTGATTATGGCAATGAGATGACGCTGGTTTTTAATATTGTCAGTTTTAATATTGTTTACTATGATATACTGGTTTTTTTACATATGTGATCTTTATGTATTTCAAGTTGTCTTATGTTAGAATGGCATCAAATTGTTGCCAATTGTTAGCCACTCTGAGTCCCTCAATGAGAGAGTGGACGGGATATAAAACAAAGTAAATAAAAAATAGTAAACAGATTATGAATATGATGAATCTTAAATAGTTCCTAGGAGGACAACGTTCTTAAATCTTTGTGTCCTTAATGGAGATGACAATTTCACTTTCCTATGTGACAAGCATCACTTTCCCATTTCCCCCCTTTTCTACTCACCATTTACCTTTAAGATATAGCAGCTCTGTCCTACTGGAATTGTTTTATAGGTTCAATTTCTATCTGAAGCAAAGTGGTTTTCTAACACTAGAGGTGGCACTTTTGATACTGTTGAGCACCAGTTCCCATCAGCTACAACCACTCTTGGAGGTTATGGGAGTCGTGGGCCAACATCTGAGTGAAAAAGAGTCACCTCTGATTTGAAGGATCCAGTGAACAGAGCTTAACAACAAAATGTTTCAAAATGAAGAATGCATGTAGGTGAAATGCAAGTGTGTACGTGTGTACCTTTAAGACCTCTGTTTATAGCAATGGTTCCCAACCTTTGGGCTTCCAGGTGTTTTGGACTTCAACTCCTAGAAATCCCAGCCACCTTACCAGCTGTTAGGAACTGTGGGAGTTGAAGTCCAAAACACCTGAAGGCCCAAAGGTTTGGAACCATTGACATATAGCAGCTCCATGAATTTCATAGGGTTTTCTTAGGCAAGGAATACTCAGAGGTAGCTTTGCCAGTGCCTTCGTCTGAAATATAACCTATCACACTTGGTATTCATTGCTTGTGTCTCATCTGAGTACTACCCAGAGCTGAACTTGCTTAGCCTCCAAGATCATACAGGATCTGGTGATAGGTATTACTTAAAGAGTAATGAGAAACTAGATCAGTATGGAATGGCAACTACTAATGCTGTCTTCTTTCCTCCAGAAAGGCATACCCAGATATCTAGTTGCTCCCAGTAATTTCAATAATAGATGTTTGCTAGATATGCTGGGCAAATCATATTTGTTGCGCTCAAGTGGAATTTAGTCTGATCCAATGCAAAAGACACAATATCTTTGCATAAAGGCAAGAGGAAAAAGAACAGAAACTTTACTCTTGTCAGCAGAGTCAAAACAAAACAAACTTGTAGTGTTGCAAAATAAACAGTGCAACAAATGTACATAGTCCTTGTAAGTAATACAGAGCATGGCTTCTTCATCTTTCTTCAAATGAGAGAGCAGGACACAACATGTGAGTAAAAGCTGTTGAACCAGAGCATAAGCTCCTCAGACAAAAGCTAAAGCTGAACTGTATTCTAAGACACATATAGCTATACCCGACCAGGTGTGGTCCAAACTTATTAGTTGACCTAGATAAGCAGCTGCACATAATAATTAACAGTATAAGGTTTTCTTTCACACACACACACACACACTTCATTCTGTTACAACTTACTGTAACAATATTTTATTTATTTAAAACTTTTGCATACCGATCTTCTCACTTCCGTAGAGGGACTCAGACCGGCACACAGCAAGAATTCAATGCTAACATTAAAATCTAGAACATCATAAAGAACAATAAAATTACCAATACATATAAAATAAATTACATAAAAAGCCGTTTTCCCAGGTAAAATCATGTCCAACTTAGTCCATGTATTCAGTCCATACATTGTGGTCAATAACTTAATCAATTAGCACTCTTGCGCGAGCTGCACTGGCTTCCAATTGAATTCCGGGTCTCCTTCAAGGTGTTAGTTTTAATTTTCAAGGCTTTATATGGTTTGGGGCCAGTGTACCTGAGGGAGAGGCTTACCTCACATGTACCCAGAAGATCACTGCGTTCAGAGGGGCTCAACTTGCTGGAGGTGCCTGGCATAAAGATCTACAGGCTGTCTAGTACGCGGCAGAGGGCGTTTGCTGTGGCCGCGCCAACTCTCTGAAACTCCCTGCCTGAGGAGACTCGAGCCATACGGGACTTGATGCCATTTCGCAGATCCGTTAAGACCTGGCTATTTAGGCAGGCATTCGGCCCTGACCGGTGCCCACCATAATTTGCCACTCTGCCGTGTTGTCACCATTTGCACTATGCTGTTTTACTGTAATTTTAGTGTCGGGAATGGGGTTTTAACTGGGGGGTTTTAACTTGGTTTTATAATGTTTTTATGTGTTTTATCTGATGTTTTATTGCTGTAAACCGCTCTGAGCTTCGGAGAGAGCGGTATACTAAGCCAAATAAATAAATAATAAATAAATAAATAAATAAATAAAATAGCGATCTCTGCCCTCATTCTGCGAAGGCCTCATTCCACAGCCACATTTTCACTAGCTTCCTAAAGGTCAGGAGGGAGGGGAGGAGGCAGATCTCATTTCCTTTGAGAGGGAGTTCCACAGCCGGGGGGGCCACCACAGAAAAGGCCCTGTCTCTTGTCCCCACCAGACGCGCCTGCGAAGGTGGTGGGACCGAGAGCAGGGCCTTTCCAGACAATCTTAACACTCTTGATGGTTCAAAGGGGAGAATATGATCGGACAGGTAAACTGGGCCCGAATCATATAGGGTTTTGTAGGTAAAAACCAGCACTTTGAATTGTGCTCAGAAGCTAATTGGCAGCCAATGGAGCTGGCACAACAAGGGAGTTATGCGCTCCCTGTACCCTGCTCCCATCAGTAATCTGGCTCCAGGTGTTGAACTAATTGCAACTTCCAGGCAATCTTCATAGGCAAACCCATGTAGAGAGCATTGCAGTAGTCTATACGAGATGTAACCAGAGCGTGGACCACCGTGGCCAAGTCCGACTTCCCAAGGTATGGGCGCAGCTGGCGCACGAGCCATAGCTCCATGTCGACCCTGGAGATCACCTCGCTCAGACCATCAGAATCTACTACAGGTCCCAGGCCCTAAAGAAGCCCATCTAACATCAACCCGGCGCAGAGCTTCTCGGTGATCACTCCATCACTTTGGAACACCCTCCCTCCTTACATCAGAGCCATCCGTGATCTAATAGATTTCCTCACGGCTTGCAAAACATGGCTATTTGAGAGGGTGTTCGGCTGAGGACTGTTAGATTGTCTATTGATGCTAATTGTTTTTAGGTGTTTTTAGATGTTAGATATTTAGATGTTTTTAGATGTTCAGACATTCAACTTGTGTTTTACTGTAAATCGCCCAGAGCCAACTGGGATGGGCGATTAATAAATCCCAAAATAAATAAATAAAAATAAATAAATAAAAAATAAATAAAAGCTCTCCTGGCCACCGCCAAGACCTGGGTTTCCAGGCTCATAACCTGCGTCTTCAGGGGAAGTGTAACCCCGTCAAGCACAGGCTGTAACCCTATGCCCTGTTCGGCCTTACGACTGACCAAGAGTACCTCTGTCTTGTCTGGATTTAGTTTCAATCTGTGCGCCCTCATCCAGTCCATTACAACGGCCAAGCACCAATTCAGGTATTGAACAGTGGGTGGGAGGGAGTGACAGAGTTGGACATCAGATGACACCGCACCTCAAAATTCTGGATGATATCCCCCAACGGCGTCATGTATATATTAAATAGCATAGGGGAGAGTACTGAACCCTGCGGGACCCCACAGTACAATGGCCGTGGGTCCAAGCAGGAGTCCCCTAGCAACACCTTCTGGGATCGACCAGCAAAGCAGTACCTCCAAGGTCCATTCCAGCGAGGTGTCTCAGAAGAATACTGTGATCGACGGTATCGAAGGCTGTTGAGAGGTCCAGCAGAACCAACAGGAACACACTCCCCCTGTCGAGCTCCCGG
This sequence comes from Anolis apletophallus, assembly GCA_030556195.1. Lineage (NCBI taxonomy): Eukaryota > Metazoa > Chordata > Lepidosauria > Squamata > Anolidae > Anolis > Anolis apletophallus. Next base: position 44,645,139 of record JARBWK010000009.1, on the reverse strand, counting down.
CATAGATCATCCACTAAGGCGACCAAGGCTGTCTCAGTACCATGTCCCGGCCTAAAGCCAGACTGCACTGGATCCAGATAATCAGTGTCTACCAAGAATTCCTGCAGTTGCAAGGCCACCACACGTTCCAGGACTTTGCCCAAATAGGGAAGATTGGAAACTCGCCAATAGTTGATGAATTGAGTGGGGTCCAGTGATTGTTTCTTCAACAGCAGTTTTAGAACAGCTTGTTTTAAGCTTGCTGGAATTTTGCCTTCCCAAAGGGAGGCATTAAGCACCACCTTAACCCACTCGGCCAAACTCCCCCTGGCTTCCTTTATCAGCCAGGATGGGCAGGGGTTTAGGATGCAGAGCAGAACTTCCGTAAATATTTTCCTGTTAATTTAAAATTCCACATTTTTCAGGATTGTATGATTACATGCTCAAGAATTCCAGGGCCTTCAGGCAACCAAGGATCTGATATCTCTAATTAGCATCCCAGAGGGTCATAGAGGATTGCACTAAGAACAGCAATACAAAGGGTCCCCTTTTCTACAGATAGAGTAAGAAGGCTCTCTTTCTTTTTCTTCCCTCCACAGCCCCTCTTGTTTTTCTCTCTTTGAATCATCTGAAAGAAATATTGCTAGCCAGCATGCTATTTATGTGAGCTCCTTTTCTTTTGAGATAGCATGTCTTGCTTTGTTCTAGTCTGCTAAATGCTCAGCCTCAAGCAAGATATAAGTGCATGTGTGAGAGAAAAAAAAAGTTGCTACTTCCAACAGAATCAACTGTTAGAAAGCTTGTCTCAATAACATCAAGCAGGAGCTGGCTTTCTTTTAGAAATTCTCCCTCCCAGTTATCACTGGAACTGGAACCCTGGATGAACACAAAGAGGCTAATCAAAAGCCAGCATCTTAACTTTTTGCTGCTATTCATGACCCCATCTTCGTAGAATACTCCAGTTCACCGGTGTTCAGTGAGTGAGAATAAAGGCCTAGGTCTCCTTATATAGGTATCTATCCCTTTCCTTGAAGGTTTTCAATCAACAGATGCAATCAGTTTCCACCATACACCACTGAACTGTAAACTCCTCAGGCAGATCTCTCCATAGCAGTAGCAGGGAGCACATAAGCCATGGGTAAAAACAGCACATGGGCAGGAATGTAAGGGAACAGCACAACCTAGTGTGTGCTTCTTTTGCTGCGATCTGCAAAAAGATGCACAATGAAATCACTTCCATTGACTGCCATCCTGGCTGGATGCCAAATAAGGAGTTAATGTATAATCTCTTTTTCTACAAGTATTGATGATGAATCTGTGTTCTAGTCTTTATTTGGTAAATATATATACACAACCTCTTGCCTTTATCTTTGACATAAGCCTTTTAATTGGCTCTGTGGCCCATGAAAACACCACAGGACAAATGCCTTTCATGAATTTGTTATTAGATTTCCTTTAAATAACACTGTTCTTGAGTTAGAGTGGGGCTCAGACTCCTGGCCTACTATTTTCTGAAGGCTGAATAGGAGCAATGTTCTGAGCTGTATGGCCATTTTCCAGGGACAGTGTTGTTTTAGCAATGTTTTTATTTTGAATAACAGGTAAGAACTAAGGCTAAGGAGGAAGAGACTTAGGATATCACCACATAAGGCTACTAAAACAGGCATCTTACATGACACTTACATGACACTGGAATGCACCTGTCCAGTCCTTATTATTATACCACGTTTTATTGAAAGCACATTGAGAAAGCTCAAAGCGTGTTTAATTATTCCAGCTGCAAGGATGTAACTTCTCCCAGTACCAAAGCACTTTTCATACAAATACTAAAATATTAATTTAAAAATAAATTAGCATTTTCCAATTAAAAGGTGATCCCTATTGTGTTTATTCTACAAGGGAGATGTATAAATTTGACTTTCAAACCTTTTTTTTAAATGATGCAAAATCATGCATGTCTAAAGAAACCAGAATGAATGTCTAAGGAACTTTCAATTGAGCTAAGATTTAAGGGGTCATGTACATGAAATTGACAAAAGAGAAATCACCAAAGAGGAATTCAAATGAATAGCCAGCCTCTCCCCCCCCCCTCATTAGATAAGGGCACCTTGTGCAGAATATTTAAGGCCAAACTATGTTCCTATATAATCGTCTGAATTTCCAAATATTAAGCCTACAAAACCTTCTGGTATAGTTAAGATAAGACTTAATTAATTAGCAACTATGGAGGAGCACACCATAAATAGTTCCATCCACTAACATTACTTGCTGATCCCAGCCCAAGGAACAGGAGTTCAGTGATGATCGAGTAAATTACGTGAACGGTATGTATAACTTAGAAACATTCATATGGGTCACTTATATATTTAGCCCTGGTACCTTTAGCGTACATTTGGTTATGCATTCGCTACAGATTTTCAGCACAAACGGGATATGTTTTTTGATTGCATCTAATGTCTGTGTAAAAACGAGCCCCGAGGAAGCGCCGCGGAGCGTGAAACGACCCCACAGAGGCGCCAGAACTACGCAAGCCGTAGGCAAAGGCTCCCGACACCCAGGGAGTGGCCTCTTGCCACAAACAGTAAACACAGACCGGATTGGGAACATTCGTTGAACCGTGAGTGCTTGAAAATCTTTGCTACTTAGGCAGTACTTATCCAGGACAAAGACGCTTTCAGAGCAGAGGACTGAAAATAATCCGTCTTTCTCTGACGGTGTCCACAAAGGACTTTAAGTGAGTCTACCATAAAGTCTACCATTGCTAGAAGGGGCTCAGTATCATGTTTAAAGGCAGGATGAATGTATTTGATTAGAAATACCATGTTATACAAGTAAATAATGTGAATCTGATTTACATAGCCAGCGTTGTTCAACACCTCTTTCAGAGACAGTTCTGTATCATTGTATTGTTCTATCTATCTATCTATCTATCATCTTTGATCCTGGGTATAAATGTACATGCTTATTGAATATAGATAAAAGATATAATTGAAACATCTCGAAATATATTGTATATGAAAGCATTTCTTGTACTTGTTGGGGTGTCAGAGGGGTCACCAAAGACTATCAGAAAACACAGTATTTTCTGTTAGTCATGGGGGTTCTGTGTGGGAAGTTTGGCCCAAGTCTATTGTTGGTGGGGTTCAGAATGCTCTTTGATTGTAGGTGAACTATAAATCCCAGCAACTACAACTCCCAAATGTCAAGGTCTATCCCCCCCCCCTCCACAACCCCACCAGTATGCAAAATTGGGCATACTGAGTACTTGTACCAAATTTGGTCTAGTGAATGAAAATACATCATGCATATCAGATATTTACATTATGATTCCTAACAGTAACAAAATTACAGTTCTGAAGTAGCAACAAAAATATTTTTATGGTTAGGGGTTACCACAACATGAGGAACTATATTAAGGGATCATGGCATTAGGAAGGTTGAGAAACACTGGTGTAGTTTCTCTTCACTCCAGACCGCCTTGGGAAAAACTTTTAAACAAATACACAAACAAACAAAAGACCTTTTCTCACAGTAGACAAAGAAATAGCAGGATAGCACTGAAAACTCAAATGTAGCAGATAAATGGGCATTTCCTTTGGGAGCAGAATAGGGAGTGACCATTCTAGGATTATGGTGCTGGGCTCAGACTTCCACATCTGTTCCTGTCTCATGTAGCTTCATTAATGTAATTGAAACCAAAATTTCTTTAGAGCCAGTTGAGAAGCAGCTAGGGAGCTGATTATGTAGTTTCTCTGTGGAGCATTATTTCAGCCTGAAAATCGGCTGGGGAATATAAATAGCACTGTCTGTGTGTGCCAGTGATATTCCTCAGAGATGGAAAAAATTGTAGCCCATACCACGCCATGACTAATTGCTCAGCTTGTGGTTCATTCTAACAGAGCAGTAATGCAAGTTGCAAGGTCTTTTAATGGTGCACAAGTCTCGTCACAATGACCTACCACACATTGCTTGTTGAGTAATACTTATAAAAGGTAATGTTAAAGAAAAAAAGAGAAAATTGTTAAAATAAATCCTTCTAGAAGAATCTATTTGGACAAAGTAGAACTGATCAAGTACAGCAGAGGTACTAGAAGAGTCTTCAAGGTATCCAATGTTGGATTTTTTAAGTATGTCATTTTTGAAATAAATATAAGTAAATGTAAGAATCAGACCCAAGCATGCTGTAAGTAATGATAATCAATCCACCTGGTTAATCTTAAATAATTTGTGCTCAGGGTGGAGTAGTTGTAAAAGTACTAAAGTTTTATGTTTGAGAGTTGGTTTTGGAGGGTTAATGTTAGAGGTTTGGAGAGTCTGTGTCGGAGGAATGTGTTTAAGAGAAAGCCACAAAGACAATGGATGTTTGTCTACTCCTAAACTGGAGGAGAGGGAGAACTTCTGCTGAGAAGGTGTTCTTTCCTGTTGCCGCATACAGAGCCTTTTTAATTACACTGCGACATCCCATACCCTCTACCTGTCCCCAGTTGGTAGGGACAGTCTCATTAAATCCTCAGCTGCCTTTAAAATGTCTCAGGATAGTGGTGATGAACCATGATTGTCTCACCTCATTCCTGCCATATCCCAATGTTCCCAAGTCTACCCCCCAACCCCCCCCCCCCCGAGATTCCTGCTATTCCACCTACTCCTAGAAAGTGATTGTCACATTACCCCCATGCACAGTTTTGCATTGGTGTCTGAACATGTACATCAGAGGTGGGAAAACTGCAATCCCCCAAATGTTTATTAATGCCCACACACATCTGGTATACGCCCAAACACCTGCATGCCACAAAAAAGTGTTAAAATCTGATAGGCTTCCTGATACTACCTGCTGACTTCTTTAAGTCCCCCAAGCTGAGTCCCCCTTCAGGGGTAGAGAAGGGCGGGGTACAAATATTTGAAATAAATAAATAATGACATCAGGAGTAAAGCCAAAGTAGAATCAGTTACTGGCAGCACATGGGGTGCAGAACCAAAATTAGTAAGAACTTCAGCCCTGGCTTTGTCTTACTCAACTGCCAAGTATGCCTGTCCTGTTTGGCATAAGTCTGCCCACGCAAAACAGGTGAACATAGCATTGAACGAAACATGCAGAATAATCACAGGATGTCTTAAACCTACACCTGTTGATAAACTCTACAAGCTTGCTGGCATTGCCCCCTTCCCCCCCCCCCCCGGCGATGTGTGATGGGAAATTGCTGCTAAATGTGAAATAAAGTTGAACACTGTGAAAGCTATCCACTACATGGCTACCCGCCTCTTCCCAGTAGACGCAAATCAAGGAAAAGCTTTATGAGAACTACCACTCCTCTTGGCGTTCCCCCCAGCAACAGCGAGGGTATCCCTCTGGGCTGCTAGACCAGGAAATACCAACTGGATGCCCCCGAGGGTCTTCCTCCAGGGGCAAACCAAGAATGGGCAACTTGGAAGTCCCTGAATAGACTCAGGCGCGGAGAGGGCAGATCAAAAGACAACCTGGCAAAATGGCACTACCTAGAAGAATCCCACACCTTGTGTGACCGTGGAGCAGAACAGACAACTCCGCATCTGTATTTTTGTCCATTGTGCCCTACCTCATGTACGGAGGAGGGATTGTTGGAGGCTACAGACAATGCCGTTGCTGTTGCCTGTTTTTAGTCAAAAGATATTTAGCCGCCTGCACGCCTTCTATTTTTATCGGTTTTATACTAATTTATGCAATGCTTTTGGTACGAAATAAATAAAAATAAAGTTGAGTTAATAAATGAAGCCAGAGTAGAATCAAACCAGAGTATGAGGACTGGGTGGGACAAGGACAAGGACAGAAATGTGATATATTCTGGATGAAACCAGAACATATCCACCAAGGAGCAGAGCTAATTGAATCTGAAATGTATGGATTTTTAGAATTGGTGAAGAGACAAAATACAGCACTATACTTTTTTCTGGTGATTCTCAAGGAAGATACACCTAGACTTTGGCACAGACCTATAGAGATTCTTGCATAAGGCCAATAGCATGTGTTAAATTCTCCTTAGTTACAGATGGAAATGCTCACAATCACATGGCGTTGTTGTAAAGTCACCTCAAACTCATTATCAGACTGTTCTTTTCAATAGATGGGAGACTCCCATTACAAGCAACCAAAACTGCTTTCAAAGTGTGTTGAGGTGATGTGAAAGGTCAAAAGTACTGCTACAGTGAGTTTAGGACATGTACGTCTTGTTTTGGGCATGTTGTGGGCTATCTCTTTCCACAGTTTCACTTCCCTATCCCAAAGCTCCTTTCCATTCCAATGAACAGACGAAGAAGACCTCTAAGTGCAAAGCCATATCTTCTCACTTTCACCCATTGGCTTCCTTTTAATGCTTTTTAAAATTCAAGTAAGTGCATAGTTCCATGGGTAATTCCAGGCGATGATATGGATTTCCCTTATTTATTTCTTCGGTTTTATATTCCGCTCCTCCCTGCAGCATTTCCTTACTGTTTGCAAGCCTGTTGCCACTTTGAGTTTCTGTTTTAGGCCACTTTGAGTCTTTTTACAGAAAGAAAACATGGAATATAAATAATAATATAAATAATTACAATTATAAATAATAATATAATAATATAAATATTTAAATAATAATATAAATAAATATAATAATTATAATTTAATAATTATAAATAATAATAATAAAAATGTGGAAGTAATTAACTGTGTAACTCCAAACTCTCCCAGAGACAATTATTAAGTCTTGTTAGTATGAGTGAAATATCTGAGTTGTGCAATTTTTCGGGGCGGGGGGATGCATGGATAAGGAGGGGCAAGGTACAGATTGGGAGGAGCAACATCTTAGTAGCTGTAGTAAGCTAAAAGTGGCTATCTTGTCATGCTCTAGCTCTCATTTTTTAAAATATATATTTATTATGATTTTGCATACAAATATTTAAAAGGGGGAGAACGAGTGAGGGGAGAGGTAGGAATTGGGACAGATGCAGCTCTGGCTCTCATTTTAATGGGCTTGCAATACCAGAACACTGTAAAGTCCCAAGTTTTGCATCCCCCATCTTTCCACAGCACCAGATTGAGTTCCAGATAGCCTATGGGAGGCACTTCACATATATCTATATCTGCTTTGGTGAGCCAAATCAGAGGCAGGGAAACTCCCCCCAATGCCTGATCTGTAATTCTCTGCCAAATCAGCCAGCCATCAATAAAGAAATGATTGAGAAACTGTACCTCCCCATCAACAGGAGGAGACGGTTGTGCAGCAGCTCCGTGTTCCATCGATGTGAGTAATTATAATCATGCTGAAAACACAGAGGAGTTATTGTACAGTCACACTGTTTAAGTACTTGCTAATTATACAACACAGACTACAAGGACAGCTCAGATTGACTCTCACCCAGAATAAATAGAGCCTGTGGCATCCACCTAAATTAGAAAATCTCCTTCAAATGATAACCTTAAGTAACTGCACCCTTTTGAAACAGCTGTGCAAGAATTAGAACTTAACTGAATTATGTGTGAATTGCTCAGTTTTCATTAGCAGTCTCCAGTGGAAAGAAATCTGAGTAGAAGAAGAAACACAATTATTTCTTATGCCTTAACAGTCTAACAAATTTGAATGTAAGAGAGAAATGGGAAGTTCTGGTCCATTCCCCATCCTGCTTCTGCTTATCTGAGTGGCCATGGAAGATGGGAAATGTTTCTTTCCAAACAACACAGATACATTTTTGTATGCAATGATGCTCCCAGCATGCTATCTTCCAATAAAGATTTGGGAAGCCAGCTCAAAAATCTCAAAGAATGCTACTGATATATTTGGTGGGACGGTGCTCTGAAAGACCACTTATCTATGTACATGTTTTTGAATCATTTTTAAAAAAACAGGAAACACATTGTTTTCTCTCTCACACACATACACTCTTAGACTGATAAATGGAATGTTGTGTGTAAGATTTGCACACACACACATAGTTATATTTGTTATTGGTGTTATTGTTATTGGTGTGAACAACATCTGTTATTTGCTGTAAGATCAAAGCCACTATGACATCCAGAAAAAAGTTTTGCTTGCAGTAACAGCACATGTTTGGAAAGAACTTTTAAAATAAGAACATTAAGAGCAGACTTTTTGAGGGGGGCTGGATGTGAAATAAATACATAGCTTTATTCAGTCTTTTATTTTTGTGATTGAGAGTTGACATGGTTTAGCATGTTTAGTTACATGTTTGTAAACATACAAATTTGAACGTAGTTGACAAACTGAAAATTAAGCAGGCACAAACACATAAAATATCTATAATATCCAAAGCACCAAATTCTGGAAAATGATATTAACTTGTGGCCCAGTCCCAAAAGAAATACCAACAGCCAAAATTGTACATGGCAGAATGTGAATTCTCTAAAATGACAACAAATTACAGTTGAGAATATTACTTGACTGGGAAAGAAAATGAATTATTACTGACCATAGACTAGAAGACAAATCTCAGCAGGCAAAAAACCCAATGTAAAATATTGAAAATGCAGTTTGAAGAATGGGATACTTAAGAGGTTTATGCAATGGAATATTACTCAGTACACATCATAGTTCAATTGACTAGTATTCTGTATTTCTTGTCTAATATTGATTAAAAATAATAGACCATTTGTGGATAATCATGGATTTCAGAAAACTTGACGTATATAAAATCACACATAAGCTGCTTTTTATGTGCAGGCAAAGGAAAATAATTGCTTTTCACTTCTAAGTCTAGGGAGTATATATGTTATACAAAATGTCAGGAATTGTGTGACGGTTGAAAATTACATAGAAATATTGATAATACAAGCTACACATTGACTGCATGGATATATTTGGTACCTGGCATGTTCTATTGAATTGCATTTCAAAATAGATACATATGTGGAAGATTGAAATCATGGGTAAATCAATGTTATTGAGACTACAAGTAAGGAACAAGTTGTTCAAATGCACAAATCATTTCTAGAGAATTTTTAAATGTTTATTATCTTAAAGAAATCCTCATCAAAACATTCTATACAAATCTATGAAAAAATAGCAATTTAGAAAACTATAAATAAAATGCATGTTTATTTTATTTTATTTTTTGTAATTTTGGTGATAAAAAACCTTTGCAAAAATATTAATTGAATGTACATTCTAAGATAACATGTTGCTTTAATCTTAGAATTAATTAGACCAAAAAGAGAGAGAAGTCTCTCCACCTCTGTCTTATGAGCTATTGATAAATAGTTGTACTGTTGGGTGCTGCCCTAAAAATCTCATCAACCATAGTTCAATTCTATCAGAACACATTCCTCTTTTGTTTCTTGCTCTCGAGATAATGGATCACACTCCTGAAAGATACACAAACATCTCATAATTGCAGCAATTAAACTTTTGACTCTTAGGTCTTTTGAGTCTTACATCTAACAAATATTGAATCTGAGGGGGGAAACCTGCAAGTGTCTTTTAAAAACGAAAGGGGGAATTACTGAACTGACTACATTATTTCTGTTGAAAAGTCTGCTCTGTTCAAATGTTAGTGTGGTTTTTATCATGACATTATACAAGGGCATATAAGAGTCTAGAGAAGGACTAATTATAAGGCAGTGATACTTTAGCCTTGGGTAGAATTGGAAATCTGGCCTGTTTCTTGTGATAAACATTTGTATGAACAATCTGTCTTATCCCATGTGGTCAAGGGTTGTTCCATGGAAAACAAAGGAAATATTTTGCCTCTTTCTGTTCTTAATTACTACTGGAAAGCTATGTAAAGATGAAGTAAACCTTTTTCACCAAGGCTGGTTTTTTTATTATTACTTTAAAAAGAAGAAGAAGCAAAATTGGGTGACATTGTTATAAGTCAAGTCACACAGTGGTGCATCATATATTTACTCTGGAACTGCCAACCATCTTTATTTGTGCAGAGGAGATTGGGGTGAAGAGATGAACCCTGAACTCAAGGCATGTGTGGATTGGAGGGGGGAAATCAATGAACAAGAGCCAGAGCATTACGGGGACAAGGTAATGAGCAAGAACCATTCTGGAACTTGGCCGAGGGCAAGCAAATTCAACAACCCAATGGGTTATAAAAAAAACACTGTCCCTCAGCCTTTTGGCTCAAACATTGCTCTGGTATTTTATTTCAAATGCAGATTGTCTCTCCTGCAAAGACACGAGTGAGGCATACAAGCTGTCCTTAATTTTCACTCATACGGTAAATCTCTGTTTAGACTGTACTAAAGAGGTGGATGTCTCATTACTAAATAATTCTTTCCATCAAATACCCTTCAGTATACACGTAAACTAGGGTATTAGAGAGCTGGCTGTCAGCTCAGCCTTTTCCTTGACATGTCAGCTTCATACATCTGTGGATGTGTTTTTAACATGCTAGGCATATTTGTTTGGAAGCCTCCCTCTGCAGTCTCTTTGGCAAAGTCCACATACTGATTTACCACTTCAGTGAGTCTTACTTAAGTTTCAACTTGTAGTTGGCAGTGATGCTCTCTGTGATCAATCACCTGAGCTTCCCAAACAGGTCATAGTATACTGAAGAGGTTACAGCAATACAGCACTTTAAATCAACCTGTCTCCTGTCCCATTGAAAACTTCCATTGATTAATGGTACCACAGGACTGAAAAATGAGAGAAAAAGCTTGAATGTGCATACAGGCACCTAAGCAAATTAAATAATTTATCATTCCATAATTAAGGAGGGGTAAAATATTTTTCTCGAAACTCCTAGAAGTTCTGAATAAATTCCTGTTCCCTCTGAAGGCAACATGGGGAAAAAAATACAAAACAATTGATACAGATAAGTGGCCTGAATCTTGGAGATAGGGGAGCAGTGAGCTGGACCTCCTGCATCAAATGCAACATACATATGTGGGCTGCACATAATAAGCTTTCATGGACACAATTTGACACTTATTCAATTGCTATAAAGTGCAAGCTAATGTTCTGTTGGTTGCTTTCAAGATGTTTGACATCAGGTATATTTAATACTGAGGTGTAGAGCCAAACATCATGTTAATTAATTTTCTTTCAAATTAAGACATAACAACTCTATACCCTATCATTCCATGTGATCCATTAGAGCTGTGGCACAGAAACATTATGAGGGCAGGAGTGTGTTATACCTCTGAATGAATCACTCTCATAATGTTCGGATTATTCCAACTTTGCCTATGGATATAGTGATACCGTGGGAAAAGAGCCTTCTCGGAGGATCAGACAATTTTAGTTTTGAGAGCTCAGCATCTCTCCCCTCCTCCGTACAGCACTTTATGAAGAAAGGCACTTAATGCAGTATGCTGGATGGTAAAATAAAATATTCAAGTCCCGGGTTCATCATGACATTTACAAGGTGGCTTTACAGATGTAATAGGATTAACAGCATAGTCTGGATTTGAAGAGGAAGCCATGAGATAGCACACTTTACTTACAGCACATTTACTAATTTCATTCTCCTTTTTTCTCTATGTTTAAGGCACAGGTCAGCATCAATGTTAACCATGAACAAGATTAATTACGTTTCCTACTCAACCAGTTTCATAGCAGAACAAGGAGCTTGATTTAGTCTCAACTGCAGAAAATTATAGTAACACTTTATCCCGTCAATACAATTTAAGGTGAGGGCAGGGATTGTTCTCTTGTGGGTAAGGATGCCAGGATCTGAGATATATGAGCCAAAATCTGCAACCAAGGATACACTTTGTTATTTGTTGTATGATTTCAGCTGTGCTAAAATTATGGGTTTGGTAGCCCAGAGTGGAGTGTCCAGCTAATCCAGAAGGCCAAATCAGACACAGATGGGTTAAAGGCAAACCCAGAGGTTTCTTCTCAGTGACCAAAGAGGATGTTAGTGGAGAAAGAACTCCAAAATACTGACATACCCTAACAGTGAACACATGGATTTATTTAAAGTGCATTTAACAGAAAGAAAAAGCAGTGCAGAACAATTGAAAATTGCCACATTGGTTTCCCATTAGTCCTGGAGGGTGTTGGCTAGAGTCCACAGCCTTAGTGGAGGAGGCATGGAACTGCTTATGCCTCTGAACCAATCAGAGGTAAGACAGGAAATTTAATAAAATGTCATTCATAGATTTGAAGTCTTGTGTCTGTTGTGAGTCTTTCCCAGAAACTGGGTGTGTCTGGGTGGAAAATGGTTTGATTGTTGGTTGATGTGCCCTGATGGTCCAATGCTAGCTAGAAAAAGGAGGTTGGTGGGCAAAAGGTGTTTAAGGCGCAGTTACATACAATGAAGGATTCACAGAGAGGGTCTAGAATAGATGCTAGAGATGAGGCAATGTTCCCAGGGCTAGCCTAGATCATATAATGCATGATACATAAAAATGGATTATGGTGATTTTCTCTGTGTTAGAAAATTATCCAGAGCTGAAATCATTTTGCATGGCAATTAGAAATGGTTGGATATATTTTGCACTGGAGCAATTTCTCTTAATTCACATATTTTATATATTTGATTTCTCAATAACAATACTACAAGAGACAAATCATTATTGAAAAATCAGATCCCTAACTATGAATGATATGGATTATGAGACTTGCCTTCATTGGGACATTGAATGCGAGCAACTTTGTCCTATAGTAAACCTTTGGAATGTTGCTTCACCAAACTTGGACTCCAGGTAACAATGCCCCAGATTACCATAATCCTTTTTACAATAAACTGGAAGCCTTGGGAAGGGGCAATGCGTTTGCATTAGAGCTCCTGGGTTGTTTTCCTGTTTCACTTGATATTCCTCTCTGTTGGCGCCTCCTTGTTGTGGGGGAGAGGCTTGTGTACCCTAATGAAGTTCTGAGCTATACTGGCGGTGCCATAATAGCCACCGGCAGGGCCTCCCATGCCAGACAGGTCACAACCAAAGGGTCTGACAAAGAGCGTCAAAGGGCAGGATGGACTCTCTAGCCTTTTGGCAACCATGCTAGGAGAAGGAAAACTCTGATTTCAAACGCGGGCAGGTGGTGCTTGTGTAACCCTGTAAGGTCAACCATCTAAGAGAAGGAAAGAGAAGGAAACTCAAACCAAACCTATGACCTGAGGACCTCGCTGCCACTGTTCCAGCTTGCTAGGCCCCAGCAGAGGAACCTTTGGTTTAAAGGGTGAGGCCAGTTTTGTGCATGCTGCGCTCCACCAGAAAAATCAATTGCACAGGCTCGAAGGACATATCCAACCTCCAAATCATCAACGTGCATGTAGAAAGCGTGGGATGAGTCCTTCCTGAATCTTCGTTCGCGAAGAAAAGCCAAGATTGATATGGTCTGGGTGATCTGTGGGAACAGTTGCCTCCTGCCAGACTCATCCTTGCAACAACAATTGACATAATCATCCCCTTAAAGCACCCATAGTTTATCTTGGACTAAACCCATTGTATGTACTGGAGCAAGGACACAAAACCCATTATTGATTGTAAAACTATATTCCTTTTTAATGGCGCACCTCTTAGGGCTGGATCACTAAATGGACAGCCTCTTCAAAATAATCCAATTAAAGTTTATTTGAGTTTCCCAGAATGGAGACTAACCAGTGGTGACATCTGAGGGAATAATTGCAAAGTGTATCCCAAACAGACACCCGAGCCAATCAGGAGCTACCATGGGAGTCTTGCATGGCTGTCAAATGTACGTAATAGCTGTGCTCGATGTTCACAAATCCAGTAAGTTAGTTCTTTGGGGTGCTTTCTCCACTCACATGCTCTGACATGGCCATTGAGAATAAACTTTTACTTTTGCCTTCAACCCACCTGTGTCTCATTTGGCCTTCTGGGAAGCTAGACATGCTGGGATCCTAAACCCGCAGTTCTTGCAAATGCTGAAATCACATAATGCCACATAACCAGAGCAAGCACTGGTTGGTAGGTGAGCTGAACTGCTTCTGTTTCAGGTCTTGTGGTCATGGGCATAGAAGGCATTCTAGACAAAATGGCACAGAAGTTTGGTAAAAGTGGGCTAACTAGATAAATGAAAAACCAGAAAAAAGGGATTAAGAAAACATTTTTCAGTGGGCAGGCAGAAAATGCATGTAGCAATTTCTGTCATTCCCATTAGAGCTCTCACCCCTTGTGGCCTTATCTAAAGCTCATGTGACATATGAGGAATCTTTCTAGGCTGCTGCTGAGACTTGGGGAAGGTTTGCGGCCGGAGATCAAGTACTTTTGCTTTGTGTCCTGCATCATACCCTGCCATGAGCTGCAAATGCTGCATTGCATCAAATGGTAGGTTCCATGGGGCCAAATGCAAGCACTCACCTTCCCAGGGTTATATGGCTGTGTGGAAGGGCTCCAGATAATCCAGTTCAAAGCAGGTATTATGGATTATCTGCCTTAATATTCTGGGTTATATGGCTGTGTGGAAGAGCCCCCCAGGGCCCTTCCCAATATGCCCTATATCCTAGGATCTGATCCCAGGTTTTCTGTTTATCCCAGATTATCTGGTAGTGCAGACAGAGGGCCCTTCCACACAGCCTTATAACCCAGAATATCAAGGCAGGAGATCCCACAATATCTGCTTTGAACTGGGGTTTCTGAGTCCACACTGCTGTATATTCCAGTTCAAAGCAGATATTGAAGGATTTCCTGCTTTTACCTTCTGAGTTATATGGATGTGTGGAAGGGTCCTCATATAATCTGGTATAAGCAGATAATCGGGGATCAGTTCCCAAAATATAGGGCAGTATAGGGCCATTCCACATAGCAGAAATCAAGGCAGAAAATCCCACAATACCTGCTTTGAACTGTGTTATTTGAGTCGACACTGCTATATATTTCAGTTGAAAGCAGAAAATGTCGTAGAAGGGGCCTGAAAAACACAGTTATTTAACATCTATATGCGACCACTCGCTTAGCTGGTTCGGAATTATGGGCTGGAGTGTTACCAGTATGCTGGTGACACCCAGCTCCTTCTGCAGATAGATGGCCAGCCGGACTTGGTTCCAGTAGACTAAGGGTGAATCCAGCGAAGACTGAGAACTTGTGGCTGGGTCGCCCTGGGTTGGATGATGTCCAGTTGCCTACCTTAGACGGTGAGCCTCTTCTTCCATCTACCACCATCAAAAGCCTTGGTGTCATTTTTGACTCATTACTGACAATGGAGGCCCAGGTCTCAGCTATCAGCAAGTCGGCTTTTTTCCATCTTCGGCTAGGCGGTTGGCGCCTTACCTATCTGGGGATGATCTCGCCACAGTGGTTTATGCTACGGTAACGTCAATAATTGACTATTGTAATGCCTTCCCTTGTCGCTGACCTGGAGACTTCGACTGGTGCAGAATACGCCGGCCAGACTCCTCACGGGAACCCCCCGTGAGGAACAATATAACACCTGCTCTATACCGATTGCGCAGGCTTCCGATCGAGTTCCAGATGACCCTGAAGGTGCTGGTACTAACCTTCAAGGCCTTGTACAGCCAGGGGCCGGCTTACTCTCCCTGCCGACCCTGGAGACCACCACGCTCAGACCATCAGAACTTATTACAGATCCCTGGTCCTAAAGAAGCCCATCTGACATCAACCTGGCGTAGAACCTTTTCACTGATCGCCCCATCACTTGGAATGCCCTCCCTCCTTACATCAGAGCTACCAGTGATTTAAAAGATTTTCGCACGTCTTGTAAAACGTGACTATTTGAGAGGGTGTTTGGCTGAGGAATTGTTTAGATTGTTTAAATTTTTAGATGTTTTAGATATTTAGCTGTGTGTTTTATTGTAAATCGCCCAGAGCCACCTGGGATGGGTGATTAATACATTTCAAAATAAATAAATAAAATTTAAAAATGCGTATGGTTCTAGTTCTGTTATGGATACACTAACTTTTTGTTGTTTTTATTTTACTAAGATGGAGTTTTTGTGAAGTTAATATGAATTCCAGATAAGTTATTGCCTTCCTTGGATTCATTGAACACAGCAGTAAGAAAGGGCATTTTATTTTCTATGAAGAACTTCCTGACTTTGAGAGCTGTTCAGCAGTGGAACTCTCTGTCCCGGAGTGTGGTGGAGGCTTTTAAATGATCTGTTGGGGATACTTTGAATGTAATTTTCCTGCTTCTTGGCAGGGGGTTGGACTGGATAGCCCACGAGTTCTCTTCCAACTAAAGGATTCTATGATTCTAAGTGGTAGATGTTTTCACTTCATCTGCAGAATATAGTTTGGTTCACTTATTTATTTATTTATTTATTTATTATTTCGCATTTGTCTGTCCCCCCCAACAGCTCGGGGCGACTTACACCAGTTAAGTAAAAATACAATTGTCAGATAACTCATAAACCACAGTAATACCATTAAGATGGAATTACAATTAGAACAGTTGAAGCAACAAATGGAGTCGCAGTGGGCTGACAGCTAGGCGGTGCGAGCTACAGTTTAGCTAACTCCGAAGGCTTCTTGGAGCAGCAATGTCTTAACTGCTCTCCTGAATGGAAGGAGGCCCTGGGTGGCACGGATGCCGGCGGGCAGTGCATTCCACATGGTAGGGGCTGCAACAGAGAAAGCCCGGCGGCGGGTCACGGACAGATGGTAGGTCCTCACATTTGGGATGACCAGGAGGTTTAGCTCTTCAGAGCGCAGTGATCTGGTGGGATGATATGGGACAAGGCGGTCCCGCAGGTACACTGGCCCCAGACCATGTAAGGCCTTAAAAGTCAGGACTAACACTTTGAAGGCAATCCGGCATTCAATTGGGAGCCAGTGCAGTTCGCGCAGGATTGCCGTGATGTGGTGGCCAATCGGGACCCCTACCAGGAGTCGCGCTGCAGCGTTCTGCACCAGCTTGAGTCTCCGGATTACCGACAGAGGAAGGCCAATGTAAAGAGCGTTATAGTAGTCCAGCCTCGAGATGACCGTGGCTTGGATCACTGTGGCTAAGTCGCGCCGGGACAAATAGGGGGCCAGCTTCCTCGCCTGGCGAAGATGGAAAAATGCTACCCTGCTGACGCTGGAGACGTGGGCCTCCATCGACAACAGGGGGTCCAAGGTTACTCCTAAGCTCTTAACAGAGGGTGACGGACATAATGTCACGCCGTCCAGGGTTGGAAGCTGAACATCCCTACAGCCCGGAGGACCCAGCCACAGGATCTCCGTCTTTGCCGGATTCACCTTCAACCTACTGGCTTGCAGCCATCCAGTGACGGCCTCAAGGCAACGATGGAAATTATCGGGTACGGATTCAAGGCTGCCCTCCATCTTCAAGATAAGCTGGGTGTCATCAGCGTACTGATGGCACACCAGCCCAAAACTATGCACTAGCTGGGCAAGTGGTCGCATATAGATGTTAAATACGAGGGGGGAGAGAATAGCCCCCCAAGGAACCCCGCAAAGAAGCGGAGAACCCCCGGAGACATCCTTGCCCCTCCTCACTCGTTGTAGCCGGTTCCGGAGGAAGGAGGTCACCCAATTAAGGGCTGTCCCTCTAACTCCGGCCCTGGCAAGGCGGTGAGTCAATAGATCATAATCGACTGTATCAAACGCCGCTGTGAGGTCCAATAACACGAGCAGCGCCCGATCCGCCCTGATCCAGCTGGCAGCGCAACTCATCCGAGATGGAGACCAGGACCGTCTCCCTCCCATGCCCCGGACGGAAGCCGGACTGGAAGGGGTCTAGCCAAGCTGCGTCATCTAGGAAGGACTGCAACTGCTCCATTGCTGCCTTCTCAATTACCTTGCCCAGGAACGATAAATTCGAAACCGGGCGGTAGTTGGAGGGGACCGTTGGATCTAATCCCGGCTTCTTCAACAATGGAGAGACCACCGCCTCTTTTAAACCCTCTGGAAATACTCCCTGGGCTAGGGAAGTATTAATTATATTCAACAGAGGGTCTCGTAATCCCTTCAGGCTGGCTTTCACCAGCCAGGAGGGGCACGGATCAAGGGAACAGGTGGTCGGGCGAGCTGCAGCAATAATCCTATCGACAGCTTCTGCGTCCAGTGGCGTGAACCAGTCGAAGGTGGGCCCGGCAAGAGGCCACGGAGTCTCAAGTTCACTAACTGTATCAATCGTGGCCGGAAGGTCCCGGTGGAGGGCCGAGATCTTGTCTGAAAAATAGCTCTGAAAAGCCTCGGCAGTGAGGGCCTGATTATCACCGTTTGGGATGGTAGGGACCATCGTCAGAGACCTAATTATCTTGAACAATTGTGCTGGGTGTGAGCTTGCAGACGCAATCAAGGTAGCGTAGTACGATTTCTTTGCTTCCTTGATGGCTTTCTCATAAGCATCTTTGAAAAGCTTATAAGTTGATTTCGAACCTCCGTCACGGAGTTTCCTCCACACGCTCTCTAGCCGTAGAATGGAATACCTATAGATTTCTGCAATGCATCACAATGCTCCTACTCTAGTTCTAGCTTTACTCATTTATTTGATTAATATTTCACTTTTGTTCCAAAACTGGGACTCAGGGAGGTTCACAACAAAATTAAATATTAGACTCAACCTGCCCTCCAACTGCCCCTATTTGACAAGCCTCTCTTGCCCTAGTTTTTCAGCAGCTTATTAAAACACAATATAAAATTAACCACATTCTAACATTAAAATACAACTGGATTAATTAAACTATAAAAGCATATCAGAAAGCAGTATCCATTAGTTAAAAGCCCCTTTCAGTCAGTAGGTGGAAATTGTCCACTGATCCACTACTCCAGTCAATAAAGCTATGTTCTAACTAACAGATATGTGATACTTAAAGTTGTCCCAGTAGGTTTTTTTTGGTATTTTTGCTGTTGTTGCTGCTCTTCCCGAATGACTTCATTGAGATCAATGTTAATTTTGGCCAACAAATCTCTCCCCTGTTACATTTGTCCAGGGGCCTCGTGCCACATCATCGGATGGGTTACTTTGCCCAACATAAATCACTTGCTCTCCCCTTTCAGGGTGGAGCCCATTATACAACACGTGTACTTCCAGCCTGGCTCCATTGGGAAAGGGGAGAGCAAGCAGCGTATGCTTCCTGTGTTGCCTTCAGGACAATGAGAGGACACCAGGCGGTGACATTGGGATGCGAGTCAGGGCAAGTCATGCAGGGCGTGAAGCAACGGGTTCCCCATGGCCCCACTGGGACTCCATGTATTTGCCATGATGTGGCAAATCAATGGGCCTTTGATTTGCTTCTTGACTTGCTTTCCAGTTGTCCTAAGACATTTTATGGCTACTGACAAAATACATGATTCCATTCCTCTTGTGGAAATCTAGAAGACATAGCAGCTAAATCTGATAAAGCGTACTTGAGGGACCGCCTCACCCTCTACCAACCCCAGAGATCACTTAGGTCAGAAGATCAAGTCTTATTAGAAATTCCCAGTTTCAAAACTTTTCATTTAACATCAACTAGGCACAGGGCCTTCATGACTGTGGCCCCTTTCCTATGGAATGCTTTGCCTCCTGAAGTCCTACGGGAGTTACCAGCCTTCCGCAGGGCATGTAAAACACATTTCTATCGGCAAGTGTTTGAATCTTGCTAATTTGATCTAACTCGGTTTTAATCTGTTTTATTGTTAATTATATTGTTCTGTTGTAAACCGCCCTGAGCCTTTGGGGAGTGGTGGTATATAAATTCGAATAATAAATGAATGAATGAATGAATGAATGAATGAATAAATAAATAAATAAAAAAAATCCACTACTTCCGCTGGGGATAGTAGGCTATGGTAGATTGTGCAGTTCAGGTTGCCTAGATCGGTTCTCCCACAACTGCTTCTGACTTCAGTTCTCAAAATCCTTGATCATGGTCATACTGGTTGAGATTTCTTGGAGGGGTATTCAAAAATATCTGGAGGAGCAAAGGCTCAGAATAATTTACTTGGGACATGCTAGGCTCTCATTCAGCAGAGGAAAACAGCCAGGGATGGCATCCGAGACAGAGATGATTTGCCATGAACACAGATGGTTGGACTTGGTATCCACATTTGCTCCTGACCTTCCATGATGTTGCATACAACTTAACATTATGAAACTTAAGTGTTGTTAATTTATTGCAAATGTATGACTACAAACATATGGGATAGTTTCATAGGATAACTAAAGGCAGCAAAAAAAGTATATGGTTTGACATGTTGCAATGCACAAATTATTTTTTACAATAATATTACTAAATATCATGGTTAAATTGTACAGATCCGTTCATTTGCATGACAAAATTGCTGGCTGACTAATTTGCTTTAAACCATGGAAAGAAGTAACTAACATTTTGTTCTGAATAATGGCTTGGTAGAAATATTGTAACTGCTAGGCACAACCAGTAACAAAATGAGCACAGGAAGGAAAGGGATATGCTCAAATGAGAAACCCCTTCAATTAAATTGAAGCTGAAATTAAGTAGTAATGCTGAACATGACATTTAAAACTAAAAATAAAATTAATAGAGGACAGCAGCCACTACGAGTAGCACAGCATGAAGCAATCGAGTGTTATCTCTCACGAGACGGTTGCCATGGCATTCAAAAGCACTTACTATGATCATAGACTCTGAATATTCTGTCATCCGATTGATAGTGTGTTGCTTTTCTCTTCATGTAAGCAAAAGTGATGACAATATTAAGCAATTACTGCTAATGTCATCCAGCTGCTTCACTGCTGTTGATTATGGCACAATATCTCTGAATTGCCTACAAAATAGCAAAGCTATAGGTGCATCTGTTGTTTTCCCCCAAGTATATATTCTATGATATGAGATAGCAGTGACAGCTGGTAAAATCTATAGCTGTATCTTAGGTGTTGTCTTTTATGAATGCACCCTTCTGAGTTTTATTTTAGGGTGCTTTAATAAAGAAGCATTCACTCTTCTGTAATATCCTTTCCCAATCTCTTGGTTTGTCTGGATAACAAACAGAATTACAGATACATGGAAACATAGAAACCCAGAAGGACAGAATGTGGAAGCTATGTCCTATGGAGTGGCTTAGGGAACTCTGTATGCTTAGCCTGGAGAACAGAAGGTTAAGAGGTGACATGGTAACTATGTTTAAATATTTGCAATGACAACGTATCGAAGATGGAGCAGGTGTGCTTTCCATAGCTCTAGAGACTCATCTACATAAACCACTTAATCCGAGGCTGGTCCAAGGGCTATTGCACTGCCTATCATTGCTTTATGTCTTGATTGCAAGATAAAAGCAGGATACACATTATAATGTAATGTAATCTCCATTCCAAAGTGATGGAGGGCAAAGTTCAAACCATCCAGCCAGGCTGAAAGTGGAACAGCCCTGTTAGATGTTGCCTTATCTTGGATGCCCCCTCACGATCTCGAATCACCACTGAGCTCCAGACTGCTCCTGATCATCACTAGGCACTTTGGTTGACATCAGGAAAGATTACCCTGTGACTAGAGAGAAGTTGACCCTGCCTCCCTTTCCCTGGTTATGCAGTCCCCTTTGCTAAATTTCAGCAAAAAGGCAACAGGCATGAGCTTTGGGTCGGTTTGCTGAGGCAACAGAAAAGTGAGTCAGGACAGATCCATCCCCTTTTCCCTGTGCCGTGTGTGGACAGTGGACTGGTTCAAATTAGACCTGGTCAAATTAGACTGCATAATGTGGGGCTGCTCCAGAGAAATCTCCAGAACATTTCCAGACTTCTCTCCACATGGAGTAAAACCAACTTAACTGTTTTTACTGTACATTAACAGACTAGATGTTATGTGGGTGTCCAAGAATGACTTGCAGTCCAATGTGGAATACAGTACCAGTGTCAATAAGCACTAGGATATAGATCAATGAATTCAAAGCACAGGAATGTAGGTATTCCAAAATCTGGAAAAAAATCCCAAATTGAAAATGATTTTAGGTCTCAAGAATAAGGTATTCTCAATTTGTATAACTTTTTAAAATATGTACCGTATTTTCTGGTGTATAAGACTACATTTTAACCCAAGAAATTCTTCTCAAAAGTCAGGAGTCGTCTTATACACGAGAGTCGCCTTATAAGCGGGAGTCGACTTATACACCAGGAGTTGTCTTATACACTGGGAGTCGTCTTATAGAACGGGTGCTGAAACTTCCAATCCGGACTGGAGAATCTGTGGTTGCCGCATATGGTGGGGGGAGCTCAAAAACGGCAGTGGCCGCGTCCCTGCCATATGCAGCGATTGTATGAAAGCATTAAGGGCAACGCTGTACAAGTATGATAGAAGAAAATCCATTCATCAGGATTCGTGGACTTAATGCGGTCCCGATGGTGAGGTGAAGGGGCGCCTCACCGGGAAGGTGTAAGTGAAGGGTGGAGCAAGCTGCAGGTGTCTGGGGCGCCCGGGGTATGGAAAAAAGAGATAGAGTGGCTCTGGGCCCAGAAAAACACACCTCTTTTACCTGTCTAGCCCGCCCTTGTATCCTATTACTGTACCTCCTCCTCTGCCTCTCAGATCTCACTCCTGAAGACTGCAGTAAAGCGGTGCAGATGCGCAGGTGCGAGATCTGACAAGCAGAGAAGGAGGTACAGACATAGGAAAATTACCATATTGAAATCAAATCTGATGCTTTTCAAATTTCTATTTGGTGTGCGTTGGAAAAGGGGGTAGTCTTATACAACAAGTATATCCCAAACTCTATATTTTAACTGGAAAAGTTGGGGGTCATCTTATACGCTGGAAAATACGGTACTTGTTTGTTACAGATGTTTGAAGCTACCATAATCCCATTTCTGGAGGAAGGATAGGATAACTCAATCACAGAATGAATCGAGAAAGAATAATAACCCCAAACCACATAATTCTAGCAACTGTAGTTCAAAAATTAATTTGTCATGCTCGGGAGTCTATACCAATTGCCTTGATGGTAGATCGCCCCAATTTGCTGCTTCCAGTGGACAGAAGCTGCAGTTCAAAGCTGTCAGTATCCTGACCTTTTTAAAAAAAATTAAATGACAAAGAACAAGTGAGAGAAAAAAGAAAAAGAATAAGAAATTAAATATATGTAAGTACAGTTCATTGTGTCCCTTGGCCACCACCAATATTTATTTATTTATTTATTTATTTTATTTATTTCTTCAATCTTATAATCCGCTCCTCCCTGCAGGCTCGGGGCGGGTAACAATAAAATATATATAAGGGCAGCATGACCTCAGCATGCGGCCCTACAAATACATAAAAACAGGTTAAAACACAATCCAGTGAATTCCAGATACAGAGCATGATGAAAAATTACAGTGTACTATCAAATAAAGCCTAAGAGAATGCTAGTCCAAAGAGGGCGGTCTTACAGGCCCTTCTAAAGGGTACCAATTCCAAGATGGCCCGGGTATTGTCCGGCAGAGAGTTCCACAGGGCTGGAGCTGCCGCGGAAAAAGCTCTCTGGCGAGTCACGGATAGGTGGCAGGAGCGGACTGATGGTATAGTCAGTAGGTTCTGTTCCTCTGACCGCAGTGATCTCGGGGGCCTGTACGGGGTAAGGCGGTCCCTCAGGTACGCAGGCCCTAGACCGTGTAAGGCCTTAAAGGTTAATACCAACACCTTGAACACAATTCGGTACTCGATAGGAAGCCAGTGCAGCTGCCGGAGGATGGGCGTGATGTGCTCCCTTACCGACGAGCCCGTCAGCAAGCGAGCAGCGGCATTCTGCACTAGCTTGAGTTTCCGAAGTGTCGACAAGGGAAGGCCAACGTAGAGGGCGTTACAGTAGTCTAGTCTCGAGATGACCGTCGCCTGGATTACCGTCGCCAGGTCGTTCCTGGACAGGTAGGGTGCCAGTCGCCTAGCCTGCCGTAGGTGGTAGAAGGACCCCCTGCAGACCGCAGAGACCTGGGCCTCCATGGTCAGCAGGGAGTCCAACTGAACACCTAAGCTCTTAACCAATGATGACGGGCTAAGCTGCTCGCCATCCAGGGTAGGCAACCGGCACCCACCCAGCCCAGGGCGACCAGGCCACAAGATCTCCGTCTTCGACGGATTCACCTTCAGCCGGCTGGCCCGCAGCCATCCAGTCACGGCCTCCAGGCATCGATGGAAACAATCGGGTACGGTTTCCGGCCTGCCGTCCATTCTCAGCAGAAGCTGGGTGTCATCCGCATACTGATAACACTCCAGACCAAAGTCGCGGGCCAGCTGGGCCAGGGGGCGCATATACACGTTGAATAACAGGGGGGAGAGGATAGCCCCCTGGGGGACCCCACAATTAAGTGGGGCCCTCCCGGAGACCTCCCCGCCCCCCTCCACACGTTGTCCCCGGCCCCGGAGGAAGGAGGCCACCCATTGAAGTGCGGTCCCCCGAACTCCGGCGTCGGCTAAACGGTGGGTCAACAATGCATGATCTACCGTATCGAACGCTGCTGTCAGATCTAACAAGACAAGCAGTGCTGACCCGCCCTGGTCCAGCTGGCGGCGAAGTTGGTCTGTAATGGCGACAAGCACGGTCTCCGTCCCATGCCCAATACGGAAGCCGGACTGGTAGGGATCAAGTCCAGCTGTGTCTTCTAAGAACCGCTGCAGCTGATCCGCTGCTGCCCTCTCAATTACTTTGCCCAGGAAAGGCAAATTGGACACCGGCCTGTAATTGGAGGGAGCCGAAGGGTCTAAATTCGGCTTCTTCAGCAGCGGTCTTACCAAAGCCTCTTTAAATATCTGATTGCATACTTGTCTGTCAGTACCACACATCAGAATATTACACACTTGATAATAGTTTCACTGTTGGCTTCATTTGGCTGGGATTAATTCAGTGGGGCTCTCTAAAAATCAAAATTAAAGATACTCAAGCACCATGGAATTTGTGGTAGAGTATATGCAACTGTGAGGCTAGCTTGTACACAGATCCTTTCTAGTTTGCAAATGATTTGATCTAACCAGAATGTTTGAAAATCTGCTGGCTAAACTCAGTGTTGAGGAAATAGTGCCACACAACAAAATCAGAGGCTACATTTGATTTGGGGTTTGATAGGAAAGAATGCAGGTGCTTGCCTCTAGGACCATGTCTGTTACTTTTAGATAAGACTTTAACCAGCCAAATGGAGGACTTTGCCAATCTATGATTCAAAGCCCTGAGAGTGCTTGCACACCAAATTAGCCATATCACTTTTAGCACTCTGACAGATTGGTTATTCCTCTTTCCAAACCCAGGGGCAAGTTTGGGATGATTAACCAGCCTTTGAGATAGGATGCAGGTTCAAAAGACTGGCAAAGGACATGGAAAACACCTAATCTCCATAAAGGCCAAGGCCAGCTGGCTGAGCTTCAACCTTGGGAGGGCTGAGAAATTAAGTGAGAGGAATATACTCCCAAAGTGTTCCATGAGAAAAGGGGAGGCCTTCTGGCAAGGTAGGAACACCCAGGAACAACGTGACCAGGAAGGAAGTGGTAACACCTCACCACCTTGTATGCAAGGTATGGGAAAGCTTGGTAGGTCCAAGAGCCAATTTTCCACCCTTGGGACTTTCCAAGAAAAACTGAAAAAGGAGTGACAAGCTATAGAATTAACATCACACATGGTTTCAATCTTACACAAGTCTACCTGAGAGTAAATTCCACTAGTTTCAGTTGGAGCTATTTCTGAGTAAGGAATATTAATCCTAGACTCTCAGCACTACTTATATACCCATTCCTGTGTATATGTTTCTTATGTAATGTATGATTTCATGGCTTTGTTATGATTTCAGCTACTGCAAGAACCATGAGTTTGGGGGCCCAGTGTGTCTAGCTTCCCAGAAGGCCAAATACGACACAGATGGGTGAAAGGAAAACTCAGAGATTTACTTTCACTGGCTATAGAGGATGTCAGTGGAGAAGGCACTTTAAATAACTGACATATCATGATTGCAAATACAGAGTATATTTCTTACATTTTGACAGCAATTCAAGATTCCCATGCTAGCTCCTGATTGGCTCAGGAAGTGTCCAGTTGGATCCACTCTCTGATAGGTTGATGATTCCCTTTGAAATCATTGCTGGTTGGTCTTTTCTGTGGCAGGAAACTTTAACAAACTATCATTGGATTATTTTAAAGAGTCGGTACTGGTCCGCTCTTGAGAGGAGTGTGATCAAGAATGAATGTGGTGTGCCAATCTATAATTATGGGCTTAATGTTCCGGCCTGGGTGGGGGACAATGGATTTAACTCAGATAAACCATGGGTGTTTTAGGATAACAGCCATCTCAATTGGTGCCACAAGGATGGGTCTGGCTGGGGGCATTCCCACCAATAACCCAGATTGTTTCAGGTAAAACAAGAAAAGGACCCAGAAGGCTATGATGCAAATCCATTGCGTGTTACCGCCAAGCCTTCCAGTTCATTAGAAAAGGATTATGATAATTTATTATTTTATTTATTTATTATTGAGGCTTCTATGCCGCCGACTCCCGGGGGCTCGCGGCGGCTCACAAGAGCCAGGGGCATAAAAACAAAGATTAAAAACATAATTTGGGGAATTGTTTCCTGGAATCCAAGGTGCAGTGAAGCAACATGCAAAAGGAATTCATGAGGGGTTATCACAGGACTAAATGGAAAAGACAAAGTGGGGCTGCTATATGTCCCCATGGAGTGGTGCACAATAACAACACAACACATGTGGGCATCGAATTGTGCCGTACTGTAAGCCGCTCTGAGTCCCCCCTCGGGTGTTGAGAAGAGCGGGGTAAAATCCTGAAATAAATAAATAAACACAGGGACCAAACACAGGGACCAAAACTAATCTCCCCAATTTGGAGTATTTTATTTATTTATTTATTTATTCGATTTATTGGTCCCCTTCCCATAATTTTAGCACTTAAATATAAAACACAACAGTCTCATTCTCCTTCATTGGTTGATCAATTTTCAAGGAAGGGGCATTTTTGTCAACTCCTGGGATTCCTCCTTCCAGGTGAGTTCTTGCACAGGTTTATTTATTTATTTATTTATTTATTTATTTATTATTCGGGCTTCTATGCTGCCGACTCCCTGAGGCTCGCGGCGGCTTACAGGAGCCGAAGGGCACAGTAAAATACAGGCAATAAGCAGTTAAAAACAATTAAAAACAACAGCAGTACAGTAATTAATAACACAGTTAAAACAATGAACAGCACATCATCCTCAGAAGAATGAATAGATGGTGGGGCATGGGCAGGACTTACTCACCAAAGGCCTGCTTAAACAGGTATGTTTTACAGGCCCGTCTAAACGGGAGCAAGTCCTTCATAGCCCGAGTTCCGGCCGGGAGGGCGTTCCACAGCGTAGGTGCTATGACAGAGAATGCCCTCCGGCAGGTAGCAGTCAGCCTTGCGAGTTTAGCTGAAGGTATCTCCAGGAGATTGGAGTCCTCAGACCGAAGTGATCTCGGAGGGCAATATGGGGTGAGACGGTCCCTCAAATACGCTGGCCCCAGGCCGTGTAAGGCCTTAAAGGTGAGGACCAACACTTTGAAGGTGATCCAGTGCTCAATTGGCAGCCAGTGCAGATCCTGCAAAACAGGTGTTATGTGGGCGCCAGCTGGCGTGCCAGACAGGAGCCGGGCGGCAGTGTTCTGCACTAGCCTGAGCTTCCGGGTCACCAACAGAGGAAGGCCAACGTAGAGCGCGTTGCAGTAATCCAGCCTTGAGATGACTGTGGCTTGGATCACCGTGGCCAGATCGTTCCGGGAGAGATAGGGGGCCAGCCTCCTTGCCTGTCGCAGATGAAAAAAGCGATCTTGCTGACCGCAGAGACCTGGGCCTCCATGGTCAGCTGGGAGTCCAAATGGACCCCCAGGCTCTTTACGGAAGGCGATGGGCAAACACCGCACTGTCCAGGCTCGGAAGCTGGACATTAACATCACCCGGGCGACCCAGCCACAAGATCTCCGTCTTTGCCGGATTCACCCTCAACCTACTGGCTCGCAGCCATCCAGTAACGGCTTCGAGGCAGTGTTGGAAATTATCGGGGACAGAACCCGGCCTGCCCTCCATCCTCAGAATGAGCTGGGTGTCGTCAGCGTACTGGTGACACTCCAGCCCATAACTCCGCACCAGCTGTGCAAGCGGCTGCATGTAGATGTTAAATAACAGAGGGGAGAGAATGGCCCCCTTGGGGACCCCACAGAGTAGTGGGGAGCCCTCGGAGACCACCTCGCCCCTCCTCACACGCTGAGACCACTGGTGGAGGAAGGAGGTCAGCCATTTAAGGGCTGTCCCCCTCACTCCAGCCACGGCCAGGCGGTGGATCAATAGAATGTGGTCGACCGTGTCAAACGCTGCCGTGAGGTCCAATAACACGAGCAGCGCAGACCCGCCTTGGTCGAGCTGGCAGCGGAGTTGGTCTGTGATGGAGACCAGAACCGTCTCCGTCCCGTGCCCCGAACGGAAGCCGGACTGGAAGGGGTCTAGCCATGTTGCATCATCTAAGAAGGACTGCAACTGCTCCGTTACTGCCCTCTCAACTACCTTCCCCAGGTACGAAAGGTTCGACACTGGTCGGTAGTTGGAGGGAACCGCCGGGTCTAGGACGGTTTCTTCAGTAATGGAGCTACCACCGCCTCTTTTAAGCACTCTGGAAAGACTCCTTGCTCAAGGGAGCTGTTTACGATTGCCTCATTGAATTCTGATGTGCCTGATATGAACATATTCTGATATGTTAATGATATGCATGCTCACTACACACTGTTTGGGATCACTGGGTTAAAGTTTGTCCATCAGTATTTGTACCACTACAAACCTACTTCTGACCTAAAGGTTCTATAAAATGAAATTGCTTCACTAATATTAACAGACTTACAGATAACACTACTATAAGAGCTTATAAAATTTAATACAGAATGATATGGTTCTTAAAAACAGTCTTCAAATAGTGCCACAGTTCATCCCATTATTTTACACCAGTAGTGCAAAAACCATTGATTTATTGTGGATGTGTTGAGTAATTGTGCTGAATAATAGCACAATAATTGGACCAAAACACTTTCAATGTTCAATAATTTTTAAAGGGGTGGAAGACTTTTGGAAGAGGACCAAGTGTTAATATATGCCCTTGTTCTGTTCCCGACTACCTCTTAATTTTCAAAATAAGTGTTTTTTTTGCAAGGAAAGAAACCTTGCTATCGGGATAATTCTCAGGAAAAAAAACCCTGAACTGGGCCATGTTCTTTATTACCATCACACATCTCTTCCCCTGGCCTGTCCGTGGGGGAAAGCAGGATTATTAGTCAGGACTCAAGAGACCCTGCAGAATCTTCCTGACACTGCAGCATAAATGAAGTGCATTCTAGCAATTTTCTGCTCCCAATACCTTTCTTTTACTAATCAGAGAGGTAAAATGTTCACAAGAGAAGTACTGTATATTCTGGCGTACTAGACGGGTTTTAAGCCTGGAAAATAGTATCAAAAGTTGGGGGGTCATCTAGTATGCCAGGTATAAATTAAAATAATAATTTTTTTAAAGCACCCTTAGTTGCGCAGCTTGAGGAGGGAGGGGGAGAAGGAGGGAGGGGGAGGGTGGAGGAGGAGGAGGGTGGAGGGAGGGAGGGCATGCAGAGGAGGAATGGCAGGCCCCATTGCCACGGAGACCGGCTGGGGGTGATGGCCCACTGGACTTTCCCAGCTGGCCCCGCTGCTCTCCATTCAAGGACCTCCTCGTGGCTTACCTCCTCCGAAGGCTTGCCTGGGCCCAAGGAAGTGCCTCTGGATGCCAACTTCTAGCAGTGTTGGGGGGCAGCGTGCCATGGATGTGATCCCAGAGGCAGGCTGAGAGCAGTAGGAGTCCCAGGCAGCCTTGGGAGCACTCCCCAAGCCTGACCCGCTTGGCCTCCCTGCGCTTCAAAAGCTGTTTTGTGAATGTTTTATGCTTGTACTGTGAACCACCCTGAGCCTACTGGGAAGGGTGGCATATAAGTTGAAATAATAAATAAATAAATAAACCACTCCTGGCGCTCTACTTGCCACAGACGCTGCTGCCCTTAAAGGCCAGAGAAGCCGGGCGCAGCAGTAGCTGCAGCACCACCACCAGAAGGGCCGAGCTGGGTGGGCCGCCTCCACCCCTCCGGATGCCATGCGGATCCAGCAGCTCCGGAGCCTCGTGGTACTTGAGCAGGCCATGCCCAAGGCGGTTGGGGCAAGAAGGTGCAGTGGAATGTCCTCACCCGGATGCCCCATAAGGTGCCATCAAGCGGGCAGGGAGGGGAAAGGCATGCAGAGGCACTTCCTTGGGCATAGTCATGGAAGAGGGGGATACTCTTAAACACCAAGTATATCCCTAACTCTGTATTGTATCTTGAAAAGTTGGGGGGTCGTCTTATACCCCCAGTCGCCTTATATTCCGGAATATATGGTAGATATCATAGGTTTCCTTCTGCTCTCTCAACCTTCAGATCTGTTACGATTTATCTTTCTCTCCCTGACTTACAGAGAACAGAAAATGCACAATGCTATGCCACTATAGTTTGGTTTTTGTTTTACATATGAAACGTTATATCACAAAGACTGCAGGGAATCTACTGATGGGAAGCAATAGGGCCATCCTTCCAGTATTAAAGTGACCTATAATGCAGCTCTTTCATGACAAAGCAAATCTTGCACTCACTGGTAAAACAAGTCAGTTACCATAGCACTTAAGTTTCTTAATTATGTGACATCAGATAGCTTACAGTTTATGCTTGATCCCTTAAACACTAATGGTTTCAGCCTGCATGCACTCTTTTAATTCTACATTGCATATATGGCAGCTTATGCAAATTACCCCTAAGTTTTGAATCTATAGTTTAACTTTTCAAGATAGATTTCTAAAAGTTGGATGCTTCTAACTGTATTGTCTTCATGTCTTAGTACCTGATCCAAACGGTGAGTCTTGGCAAACAGGCCCACAGGCAGGATTGGTACAAATAATCATTTGTACCAATCATTTCTACCAATCCTAAAGATAATAATTTCATGCAAAACCAGCCAAATGTACTGCTTTAGGAGACACCTACCTCCCTGCAAATTTAAGGATACCATCCACGGTTCCAATTTGGTACTCATAATGAATCCACTACTGTCCCATTAATTCGGTTGCTTCTAAAATGTCCTGGATTCATTATCCTCCTCTGCATTTTGTCATCATCTTAATTACTGTGGACTGAGTTCAAAGTGCAAAAATAGTTTGCACTTGAAGGAACACAACAACAAAACTTAATGACCAGAGGAGAGGAGAGGAGGGTAAAATCTTGTCTTTTCCTATAAGTTCTGAGAAAATTCAACAGTGATTGTTGATATTCACAGACAAATGGCATCTTTTACCAACTTTTAGGTGTTGGGCAAATAGTTAAGGAGGAGGAAAGCATGCGTGCATGTTAAAAAATACATTTGGGAAATTAAGATTACAAAGGTATGGCTGTAGAAAATATAGAGATGCACAGTTTATGTAGAAACAATTAACATAACCATGGAGTATAATAATTGAATGGCCAATGAATATTCCATTACTATTAATATAATTGTTACTGTTAGTACTTTCTGCATTTAATTTTCTGTCAACTTCTTCACTATGTACACTGCTCGCCCCCATTATGTGCAGTGCATATATATCTGGATAACATTTCATGTCTGTTGTCATTCAAGCTAATGCAGTAAGAAATGCAGTGATCTTTAAGGTGCCACAAGAGCCTTTGAAGGTTTGTGTATATCTTGGTTTGAGACAGACAATTGGGTATATACAGCAGCTTCCATTTGCAGAGTTAAACTGCATGCACTGCAGGCTTACTTTTACAGTAATTTGTAGTGGCATGAAAAATGTGTGATCCTTGTGGCAGCTGCAGATCATGGGCAGAAGGCCAAATGCAGATGAACTGAAAGCAGCTTCTATTATTCCAGTGACTCAGTAAGTGACTGAGCGCTCAGTCCATAACTTGGACAGTTAGTGACTTGTTGCCTTGTTCTCTGTGGCTGCATATTCAGAAATGTTTCAGACAAATTTTTATCATATTATTGTCCTGTCTTACAACCTCATCACATGGGCAAATTTGCGCACCCTACGACACTTTCACCTCAGTTCTGGGACAAAGTTCAAGATATCCTATTATATGATGTGCATCTACTTCCGGCGGGGCTCCATCCCTAAACTGAGAAGGAAGTATCATCAGAGGGAGCAATGAGAACATGGAAGGCTTCCTGTGTTCTCATTAAGAAGAAGGGGGGAGCCAGGCAGTGACGCTTCCCCCTGTGGGATAGATAAGGTACAATGTGGATGATGCAAGGCACAGGCTAACGGGTTCCCCACTCTGCCACACGCCTCCTGAAGGACAACAGGGAGGGGGCAGATCTAACATCACTTGGGAGAGAGTTTCACAGCTGAGGGGCCACCACAGAGAAGGCTCTGTCTCTTGCCCCCACCAGAGGCGCTTACGAAGATGGTGGGACCGGGAGCAGGGCCTCTCCGGAGGATCTTAATGTCCTTGATGGTTCATAGGGGAGAATCCATTTGGACAGGAAGACAGGGCCGGAACTGTATAGGGTTTTGTAGGTTAAAACCAGCACTTTGTATTGGCCTCGGAAGCTAATTGTGCTCAGAAGCTAATAATTCGGGCTGAGGCCACTAGCGAGCGCTAGAGAGAGAACAATACTCCATTTTATGGGGGAGGAGTTGGAGAAATAAAACTATTTTCCCCTGTTTTCCTGTTATTTTCCCCCACCCATGTCCCAGTCATGGAAACAACCCTCATTTATGATACACGGAGTGGGGAGGGAGAATTACCAGCAAAAGCAGGGGAAATGGTTTTACTCCTTTAACCCTCCCCCTAAAGTGGACTATCATTCTCTCTCTAGTGCCCTCCGCCCAGAAAATGAAACAGTACTGTAATTAATTTCAGAGATTTAGATGGCCCCTGCTTTGATGTGATTCATAATCCAAATCTCCGAAGCTTTTTGTTTTTTTGTAATTGTTTAATTAAGATGTGTTCCATTAGTGGCAATGGGGAAAGTTTCAAGAATCATTTTTCTGTCACTTTTATGGCTATCAAGATGGAACTGGGTCCATGTGTAGGCAACATTTACAAGTGTAAGCCTGCCAAGTTTCAGAATGTTTCCATCATTCACTGATTTTAGGACAATTTTAAGGTTTTTACATTTTAAAAAACTACAGCAGATATCCTCTTGAATTTTTGCACAATGGGACAACATAATCAGGGAAAGTTTCAGAAAGATTTGTTCATCTACTAATTTCTAGGATTTTGTAATAGTTTTTTTCAATTAAAAATCAAGAGTAGAAGGGGTAATGCCAAGCCAGTGGTGGCTATCTATGCCACCACTGGCTTGGCATTACCCTCTTCTATCCTGGAGAAGCTGTGGAAATGCTGAAGCTGGCGGAGGGGGCGGAGCTTGGCGGGGCTTAGCTCCGCCTCCTCCTCCTCTGGCTTGAGCATTTCCACAGCTTCTCCAGGGTACAGAAAGGTTATGCCAAGCCAGTGGTGGCATAGATAGCCACCTCTGGCTTGGCATTACCCTCTTCTACCCTGGAGAAGCTGTGGAAATGCTGGAGGGGGCGGGGCTCGGTGGGGCTTAGCTCCGCCCCCTTCCCCTTCTGGCTCCAGCATTTCCACAGCTTCTCAAGAGTAGAAGGGGGCAATGCCAAGCCAGTGGTGGCTATCTATGCCACCACTGGCTTGGCATTACCCTCTTCTATCCTGGAGAAGCTGTGGAAATGCTGACGCTGGCGGAGGGGGCGGAGCTTGGTGGGGCTTAGCTCCGCCTCCTCCTCCTCTGGCTTGAGCATTTCCACAGCATTTCCACAGCTTCTCCGGGGTACATAGATAGCCACCTCTGGCTTGGCATAACCTTTCTCTACCCTGGAGAAGCTGTGGAAATGCTGGAGCGGGTGGAAGGGGCGGGGCTTAGCGCGGCATGGCTCCGCCCCCTCAGAAGTGCCCAATCCAGCTGGGATCGACCTCCCTCGGGCCCAGAATCGACCAGTCAATCGCGATCAACTACCTGAGCACCCCTGCTTTAGAGGGTCCCTTCTGGATTAACAATTCAGAGATTCACCTTAATGAATAATATGAATCTATGAATCATGAAATTAAGACCCTGAACCTTTCCCCTAGTGATTAATAATATACAGAACCAGATGAGGAAAGATATTCCCTGCCTGATATGAATGCAGCAAATCAATAGGTGGAAAATTCATAGAAATTGCAATGAACATGCAAGGGAAATTTATTTTTGCCTATTTTTAATTCAGTTTGGCACTTAGAGGCTGTGATAGCACATCGGTTAAAACTGCTAGCTGCAGGAAAAGCTGCTGACCAGAGGGTTAGCAGTTTGAAGCCGCAAGATGGGTTAAGTTCCCGACTGTCAACCCTAGCTTCTGCCAACCTTGCAGTTCGAAAGCATGCAATGCAAGGAGATCAATAGGTACTGCCTTGGCGGGAAGGTAAAAGAGTGCCCCATGCAGACATGCCAGCGAAAATGTCTATGGACAGAAGGCTCTTCCACATGGAAAATGAAACAAGAGCACCTTCCCATGGCCGGAGTTGAGCATCGCCTCCAGATGCCAGAGATGAAAAAGGGAAGGCCTTTACCTTATCTGTGTATTGTATGTTGTTGTTTGTTGTGTAAAAGGCATTGAATGTTCGCCTTATATGAGTACTGTAATCTGCTCTGAGTCCCTCTGGGGAAATAAAGTGGAATATAAATAAAGTACTGTATATACTCAAGTATAAACCTAGTTTTCAGCTCTTTTTTTAGGCTGAAAAAGTCCCTCTTGGCTTATACTTGAGTCAATGTTATTTATTATTTAAATGTATTGTTACATTTATTATTTTACTTTATTATTGTTATTATATTTATTATTTTACTCCATTATTACTGTTATAATTACATTTCCATTATTTTACTCTATTATCATTTGAAACACAAGATGAGTGCACAGCAAGCAAGATCACTCTGGGACTATTATTATTATTACATTTATTATTTTACTCTATTATTATTTGAAGTATGTGTAAGCACATTTACAATGAAGGAGGTCAGAATAATGATTGAATCAGAGTTGGACAGTCTTATCTTAAATTACAGTTTTATGTAAATATTCAAAAACTTTTAACCTACTGATGCCTCAATTAATGTAATTGTATTGGTATCTATTTTTATTTTAACCAGTAGCTGCCGTATTTCCAACCCTCGGCTTATACTTGAGTCAATACGTTTTCCCAGTTTTTTGGGGTAAATTAAGGTGCTTCGGCTAATATTCGGTCAGCTTATATAAATTACTGCATATATACGGTATTTAAAAAAGAAGGAAAACAAAACTCCATATTGGTGAAAAGCATGTGGCTAATGTTATAAATGCCTTTTTCATGCAATGTTTGCATAGCATAATTAGCCTGCAGATGTTTCAAGTGTTAAGATTGCGCCCACGCTGTGGAACGCCCTCCCAGCTGAGACGCGCGCCATCCGGGATCTCCTGCCTTTCAGGCGGGCGTGCAAGACCTACCTTTTCCAGCAGGCCTTCGGCCTATAGGTACGTAAATGCATAGCCCGCCGACCTTGTATCACGTTGCAATGCTTTACACTGTTGTGCCTGTCCGGCACGTTAGGTTTTAACGTATCTGTTTTAACTTGTGCTCATTTAATGTGTTTTAACTTGTTTTAATATGTTGTTTTTATTTGCTTGTGTGAGCCGCCCCGAGCCTTCCGGGAGTGGCGGCACAGAAATCCAATAAATAAATAAATAAATAAATAAATAAATAAATAAATAAATAAATAAGACATTGAGCTACAGTTTTTGGTGTGCAGTTGTATTTGTGGGGACAGGATCACAAATACACATACATGAAACTTGTCAATCCAGCCGTAGTTTCAGCAGTACATTTGTTTACTCTACTGCAAAATGATTTACCATTTTTATTGCACTGACCTTTGTTCTGTAAGGATTTTGGGTCACTGTCATTCTTATTGTTTTGAAACTATTTGTGATGCAAATCTAGGCATTTCAACTTTCTACTAGAAGCAGTCTTCTTTCTGTGTGGAAACCTTTACTTTCTCCTCCAAGATGTTCGCTGTAAAGACTATCTACACAAAGTAGGCAGAGAAAGACATTTTCTTTGCAATGCAAATTCAAACCATAGTTGCATTCTGTAGTATGCTGTTTTTATTTTATTCATAAATGACTGGTGCATTGTGTTTACTATTAAAAACTACTGGCAACTGTCTAATATTCATAATACACACCTGAGTCATTATTGCATCACATATGCATTAGCAACAGCCAATTCCTAGATAGCTCTACAGACCCCTTGTGGATCCAGTGATAATATCTTGTAAAAACAAAGTCAGAGAAATAAGAACAATAGTTTACAATGCTAACAACATCTATCTGTGACAGAGGTGAGCAACATGTTTAACTCCATATGATGTCAGGATGCAACTCCCATGAGCCCTACTAGACAACATAGCCAATGATGAGGGATGTTGGAAGGTGCAATCCAACAACCTCTGAAGGGGCACAGGTGCGGTCTAATAGAGGCAAATAGTGTGTGTTGGAGGAGGAGTTAACAGCAGTTGTAGCCCAAGACATCTGAATGCTTGATGCTTTGGGTATTGGTTTATATCTGAAAACATATTACAGTGCCGAAGAGCCTTCTGCTTAACTACCTTTGGGAGCACATCTAACCACCTCATTCTGCTACTACTTCTTACATTCATGCATATTTATGTGCCAATTATGAGGAATCTAAGGTATAAATGCATTAAGGGATCACGATTTAATGTAATTGAGTCTGTTACACTATAATGCAATTATAGTTTGATGTCCAATTTACCTCAAGACTTTTATTTCACAACCGCCAGTAAGTTATTAAGTAACCCCATTTTGTCAGAGCAAAAGAGTAAAATCTACTGGACAAACAGTTCATGAAATCAATCTTTTAAAGACATTCTTTATAAAATAAAGCAGAGATTTATACACAGAAAAAAGCAAAAGAAAATAATATGCCTTCTTGCCATATTTTTTTAAAGTGCAAAACTGCTATTAGGCATGGGAGGTATACATTCAGTTTGCATTACATAAATGCAATTATAAAAATAAAAAGATAAAACCTATAATAATTAAATGTGTTCAGCTTAAAATGAAGAAAACAGCTTTAGCCTTGTAACAAAGATCGCAGTGTGGACAACAAACACGTCAAAAAGTTGCCATAAAGTCATTTTCTTTATAATCACAGAGCCAATCTCAATCAGACGAATCACTGAAATACAGCAAAGGACTGCAAACAAGGCATAGAGGTGAACAAAGTGAGCTGTTTTTAAATATATACTTAGATTATTATATACTTGATTTCTCCGCCTAAAGAAGCATTTGAAATAATTAGTTATTACGTGGAAGTGGAAAATGCTCCTGAACTATACCTTGCTTTTTCTAATATATGAGAAATTGGGTGATGGTAAGCAAGTTGTATTTTTTTTGTTTTAATTGCATTTTCTTGAAATTCAAGCATTTGCTCTTGGTGCTTGCTAGGTACGTTTGGAGAGAATGCAAACCATTTTTAAAAATATTAATTATATACATTCTCCAAAAGGTTCCACAAAATAAAATGCGAGGCCTCTACCCCTTTCCCTTCCCTGTAATTTTGAACCCATTTGCACTAATTGTATAAAGACCAGACTGCATCTTTGAAACTTCATCAACACCATCATTATCATAATCACCAATTCTATTGTATGGAGTTTTAAAAGAACTAAGTGTAACCATTTCGCATTTGGCCTCATAACAGCCTATTGAACAACTCATTATTTCTCTGCCCGTCAACACAGTGAATGATGACAGTGTATAATTTTCTGAATTATTATTTATTTGTATACCACCCCTCTCAGCCCACAGGCAACTCAAGGCGGTTGAATTACTCATAGAAAAAAGGAACTACAGATACTCAGTATAAATTAACATGCAATTTGACTGAAATGAAAAACAAAATAAAGACATCTTTTCCAAACTGCAGACATTTATTTTGTATTTCATTGCGGCAAGCTGCAGACCACCCTAAAACTGCATAATCAGTGGTGGGAAACACTTGAACCTACAGTCCAATAATATCAGGAAGACCACATGATTGCAACCTAGGCTGTAGAGATGGCTAGTATAACACCATTCATGCAATAATCTCATACACACGGGGAATATGATTAGATGGAGATGGATCATAGTGGCAAGAACTATCCCAAACCTTTGACTTGTCTGTCTATATTTATATATTCCCTGTGTTTTGTACATATATTCTACATGCAAAATCTCTGCATATGCAATTATGAACCATAATGATACTTGGATGAGTACAGAGTCAGAAATTGTTGCCATGATCCTTGCTTACTTTGCTATCATTGTGCAGATTATCATTGTGCATTGTGCAGATCAATTATACACGTAGGAACTACAGCTTTCTGCTTCCAGACATTACTATTAAGCTTTAGTGTGTCGCTTCTTCGTTTTGTATACACTATCCAACACTAAATGCAGGGACAAACCTACAAATAGTGCTAGAACCCTCAAGCTAACAATGAAAAGTATCTTAAGGAGGAACATTATAAGTATTTTGGAATCTGTGTATGTATGGTCTGATTTGCAATCTATGCACGACAGAACTGTGTTCTTATTTTTGAGATATGTTGTCTTATACTTCTTCCTCTTTCATTGTGGTCTTCCTTGTTCTCTCTCTCTCTCTATCCCCAGAAACCGAGAAGTCAACTCTAACAACTACAATACAGACTATACAGAGAAGCCATTGAAATCCACAAGCATGTGGACAATTTCAACAGAAAGGAGGAAACCATAAAAATGAACGAAATCTGGCTACCAGTATTTTAAAAACTCTAAAATCAGGACAGTAAATAAAGACCAACACCCAAAAAGCAAAGGAATTTCAGACAAGAATCAATCAGGGCCAGCTAACACATCCCAACAAAGGATTCCCCCATGCAGCAACCAGTCAGGCATTGAAGCTACAAGGACATTAAATGCTAATCAAGGTGGCCATTTTCAACATTCACACCTGCCTCAAGGAGACAAGAGTTCTTTCTCCACCCAAGACATTCCACACATATATAAACCTTATCTGCCTAGTTTCCAACAGATCCCTCAACCTCTGAGGATGCCTGTCGTAGATGCAGGCAAAACGTCAGTAGGGAATGCTTCTGGAACATGGTCAAACAGCATGGAAAAATCATAGTAACCCAGTGATTCTGGCTATGAAAGCCTTCAACAGGCCCACACACACAGGGCACCCCTCCAGTTTTGCCAAATGGAAGCTGTTTCTGAAATGGACAAAACGGAGTTGACTCTGAGATCTTATTTATTTATTTATTTGCGTCATTTATATTCCGCCCTTCTCACCCCGCAGGGGACTCAGGGCGGATCACAATGCACATATACAGGCAAACATTCAATGCCATTGACATACGACATATATAGACAGACATAGAGGCAATTCAACATTCCAGAAATCAGTTAATTTTGGCCTCCCCACAAAGTGGTACCTAAATTTCCTACTTGACAGATGCAACTGTCTTTCGGGTTGCAAAGGTTGACAATGAACTACACAATTTGTTTGGGAGCTCACCCCAACTCGGGCAGATCTCGAACTCATGACCTTTAGAGATCTTATGCAGCTGACACCCAGCCAGCTGCGCCACAAAGTTCCGGTGCTATCTTAGGGAAGATAGCTTCAGTTTCACACTTCCCTGTGTGTAACTTAGAGTGTCTTCATTATTATATGATTTAATGATACCTCAAACATCAACACACCTACAGAAAATAATAATTCTGATGTTAACCAGACGGCAAATCAGTATTATGCTAGTTTGCCTCAGGCAACCATTTTGATGAAATGGACAAATGAGCTCACACTGGAAATATTGCCAACAGTATTATTGTTTCTTCCAAGAGAGTACTGCAAATTTAGAATACTAGCAATTTAAAATATACTGTATATATAGCAAAGGATGATGGTACTGGGGATTATCCTATTAAAACTCCATCATAAGAAATAATTGGCCCATGTTCTCTCTTCAGCACAATAGATATCACTTCTTCAAGTAAGACTGCTATATTATTTAGCATTGTAAAAATATCCCCAGCGACAACTATAAAAAAGAGTGAGGTAAAAGAAGATACTTGTAAAACAGGAGCAACAATGACCACAAATAGTCCTCTGTACATTTATTTCAATTCCAAATTTTATTCAACAATTAACAAAATTCAGTTTAAAATACATTGACACAGGCTCTTACTAATTTATTATATTATGATTTCCACTTTCTGTTATTAATATAACACATTTTAATAAAATGATGTTTAAGAGTAACATGTTGAAACAGTTGGCCAGTTGATTTCTCTTCCATCCCTAAAAGGCAGAAGTAAAAAGTGTGGATTTTTCTTTCTGATGTTGTTTTTAAGGGACCAGTTTATTGCTGTGCTGCCTTTGCTTCAGTGTGAATTACATTAACGTATTTTGTGTAATCACCTACTCAGAAAGGCAGTATTTTAGTCATAGATGTACATACATGAATAGTTTGAACTTAGTATTGTCATTTTATTGCTATTCCATTTACATTTCAATCAAGTACTTCCGAAATGCATTTTTATAAGTATGTATGTACTGTAGAAACACACCAGGATTTTATTTGTGCAAGGCAGGGGTCGGGAACCTATGGCTCGCGAGCCAGGTGTGGCTCTTTTGATGATTGCATCTGGCCAGGTGTGGCTCTTTTGATGAGTGCCAGTCCGAAAGTAGAGGAGGTCGTGGGTGGTGACATAGGCCCGATGGAAAAGGAAGGGGCCCCCTTCCTTTTGGGGCCTATGTCAGCCGATACCGGGGACTGGCACTCAGGAGTGCCAGTCCCCGGTATCGGGCTGACATAGGCCCCAAAAAGGAAGGGGGCGCACTCGTTCAACTGTGTTCCATCGCGCAGTCGACGTCGAGTGCCTCACCACCCGCGCCACCTCCTCTACTTTCGGGCCCATACGGCATTGACCCTGACAGGAAGAGGGCACATTGCACGCGTGCGATTGGGTTCGAGGAGGATGAACTGTGCATCTGGGCTCCGCCTCTCCACTGGAACCGACTCTCTCTCTGCACTGTCCTTGCTGGGCCGCTCAGTGTTGGAGGGTCGGGACGAGCGGGTGAGTGCCTTGGTGCTAGCCCCGCCTTTGGGGCCATCTCTTGCGCCAACTCCGGCCTCGGGGTGCACCTGCCGCTGTCGGCATGCTCGCCTCCTTCGTGCACTCGCCGTCACGCTCCATGGTGTGGGCGCCACTCCCGATCTTCCTCTTCACCCTCCTACTCCTCCTCTTCGGCAAGGAAATCTCAGAGGAGAGGTGATGCATGTGCATGCTGGTTGTGCTCCTCTCATGGACAGGCAATGAAGACGCAATCTAAGCTTTCCCGACAGATGGCCTTCCATCCCTTGCTTAATAATAACAAGAACAATAATATAGAATCCTAGAGTTGGAAAGGACTCCAAAGGCCATCCAGTCCAACCCTCTTCTGCCAGGCAATGTAGGGCACAATCAAAACCCTCCCAACAGATGACCTCCAGCAGAGCCTGGGAGTGTTGTAGGGCTTTATTTACACACCCTTTTGTTTCTTGCCCTTTTGTTTGGGGATTGCTCCAGCATTGGTCTGGAGCTCTGAGCAGGTACCGAGTGCTCTTCCTCACCAGTGAATTTGTATAGAACATCTCAAGCCGTTAGGGAGCGGATAGAAGGTCTGCAATATCAAAGGATGTAATTTCTAAATAGATCCTCACCTCAGCCTCTCATTTTTACCAGAAAGAATGCTTTGTGTGCCAGAGAGGCACTGGAGTGAACTAAAATTATCCCAGCCAAAACACATGTCTCTCTGTGTTCAATCACTGGCCTTCAGCCTTTTGAAGGCCACCCTTAACCTCATTTCTAAGGAACAACATTGGTCCCACTTCTTGTTTGCAATATTATATATAACTACTGCCTTTTCTATATATTTCAAATTTGTTCTTATTTTTCTTCTTTTCTCCCAGTCAGTCTCTGTCATTCAGTCTTTCTCCTTCTCTTTTAAAATGATGTTTGTGACACCCATTTTAGATGAGGTCATGAAACACCTGTAAATCACAGCAACAGCTTACCAGTTGAAGCCAAACCTTTAAATCCATAAGGCTGAGCCGGGTGAGGAGGTTAGGATCTGACCAATGAATAGATGGAATATGGCTGTGTGAGCTAAGAGAATCCAGTGGCTGGGGATGTAAAGTGATGTGTGTTTTATGAGATATCGGTGTGTGTTTTATTTATTTATTTACTTACTATATTTTTATACTGCCTCTCCCAGCTCGAATAAACAAACGAACTAGGACTAATCTTAATAAACAATCTAACCTCCTAGGTAGGAAAGAGAGCAACTAATATATTGAAACCTTAGATTATGATTTAATCATCATCTCATGGATTGAGATTGCAACACCTGTAACAGCACAAACAATATGTTCATAAATATCATAAGTCAATACTTAATGTTTCAACCTCACTCGTTGAACTCCAGCCGCTTTTGAGCCATAATCCACGAGTGAGGTTGAAATGCTAAGTATTGACTTATGATAATTATGAACATATTGTTTGTGCTGTTACAGGTGTTGCAATCTCAATCCATGAGATGATGATTAAATTATAATCTGAGGTTTCAATATATTAGTTGCTCTCTTACCTACCTAGGAGGTT
Organism: Anolis apletophallus; assembly: GCA_030556195.1. Classification (NCBI taxonomy): domain Eukaryota; kingdom Metazoa; phylum Chordata; class Lepidosauria; order Squamata; family Anolidae; genus Anolis; species Anolis apletophallus. Next base: position 44,602,611 of record JARBWK010000009.1, on the reverse strand, counting down.
AGATTGTTTATTAAGATTAGTCCTAGTTCGTTCGTTTACTCAGTACCAAGATACTCCAGCTTCCCTTTGTGCTTCTATTCTCTCAGCCTGAAGGCGACTCGAGGCGGTGGACATATGGCAACGAATGCCCACAGATAAAATACATAACAATTAGTAAAAACAACCATATAAAAACAAAAATTAGCAATTAAATATATAAAATACAAATCTCAGCATCTCATTATTAGAATCCGTTTCCGTTGCATCGTCATCGTTCCATAGGTCTCAATTAAATAATTACATTTCATCTGCAAAAACCTGCTCAAACAGCCAGGTCTTCACTTTCTTCAGAAATGTTAGGAGGGAGGTGGCTGATCTAATGTCCCTAGAGAGGGCGTTCCATAGCCGAGGGGCCACTGCTGAGAAAGCCCTGTCTCTCGTCCCCACCAATCGAGTCTACGAAGAAGGCGGGACCGAGAGCAGGGCCTCTCTGGTTGATCTTAAGCACCTGGATGGTTCATAGGGAGAGATGCGTTCAGACAGGTAAGCTGGACCAGAACCATTTAGGGCTTTAAAGGCTAAAGCCAACACTTTGAATTGTGTCCGGTAGCAAACTGGCAGCCAGTGGAGCTGACGCAACAGAAGGCTTGCGCGCTCCCTGAGTGCCGCTGCTGTTATCAACCTGGCTGCTGTCCGTTGGATCAATTGAAGCTTCCGAACAGTCTTCAAGGGCAGCCCCACATAGAGTGTGTTGCAATAGTCTATACGGGATGTAGCCAGAGCATGGACTACCGTGGCCAAGTCAGACTTCCCAAGGTACAGGCGCAGCTGGCACACAATTCTTAACTTCCCCTCCTTGTTAGTTTTGTCATTCCCTGTCGATGTTGTTTGTATTGTTTTTTGCTCTGTATTTTTTATGTCAAACTGTAAACCGCTCCGAGCCCTCGGGGAGTGGCGGTATAGCAAGTTTGAACTATCTGTATACCTTTATAAAACGGAATGTTTGTATGTGTGTATGTGTGTGTGTATGTGTGTATGCGGAGGGCGGAAGGGCGGATATGTGGCAGCTATTTGCATAAAGTCCTTTGATTGGACAGCCTCGCCACTCCAAAATTCTAAGGCACCAGACAGAGGGCATTGATAGCCACTGATTAGCCAGCAACCCAGAATCCAGGCCTCTACATTCAAACAACAGGATTTCTTCTCACTGAGGGGAAAAAAGCCAGCATCCCAGAATCCAGGCCTCTACATTCAAACAACAGGATTTCTTCACACTGAGGGGGAAAAAGCCAGCATCCCAGAATCCAGGCCTCTACAATCAAACAGCAGAATTTCTTCCCACGGAGGAAAAAACCAGCAACCCAGAATCCAGGCCTCTACATTAAAACAACAGGATTTCTTCCCACTGAGGGGAAAAAAGCCAGCAACCCAGAATCCAGGCCTCTACATTCAAACAACAGGATTTCTTCCCACTGAGGGGAAAAAGCCAGCATCCCAGAATCCAGGCCTCTACATTCAAACAACAGGATTTCTTCCCACTGAGGGGAAAAAGCCAGCAACCCAGAATCCAGGCCTCTACATTCAAACAACAGGATTTCTTCCCACTGAGGGGAAAAAGCCAGCAACCCAGAATCCAGGCCTCTACATTCAAACAACAGGATTTCTTCCCACTGAGGGGAAAAAAGCCAGCAACCCAGAATCCAGGCCTCTACATTCAAACAACAGGATTTCTTCCCACTGAGGGAAAAAGCCAGCAACCCAGAATCCAGGCCTCTACATTCAAACAACAGGATTTCTTCCCACTGAGGGGAAAAAGCCAGCAACCCAGAATCCAGGCCTCTACATTCAAACAACAGGATTTCTTCCCACTGAGGGGAAAAAGCCAGCAACCCAGAATCCAGGCCTCTACATTCAAACAACAGGATTTCTTCCCACTGAGGGGAAAAAAGTCAGCAACCCAGAATCCAGGCCTCTACATTCAAACAACAGGATTTCTTCCCACTGAGGGGAAAAAGCCAGCAACCCAGAATCCAGGCCTCTACATTCAAACAACAGGATTTCTTCCCACTGAGGGGAAAAAAGCCAGCAACCCAGAATCCAGGCCTCTACATTCAAACAACAAGATTTCTTCCCACTGAGGGGAAAAAATGCACCATCAACATTCCCTCCCCACTTGGCTCTGTGAAAACAAAATGGATTCCTGTATTCTCCTCCCCCTCAGCTTTTAGAAAACGGCTGCCTGCCATGCACCCTTTTAAAGTTACCAATAGCAGGCCATAACATTACAGGCCCCAAAATAGAGTTTAGGCAGGATGGCCGATTTAATGATGGGATTTGCATCCCAATTCACTTCCCAGAAAACATCGTAGCCCCTACAACTGAACTGAACTGAACTGAACTGACTTTATTATTTCTGAGTCGCCCTCCACGTTAGTGCTCCAGGCGACTTACATATAGCAATTCAACAATTAAAAATATTAAAAATATTAAAATTTAGATTAAAATATTTAGGGGTTAAATGCAAGGGCCAGGCTCAGGTAGTTGAGTTCCTGGTTCTGCATTAGCCATGGGCTTTCCTAAATAGCCAGGTCTTTAGAGCGGTCAGGAACTGGGGCAGGTCGAGGGAGGCTCTCTGGTCCGGTGGCATCGAGTTCCAGAGAACGGGGGCCACAATGGAGAACGATCTCCATCTCGTGGCCTCCAGGTGGGCCTCTTTCACGCCCGGGACGCAAAGGAGGTTCTTGTTTGCCGGCCGCGGTGTCCTTGAGTAGGCAGGCATCAGCAAGCGGTCCCCTTCTCCCAGATAGGCCCAAAAGAGGCATCCATCTTCCCTCTTCAACACAGTGTCAGAGAAAGGCAGCTTCTGACAGGATCTTTAGAACAGGCACTGTCACTCTACAAGGTAAGGCCCTACTTCACTCAAAAGACACAAGAGAAAACAATAAATACCTTTCTCTAATGCCTTTTAATGCTTATATAAATAATTCTGGCCCAAAGCCCCCTCACCCAGCCTCATTGGACCTTACTGCTAATTCCATGCAGGCCTTTTCCATTTTTTTACACCGGTATACTTTCACAGGCCAGGGCGGATATGTGGCAGCCACTTTCACAGGCCACAGCGACCAGCGCGGGTGATGGACCTGCACCAAACTTGGTACACATAACCCCCCTATGACATGACCCACGTATTATGGGATTTGTAGTACTTTCCAAGACTTTGGTTCCCACAGACCACTGAGGCCACCAAAAGGACCAATACAGACCACACTCAGCACACACAGCCCCCATGACCCACTCTACGTCCTGGTGCAGTTCGGAGGAGGGTGGGCCATGGATGATGGGACTTGAAGTGCCTCTACTCACTTCCCAAGTCCGCTGCAACCCTCATCCAATCACTGATCGAGACCAAACTTGCCATACATAACCCCCATGACTGCCTTCACGGGGGGAGGACTGACAATGGATGATGGGATTTGTAGTACTTTTACACCCCTCTGTTCCCACAGACCACTGTGGCCCCCAACAAACACCGAGAAAGTCCACACTTGGCACACAGAGCCCCAGTGACCCACTCTACATCCTACTGAAGTTTGGAGGGGACAGAACATGGATGATGGGACTTGCAGTACCTTCCCTCACTTCCCAATCCTGCTACAAACCTAATCCAATGACTGATCAACACCAAATCTGGCACACAGAGCCCTCATGACCCACTCTACAGCCTGGTGCAGTTTACTGTGAGATGGACCACGGATGATGGGACTTGAAGTACCTTCACTCACTTCCGAAAAACAATGCATCCTCATCCATTCACCAATACAGACCAAACTTAGCACACAGAGCCCCCATGACCCAATCTACATCCTACTACACTTTGGGGGATGGGACACACAGAGATGATGGGACTTGTACTACCTTCAGTAATTTCATGATACCACTGCAACTCCCAATAATGATGGATCAAGACTAAACTTGGCACACAGAGCCCCCATGACCCACTCTACATCCTGCTGCACTTCTCAAATGACCCGGGCAGGGCCGGGTCCCCAAGCTAGTATAAATATAAACTCTGCGAATGCTCCCCTGGTCACTACCAAAACCTGGGGTTCCAGGCTCAGCGATGAATCCAGGATCACACCCAGACTGCGAACCTGATTTAGACGAAACAAAGGCAACCTGGGAGCCGTTTCCAATGGAGAGATTCACTGAGATTTCTCTTGGCTCAGTGCTTGCTTGACCTCTTTGTCTTTTGTACTCTGCAAACCTGAAGGACCAAGTCTTATAAATGGGATTAGCTTGGGGGGGGGGCTGCTTTGCTCCAACACACTGCACAATTTCTAAAGTCAGTTTGCGCTGTGGCTTTCCTTAAGAAACTGAATGCATTCAGCCAGCAAGTAAATGAACCAAAATACTCCCAATTTAAGACAGAATCAACCAGAACAGGAAACTTTAGATGTATAATGCCAGTCATTCTCATGGGTCAACAGCATGGAGCATCTCTTATAATGTGGGGCTAACTGGAATACATTTTGTACACTGCAAATGTTAAGCAGGTCCCACAGCAAAACTAAAAAAACATGCCCCCCCCCCTTCTGTCAGGCTGCAAATGGGATTGGGAGACAAACTCAGATGTTTCTGCGCTTTTTCCAGGCTCCAAAGCTTCATGCATGGAAACCAACAACTGAGCTAAAACTACTCCATAAATGCTCAATCACCCTTTTCTTTTCTGCTGTCTTCAAAGAGGAACAGATACCCATGAAACACCCTTACCTCCAAAGAAGAGAAATGGACCTACATGGCCAAAAGTGTAGAGGAATAGACACTTCTTCTTCTATTGTCAGCTAGATTTTGGAGAGGCAATGATTTATGACAAAGAGACCAAAACCAGTGTGACCAAATGTGCAACGACATGACAAAGAGTAAAAAAAAGGGAGACCATTGTCTGTCCTCCCTCCCTCCTTCCATCATTTTTCATGGTTTCTCTGGCCCCTTCTACACTGCCATTTAATCAAGACAATCAAATCAGATAATCCACTATCTACTATCAAGACTATCAAATCAATTAATCCACATTATCTGCTTTGAACTGGAGTATATGAGCCCACACTTCCATTTAACCCAGTTCAAAGCAGATAATCTGGATTGTATATTGCAGTGTAGAATTTATTTATTTATTTACAGTATTTATATTCCACCCTTCTCACCCCACAGGGGACTCAGGGTGGATTACAATGTACATATACATGACAAACATTCAATGCCATAGACACACAACACATATAGACAGACAGACAGAGGCTATTTAACATTCCAACTTCTGGCCACCAGGGGAGCTGTCGCTTCACCTTCCATCTGCGACACTGAAGAAGTACTTCCGCATTCCCCGCATGCTTTGCTGGAGATTTTTTTTAATGGCCTCATAAATTAGTTAAATTAGCCTCCCCACAGATAGGTGGTACCTAAATTTTCTACTTGACAGATGCAACTGTCTTTCGGGTTGCAAAGGTCGACAACAAGCTACACAATTGGTTGGAAGCTCACTCTGACCCAGACTGGCTTCGAACTCATGCCCTTTTGGTCAGTAGTGATCTTAATGCAGCTGACACCCAGCCAGCTGAGCCACAGTCCCAATTAGAAGGGGTTATCTCACCAAGTATGGCTGGGTCTACATTGGCTTTATATCCCAGGATCTAATCCCAGAGTATCTTCTTATCCCAGATTATCTGGCAGTGGAGACTGATTTAAAGCGGGCTGATCTGAGATCAGATCCTGGGATATAGGGCTGTGTAGACCCAGCCTATAATATCAGCTCCCCAGGGGGGAAAAGAATGTCAAATCCTGCCCCTGAAGAGTCTGAAATGGGAGGGTGATGTTCTCTCAACTCCAGGGCCGTAGCCAGGATTTTGATTCAGGGGTGTGGGGAGGGCTGAGTTTGATTTAAGGGGGTCTGAGTGAGAGAGGATCTACCCTAGCAAACCTTTTGTATCGTTCTCCCAATACCCCCATGCATAGGGGATATATTGAGAATGGTGAACAGATCATGATAAGAATACACAGAATAGTTTAAATAATGTACCAGTAAGGTCTTCTCATGGACCACCCTGAAAATTTCGGGCGGGGGCTGAGCCCTTCCAGCCCCCCCCGCACATGCCTGCTCAGCTCCAATTCACTCAGTCACAAAAAGCTGTGAGAACAAACCGAAGGAGTGTGCCTCTGAGGGCCCTTGAATAAAGCCACACAATCCAGAATGTCAAGGCAGAAAATCCCACAACATCTGCTTTGAATGGGGGCCCCTATCCACATAGCTGAATAACATCCCACATTATCTGCTTTGAACTGGATTATATGGCAGTGTGGACTCAGATGACCCAGTTCAAAGCAGATATTGTGGAATTTTCTGCCTTGATATTCTGGGTTATATGACAGTGTGGAAGGTCCCTGGGTTATCTGAGCCAACACTGCCATTTATTTATTTATTTCACAATATGTATATGCCGGCTGAAGGAGACTCAGAGTAGCTCACAAACTAATGTAAATACAATGAGCTATAATTATTGCCACAGTAGAACATCAATATTACATATCACATTGTACTATAACAATATCACATGGAACTATAACCGTTAAATCGCAATATTATAATGAATACAAAGCATATAGGTATACTATCATATTAGTAGTAGTAGTAGTATTAGTAGTAGTATTATTACCCTTTGCTCAGGCACTCAAAACGTGGCTTTTTAGCAGAGCGTTTAATGTTTAATGCCCCTTTGGGGACTCGGAGCGACTTATAAATAAAGTTTATTATTATTATTATTATTATTATTAGGTATTGTGTATTTTTTTAAATGCAATTGTTTTATGTAAATCGCCTGGAGCATTTTAATGGAGGGCGATTAACAAGTGAGAAACTGATTATTATTATTATTATTATATTACATTACATTACAACATTATCAATATTATATGTATTTCAGACTCTTCAGGGGCAGGATTTGACACAGCAGCCTTCCAAACTTAAAAGTACCACACTGTTCTTTTTCCCCTGGGGAGCTGATATTATAGGCTGGGTCTACACAGCTCTATATCCCAGGATCTGATCTCAGATCAGCCCGCTTTAAATCAGTCTCCACTGCCAGATAATCTGGGATAAGAAGATACTCTGGGATTAGATCCTGGGATACAAGGCCAATGTAGACCCAACCAAGACTGTGGCTCAGCTGGCTGGGTGTCAGCTGCATTAAGATCAATTGTTTTATGTAAATCGCCTGGAGCATATGTATACCCAATATACTATACCATAGTACAGTGTTTCCCAACCAGTGTGCCGGGACACACCAGTGTGCCGTGAGCAATCATCAGGTGTGCCGTGGGAAATTGGAACCTCGGGGGGGGGGGGGGGAGTATAGTGTGTTGAAGTATAAAAACCCTAAGAAACCGCCCCACCCGTTGTCTACTTGGTCTCTCCCTCTCCATGCATTGGGAAGGCCCGCCTCCCTTTCCCCAAGTAGAGACCTCCCCTTGCCTCCTGGGGGTTCTGTGTGGGAAGTTTGGCCCAGTTCTATCATTGGTGGGGTTCAGAATGCTCTTTGATTGTAGGGGAACTATAAATCCCAGCAACTACAACTCCAAAACTCAAGGTCAATGCCCACCAAACTCTTATAGCAGTCTTTCTCAACCAGTGTGCCATGGCACACTAGTGTGCCGTGACGGACCTCCTGCTGTGCCGCGAGAAAAGCTCTCTGCCCCCCTTCCTCCCTCTCTCCTGCCGAACTCCTGCTGCTTGGGGAGGAGGAAGGGCCGGGCAGTGGTGAAGAAAAAGAAGAAGGGACTGGGGCGCCGCCTCCTTCGGCCGTTTCCCCAGCCAGCCTCCAATCCGCCATGACTCCCACCATGACTCTCACCCCTCGCTCGCTGAAGCCGCGTGGAGGAGAAGCCCCGCCCACTGAAGCCCGTCCACCGCTCATGCTCCTCCTCTGTAGGAGAGGAGAGCTGAAGCCTAGGAGGGGAGGGGAGGAGCATGGCGCAGCCTGGCTCTGCCCCCTCCCGGCTTCGGCACTCCCAGCAGCTGCTCCAGCCTTGAGGGGACAGTGCCAAGCCAGCATTGTGCTGGCTCTGGCACCGCTGGCTTGGCACTGCCCCTCAAGGCTGGAGCAGCTGCTGGGAGAGGTGAAGCCGAGGGTAGGGGTGGGGCATGGCGCAGCCTGGTTCCGCCCCTCCCGGCTTCGCACTCCCAGCAGCTGTTCCCAGCAGGCCACCAACCCCCAGCCGTTCTTTACTGTGTTAGAGTGTCATTTTGTGTCATTTTGGTTGGTGGTGTGCCCCCGGATTTTTTTAATGTTAAAAAGGTTGGGAAACACTGTCTTATATCATTTTCTCTTGGTTATGGGAGTTCTGAGTGGGAAGTTTGTGTCTTTCTGCCATTCCTGCCAGAATATCTATGTTGAGTTCATCGAAACAGGCCCAGGTTTCACACTGAGTGTATAAATACATTTAAAAACATATTAACTATATGTATTACTGTTAGAGTGTCATTTTGTGTCATTATGGTTGGTGGTGTGCCCCGGGATTTTGTAAATGTAAAAAGTGTGCCGCAGCTGAAAAAAGGTTGGGAAACACTGCCATAGGATATTATACTATAATATCAAATATATTTCACTTTAAAGCAGAAACTGGGATTTTTTTTTCAGAGGTATGGAAGGAGCCCCAGAACATCAAGGCAGATCATTCTCAATATCTGCTTTGAACTGGGTTATCTGAGTCCACCCTGCTATATAATCCTGATTTTACACAGCTGTGTGGAAAAGGGCTGCAGCAGGAGGCACATTTAAAATGCTATTTTTTAAGTAAAAAAAGCCAACAACAAACAAACAAAGCAGTAGAAATTGCCTTTCCAACTTTGCCAGGAGGAGATCCGCCTTGGCCACAGTCGCAAAAGCCAAAGGCAGAGTCCTGAACCTTTTCCCTGGCTTTCCACAGAACTGGGGGGAGAAACAAAGACTCGCCTCCTTTTCGAGGACCCAAAGGAAACGGCAGAAATGGGAAAGCAGAGCAATTCATCCATATATCAAGAAATAACGCCTTTCCACCTGAAACAAATAAACAACCCGAGAAATGGAAAGCGCAGAAGCCGAAGGCGACCCAAGCCCAGGCGAGGAGGCAGCAGGTCCTCTTCCCATTCAGCAGGAGGACAGCTCCTTTGGGCGCCCCCGCCTTCTTTCTCCCCTCAGCCCTTGCCTACCTTGGTCCTCATGGGAGACAGGAGCCCTTCCATGGTGGCCTCTCCTCATGCCAGAGCCCGCTTCTCCTTCTCCTCCTTCCTTTCGCAACTTTGCCCCTTGCTCTTCGCCTTCAAGTAGCCCATAAAGGGGGCGCCATGGCCCGCCGGCCTAGCCCCTCGCGGAGGTGGAGGAAGGAAGGAAGGAAAGAAGGGGCGGCAAAGGGCTCCTCGCACCTGCCCTCTTCCTCCTCCTCCTCCTCTCCCGCCGCCGCCGCTTCTTCTCCTCAGGCTGCCTGGCTGGCAGGCACTGGGATTGCCTTGGCTCCGCCGCGCGCGCCTCCTCCCTCCTTCCCTCCCTCGCGCACAATGTTGCCTCCCACCCACCCACCCACGAGACAAGCGCTCGCGCCCCTCACCTCACGTCAGGCGTTCCAAGTGAAAAGGGGAGCAGCGCGGGGCGGGTACTCTGCCAGGCGGGAAGCAAGGGGTCGGTTTAAAGCAGTGTTTCTCAACCTGGGGGTCGGGACTCCTGGGGGGGGTCACAAGGGGGTTTCAGAGGGGTCGCCAAAGACCATCAGAAAACGCAGGTTTCTAATGGTCTTAGGAAGGAACCCCTTTGGCATAATCGTTTGGTTCCACAATGTTCTCTGGATGAAAGTAAACTACATCTCATCTTCTGGTCCCAATTCAAGGTATAGGTTCTGATCAGGCATGTAGCCAGGGGGGCTAAGGGGCTTCAGCCCCCAAATTCTCAGGGTGGTCCGCGAAAAGGCCTTACTGGTACATTATTTAAACTGTTATGTCTATTCATATCATGATCTGATCACCATGCTCATTATATCCCACATTCATGGGGTTATTGGGGTAACAATACAAAAGGTTTGCTAGGGTAGACCCTCTTCCACCCAGTCTCAGCCCCCCCGAAACAAACTCAGCCCCCCCCAAACAAAATCCTGGCTACGGCCCTGCCTTTGGCATAATCGTTTGGTTCCACAATGTTCTCTGGATGAAAGTAAACTACATCTCATCTTCTGGTCCCAATTCAAGGTATAGGTTCTGACCTACAAAGCCCTGAACGCAGGCATGTAGCGGGGGGGGGGGGGGGGGGGTAGGGGGCTTCAGCCCCACCCCCCACGAAATTATCAGGATGGTCCACGAGAAGGCCTTACTGGTACATTATGTAAACCAGTGTTTCCCAACCTTTTTTCAGCTGCAGCACACTTTTTACATTTGCAAAATCCCGGGGCACACCACCAACCATAATGACACAAAATGACACTCTAACAGTAATACATGTTACTATGTTTACATACAGTTACATACAGTTAATATGTTTTTAAATGTATTTATACACTCAGTGTGAAACCTGGGCCTGTTTCGATGAACTCAACATAGATATCCTGGCAGGAATGGCAGAAAGACACAACCTTCCCACACAGAACTCCCATAACCAAGAGAAAATGCTATAAAACAGTGTTTCCCAACCTTTTTAACATTAAAAAAATCCGGGGGCACACCACCAACCAAAAGACACAAAATGACACTCTAACACAGTAAAGAACGGCTGGGGGTTGGTGGCTGGGGTTGGTGGCCTGCGAGGGGGAACAGCTGCTGGGAGTGCTCCAGCCTTGAGGGGGCAGTGCCCAGCGGGGAGGCACAATGCTGGCACTGTCCCCTCAAGGCTGGAGCAGCTGCCACGGGAGGGGGCAGAGCATGCCCCTGCCCCCCCCTCCCCCAGCTTCAGCTCTCCTACAGGCTGCGCCATGCCCGCCCCTCCCCAGCTTCAGCTCTCCTACAGAGGAGGAGCATGAGCGGTGGACGGGCTTCAGTGGGCGGGCTTCTCCACGCGGCTTCAGCAAGCGAGGGGTGAGAGTCATGGTGGGAGTCATGGCGGATTGGAGGCTGGCTGGGGAAACGGCTGAAGGAGGGCGCCCGGTCCCTTCTTCTTTTTCTTCGCCACTGCCCGGCCCTTCCTCCCTCCCAAGCAGCAGGAGTTCAGCAGGAGGGAGGGAGGGAGGGGGGCAGAGAGCTTTTCTCGCAGCACAGCAGGAGGTCCGTCATGGCACACTAGTGTGCCACGGCACACTGGTTGAGAAAGACTGATGTAAACTGTTATGTTTATTCATATCATGATCTGATCACCATGCTCATTATATCCCACATTCATGGGGTTATTGGGATAACAATACAAAAGGTTTGGTAGGGTAGTCCCTCTCTTACTCAGACTCAGCCAGTCCCGGATTAGCCTCTTCGGCTGCCCGAGGCCAAGACACCCCGCGCCCCCCCCTCGGCCGTGCTGCTTCTGTCGCCTCCTCCTCCCGCGACAGGAAGGAGGGCCCAAGGAGGTGGATGGAAGCCACGCGGCACCGGCCCACGGCTTCCATCCACCTCGTGCCTTCCTTTCGGTCGCGGGAGGAGGAGGAGGTGGACGAAGCCGCGGCCCGGCCCCACGGCTTCCATCCACCTTGCGCCTTCCTTTCGGTCATGGGAGGAGGAGGAGGTGGACGGTAGCCGCGCGGCACTGCTCGTGGGGCTTCCGTCCGCCACCTCCTCCACCTCCCGCGAACAAAAGGAAGGTGCGAGGAGGAGGGCGGGACTTTAAAAAAAACCCCGACCCCTCGCAGGAGGAGGAGGTGGACGGAAGCCGCACGGCACTGCTCGTGGGCCTTCCATCCGCCGCCTCCTCCACCTCCCATGACCAAAAGGAGGGCGAGGAGGAGGGTGGGACTTCCCTTCCTCCTCCTCGTGCCTTCCTTTTGGTCGCGGGAGGAGGAGGAGGTGGACAGAAGCCCCACGAGCAGTGCCGCACAGCTTCCATCCACCTCCTCCTCCCGCAACCGAAAGGAAGGGCGAGAAGGAGGAAGGGAAGTCCCCCTCCGCCGCCTGGGCCGCCCCTGCAAAGGAAGGAGGCGGCCAGGAGGAGGAAGGGAAGCCCGCTGGCAGGCATGCTTGCATGCCCGCGCATGCATGCATGCCCGCCGGCAGGGCGGAGCTTCCCTTCCTCCTTGCCGCCTCCTTCCTTTGCAAGGGGGCGGCCCAGGCGAGGGAGGGCGCCATTCCTCCTCCCCGCCCCTCTCAGCGCTCTCCCCACCCTCTCCCGAGGTATGATGACTCTCTCGGGAGAGGGTGGGGGGAAAGCGCTGCGAGGGGGCGGTTTTAAAAAAATAAAAATTATGTTTTTGGGGGGTCGAATCCGCTGCCCCGCAAAACCTGCCGCCCGACGCCATGGCCTAGTCCGGCCTTATGGGTAATTCGGGCCTGGACTCAGCCCCTCCCGAATCAAACTCAGCCCTCCCCAAATCAAAATCCTGGCTACGGCCCTGCCTGAACGGTCTGGGACCCGCCTACCTACGTGACCACATCTCTGTGTGCGAACCCAGGCGATCTCTCCGATCACCTGGAGAGACTCTACTCTCGCTCCCACCGGCCTCGCAGGCACGGTCGTTGGGGACGAGGGAGAGGGCCTTCTCTGTAGTGGCCTCCTGACTCTGGAATGCGCTCCCCAAGGATATCAGACAAGCCCCCACTCTGGCAGTCTTTAAGAGGAGCCTGAAGACATGGCTGTTGCAATGTGCCTTCCCTGAAAGAAGTAAATGACTCCCTGCCACGTTCATTCTCTGCAAAAGTCCTCAGAAGCACTTTAATTACCTGTTGTGTGTCTGCCCCATATTGTCCTTGAAGCTTTCCTTCTATATGCAAACTACCTCTGTCTGCACCCAGTGTTTATTTATTTTAAAAATTTAACATTCACATGTGGCCCGCCCGAAATGGTTTTAAATTGTCTGTTACTGCTTGTGTTGAGTTTTATTGATTGTATTGTTTTTTGTAATTGCTATTGTTTTGATATTATGTGTTGTTGGGCTTGGCCCCATGTAAGCCGACCCGAGTCCCCTTGGGGAGATGGGTGCGGGGTATAAATAAAGTTAATTATAAATAAATTTCCCCTAAATCATTGTCAATTCATTCCAAATCCCTCCAGTATTTTCTGTGGGTCATGGCGGGAGGGGGTGGGGTGGTCTGTGTGGGAAGTTTGGCCCAATTCTGTCATTGGTGGGGTTTCATTTATTTATTTATTTATTTTCACAATATTTATATGGCACCCTTCTCAACCCTGAAGGGGACTCAGAGCGGCTCACAAGCAAAATGCAAATACAATGAACTATAATTATTGCTACAGTACAACATCAATATTACGTATCACATTGTACTATAACAATATCACATTGAACTATACAAATACAATAAACTGTATTATTGTCACAGCACAACATAAATATTACACACCACATTGAACTATAACAATTATATCGCAATATTATTAGTAATATTGCATGTAACACAAAATATATAGTTATAGTATCATATTATTATTAGTAGTAGTAATATATTGCATCACATTACAACATTATCGATGTATGTATACACAATATATTATACTATAGTATATTACACTATAATATCAAATACAACATACTATGTCATTGTCACAGTACAACAATTACATATCACATTGTATTATAACAAATTATATCAATATTATTAGTAATATTAACAATCGATTGGGTTCACATTTTTTTATTCTAAGTGATCTACAAATCCGAACAACTACCACTCCCAAAGCTCAAGATCTATTTTCCCCAAACTCCACTGGTGTTCACATTTGGGCATATTGAGTATTCTTGCCAAGTTTGGTCCAGATCCATCATTGTTTGAGTCCACAGTGCTCTCTGGATGCAGGTGAACTACATCTCCAAAACTCAAGGTCAGTGTCCAGCAAACCCTTCCAGTATTTTCTATTGGTCATGGGAGTTCTGTGTGCCATGAATAACTTATATTCACATTAAAAATAGCTTAAGATTCATCTCAGGACACCATTTTGCCTCATTGCACTGCCCCAAAGGCTTGGTCCCACAGAAAGGTCTTCACCATCCTTCTGAAGGGCAGGAGGGTGGGAGCTAATCTAATATTGCCAGGAAGGGAATTCCATAACTGGGGGCCAATCACTAAGAAGGCCCTGTCTCTCATCCCCACCAAATGTGCCTGTGATGGTGGCGGGACCAAGAGCAGGGCCTCCCCAGAAGATCTTAGTTTCCGCAGTGGTTCGTAAATGAGATGCGTTCAAACAGTTAAACTGGGCCGGGGCCATTTATGGCTTTATAGGCCAAAGCCAGCACTTTGAATTGTGTCTGGTGTAGCAAACAGGCAGCCAGTGGAGCTGACGTAACATGGGAGTTGTGTGCTCCCTGTATGCTGCCCCAGTTATCAACCTGGCTGCCTCTCGTTGGACTATTTGAAGCTTCTGAACCGTCTTCAAAGGCAACCTCATGTAGAGCGTGTTGTTGTACTGGTACAGCTGGCACACAAGTTTTAATTGTGCAAAGCCCCCCCCCCCCGAGCGACTGCTGCAACCGGAGGATCCAGGCATACATCCTACATATAAGATATTTACATTATGTTCTGAATCATAATGTAAATATCTTATATGCAGGATGTATTTTCATTCACTGGACCAAATTTGGCACATAAATCTGATACGCCCAAATTTGAATACTGGTGGGGTTTTTTTGGGGGGGGGGGGGTGGGATTGATTTTGTCTTTTGGGAGTTGTAGTTGCTGGGATTTATAGTTCACCTACAATCAAAGAGCATTCTGAACTCCATCAACGATGGAATTGAATCAAACTTGGCACACAAAACTCCCATGACGAACAGAAACTACTGGAAAGGTTTGGTCAGTCGCTTTCCGTCAGTCGCTCTGCTTGCCTGCCAGCCTTGCCCTCTCACCCCGCCCGCTCACCTCGGCCCCGCAGGCAGGCATGCAGGCAGACTCGCTCGCCGCTCGCCTCACCCCGCCGCTCACTCACTGCTCGCCTCGCCCTGGCAGGCAGGCGCCTCACCCTGCCCGCTGGCCAGTCGCCCCGCCCGCCGCTCGCCTTGCCCTCTCACCCGCGCGCCCGCTCACCCACTCCGGCTCTCCCAGTGCCAGCAACAGCAAGGCCAGGCAGGGGAGCTTGCCTCTCCTATACACATACAATATGTTTCTCAAACACTAATACACAACGCTATCCCATACACTTATTATAGGGGCAGGCCGGTATGCTGCATAAATCACAACACGCTTGATAGCAAGAAATATCAAAATGTAATATCACATAACAAATGGCTCTATGTCGAACCAATCTCACTTACAGTGCAATGTGTTAACATATACATTCGAGCACACATTCGTTATATAGCCCTTACAACAATTAGTTGGGCATTAAGGCGCAAGCATCCAGTCTGTGTACCCCTATGGGTAATCCGGAGGCAATTCACTCACGGATTGGGGACCGAGTCGTCGGGGGAGCCTTCGGAGTAGGGCGGTCTGGCAACTGCTCGATGGGCAGGCGCCTACGGCAAGAGGTAACGACGCCAGAAGGCCGTTTCGCGTGTTCTACACTTCCTCAGGGCGCTGGTTTCTTTTAGCCGCTCCTCCCCGGTATTATGGTCATCAACTCTAGACTCGAGGTCTAACGGAAGGTAGCTGGGTATGGAATGGCATAGAGTAAACATAGTGCTACATGGCTAGGAGATGTATAAATCCCAGTTACACAACAACATAGCAACATAAACAAATTACAGTCTTCATCAGTACATACCGCGTTAGCGCTTCTTTTTACAATTCGCTCTTGCAAATGTCCTCCCGGGCTGGAATCAGCACCGGGTAGAGGGGTTAAGCGGTTTAAGTAGCTTACAGTAAAAGCGGCACAGGTGTGCTACAGGAGTAAAGTTTGGACCGATAGCATTTCATTCAAACCGAATGGGGACTCACATGATAATAATAAAATCCATTTTCTTTCTACAGTTAGTAATACCTTCTGCTTATCGCAGTGGGGGGGGATGTACCTTTTCCAGCCCTATTACTCTCAATGTCTGTTGGTCTACTTTCATTTGAGCACAATGCTGATAGAATTCTGAGTCTGTAGATCCACACCTTATCCTCGACAAATGCTCCATAATCCGGACTTTTAGACTTCTGGAGGTCATCCCTGTGTAATATCTGTTGCACCCACAGCTGCATAAGATGGCATAAATGACCCCTGTAGAGGTACAGATTATTTCATCTCTAAGGTGGAGTGTTCTGCCAGTTCTTCTATTTTGGATGGTGTTCCCTGTTATGAGTAAGGGGCAAATCGGGCAGCCCCCACATTTTTTAGTTCCTGGGTGGGTCACCTGCGTTCTAGGTGCAACTATGTGGTTGCTGTGTATGAGGTATTCTTTCTGGTTCTTTGTTTGTTTATATGCAATACACGGGGGTCTCCAGCCCTGGTATGGATGATACTAGTGGCCAAAATTTGCTCACTATGCTTTATATCTGTCTAGAATGTGGTGTTAAAGTGAGCGGCCATACTAGTTTAGGTGTGGTATTGTTATTTTCTTTGTGAAGCAGTCTGCTTCTGGGTATAGAGTCTGCTTTTCATTTAGCTTGCTGTATGACTTGTCCTGGATACCCTCTATGTCTCAGGTTTTGGGCAAGGGATAAGGCATCTCGTTCGTAGTGCCCGTCAAAGGACGAATTCCTTTTTAGCCGGAGCATCTGTGAGTAAGGTAGGCTTCTTTTTAATGATGGTGCATGGAAGCTATCATAGTGAAGTAAGGAGTTTCTATCGGTCGGTTTTTTAAAGTTCTGCACCTTAAGGCAACCCTCATGTAAAAATACATTTAGGTCAAGAAAATTAACTGCGGTTTTGCTCATGGTGAAAGAAAACTTAATATTCTCGTGCCAGGTATTCATCCAAGCTTTAAACATGTCTACTTGTACTGATTTGTCTAGAATTACAAAGATGTCGTCTATGAATCTATGATAGCTGAGAATATACTCAGCCATCGGGTTAGTAGGACTAGGGGTGAGGTGCTGCGTTTCTAAATTATCCATGAATAAGTTGGCGATACTCGGCGTTGTGGCTGCGCCCATACTGACCCCGGACAGTTGTAAATAGAAGTTATTTTCAAAAGAAAAATAATTATAATCTGTGGTACAATCGTACAATTCTAACAAAAAATGCGAAGGAGGGTGTTTAGGTTGGGGCCTCCTATCAAGGATGTCTTCCAGCACTGATCTAGATTCCTCAGTGGGAATGTTAGTATACAAAGATTCGACATCAATAGTAACTAACCAGTCTCCCCTTGAAATGTGTCTATTTTCTATAGTATTAATGAAATGTGTGCTATCTTTTATGTAAGATTTTGTTTTGGCTACATATGGCTGAAGCCAGGAGTCCAGATATTTACAGATAGGTTCCAATAAACTGTTGTTAGCCGAAATAATTGGTCGGCCTTTTGGGGGCCTGTGTGATTTATGAATTTTAGGATTATGGTAAAATAACGGGGGGGCGGGGTGTCTCATTGTACAGAAATTTAGCCAACTTCTGATCGATATATCCTAATGTTTCTGCATGATGGATAATGTCGCGAATGATGCGGGAGTATCTTTTCGTGGGGTCTTGTGGCAAGGGTTCATAAACCCGTGTGTTGTTTAGTTGGGAATATGCTTCAGTAATATAATCTAATTTATTCAATACCACTGTGGCCCCACCTTTATCTGCCTTCCGGAATATTATATCCGGATGGCTGCCTAGTCGTTACAAAATAAGCCTTTCATTTTTACTCAAATTAGAGTTCTGGTTATCATTGTTGTGGTTGATTTTAGCTTGCCTCTCCTGCCTGGCCTTGCTGTCGCCGGCACTGGGAGAGCCGGAGCAGGTGAGAGGGCGCGCGTGCGAGGCAAGCGACGAGAGGGTGGGGCGAGGGGCAGAGTGAGAGGGCCAGGGTGAGCAGTGAGCGAGCCTGCTGCCTGCCTGCCTGCCTGCCTGCCTGCCAGGGTCCTTAGGAGGGCCGGTTAGAATCAGCCAAAGGGCCGCATCCAGCCCCTGGACCATAGTTTGCCCATCCCTGACATAAAGCATGTTACAGTAATCCTGATGGAATATAACTAAGGCATGTACCACCATGGCCAGATGTGAACTTCTCAAGGAACAGGCATAGCTGGCCCAGAAGTCTTAATTGTGCAAAGACCCTTCTGGCTGCTGCCAATACCTGGGCCTCCAGGTTCAATGCTAAGTCCAGGAGAACCCCCAAACAGTGGACCTGTGTCTTGGGGGGATTGTAACCCCATTCAGCACAGGCTGAATCCCTATTTGCTGATCTGCCATCTGACTGACCAGGAGTACCTCTGTCTTGTATCGATTAAACTTTAATTTGTTCACTCTCAACCAGTACATTATTGATGACGGGTACTGGTTTAGGGTCAGGACAGCTTCCTTGGCATTTGGTGGAAAGGAGTAGTAGAGTTGGGTGTCATATATCTGCATATAGGTGGCACTGAACTCCAAAACTCCGGGTGACTCTCCCAGCAGTTTCATGTATATGTTAAACAGCATGGGGGACAAAATGGAATTCTGAGGAACCTCACAGGCCAACTGTTGGGGGTTCGAACAGGAGTCCTCCAGCACCACCTTTTGGGTACGACCCTGCAGGAAGGGCCAGAGCCACTGTAAGACAATGCCTCTCAGTCCCATCCCAGCAAGATGGCCCAAGAAGATACTATAGTCAATGGTATTAAAAGCCACTGAGAGATCCAGGAGAACCAACAGGAACATACTCCCCCTGTCTAGCTCTCTTCGCAGGTCATCTAATAAGGCAACCAAAGCTGTCTCTGTTCCATAGCCAGGTCTGAAACCAAAATGAATTGGATCTAGATAATCTGTTTCATCCCAAAATCCCTGGAGTTGGGAGACCATCACACGCTCCAGGACCTTGCTCAGAAAGGGGAGGTTGGACACTGGTCCATTATAGAGGGGTTTAGTGATGGTTTTTAAAATATAGGTCTACAACGCCTTTTTTAGGCAAGCTGGAACTTTGCCTTGTTCTAAGGAGGCATTGACAACCACCTTCACCCACTCTGCCAGTCTCCTTCTGGCCTGTTTGATCGGCCAGGAAGGGCAAGGATCTAGAATACATGTGGCAGCTCTCACCTCTCCAAGGATCTTGTCCACATCCTCAGGCTGCACCAACTGAAAGGTATCCATCAACACTGGACAAGCTGGAGCCAAGGTTACATTCACCGGAACTGTATCAATAACAGCATCCAAGTTGGAATGGATCTGAGCAACTTTATCTGCAAATTCTTCATAGCGGGCTGCTGTTCCGGCGTGCATTTAATGTATGAATAACCATTCCTGGTTATAATTGAGTATGGTTAATTGTTTTTACTGTTGCTTTTATGTTGTTGGTTGTGATGTGTTTTATGATGAAGTTGATATGCTGTAAACCGTCCTGAGCCAGTTGGAAAGGACGGTATACAAATCGAAATAATAAATAAATAAATAAATGGTCAGGGATTTCTCCTGACTAATCTCTTTTTAGTCAAGCTGTGATGTAATCCATACCAACCAGAACACCACATGCACACCATGTTTCTTTTGTTTTGAAGGGTGCTAATCATTGAATAATTGAATAATAGAGTTAGAATAATATCCCCTATCTGCGTTAGATGCTTAAGTGGGTGATGGCTGGATAACTACAGATGTTCTTGGAGAAAGCAGGTGACGTGGTTCCAAATTAGTCTGGTTTCACAACACTGAAGTGGCCTTAGTTGCTTTTGCAACAGTAGCTTTTAGATATGTGTGTATTAAAAGCAAGAGAAATGCACACACAAAAAGTGCTACTGTTGCAAGCCTTCAGGTTGTTTCTGGTTTATGGTGACCTTAGGAAAACTCTATCATAGGGTTTCCTTGGTAAGCTTTCTTCATGTGTTTTGCCATCATCTAGTGCTGTGACTGTGGAAAAATGTGACTTCTTGAAGGTCCCTCCATAAGTTTCCATCTGTTTCCCAGAATCCAAGTCCAACACTCAAATGACTATACCACTACACCAGAGGCGGTCTATGCCCTACTGGTTCTCTATATAAAGAGGAATCTGTGTCTAAAAACAAAACCTGCACAATAATCTATTGAAAACTATCAGCAAAAATATTGCAAAAATCAAGTCACAGAAAAGACTGCTGAAATAAGCAGATAGACAGAATACACCTTAGAAATGAAACACATTTTAAAGCTCGTTTGGGAGAGGCAGTTATTAAGATAAGTGTATTTACAGCTTTGAAAATGTATGTAAGGCTGCATTTTTGAGAGTAAATATATAGAATCAGAATGCCATCTGGAATGCACTGTTTCTTACAAAGCACATGCCACTTTTTGGAAAAGGTAGCAATATTGTGAAGGGGGGGGGGGGGATTGGTGTGTCTATCCAGTCTGAAGACAGATTGAGGCAAATGCCCACAAATGTCTTCACTGTGCACTCTCTGCCTTAAAGTGTGAACAGTCCATTAATCTCAGTCATTCAGTTTCCTCTTTGAAGCTTTGAAGCTTTGTAGAATGAGTGCTAGGAACAGCAAGTGCCATCTGTCTTTCTGTTTTTGTTTTTCAAAAAAGAAAAGAAAAGAAAAGTGGCTCCAAAACCCCACAAATAACCTTCGCCCACAAGCTGTCATTGGAAAGACTGTAGCAGAAAGACAATACCTATGAATTGCGAAGGTCCCATGCAAAACAAGTCATGCCTACATGACATTGAAATCAATGAGTTCGGTCAGGAATAACCTTGCATAGAATTGAAGTCTGGATGTAAGAAAAGGAGTTAATTGATTGTAGAATTCACTTGTCTAATGGTAGCTGTCCGCATCTTCCAGGAGAGTGCAACAATTAAGATGATGGCAACCAGATGGACCCCACCTTTTCTATGAAAACACAGTGTGACATGCTTGTTAAGTGTGTCCCTATGTGTATGTTTGCATATTAGTGATTAACTGCTTTAGCATCCAGTAAAGTCAAGGCAATACACACTCATGGATACCAAGGGAATAAGTAGTTACTGAAATGGACATCCAAGTGCCACCTCTGTGTTGATGGAGGCAGGCAGGATTTTCCCCGGGTACTGGTTGTGGGGGGTCGGGAGCAGGTGAGGGTTTTGCCCTCCTTTCTGCTAGAGATCCCTGTGTACAACTAGTGGGCCACTGTGTGACACAGAATGCTGGACTAGATGGGCTGAGGCCCGATTCAGCATGGCTCTTCTTATGTTCTTATGTTCTTATGATGTCCTCCTCCCTACTTTATACTCACAACAATCCTGTGGAGTAGGTCAGTCAACAGAGTTTCCCAATGTCATCCAATGAATCTGATAACTCAGAAAGTTAAGGCAGGAGTGGGAAAGCTGCAGTCTTGCAAGCTGCATGTCACTTCACAAAGCTATTTGTGTTACTCTGGGCTTCAAGCTTCTCTCCCCACAAAATTGGGGGGGGGGGGTGGAATAAACATCTGGCTGGTGTGCCCCCTCATTCACAGTATCCCCATGAATCGAGGTTGACTTGATGACAAATAACATATAAAGGCTGACTTTTGATGTGCTCTTTGTTTAGAAATGATCCCAGAACAGTTCAGGAGAGCAACAATTTGACAACATATGTACCTGATAACCAGGGAGAATCAATGCAGCTTCCAAACCCTTGCCTCCTTCCCATCTTGAAGCAGAGCTTTGAAAAAGTAGTTTTTGACTATTACCAGTAAGACAAGCAATTTTCCCAATCTTTGACTTGGAGCATTGTATCACCCAGATACAATTGTCTAAGCAATGTCTGATGTTCAGCAATACTTCACTTCATACAGCATTTTCAACCCTAGGACTCAACCTTGGAATGTGAAACACACACCTTGTTAGACGATATGTCGTACCATTGTTTTAATTGCTCCTGTTTTAATCTTGCTGTTTTTTTACTGTTTTTAACTGTATGCATTTAACTGTATGTACTTTGCTGTGCCTTGTGGCTACTGTGAGCCGCCCGCGAGCCCCGGGAGTCGGCGGCATAGAAGCCGAAATAATAAATAAATAAATAAAAACACATTTCAACAACAGTCGAGTAAGAAATACATTCTGTCCTCACATACCTGGGATTATGGGAGGTGAAGTCAGATATTTGCTACACAGGTGTGAAAATTTCTGGTACATTATTGCCCTATTGCTCTCAGTTTAAGGGCTGTTATCTAATATTAATAACATATTAATTTTATCGTTCAGTGAATCTCATACTCAGAATCACATTTAACTATGCCATTATTGCAAGACATAATAAGACCAGCATTTTTCATAAAGCCCAGGAGCGTGGTAAAATATTAGAAACCTAGACTGGATTAAGTAATACTGTTTTGGAATTTCCTCACCTGGCCACAAAACTACTTTTTCCTATCACCAGACTATTATCTTTGTGATTTCTCTCCCACCCCCTTCATTCTGCAGGTTCTTGTTTTTTCCATGCTCTTTATCTTACTAATTGTGGATTGCAAAGGATTTCCATCCGCTGCCACACTGTTAACATCTGCCCTGAAATAATGGTTATTGCTCATAATAATTTTTCCAATCCAAGTGCACTTCCGTATTAAAATGCAAACCCATTACACCAAACTCAGCTAGCGATACATTTGCCAGAGCAAAGTAAATGCTTTTGCAACTATTATCAAACATAGCTATTTCTTTTTGCTCACTTTGTCATTTGTATTCATACTTACAAGCTTCTAATAATATGCAGAATAAATCACATTCTTGCACAATAGGACTCCACTACAATTCTAATGATTTACTGACTGGTAAACAGGATTAATATCTAATACAAGGCTTGCAACACCAACATTTTTAACATGGAACACAGCCATTCATTGATATTGGACATTAAAGTTATCAATTTTTACTAGAATGTAATTGAAATGTGATTAGTTTAGAAAGATTGCTGTTTGGACTGCAATTTCCAGAATCCCAAAAATTCTATAAAACACAATCCATAAATGTAAATTCTCCAAATTCTGAAATATGGCTTTTTGGGGCTCCCTCCCTTAGTAAGCCCACTCCCTGCTCTGTACTCTCTAATTCTGTGTGTCACACCCTCTAACTTCAACAATGCTCTTCACAAAAACCAGTGCCTCAGTGATGATGGAAAGCATGGTGGATTTTGATTGAGGGTGATTATAGGGTATCCTGGAATCCATTGTTTCCTTCTATTATCATCTGTCCTGACCTTGCTATGAGCCACATAGGCACAGAACAGGAGATATCATCCTATGACGTACATCTATATCCAGTGGGGGCTCCGTGCTGTCTGCACCAAGTAAGTGTCGTACTTGAATATGGGGGACTGCCCATGTTCAGGTTAGGAATAATGCGGACAACGCGGGTGCACGCCGGAAAGCATGTGCAATGGGCATGTGGATAGTGTGGGCGATGTGGGGCACTGGGTGACAGATTTGCCCCACTACTCCACGATTTGCTCCACTGCCCTACACTCCCTACCCCCGCTGCCCCCCTCATCAAGGCCTTCAGTGTGATGAGGCCCATAGACTGATTATCTTAGCATGCATGGGCAAACCTTTTTGATTTGGGGCCACATTGCAGGCCCAGCTGGGAAAGTTGGGCCTGGAGGGGGGGGGGGGCAGGCATATGCTGGGTGGGAAGGGGCCGGGAGAAAGTGGGGCCAGGAGGGGCCAGGGCAGGGCCTGGGTCATCCTCAGGTTATCCTCCCAGCATAAGGATGGGGCTGCTCACCCCATCCTTATGCCAGGAGGAATGCGGGACATGCAGCAACTGTCCCAATCTCCCTCCTGATCCCCTCCCCCCAATCATTGGGCTGTGCTCTTGGCACAAGCATGGGAGGAGGGCAAGACAAGTGGTGGCTGAGAGTGCACTGGAGGGATTTCACCTGCCGGGTGCCTTCTTAGAGCATCCTCTTGGCATAAGGATGGGGTCGCACCATCCTCATGTTGGGAGGAGGACAAGACACATGGTGGCTGACAGCACTCCGAAGGGTGCTGTCAGCTCATCTTTTTGGCATGACATGACAAGCTGCCATGCCCTTCTGCCAAGAGGAAAGGGAAAATGAAGGACTGAGGTAAGCATTTGGGGGCCACAGCCAGCCCCCAGACCTTAGTTTGCCCATGGGTGCTCTTAAGTTTTTTCTTCTTATGTTTCCATCCTGTCTCTGGAACTTTCCACCCTCTTTGTTCTCTAGAGGATGCAGTTAGGTGAGCTAGGGTTAACAACTCTATTATTATTATTATTTTAAAAATCTATCAGTGATGTAGTTATATCCCAGAACCTGATTAATTTTCTGTCATCTCAGTTTTACAGCTGCTTTAAAAATGACCAAGTGCCTTTGTTCTCCTCCCACCTAGCTCTTTTTTCTCAGCTTGATTCACTTGCTGCAAACCGATTTAAAAGTGCAAAAAGAATTCACCCTCCACTAAACAGGAAGAGGGGAGAAAGGTGGAGGAAGAATTTTGCTACTGCTACAGCCTTCATTAGTAACTTTTGCCCTCTTGATCACACTCCAATGTTGCTTGGTCATTCCTGGCCTTGCTTTCCTCTGTGAAATGTCGAAAGGGACACGACTCACAACACTCCCTGTAGCATGTTTCTTTGCCATCTACCTATTTGCATTTGCCATCTCCTTATTCACTCACCACAACTGTTTGGAAAGAGAAATCTAAGGAAATGGAAGCCGTTCTTTATTCAATTCAATTCAATTTATTATTTCATGGGTCGCTCTCCACTGGAGTGTTCCGAGCAACTTACAACAGCAATAAAACATACATATATATCATTACATGATTACAAGTTAAAAGCTTGTAATCAAGCTTAAGAGCTTAGGTGAATGACCACAAATCGGGCATGGCTCTAACATATGGGGGCAAGGAGTTCCACAGGGTTGGAGCCAGGACTGAAAAGGCCCTACGCCTTGTGGAATCTAGACGTGCTTCCCTGGGGCCAAGAATGTGCAGAAGGTTTTCCTGGGCTAGTCTTGGTGGTCTTTGGTGGCAAACATATGAGAGGCGATCCCTGAGATATTTAGGACCCTGACCGTGTATGGCCTTGAACGTTAAGACCAGTGTTGGAAGCCAGTGGAGATGTTGCAGCACTTGAGTTCTATGGTGTCTCATAGGTGTCCGCGTGAGTAGTCTGGCGGCTGCATTCTGAACCACTTGAATCTTCCGAGTCACTGAAAGAGGGATATCAGCATACAATGCGTTACAGTAATCCAGCCTCGAGGTGACAGTAGCATGAATCACAGTTGCAAGGGCCTCGGTCGGAAAATAAGATGCCAGCTGCCTTGCCTGGTGGAGGTGGAAAAAAGCCTGCTTGCTGAGGGTAGAGACCTGTGCCTCCATCGACAGCTGGGAATCCAGTAGGACCCTAAAGCTCTTCACCGCTGCGGATGGAATTAAAGATTCACCATCAAAGGTGGGCAGTGGACAGGCCAGTTCCAGAGGCCGACCAGGCCATAAGATTTCCGTTTTAGCTGGGTTCACCTTAAGCCTACTCGCACGTGGCCAACCTCTCACGGCTTCCAGACACTGGGAGTGTCACACCTCAGCCAGGTTCCCATAGTAAGCCAGACCGACACCATGTTACCATCAAGAACCTAGAGAGGCTTGTAAACAGGACTTTGCCGCGAACTCTAGCTGAACCGCAGATAACCAAAGCAAGGCGCATCCCTGCAGTTTCTCAGGCCGATAGAGCCACCTGGTACCAAGAAGCCGCAGATCCTTCCCTGGACACAGCTGGGCCCATTAACAAGTTTGCATTCCAGAGAGCTAGAGATACGGTGGGAAGAGAACGTGATTTCTCTGTTCCCGTGAGAGAGTTGCGGCGCAGCAAGCGCCTTCAAGAGCAATGCAGTCCAAAAGCTATAAAGGATCTGGATCTCGTGCCAACGTTTCAGCTTCTTTGCCAAGTTCCGTGGATCTTACCCGGGGCCAGAGGGGCCTCCGTGCTTAAAGACTGTTAACCTGGTCCAGTCAGGAAACCAGGGCTCAGTGGATTTAGCCAAGTATGGCATCTTGGACATTGCTTCTTTTTGGAAAACCTTTAAGATTATCCTTTGCTATTTTTTGACTTTGAAAGCATTTTTGAACATTTCTATCTTTGCCTTTTTCTTATTTTACTTATTATAAATAAAGCATTTAACCACAGCTGCTGTGTGTTGGTTTACTAAGGGTCCAGTCTAAGTCATAGTGCAACAGGGAGAAACTATCAGGGACTGCAGTTATCCCAGGTTCCAAGTGCAGGAGGAGCTGGGTGTCGTCAGCGCATTGGAAGCATTTCAAACCAAACCTCCTTACCAGCTTGGCTAATGGTTGTACGTAGATGTTAAACCACACCGGGAAAAAGATGGGAGGGAAGACAGATATAAGGAATGTTGAGCCTCCCATGAGGCACCTGCCTCACACGTTGGGAAATTGGGAATAATCAAAAATTTGTGTGGAGTACAGCAGAGCTTGCATCCTCTTAGCCAGCCGCTTTGACAAGGGACGATTCTATTTTCTCACAACTGTTCAAAGTAAGATCCACCTGTCAGATCAATTGCATTCTCTATATAGGAACCTGGAGGGTTGGGTTGGGTGTGGTGAAAGAAAGCATTATCTTTTTCTTTGCCTCAGGCACAGGGGCGGTCTAAGGTAATTTTCAATGGTAGGCGAACATTATTTTGGCACCCCACCCAAAACATTATTTTGCCCCCAACATTATTTTGGTGCCCCCATTTTTTTAAAGCAGTACCTTGCACGCGCTCCTTCCATTCCTCCCGCGTGCCGCCACTCCTTGCCCTGCGCATTCTAAGGCCTCCGAAGGCCCCTCCTCGCGCTTCCTGGTTCCCCCTGCCAGCCCCACCCACGAGGCATTGCAGAGGGCGGGGAGCGCTCTCCCATGCACTGTGCAACGCCCCATGGGAGGGGCCGGTAGCGGGCACCAGGAAGTGCTAGGGAGGCCTTCAAGTTCAGCTCTTGCAGTTCTGGGCATGGCGAAAATGTTCGCGCATGCTCAGAAGCTGCTGCTGGCAGCAGCAGGGAGTTTTGCTTCAGTGGCGCGGCTGGCGCCGATCCCTGCTGCTGCCTGCAGCAGCTTCTGAGCATGCGCGAACATTTTTGCGCATGCCCAGAACTGCCGGAGCTGAACTTCAGCTCCGGAGGTTCTGGGCATGCTCGAAAATGTCCGTGCATGCTCAGAAGCTGCTGCAGGCAGCAGCTCAGCAGCAGGGAGGTTTGCTACAGCGGCGCGGCCGGCATAACGGCGCCCACCCAAGATGGCACCCCACGCGGCTGCGTAGTTCGCTTACATGGACAGGCCGCCCCTGCTCAGGCAAAAGAGCTGTTGGGTTCTCCCTGGATCCAAAGGCTGGCAGTCAGTCCCCTTCTGAAGTGTAAACCCCAGCACTGACACTGACCATGTCCCTCAGGATACAAATTATGCATCTTGTGACAGGCAACTGGGCTGCATTTTTTTAAGAGACTATCGAGAACACCATTCTTTACTGTCATGAGTTTGCAAACAGAAGGGCTGGAGATCAAGGCAGAACGATGAGTAGGAAGTGGTGTTTGTGCCCATGCTGTGCATGTACATGCTCTGCAGCTTGCCATGTCTGGAAATAACCTGTATAAGAGAAATAAGTGAAGCCCTATTGGGTCACCCTTCATTTTTCCCAGAGTGGCTTCATTAGGACAATAAAAAATGGTCTACTGCTGAGCTCTATCTCTTAAGCATGCTGTTTGGCAATCATGTGACCGGGCAGACTATCAGCTGAACAAAAGGTAGCATCAAGGGGTTGCCATGGAGACTTTCTTGGAATCTCAAAGTCTGTGGCATTGCACAAAGGATGTTTTTAAAGGCAGTTGCAGAGGCGGAGGAATCTTACCTGCTGATGTTGCAACGTTGACACAGATTATTTTATTTTTAGAATACACAAGCATCTTTCTACTATTTTTTCCTGCTTTTTTTCTGTGGACTAAGCGACTTTGCCTCTTATACCTGGCAAGTGTTGCAATAAAATATTAGAAGGAGAGATTGAACAGGGTCTTAACCTTTTCTTAGGATGCCTTGCCCCAGTAAATTCCCCCAGTCAGTGAAGCTGGGGGACTCCTGCTCGGACCCCTGGCCATTGACCTGTTGGATCCCGCAAGGTTCTATTCTGTCCCCCATGCTATTTAACATCGACATGAAAGCACTGGGTGAGGTCATCCGGGGTTTTGGAGTACGGTGCCACCTCTACGCAGATGACACCCAACTCCACTACTCTTTTCCACCAGATTCCAAGGAAGTCCCTTAGATACTGGACTAGTGCTGTGAGGAGGAACAAGCTGAGGATCAATCCTGCTAAGTCAGAGGTTCTCCAGGTCAGTTGTTCATCTGACTGGAGTATTGGGTGGCAACCTGTGCTGGATGGGGTTACACTCCCCCTGAAGTCGCAGGTCCACAGTTTGGGGGTCCTACTGGATTCAGCGCTGACACTACGCTCAGGTGTCGGTGGTGGCCAGAAGGGCCTTTGCACAGTTAAAACCCGTGCGCCAACTGCGACCGTACCTCACGAAGTCTGACTTGATCATGGTGGTCCATGCCTTGGTTACCTCTAGACTGGATTACTGCAATACACTTTATGTGGGGCTACCCTTGAAGATGACCCAGAAATTACAACTTGTCCAGCGATCAGTAGCCAGATTAATGACTGGGGCAAGTTACAGGGAGCGGTCAACCCCCCTGTTTAAAGAGCTTCACTGGCTGCCATTTATTTTCTGGCCCCAATTCAAAGTACAGGTGATCACCTATAAAGCCCTAAATGGTTCGGGACCTGCCTACCTTCGTGACTGGATCTCCCTCCATGAACCAGCTCGAACCCTCCGCTCTTCGGGGTAGGCCCTCCTGTCGCCCCTCCTGTCGCCCCTACCAGTCTCACAGACTCGTCTGGTGGGCACAAGGGAGAGAGCCTTCTCCTCTGTGGCCCCCCGACTCTGGAATTCCTTGCCCGGAGAGATTAGAAAAGCTCCCACTCTGGAGACCTTCAAAAAACAACTGAAAACTTGGCTTTCCTGCTGTTCCTTTGGAGAGTAGCTATTTAAGCTCTTTCACTGTTTCTCCTCAATGCCCCACTGTTTCTCCTCAATCCCCCCTCCCCCATAAATGATGTTCTTTCCCTGTGTAAGGATGCTATTCCGCTTATCTCACCCTGTGATTTTAACATTTTATATGCTAACTGTGGCCCGCCCCGTCTCTGTGATTTTGATACCATGTTGTATATTGCTTTTATTTATATGTACAGTATGTATTTTGTTGTGTTATTGATGATGTTTTGATTTTATTTTATTGTTATTTGTTGTTTGGGCTTGGCCTCATGTGAGCTGCCCCAAGTCCCCATTGGGGAGATGGGGGCGGGTTATAAATAAAGATTATTATTATTATTATTATCATCGGCCTCTGCCTTAGGTTAAGAGGCAATGATCTACTGTATACACAACAAGTGGGGACCGTGCCAATATCAAACTGAGCACAAGTACAAGAACAGTATGAAAATGGTCATCAAATAAACAATAGTCAAAATCACGTGTTGTCTTTATCATTAATATATACCAATAAGCAGGTAAGTATTCACATACAATATACATATAATGTGATAACAAGACGGAAACGGTACACTCTGGCAGCTGAGGAGGAAACCCTATGAGGGCTCGTGGAAGGCAGTTCAAACCTGTAATCAGGTGTGTGAGTCACAGTTCACAAAGGTAAGTGTTCCACAGAGTACAAAGTGGTGAAGATGGATATGCTCACTGTTAGGGGCGAAGATTCCCCAATAGAAGCCTCCAAGGTGCCAAAGATGTCCTGGAAACCGCTGCAGCCCGGGATCGCCGCTTTGTAGAATGTAAACAAACGCAGCTGGGGCTGCTGAAGCGGGAAGCCGCTACTTAGTGTAACAGCTTTACTCACCTGAATCGTATCCCTTTAACCTTTATAAGTAGGTAGCTATGATTGTAACCCCTGCTCTTGCTATTAGACACCCTTGCGTCTGCGTCATTGAGCCTTAGCATCCAGGTAGTGTACCTCTCCAGCTCCTCATATGCTTTTCCAATGCTCTGATTATACCCGTGTATTCTGAATTGTATGTTCCGTTTGTTCATTTTGTATCTTTCAGACTATGTATGATAGCCGCCTTTGACGTGTATGTTACACTGTATTATTTGGATCTCCACCTGGCCTTGAGAAAGACCTGGGAGGTCGAAACGAGATGTGGCCAGGGCACTTGCCCCCTCGTCGGCCTACATCGTGTGGAACTACCTCTCTAACTGCGACTAATCTCCATTGGGACTCCTATTTGCAGTTCGCAGTTGAGTAGCGGCTTCCCGCTTCAGCAGCCCCAGCCGCGTTTGTTTACATTCTACAAAGCGGCGATCCCGGGCTGCAGCGGTTTCCAGGACATCTTTGGCACCTTGGAGGCTTCTATTGGGGAATCTTCGCCCCTAACAGTGAGCATATCCATCTTCACCACTTTGTACTCTGTGGAACACTTACCTTTGTGAACTGTGACTCACACACCTGATTACAGGT
Source organism: Anolis apletophallus (assembly GCA_030556195.1). NCBI lineage: Eukaryota > Metazoa > Chordata > Lepidosauria > Squamata > Anolidae > Anolis > Anolis apletophallus. The sequence goes on along the minus strand of JARBWK010000009.1, from coordinate 44,571,972 downwards.
TTGAACTGCCTTCCACGAGCCCTCATAGTGGTTTCCTCCTCAGCTGCCAGAGTGTACCGTTTCCGTCTTGTTCTCACATTATATGTAAATTGTATGTGAATACTCACCTGCTTATTGGTATATATTAATGATAAAGACAACACGTGATTTTGACTATTGTTTATTTGATGACCATTTTCATACTCATCTTGTACTTGTGCTAAGAGGCAATGATCCCCAGGAATGTTATGCCCAGTCATAGGCCATAGCCATCCCGCTATTTGGTTGGCCTGAGAAAAGCTATATTTACATAATCTCATCAGCAGTTTTATATATATATATATATATATATATATGTATATATATATATACACACACACACACACACATACATACACACACACACACACACACACACATATATATATATATATATATATATATATATATATATATATATAATAGAGAGAGAGTATCTATTTCCCAAATCTAAAATGGCCGAAATCTGAAATGTGTCAAAACAGCCAACTTTACATGGTCCTGAAGGTTAAACAAATCACCCTGGTGTCTTTCTTCTAGAGCTATCAGGCAGCCTCATTGTTTCAAATATATGGTAATCCTAGCCAAACCCATTTGTTTGCTTCCAAAAACAGGCAGCCATGCCTCTATACAACATCTCAGTCTTGCACTTGTGTTTATCTAATAACCCAAACCAAGACTTCAGAGAACATCATCCATTATTCCCAGGAGCCTGTGTTTCATAATCCCATCATTCCATCCTGGACCCCTACTGGCCTGGAATGCCAGCACTTCCTGAAGACTCCTCCTGGCTGACTGGGAGAGGATATCCACACATATCATTGGAGCTCAGCCAATCGGAGACAGGGGAGGGGAAATTCAAATTTGGACAATGTTATAAAACTGGTTCCACACCAGTTTACCTGTCTGAAAGTATCTCCCTCCATGATCCGCCTTGGAGGTTAAGATTGCTGGGGGAAGCCCTGCTCTCAATTTTACCCCCCTCACAGGCGCGACTGGTGGGGATGAGAGACAGGTTTTCTCAGTGATGCCCCCTCATCTGTGGAACTCCCTCCCCAAGGAAATCAGGTCAGCCCCTCTCTCCTAACCTTCAGAAAAAAAATTAAGACATGGCTGTGGGACCAAGCATTCGAGCAGTAATTGTAGCAATTGTAGTAATTGTAGCAGTACAATAATTTATTTATTTATTTATTCGGTTTTATATTTCGCTCCTCCCTGCAGGCTCGGGGCGGATCACAACGACATTCGATAAAAACATAGAGATAACAACAATGTTAAAAGACCACAAGGGTTGCAGATTCTTAAAAACTCATAAAATGGCCATACAATACATTTCCGGATTAGCCAAAAGCGAGTTTAAAAAGGGCAGTCTTGCACGCTCTCCGGAAGGGAACAAGCTCTCGGATCGCACGGGTATCGGGTGGAAGAGAGTTCCACAGCATAGGGGCCGCAACAGAAAAGGCACGCTGCCTGGCTGTGGACAAGTGGCAGGAGCGGATTGATGGAATTTCTAACAGGTTCTGCTCCTCTGAGTGCAGTGATCTCGGGGGAACGTACGGGGTAAGGCGGTCCCTCAGGTACACAGGCCCTAGACCGTATAAGGCCTTGAAGGTTAGAACATGATAATGACAAATGGATTAATGTGATTGACAAATGGACAGGCCCGGGACTATGATTTGAATTTGTGTGATTTTAACTGTTGTTTTAATAATTAATCTTTTAATTGTTTGGATTTTAATGTATTTGTTTATTTTTGGATTAATATATGTTGGCGTCTTGTAAGACTGCCCTGAGTCCCCTAAGGGGTGAGAAGAGTGGGGTACAAATGTGGGAAATAAATAAATAAATAAAAACTCATCCTTTTTGACAGGAGCCCACATGCATCCATTCTTGGCCAATAATACATTTAAAAGCCTCTGGCTTTTGTCTTCTCTTCCTGATGACTCTTTAATCTGGAACTCTACTTACTTATTAATTTTGGTTAGCAATGCTCACCAGGCTGAGCCTTCATTTTATTGCAATGTAAATTCCACATTAACCCTTAACAGGGAACTCAGTCCTAAAGGGGTGTTCTCTCAGGTAAAAAAGAGTGGTTTTTATTAATATTTTCCCGACGTTCATAGGGGTCCTCCAGGGCCGGACTAAGGTAATTTAAAATGGTGATCAAACATTATTTTGGCACCCCCTTGCTCTCCGGCGTCATGGAGGGTGTGCTTGCACATGCATGGGGCCAGTTAGTTCTGCACATGCACCATTGCTGTGGAGGGACTCCAGATGGACCGAGACGCCAATCACATTAAGCGAGGCCGAAAAGGAGGATTTTTTTGCAACCGGGGCAGAGCCTCCCACCTCCGGATGCAAGAAATTCCTCATTTTCAGCCTCATTTCGGGCGATTGTCATCTTGGTCCAGCTAGAGTCCCTCCGCAGCAATGGCGCATGTGCGGAACCTGGCAGCCAGATGCACCCCTGACCACGTGGCGCCCTAAGCGGCGCTTACTTTGCTTACTATTAAATCCGCCCCTGCCTGTACCCCAGCAAATGTGGAAGGCTGACTGTAAATATGGTAGCTCAGTAAGAAGAGCTAGAAAGGACAATATTGATGCCCCTCAATGGCAGTTCCTTGTTTCACTCTCCCTAAAGCAGTGTTTCCCAACCTTTTTTGAGCCGCGGCACACTTTTAACATTAAAAAAATCCGGGGGCACACCACCAACCAAAATGACACAAAATGACACTCTAACACAGTAAAGAACGGCTGGGGGATGGTGGCCTGCTGGGAGCAGTTGCTGGGGGTGCCAAAGCCGGGAGAGGGGAGGAGCCAGGCCGTGCCATGCCCCCCCGGCTTCAGTTCTCCCACAGCCGCCAGCCTTGAGGGGGCAGTGCCAAGCCAGCATTGTGCTGGCTCTGCCACTGCTGGCTTGGCACTGCCCCCTCAAGGCTGGCAAAGCTGTGCGAGTGTTGAAGCTGGGGGGGCATCATGCCCTGCCCCCTCCCACGGCTTCAGCTCTCCCACAGAGGAGGAGCATGAGTGGTGGATGGGCTTCAGTGAGCAGGGCTCCTCCTCCGCGCAGCTTCAGCGAGCGAGGGGCGAGAGTCATGGTGGGAGTCATGGCGGATTGGAGGCTGGCTGGGGAAATGGCCGAAGGAGGCGGCGCCCCGGCCCCTTCTTTTTCTTCACCGCTGCCCGGCCCTTCCTCCTCCTCCCCCAAGCAGCAGGAGTTCGGCAGGAGGAGAGGGGAAGGAAGGGGGGCAGAGAGCTTTTCTCGCGGCACACCTGATGATCGCTCACGGCACACTAGTGTGCCATGGCACACTGGTTGAGAAACACTGCCCTAAAGGACGGGCAGGCAAAGTGTTTCAGGTACAGGTCCAATTCACTTAGTTTGCATCTTCTGCAAGGTAACCTCCACTCAGGAGAGAGACACTGCTCCTTGTGCAATCCCAATTGAATCTGGGACTACTATTTCTTCCCCAGAGACAAAACACATCCCTTACTGGCTTTAGGTTAAGATTTACAATTGATTTCACAATCTTTAGCAATATATTAATTTTGCTTACATTGACATTGTAAGCTAGCTATAAATGAACTTAAAAGAACTGTTGGCAATCTAGTTAAAAATACATGAAAAAGCCAAACTGGCCAGACCTTGCAAAATCAGCCAGGTGTTGCTTTGATGAATATCTTGTTTGCAAAATGACTGTGGATAGATCCGAGTGCCACAGGATGTGCTGATGCATTTCGGTCTTATCATCCAGTTGTAGCAGAGAATTCATTGAAAAAAATGACTGCTATTTTTAAGGAGAAAGGGTGCGTGTAAAGGACTCATTTCCTGATCTAGATTTGTTAATCCATGCAAACCAATCGTGCTCGCTAAACCGTTTTATAATAAAGTCATCTTCCCATCTGTGTTTATTCTTGCCAATGATTTCTCATAATTAAATGGGCTTCATTTACAAGTCATGGGCATTTTGGGAATCTTTTATGTATTTTTATATGCCTAGAATTATCAGGGCAACTATTTAGCTGACTGAAAGCTTCGTCTCTTTTCACAAATGATGCTTAATTCAGTTTATACCTTTCCTCATGTGTGTAATGAAAAAGGCACATCTGATTAGAATGTTTTTAAAGGCTCTTTTCTTGCTTCCTCTGTTAACAACATTAACATTTATAAGCAGTGCATGTCAAGCAGAAATGTATTTCTAAGGCCCCTTCTACATTGCCATATAATCCAGATTAGCAAAACAGATAATTCACATTATCCACTTTGAACTTGATTATATAAATCAGTCTACACTGCCAGATAATTCAGTTCAAAGCAGATAATCTGGATTTTATATCGTAGTATAGAAGGGGTCTAAAAGACTTGGAAATTGTCTTTTTTTGCAAGTTCCTCCAAACTTCTAGATGTGTTGGCCTACAAATCTCATGACCTCAATTGAGCATTGACACACTGGCTGGGGGACAATGGAAGTTACAGTCCAATACAGCAGGAGGAAACTAATGGGAGAAAGGTTGCCCTCGAAAATGCAACAGGTTGTAACAATGTTCTAAGGGATAAGGCACTTAGGCTGAAGAGGCCAATGGTTAGACTAGGGATCCTCAAACTTTTATAAGACGAGGGCCAGTTCACAGTTCCTAGCATGAAAAAATATATATATTTAAAAGTACAAGTACAATATTTGACTGAAAACCCAAACTGAGTGGCATGAGCTTTAGCTCCAGCTTCTGCCAACCTAGCAGTTTGAAAACATGCAAATGTGAGTAGATCAATAGATACCGCTCCGGTGGGAAGGTAACAGGAAGGCCTGCTTTTAACTGATGGAATCAGGTTAATTAGAATTGTTGTTGTTGTGTGTAGTCTTCTCTAAACATTTCAGCTGATTTCAAAAGGAGCAATATTTCTTTTCATGCTTAATTGATATTATTATACTTTGTGCACCGTTCCTGACAAGGGCACCAACTATATTAAAATGACATCTCCCTCTTTGACTTGGGACTTTATCACATGATGGTCTGCAAGCATCTTAGAATGCTTGCAGCACAGTTGATTGCAAGGAGAAAAGCAATGTGGCAATTTCTCTCCACATGTGATGTGTTGCTGTCAAGGAGGCAGAAGTGTTGCTATTGGGGAGGTGGGGTGTAGGATGCTAGGATTGCCCTGCTTTCCCGTCAATTCACCACAAAAGTTGGTGAGTTACCTCATGTGACTTCCTTAATGTGATGAGGTTCTTTGTTAAGAAGCTCGTACCATCTGAGAACTGGCCTGTTTCGTCTTCCTACAATGGAAGGAGAAGGGAAGATGAATGGGGAATGTGGGATAATTAAGGTCACATCTGTTGTTTTGGGAATCAAAACCATTAGGTAAAGGAGTTGTGGGAACGGCGCTTGTCCTGTAGGGAGGGATGAGAAGTTGGGTTGTGTATATATGGGGTGTGTGAAAGGGGAAATTTTAGAACTGTCCTTTTCTTGATTCTGGGAAGAAGGAAATAAAGATCTGTTTCCAGCTATCATTGTGAGCGAGTCTTCATTCTGAGATCTTCCAGGGTCTGACATCCTTGGTCTTACTGTAATGACCAATCATTGCAATTCTCATGGCCTAAAATTGGAGGTGATATCGGAGGTGACCCCCCCCCCCCCAGGACTCTGTAAAAGATATTTCAAAACCAAGGAATTCATAGTTTTACCGAGAACACCAGGCTGGAATGATCCCATAATCCCCTATCTTTCCCCCATGTGGGAACCCAAGGCTCTTCCCATGGCCCCACATGGCAATGCCCCTGTTACCCACAGTTATGAACTTTCTTGAACTTTTATGAACTTTTGCCCAATTTTAAAGGACTTTCAGGAACTTTTTGGAAACCTTTCCTTTCCAAACCCCATGGACTTTTCTCATGATTTATGAACTCCAATGGACTCTGGTGGGTGGAATGGGTTGATATGAGATGATGTGGTTCCTGTTTCCCTCCTATATGAATTTATTCCTGATATGTTTTCCCCTTCTATGTGTTCCTATATAAAAATATGAAATGCCACCTTTTTGTGACCCCAGCATGCCAAGGCTCAGTAATTTCCTGGGCTAGTAATCCCTAAACAAAAGGACTTAACAAAAAGCACTTGCATGGACAATAACAATGGACATTTCCTCAAACCTTGGAGTTGGCCCATTTGGGGAAAATGTCCCTTGGGCACACATTTTCAGACATCTGAGCATGTCCATCTGGGAGACGTGCCCCATGGTGATCTTGTCATTCCTCACAAAGGGGACATCCTGTCTTCAGAAAGCTTTGGATGTCCCATCTGACTCACTCATTGTTTTCATTCCCCTTGGCCGAAACCAATGGCAAGATACCATCAATAGATCCATCTCTAGGATTAAGGACTACTGGGGTCTGGCATCTGCGCCAGACCAAAAATGTTTATTTCCTCCACTTGGGACAATAGAAGTGCGAGCTTGAAGACTTTTGAAAGCAATCACCAGCACTTGGACAAATATGTAATCACTTAATCCACTCATCATGTCATCCCAGTTCATTGTTTCCCACTTGGACTGCCTTCTTCACTCTCATTGGATGAGAGCCCAAAGCAGCACTGGCTTCCTGATTGGCTGAGGCGGGGCAAAGCTGGCAGCCCCTCCCAGCCAGTGGATGACTCCTACAAATCAGTGTGAAGCCGGCAAAGGGGCGAGGGGGGGGAGTTTGAACTTTATTTATTTATTTATTTATTTATTCTTCGATTTTATATTCCGCTCCTCCCTACAGGCTCGGGCGGGTGACAATAAAATACACCTGGGCAGGCCAAGTCTCGGCATGCTGCCCTACAATTAAAACAGAAGACAGTTAAAAACACAAGTTCCACGTACGCGAGGTACAGGAGATATACAACAGTATACAAGGGTATACAACATGTCATCCAATCAGGCTTAAGTAAATGCTAGCTCAAAAGAGCGGTCTTACATGCCTTTCTGAACGGGATTAATTCCGAGATGGTTCGGACTCTATCAGGCAGAGAGTTCCACAGCGCTGGAGCTGCCGCTGAGAAAGCTCTCTGTCGGGTTGCGGATAGGTGGCAGGAGCGGACTGATGGTATGGTCAACAAATTCTGTTCGTCTGACCGCAGTGATCTCGGGGCAAGTACGGGGTAAGGCGGTCCTCAGGTACGCAGGCCCTAGGCCGTGAAGTGCCTTGAAGGTCAATACCAATACCTTGAAGACAATTCGTACTCGATAGGAAGCCAGTGCAGTTGTCAAGAATAGGCGTGATGTGGTCCCTCACTGACGAACCCGTCAGCAGGCGTGCCGCGGCATTCTGCACTAGCTTGAGTTTCCGGAGTGTCGACAAGGGAAGGCCAACGTAGAGGGCGTTACAGTAGTCCAGTCTCGAGATGACCGTCGCTTGATTACCATCGCCAGGTCGTTCCCGGACAGGTAGGGTGCCAGTCGCCTAGCCTGACGCAGGTGATAGAAGGACCCCCTGCAGACCGCGGGAGACCTGGGCCTCCATGGTCAGCAGGGAGTCCAGCTGAACACCCAAGCTCTTAACCGATGATGACGGGCTAAGCTGCTCGCCATCCAGGGTAGGCAACCGGCACCCACCCAGCCCAGGCTTACCAGGCCACAGGATCTCCGTCTTCGACGGGTTCACCTTCAGCCGGCTGGCACGCAGCCAACCAGTCACGGCTTCCAGGCATCGGTGGAAACAATCGGGTACGGTGTCCGGCCTGCCGTCCATTCTCAGCAGAAGCTGGGTGTCATCCGCGTACTGATAACACTCCAGACCAAAGTCGCGGGCCAGCTGGGCCAGGGGGCGCATATAGACGTTGAATAACAAGGGGGAGAGGATAGCCCCCTGGGGGACCCCACAGTTAAGTGGGGCCCTCCCGAGACCCCGCCCTCCCACACGTTGTCCCCGGCCCCGGAGGAAGGAGGCCACCCATTGAAGTGCGGTCCCCGACTCCGGGGCCGGGTAGACGGTGGGTCAACAATGCATGATCAACCGTATCAAACGCTGCTGTCAGGTCTAACAAGACAAGCAGGGCAGACCCGCCCTGGTCCAGCTGGCGGCGGTTGGTCTGTAATGGCGACAAGCACGGTCTCCGCCCCATGCCCAATACGGAAGCCGGACTGGTAGGGATCAAGTCCAGCTGTGTCATCTAAGAACTGCTGCAGCTGATCCGCTGCTGCCCTCTCAATTACTTTGCCCAAGAAGGGCAGGTTGGACACCGGCCTGTAATTGAGGGAGCCGAAGGGTCTAAATTCGGCTTCTTCAGCAGCGGTCTTACCAAAGCCTCTTTCAATCCCCCGGGAAGACTCCTTGCTCAAGGGAGCTATTTATGATCGTGCCCAGGGGGGCCGTAGCCCTTCCCGGCAAGATCTAATAAGCCAGGAAGGGCACGGGTCGAGGGAGCAAGTAGTTGGCCTAGCCGCAGACAGCAACCTAGCGCCAGCTGCAGCGCCCAGCAGTTGGAAACGGGTGAAGGTGGGCCCGCCGAGTGGCGGCGGGGTCTCGAGCTCGCTCACTGTATCAACCGTGGCTGGAATGTCCCGGCGGAGACTCGAAATCTTGTCAGTAAAAAAGTTCTGGAAAGCCTCAGCTGTTGGAGCCAAACCCCTATCGTTTGGGACAGTTGGGATTGTTGTCAGGGACCGAATTGTTCTAAAAAGTTGAGCTGGGCGTGAACTAGCTGACTCTATCAAAGAGGCGTAATAAACTTTTTTTGCCTCCTTGATAGCACGCTCATAAGCCTTCTTGAACTGCTTATAAGCCGATTTCGAGGCTTCGTCACGGAGACTCCGCCACACGTCCTCTAGCTGTCTCCTCCCTCCGTTTCATCGCCCGCAGCTCCTCGGTGTACCAAGGCGAGCGACATTACGGGAATGAGAGAGCGCCTGGGGCGATCTCGTCTAGGGCAGTGGCGAGATTGGTATTCCAAGATTCCACCAGCCCATCGACCGAGTCGCTGGGAGTTCCCAATCCCTTAGAGCATTCAGGAACCGGTGGGTTCCATAAGTCTCTTCGGGCGAACCAAAATAGGTTCGGCACCCTTACCGGGAGGGGGGGGCCACGTTCAGGCGGACTTCCAAGACACTGTGATCCGACCATGGAACCTCCGTAACGGAGGCTAGGGTCACCTGTATTCCGGCCGCGAAGATCAGATCTAATGTATGCCCGGCTTGGTGCGTGGGGCCAGTCCTGCACGGTGAGAGTCCTAGTGCCTCCATGGTGGACACTAGGTCCATGGCTGCTGTTGACGGGGAGGTGGTGTCGGCGTGGACATTGAAATCCCCCAGACAATAAGCTTAGGGAACCTCAATGCCCACTCCGCAACCACCTCCAGCAGCTTAGGTAGACTTCCTGCCGGTGCGTTGGGTGCACGGTACACCAGCAGGAAGGCCACACTCTCACCAAGATCCCACACCAGGCCCACACACTCCATTCCGGGATGTTCGCCCGGAATTGTCCTGGAATTAAACTTGTCACGACTGAGTATGGCCACCCCCCCCGCCCCTCTGTCCTCATCTGACAACTGGCCGCAAACCCAGGTGGTGTCAACTCGTGCACGATGACATTGTCGCCCTCCTGTAGCCAGGTCTCTGTGAGACAGGCTATGTCGGCCTCTCTCTCTAGGAGGAGGTCCCTGATGGTCCCGGACTTATTGCGCACGGACCTGGTATTGGCCAGTATCAGAGTTGGAGGAGAGGTACTTTGGGCTCCCCAACTGCGTGCCTGGGGATAGCTCGAAGGTCAGAGGGCGGGCGAGCCTCTCTTCGGCTCCTCCGCCCTCTCTCATAAGGCCTACGGCTACCGTCCCGATTACCCCTACCCGAGATCACGCGTATTGCCCGCCCCTGCACTCCTCTTTCCGATACATGATCTAAGTGTCCGGCCTCCCACTCCCCCTCTGAAAAGGGGGGGGATGCTGTTGTTGCCCTTCAGTCCGGGGGCCAGGAGGTCTGGACGGCTGAAAAGGTGGGACTGCGGGGGTGGTCGCATCCTTGCAACTCCGGTTGTTAAACCCCGCTCCCCAGAAAGTCCTTGCCTTGTGTCTTCTACCTTCCGCCTTGGCTCGGGCCGTCGGAGGGAGGGAGGCTAGGTTGTCTGCTGATTTCCTCCTCAATTCGGAGGGCTGCTCTAAAGAGGGTTGTCCTAAGGACAGTCTATGTCTGGGGGCTGGTCTCAGTTCCAGGTGGGTCCTCCTACCCATCGGGGGGGTTCCTGGGCATCTGGCCTGAGTGTCAGAGTTTGTGGGTTCTTGGCCACCTACCACTGGGGCCTTTAGTTCACCCAAGGAGCCTAGGCCCAGGAACTGGGTCCTCGGTTGGAGGGTGGGGCCAATGTCAGTGCTGGCCATGATGTCAGTGGGCCTCCAGCACCTAGATGGCGCTGCTGCTCTTCTTCATCCTCCCACTCGGTGATCAACTCCTTCCCAGGGAGAGGCCCTGGAGAGGGTAGACCTCCGACGCCTAGGTGGCGCTGTTGACAGCTCTGGGTTTTTTAAAATATAAAAATGTAATGTATTGACTTGCGCTTTATGTCAGCTTTGGGCAAATGATTGCAGCTTGACATCCGCTCCAGCTGGAACAAAATAAACAACTCGGTGGCGTTTCTTCAATTTGGTGAGATTCTTATTTGGGGAAATTCAGGGAAAATTGGATTGGCTGCTTCCTATTTCACCAGGGCTATATCGGATCCTCTTTGGTGGTGCTGACTGGTCTGTCTTCACGGCAAGACCCCCAAATTTGGCTCGATATCAGTGCCGCCACAGAAAAGAAAGTGCCCCTTCTGACACTGTGTACACCTTACAGCTCTAAGGCAATCTTGCAAATGACCTCCTATATCCATTCATCCTCTTTACAGTGATCTATTTGCTCCTCAAATTGTGGTCAGGTGCAAATAGGTATAGCGAAACAAATATCTCTCTGAAGTTTTACAAGCCCCTGTGGCATCATTATCTCTTGGAAAACCTGATACATTTGAAAGGTATTTTAAAATAACATCCACTGAAACTGTTTTTGCTGTAACATTTCATAGTTCGAAGCTGCCTGCCTGCACTTGTAGGATCTGTATCATGCACATAGTAAGTAAGTATTTACTTACTCTCTCACCCCATATTACCCTTCTAGATCACTTCATTTGGAGGATTCTAATCTTCTAGCTGTCCCTCCGCTAAGGTGGCTAAAAGAACTGCCATTTGACACTTGGAATGCCTCCGCCAACTACATTTTGGCATTTATCATTAGGCCCAAAGCCATGCCATTGTCGCCAGACTATTTTTATCATTTTAACTGTGTGTGCAGTGTTAATTTTTAACCTGATCCAAGTAATGTGCATTGAAGGCTGTGACACAGGTAAATAAATAAATGTGTCATTTTGGATTTATCATTAAAGGAGCAGAATTCTGATCAAGAATGTGAAGACACAGGTACTGTATTTTGAAGCAAGCATTCCTGTCGATGACCTGGGTGACCTCTATAATTTGGAGGTGGCCAGGGTGGTGGACACAATTGCCCCTGAATGTTCCCTCTTGTTCTGTAGAGCCAATGCAGCTTCTTGGTTCACTGGGGAGCTGGCAGTAATGAAGTGGATGAGACAGTGGCTAGAGTATCTGACCAAACACAAACTAGAGCAATGAGGGCAGCCAGGAAGGCTTTCTTGACTGCCCGCATTTCATCTGCAACAAATAGAACAGAAGAGTTGTTTTGGGTGGTCAGGGAGCTTCTTCATCCTCATGAGGGGGAGGAGACCCCTGACCATCTGACATCTCGATGTGGTGAGTTAGCCCAGCATTTTGCAGATAAAGTTGCTTGGATATGTTCTGAGTTAGACATCAGTTTTAGATCCCAATACCAATACCATGGAAGGTAACTGAGGCACCGGTCTGTCCAGTTTCAATGGATTTATTTCTGCTTGTTCAGACTGATGACATGGAGCGGTGAGAGTGACCACATGTGTGCAAGATTCTTGCCCTTCCTGCTTGTCAAACTTTCCAGTGAGGGATTAGCCGAGTGGTTTATGAGGATTATAAATGCCTTGTTGGAACTGGGACAAATACCATTGAGCCTGAAAAAGGCAATAGTGAAACCAATTTTGAAGAAGGTGTCCCACAATTCCTCGGTACTGAACGACTACCAGCCAATTTGGAATCTTCCTTTTCTGGGCAAGCAGGCACAAGCAAACTACAAGAAACGGTCCTCTGTGCACTTACGCCCACCTCTCCAAATTTTTCCCATCCTCTGGGCATAAGGATGTGGCGGCCCGTCGTGCCCTTATACTGAAAGAATGACAGAGGAAGTAGTCAACAACATCTTGTAAGCCTGTACAGACCAGGAATCTCTGGGTCTCCAGTTGTTACATAGCTGCTCTCATGTTTCACGACTTTTGGGTATGTTTACTAGAGCTGACTGGTGTTTCAATTGTTAAAATCTTACAAAGTTGAAAGGTCTCTGGTCTAGCCATAATGAACACCTTGCTATTGCACCAGTTTCAATAAAGGGGGGGGGGGTAATCACTGAACTTGTTCTTTCATTTAAATCCATTTAACTTTAGCTAGAATTATGTGTAAAATCATGATTCTAAAGAGGAGGAATGAAACTCACAACATTTCTGATCAGGAGAAGCGAAGAGTGACAATACAGCTACACAGCTTTATCACATGGGGCAAAAGAAAAAGCATCTGAGGATGCTTCTGCTCCAGTTACCTAAGGAACCTCATGCCACTCATCAGATGATGTGGGGTGACTTCTGGTGAGGCTCTGTGAGTGAACTGGGGGTTCTATAAGGAAAGCTGATGGTTTTCAGACAACATGAGCCACAGCTTCTATTATCCTCTATCATTATGTATGCTCACTGAGATGATGGGTGTTATTATCCAACACACCTGAAGAGCACCAGATGGGAGAAAATGTAGTCTTAGGCCTTATTTATGCTGCCATATAAGGCAGTTTGAAACTGCATTATATGGTGAGTGTAGACTCATATAATGCAGTTTAACTGCACTGAGCTGCACTATGACTACACTGACTATATCATACAATTTCAAACTGCATTATGGGCGATCTCTTATGGCCGAGTATGATATGTGGCCTCCTCACTTCTCAAGCAAATGATCTATACTGATGAGCACATGTGAATTGCAGCTGTAACTGTAAAGTGGGTCAGATTGTGCGTCAAGACATACCCCAACTCTGGGGTGGCCTTTAGAGAATGCAGCTGGCCATCAGAATTCACATATGCTAAAACAAATGGCTGGCTTGACTCTGAAGGAACTAGCAGAGGTGATGGCTGACAGGAAGCTCTGGCGTGGGATGGTCCATGAGGTCACAAAGAGTCGGAAGCGACTGAACAAATGAACAACAACAAAAACCAAATGGCAGTGTTCTAATAGTCCTTGTTTCTTTTAGGACACAAACTTTGCCAACTATGCTCTATCGCTCACTAACAGGATTCCTTCTAATAATATCTATTTTCTTTTTTTCCTCTTTCCACCCACACTATGGGGTGTGTGTCTATCTTCAGCATCTATCTTTGCTTCAGCCGAAGAAAACCCAAGATCATATGTGTTGCCATGGCAAGTATACCTTTAATATCAGAGCTAACCGTTGTGTAAAATCCACATAATTGGCCCATTTTTGAAAATAACTCAAAGCTTTCATGCTAATCCTTGAATATGCATGAGAGGCAAAGAGCTGGAAGCGCCCTCCTTCCAGCTGGCTCCTGGTACATAAGGCTCAATTTTCACTGAAGCCAACCAACAAAGGGGAGGGGGGATGCAGAGACGGGGGGGGGAGAGAAACATCAATGATTTTCCAAGACCATTTCTGCACATCCCTCCCACACACAGATCACTCTTCCTTTAGCTGCATAATTTCACAGATGGGGACTTAAGCATTTTTATTTTAGCCAAACATGTCCCATGCTATACTGGGGCTAGGATTTTACACAGCACTTGGCCACTGCTAGATGTAGATAAGTAAAGGTTCTCTTCCCATTTAAATGATTGAAATGGGAAAATGCAAATGGGAACAGCAGCCCTGTCCTTATAACAGCTACATTGAAGAGTGATTTGCGGCTTTTCCTCATCTTTTTCTGAAAATTTCTTCCTGTAAGCAAAGTTGCAAAGACCTAGACTTATTTTGCATTTCCCTCACTCTTGGATGAAAATGTGATTTTTAAAAAAAATGTTCAGTCTTGACCCATATGATAAACCGGAGGCTTACTTGGAGATTCACCTGTTCCTGATGCACAGCAAATACAGATGAGTATTGCCATTTTCTTTTTCCTTAAACTGACTTCGCCTTGTTTGGGCAGTCAATCAATCAAAACTTTATTACGGTCACAGACCAGCACAAAGCGGCACAAGCGCCCTAAGAGGAGAAGGACAACTCCCCAGTAAACAGTTATTTAAAATCAGACTAAAAATCAGTATAAAAATATATTTTAAAAGACAGGATATTGTTGCCTTATGATGTCAATCATCACCCATCTGATATTAAGGGCAGCAGCACAGAACTTAGCAACACTGTAAGTCATTGCAGTGTTAGAGTCCGAAAGCAGCAGGGTGGAATAAGCATCTTTCACTGCGCCCCGGGTACTTTAAAAGCCATGGTCCAATGAGATTGGATCTAAGATCTCTGAAGAACATGCATTGAAGAAGCACGTACTCAGTTGTTTCCACATGACCAGACCCACAGGGGCATAGTCTCTGCTTGAAGGGGGTCTTCTGATACCTCCCCTCCAATACAGCTGATGGGAGGGCATGGCATCTTGCCAGGTTGGGCAGTCAGAGGATGCACCAGCATTTACTGGAAACTCTGGAGCATTCAGTTGCTTTGGGGTAGTCCAATTTGTCCCCTTTCCCTACACTCATCGGCACAGGGAAAGAGGATGTATCTTACCCATATCATTGTCCTCATTCCTAAAGGTAAAGGTCTCCCCTGACATTAAGTCTAGTCATGTCTGACTCTGGGAAGTGGTCCTCATCTCCATTTCTAAGCTGAAGAGCTGGCGTTGTCCGTAGATGCCTCCAAGGCCATGTGGCCAGCATGACCGCATGGAGCACTGTTACCTTCTCGCAGAAGCGGTACCTATTGATCTACACCCATTTGCATGTTTTTGAACCAACAAACCGCTAGGTTGACAGAAGCTGGGGCTAACAGTGGGAGCTCACCCTACTCCCCAGATTCATAACACCGACCTTTCAGTCATCAAGTTCAGCAGCTCAGCAGTTTAACCTGCTGTGCCACCTCACTCCTAGTCACCAAATAACTCAATTTAAGCACCTAGTAGTCACAGCACCTCTCGTGCTATCAAAATGGGGAGCCCATGCAACCACAGACAAGCATTCTCCTCTCCTTTGTTTTGCTTTTGTGAGCACCTAATTTTGACATACAGAAGTTACCATTTGACTAGGAAGGAGGGTGGAAAATTACCCCCCCCCCCCCCCTTCCTTATTGCAATGGTATCCCATTCTGATGTCAGCAGACATGCCCAGAATGGACTAAACCTCCAATGGAGCTCTATGGCTAGATAGGAGCTCTGAAGGAGCTCCATGGCAAGGGGCGGCAATACAGAGAAGGTGAGATGTAGGCCACCCCAGAGAGGTGGTCAGACTCCTGGAATATCTGAGCAATGCCCCCAAATTCAGCAGGAATGTACCAGATCCAGGTTGCTCCAGGACATATAAACTGCCCAGTGTAGATGAGCTCCAGGTTCCAGTGTAATTTGAACTGATAAGGTAGAAAATGGTTTTTCCCCACACAACCACTCAAAGACATTGAAGAGGCTCATCCTTTACATGCCCAGAACTTAAGGAATCATTTCCCTTCGGAGACCTACTAAATTATCAGTGTCCTGTAAGGGTATTGGAGCAAGAGAAGTCCAGCCACCATAATTCTTCTATGTAAGCAACAGCCATATTGTTAAAGAATCCAAAGAAAAATGTCTCTTGGCCAGGGAGAAGACATTACTGCTGGATCAAATAGCAAATATTCAATTATTATATAAGTATCCACAGTTGTCAGAAAGGATGAGGTGTTGTAGGGATGTGAACGCTGCATTTTCTTTTTTCCAGTTACTGCATATACAGTTACCATTTAAGGAATATGTGTCCAGTGATGGGACAATTCTATGCTCACACACCATAGTATGTGGTGTCCATATGAACAAAGGCTCAAGCTGAAACTGAAGCAATCCCGCTGTCTGAATGGCCACAAAGTCCTAGGATACTCCAGAGTGTCCTGCAAACTCCAAAGTATACCCCAACTTTGCTTAGTGCAGAGCAAAGAACCTTGTCAGACGGGACACTGCAACAAAGGCATCCTAGCAGCAGTTGCGTAGGGGTCATGGGGACCTGTCACCCTGCACCCTGCTCCATCGCAGTTTCCCCACTGCCCCATCACATGAGGGGAAGCTTTTTTTGGTGGCTTGACACATATTTCCCTATGGAAAGATGGGGAGTCTGCCATTGTCCACCACCACCATTTTTGCAGCAACACTTCAGCCCTGGAGTCACTCCGGAAGTAGTTCTCCGTGGTGTGATGGGCGCCATAAGGCTTCGTGGCTGAATGGAAAAAACCCCATTGTGCCACCGAAAATAAGGTAACTGTGAAGAAGTCCAAAGTCAGTTTAAGGGCTAAACCCCCAGATACTTACTGGAAGTCCATGTGTGTTGTGAAGACTGCTAGTGTGGGATTCAGGGTACATTTTTAATCTTTGTGTAGACAAGCCCCAGGTTACTGTATATACTTGAGTATAAGCCTAGTTTTTCACACCTTTTTAAAGGCTGAAAACGTCCCCCTCGGCTTATACTTGAGTCAAGGTTATTTATTATTTCACTCTGCTATAAATTCATAATAAATGTATTATTATTACATTTATTATTTTACTCTATTTATTATCATTTCCATTATTTTACTCTATTATTACTGTTTTTATTACATTTCCATTATTTTACTTTATTATTATTACTATTATTACTATTATTACCTTTATTATTTTACTCTATTTTTATTGGAAGCACATTTACATTGAAGAAGGTCAGAATGGATTAATCAGAGTTGGGAAGTCTTATCTTAAATTACAGTTTTATGTAAATATTCAAAAATATTTAACCTACTGATGCCTCAATTTTATTTTATTGGTATCGATTTTTATTTTGAAATTGACCCATAGCTTCTGCATTTCCCACCCTCGGCTTATACTCGAGTCAATCAATTTTCTCAGTTTTTTGTGGTAAAATTAGGTGCCTCGGCTTATATTTGGGTCGGCTTATACTTGAGTATATATGGTACATTAAAATCCTTATTCACCACCCCACTCACATCATTTGTATCAGGATGCTACCTCCAAATCTTCTATCCAGTTCAAAACATCAGTGTATATACATTTGTTAGCAATGCAATAGTTCCTATTTCAACCCTGTATATTTTAATAATAGTTCTTTCTTTCCTCTGTTCTGAATACTATTTATGTAAAGGCCAAAATAAACAAGTTAGATTGCCCTTTGCTTTTCACATCACATATAGTCCAAAAATGGTGACCCTTTATGTGGTCTGAATTATGACTGCCCCCAGGATCTACAACTCTTTGGCTCTTGTTTTAACTTGTCATTTTAACAGCATAATTCCTTTAATTGTAAAAGGCAGGGCAAAGAGGGATTGACTTGCAGACAAATAAGAAAAGCACTGCTGTATCCTTCTCCTGCTCCCCAGGAGAAACCATCCCTATTATTTATTTTTATTGATCTAGCCTGTCTCGCCGTATGATTTACAGTGCTGTGACTGCTGTTACCTTTATGGTTCACAGTTTACTGGTTTGCTTTCAAGACTTACCAAGCTAAAAATGCCTGCTACAATCATGTGCGCAATACATACAGTTTTCTATCCCTGGTGGCACATTTAATACTTGCTCCCAGTCTATCACTTACTAATCCTCAAGCAATGATTTTCACCAGTTGCATCTCTGTTTCAGATAAAAGATCTTTCTTTCCAGCGAGATGAGAGATCTTTCCCTGTCATTACAGACGACTCAAATGTAGAGCCTTACTTTCTTGTTGAGAAGCAAGGCCGGAGACAAACCAGACTTTTTACAGAGTTGAAAGTGACAACATAGGAGGAGGAGACCTGGTAGCTATGTTTAAATATTTGAAAGAATACTGCCTTCTGTGACACACACACACACACACACAAGCATGCACAAATAACTAATGTTGAAACTGTTTTTCTCATATTGTGGAGAATCGAGTTGCCATGGTATTTTGTACCAGTTTTTGCACCTTCAGACTGAATGCTTTGTTGTTCATAGTATTTGACTATTTATATGTCTGTTGTTCATAGTATTTGACTATTTATATTTGGGCTGTTTATTAAAGCAAAACAAGCCGTATACCACTGAGAAAGAAAGTAGTCAAAACATACTTGATTCTTTTGACTTACTGGTTTGTACTACAATATTTTCATATTTTAATTGGCTGTTTATAACTTGATGTTTTGCTGGGATATTTCATCGAAGTTGTGTAGAGCTTTTGATAGCACATTCTATACAATTAAATCTATCTATTTCCTCCCATTTTTACTGAAATCAATTATGTGTGTCAACTTGATCATTCCAAGCAGGGATTTATTTTATCTCGGTCTCTTTTCTATGTCCTCAGACAATCTCTCTTGGCGTTTCTTCGCGAACAAAGATTCAGGAAGGACTCATCCCACGCTTTCTACAAGCTCGCTGATGACGGAGGTTGGATGTGTCCTTCGAGCCTGTGCAATGGATTTTTCTGGTAGAGCGCAGTGTGCACAGAATTGGCCTCACCCTTTAAACCAAAGGTTCGTCTGCCAGGGCCTAGCAAGCTGGGACGGTGGCAGCGAGGTCCTCAGGTCGTAGGTTTGATTTGAGTTTCCTTCTCTTTGATGGTTGACCTTACAGGGTCAGACAAGCACCATCTGCCCGGGTTTGAATTTAGAGTTTTCCTTCTCCAAAAGGCTAGGGAGCCCATCCTGCCCTTTGATGCTCTTTGTCAGACCCTTCGGTTGTGACCTGTCTGGCATGGGAGGCCCTGCCGGTGGCTATTATACCACCGCCAACATAGCTCACAACTTCAATCGGGTACGCAAACCTCTCCCACACGACAAGGGGGAGCCAATGGAGAGGACAATCGGCCATGGTTAAAATCACTGTGTTTTACACTGCTAGACTGTAACACTGAATCTTTGGTGAAGGCACAAGGTGATGCCAATGAATTTCTGGCTATATTTGCGATGCTACTCACTCTACATGGATATTATTTCCATTAAATAACATGCCACAGTAATTACAATTGAAGAATCAAATTAGAAAAGAATTGATGATAATAATTTGAAGGGCATGATGCCAGGCATTTTCATTGTGTGTGTATGTGTCTTTAAGTAGGTCCATGGTAACCTCGTGAATTTCGTAGGGTTTTCTCAGTGAAGGAATACCCATACCTGGTTTTTCCAATAACCTTCTCTGAAATGTAACTTAGGGGATCACCTTTTCATATGTAATCTTCCCCATACTCTCGGCTCTTCTTAGGGTCCGTCCAGACAGGACCTTTATTGCAGGAACTCCTCTATGTCTTCTTTAATTCAAGATAATTTATGCCAGAACAATGCATAGGATTTCATTACTAATGTCTGTTTTTAACATTGAATCCCTTTGGACCTGTTTTACGTGGATTACTATTCAATGTTCGCCTCTACTATGAAATTTAGGTACCACTTTGTGGGGAGGCTAATTTAATTCATTCATTCATTCTTTCATTTTATTATTTCATTAGTCACCCTTCACTGAAGTGCTCTGGGCGACTTACATAATTTAACTGATTTACGAGGCCATAAAATCTCCAGGAAGTATGCAAAAGAATGAAGGAACGTGACAGCTCCCCCTGGTGGCCAGAAGCTGGAATGTTATATTGCCTCTGAGTGTCTGTCTATATATGTTGTGGGTCTATGGCATTGAATGTTTTCCTGTATATGTACATTGTAATCCGCCCTGAGTCCCCTGCGGGGTGAGAACGGCGGAATATAAATGATGTAAATAAATAAATAATAAAAAATACTGGGAACTTACTATTTCCCAGTAGAACTTAAGGTGACACCCCCTCCCAAGCTCAATTTCTTCACCTTCTAGGATTTGCCTCACTATTCCATTTATTAAGTTATTGCATTGATATACCAGCCAGTTTAGCTTACAACCCCTTCTAGACCTCATGTGTGAAGTATATATTATTACTTTCCTTCTCGTTGCATAGTTTTCACCCTAAAGAGATTCCTGTAGGAAAGGAACGGGAGATTTCAGACTTTTGTCCAAATGTGACCCTGAAAGGCTAAAACTATATCTGCAAAATAAAAGCCACTCACAATATGACAGGATTTCTGGAATCAGAAGGGGCTTGCACAACAGAGGCCAACAAGAAAATTAATTCCAGTTTGCATCCAAGAAGAAGTCGATTCTCTATCAGGTTCAGAGTGGCAGAGGAGGAGAGATAGGTCATGCACTGAGATTTTATTTGAAATGCTTAATCATGGACACGGGTGCCATGTCCAACCAGTCACACAGACAGTGAACTTATTATCCTTAATGTGAGACTTGGGCACATTCAAGTTAAGTATTCAGTACATTGCATTAAGCCGCTGGTTGAGGTCATCCGGAGTTTTGGAGTACGGTGCCACCTCTACGCAGATGACACCCAACTCCGCTACTCTTTTCCACCAGATTCCAAGGAAGCCCCTTGGATACTGGACCAGTGCCTGGCCGATGTCACGGTCTGGATGAGGAGGAACAAGCTGAAAATCAATCCTGATAAGACAGAGGTCCTCCAGGTCAGTTGTTCGTCTGACCGGGTTATTGGGTGGCAACCTGTTCTGGATGGGGTTACACTCCCCCTGCAGTCACAGGCCCACAGTTTGGGAGTCCTCCTGGATTCAGCGCTGACACTTGATGCTCAGGTGTCATCGGTGGCTGGGAGGGCTTATAAATAAAGTTATTATTATTATTATTATTAAGCAGCAAGTATTCAATGCCTCCATACTAATCCAAGTGGCAAAAAACCTAGAAATGAATCAAAGTGGTGTGGGAGAAATGAAGCAGCAAAAATGCTATTGTCTGGAAATTCTTGTGTGTTTGGCATATTTATCACTGAAGTAAGAGACTTATCAATAATCAGCTATGATGCACTTTTAAAAGATCTCATTATTAAATATGAACACAGCTCTGCACTTCAAAGTCAAAGCTACTTCCCAGTGGATGAAGCACAGCTTGTTATCAAGCTTGCATGAGCTATTGTGCATTATCTATAAAAGAATAAAAAGATTATAATTATCTCTGGTGCTAAAAATAGTTTGCTGTCTACCTCCACCCCCTTTGCCACCCCCTCAATGGGTTCTTTCTTTCACCTCTTATTAAAGAAAAAAAAATGAAATTCTGTTGCAAGTGACCTATATATGTATCAAGAAATTAGGTGAAATACAACTTGGCATTCCTGAATGCCTGATATAAATGTACTGCTGATGAGTTCAAAGTATTTATTTATTTATTTATTTATGTATTTATTTAGGGTACTTTTACTCCAACCTACTCAACCCCCTGGGGGCAGGGACTCAAAGTAAGTACTGAAAACTTTTTGCAAAGAGCAGTAAAATGTTGTCTTTGAAGATTCTGGGTGGGTGATGATTATAATATCTTTATAATATCAGATCAGGTCTAGCAAACTGCAAGACATGCATTCGTCATTCATTCCATCATAAATCAGTTCAGTCTTAAAAGTTACATGGAGGATTAAAGGCCATATCAAGTCAGCATCAAAACTGCATCAAAAACAAAGAAGAGCATCAGTGCAGACCCATGGGTTCCTAAAACTCAAGAGGACAGTGGTGTGCCTTCTTTTCTACACACAAATAGTAATGTGCCCTCCTGTGACTATTTCACATAGAATCTGGTTGCTGCCTCCAACCATGGCCACAATAAACGACTTCATCTCTACTATGTCATAATAGATTTTACCTTTCATCATTCCAAAGAATTTCCCACACCAACTCACTATTCCACTACAGTCACTTTCCTGTAGAATATAGATAATGGATATATTGGATTGAACACCTTCAATATTACACCTTGCCTCAACAATAAAATTGCACTGACTCACCATTCCATGGGGCTGTGATCATATTGCAGACCTCTATACAACCGACTGCTTGCATGAATGTGGATAATAATAATTATTATTAGTAGTAGTAGCAATCACATAATTTCAGCATTCAAAACAAAAATGGATAAATGCATTATAAAGTAAAAGGAAAACTGTGTGGGAATAGTAAGAGGGAGTGGAGAGGAGGAGAATCCTATCCTCTGATGTCATGTTGTTCCTGGCCTGCCAGCATATATGCAGAAGGGGACCCATCGCACTGTGGCAGGTAGTAGGAATGTAGTAGGATTGGGAGCTATTGTTGGGGAGGCAAATCAGTAGTGGGATGCACATGATGTTGTGTGATACGATGACAATTGAGATGCAATGCCAGATTGTCTGTTTTATGTGAGAATTGTGCCTTACTCTGGGACAGTAATTAGCGTCCCATCTGATGTTTCCTCCAGGATATATATCACCAAACATTTTTCATATCTGTTTAGTCACAACTGTGTGAACCATTTTCTATTTGTTCAATATGGTGATTGCTCAATTTGAACTATTTAATTAATTAATTCGCACCGAAACGGCTACCTTCTCTGCGGCAAAATTGGTTGATTCATGGATATTTTTCAGCACTCTACTTGATTGTGGCCTACTTTGGGACATTACTTTGTGAATTATTCAATATTTACTTATTAGGTTACTGTTCAATTCGGATTTTTGCCTATTTAATTTGGGTTATATGGCAGACTCTCAGATTGCCATCTCCACTGCGCATGAGCAGGGACACTCACACATCGACCTAATATCCATCGCTTACTTTGGTCTGTCTCTTCTCCACTTGGAGCCTCTGGGGGATTTTAGCCCCACTCTTTCCGAAGAACTTTACTCCCAAGCCGTCCAGCATCGTATGCTTATTGTTTTGTTTGTTTATTCTGTATTTTGATTGTAATTGGACTGTATTTTGATGATATTGTATTCTAGACTCATGTTCACAATGGTATATTATTGTTAATATCTTTTTTGCAACAATTGCTCATTTCAGTGTTATTGATTTACTATTACAATATATATGCTGATTTCTCCGTGATACTTACCTGTGTTATTTCTTCATATTAAATACATGAATTATTGCATATACGTAACACATTAGCTCTCCTTTCTGTCTATATCTCCTTTTTGTCTCTTCTGGAGCTATAGCTTTTCTCTGTACCCTGCCTTTGTTTTTTGACTTCTTTAGTCAGGCTACCCTGTGTCCTGTTTATGTGAGAAAGGACCTAGGTGTAAAACTGCACAGCAGAGTAACTTGAATAACATTGCAAGTATTCTCATGGAGACAGGAAAATGAATGAAATGAATATTGTTGTTTGAACTCCAGCTCAAGAGCACGAAAGATAAAGACTTAATGTATTGATTTTCCATTCCATTAGACCTTGGGGGAAAGAACTACAGTGATTCAATCAACTTTTCGCTTGTTCATTCTGCAGTCTATTTCAAAGTTGTGGTTTTGATTATGGTTAAGAGGAAGAAGCGTTTTACAATTTTAACTCACTTCTCAAATTCATCTGAAGAAAATTAATAAGAATCTTTCACTTTACGGAAACAGAAAGCATAAAATCAATTAATCTTGGTTGGCAAAGTGGAAGGCGGTAGGAAACGATGAAGACTGCATTACAGGTGGGTAGACTCAATCAAGGGAGATAAAGCCTTGAGCCGGCATGACCTTAATGAGCTGTCTTGGAAGTTTCTCATTCATAGAGCCACCATAAGTCAAAGCTAATTTAATGGCAATTAATGACATATGACATTACTGATAACACATTTCTAGTTACAGCCATTCTACTATAAATATACATAAATCCATTAATTTTCTGCCTATCTATCTACTTTTGGTATACCATGACTTTGACCTAAAGCTGGGACCTAAGGCTCCCGATAGACTACATTTTGTCAGGTCCAACACCAAATACATTTTGTGTATGCATGAGGTAAAAGGGAAGCAAATTTCTCTTAAAAGAAAACTATATGGCTTTGAACAGAAGTTCAGGAGCTTACTGGGGTGGCTGAAACATTAATTTAGAAATGTCAATGAAAGCAAAAAATGAGAAGATGCCAAAGTGGTACAGAAGCAAGATCAGTCTTCAACATTTCAATCTTCTTCTCACAGGGGCAAAGTGGCAGAATTGTATTATTTCAGTTAATTCACTTTTGCAGTGAAAATTATCTGACCCACTTGAATGAGCATTAATAAATTTGGAACTTGGCAGGCTTCTAGCAGGAATATTTTTTTTAATGAATAGTTTGAAGTAGCAGCATTTCAGTCTAATTCCCTATCAGATAAAGACTTGCAGATAAACACATGCATCCTTTGCCCAAAACTGACGGATTCAGTTTTGGGGAAAGGATTCTTACAAAGAAACACAATGTAACCACCACATGCCATTTCCCCATTCTCTTCTGTTTATGTCAGTGTTTTTCAACCTTTTTTGAGCCGCAGCACATTTTCTACATTTACAAAATCCTGGGGCACACCACCAACCAAAATGACACAAAATGACACTCGAACACAGTAATACATATAGTTAATATGTTTTTAAATGTATTTATACACTCCGTGAAACCTGGACTTGTTTCGATGAACACAACATAGTAATCCTGGCAGGAATGGCAGAAAGACACAAACTTCCCACACAGAACTCCCATAACCAAGAGAAAATACTATAAGAGTTTGGTGGGCATTGACCTTGGGTTTTGGAGTTGTAGTTCACCTATATCCAGAGAGCACTGTGTACTGAAACAATGTTGGATCAGGACCAAACTTGGCATGAATACTCAACACGCCCAAATGTGAACACAGACGGAGTTTGTGGAAAATAGACCTTGACATTTGGGAGTTACAGTTTCTGGGATTTATAGTTAACACACAATCAAAGAGCGTCCTGAACTCTTGCAACAATGGAATTGAACCAAACTTGGCATATTGAACTCTCATTGCCAACAGAAAGTACTGACAGGGTTTGCTTGGGAATTGACCTTGAATTTGGAAGTTGTAGTTCACCTACACCCAGAGAGCACCGTGGACTCAAACAATGTTATGTTATGTTGTTGTTTGTTTTCTATCCAGAATAACAATGTTGGAAGGAGGCTCACCACTTTAAGGTCCCTAAAACAGGCATGGGGAAACTTCGGACCTCTGGGTGCTTTGGTCAATTCCCACCATTCCTAACAGCCTGAGGCCCTTTCCTGCTTAAATGGCTGAGGGAGGGGGGGAGGAAAAGAGCCTGACGCTGCTAGGAATTGTGGGAGTTGGAGTCCAAAATGCCTGGAAGGTCCAAGTTTGCCCATGCCAGCTTTCGACAGAGACCTCTTCCTCCCCTTCTCCTTCGCACCCTTTCTTCCCCCTCCTGCCGAACACTTACTTTTTCTTCTACACTGCCACTTCTGCCGCCATTTTGATCTGAGTGGGCAGCGCGAGCGTGTTCAGGAGGGGAGGGGGGAGGGAGGAAGACGTGATCTGTGCGGGCACTACTGCGCAGACTCGCCCCAGAGCAAAGCAAGGCAAAGTGAGCAGAGTGAGGCTGGGAAGAAGGGAGCCCGAGTGGAGAAGAAAAAGTGTTCAGTAGGAGGGGGAAGAAAAAGTATTGGAGGTTCCAATTTCCCATGGCACACCTGATGATTGCTCATGGCACACTAGTGTGTCATGGCACACTGGTTGGGAAACACTAGTTTATGTGCATTCAAATTTAAGGCAGATTAACATCAGCTGACAATGTCAACTGTCTTGCAGAATCAGAAGCATTTTGTTCTCAGCACATAGGACAAGATTTCCAGAATGGAAGATTTTGCATCAACAACCTACTAGGGCCAACATGCTAAATATGTATTGTGCAAATAGGAACATTAGGGCCTCATTATGAAAAGGGATCGTGTAGCACCTTGGACAGTGACCAAGAGAATGAAGTTGGTAGCATAAGCTTATGTAGACTTATGTTTACTTTTTCAAATGCAGTAGATTAAGAAGTAGACTTTGTTGATGAAAGCTTGTGCTAGCAACCTTGTTCTCCTAGGACTTCATCACATTGAGCTTGAGAGCACCGTGGACTCAAACAATGTTATATTATTTTGTTGTTTGTTTTCTATCCAGAATAACAATGTTGGAAGGAGCTTATGGTAGCATAAGCTTATGTAGACTTATGTTTACTTTTTCAAATGCAGTAGATTAAGAAGTAGACTTCGTTGATGAAAGCTTGTGCTAGCAATCTTGTTCTCTTAGGACTTCATCACATTGAGCTTGAGAGCACCGTGGACTCAAACAAAAGAAAGTAGGGGAAAGGTTGGAGTTTCTTGGGATTCTGTCCTTAAAGAAGACGAAGAATGTACTCACTCCCATCACACTAAGATCGCCTCCTCCAGCCTCTAACTCAATCATCCTTTTTTATTTTATTGATTGTTTTATTTTACTTGTAATGTTGTTTTATGTTTTCATGTTATTGTATTGATGTGTATTTCTGGGCTTGGCCTCATGTAAGCCGCCCCGAGTCCCTTACGGGGAGATGGTGGTGGGGTACAAATAAAGATTATTATTATTATTATTTCCTATCACTTGGTTAGGCAATGACTCTTCTCATTTCAAGGATACCAGCATACTTTTTAAAAACAGGCATCCCTTAAGGGAGAAAGCCTTCCAACTCTTTCTACTGAAACAGAAGTACCTTTTCTTAAGATGGCATTGGAGTTGTTTGCACTTAAAACGTAAACAAAGCACCTTTCTTAGGACCACACTTTTCCTAGGGCCATTTGCACTGAGATTTCCTTCCATTGTCCCTCCAGGATTTTGATTATTTATCTTTGGTTTTTTTTTAAAAAAAAAAATCACCCCAGATCATAGGAAATGGTTTAAAATTAACTTCCATTTTTTCCAGAGCCTTGGCAATTTTCTACAATTTGCATTGCCGATTGTAGGAAGTGGTTTTAAATTAATCTTTTCCCCAAGCGTCTACATTGGCAATCTGGGAAAATGGGCATTTTGGCACCTCCCACACACGTCATCGTTTTATTTACAAGCGGGCAACAAAAACGGGCAACAGTGATTAACACCACACTGGGAAACTGGCCATTTGGCCCATCTCTATACGGGGAATATAAAAAATAAGTTACTTGCCAATTGACTCAGGAATCGTTGGAAAAATCAACAGTTTAGAAACTGCAAGATGTCTCAACCTCACAGTTGACGCCTGTGTCATGTGAAGGACACAGTGAGTGGCCATTTCTTAAATGTGTAGAAACACTGATTATATTGTGTGTGATGAAGTCATTAGTTTCTAAGTTGCTACAAGATCCCTTTGCATGCTGATATTCCACACTAACATGGCTATGTCTTTGAAGCCTTCGTCCCTTCTTTTGAATGAATTATAGCTACTTGGACATGAGCAAGAAAATGTATAAATAAATATTTGACGTGACAAAAACCCAGAGGGACAGGCATGACACTTCCACCCTGAAGTAACTACAGAGTAACTGAATATTTTGTCCACAGGGGAAAAATGCAGTCCATAGGGTACTGCAATCACTTCTTCATTTATTCTTCAAGTGAGAAAATGATAGAAGGTTTTGTGGCCAATTTCAACCAAAACCCACAATATATGGGAGCTTTTCCAACCTATTATAAATGAATGGCCTTCTTTAGCCAGAAGTAGCAACAAGTTCCCAAAACTACAACTCCTGTAGTTTTGGGAATGCGATTTTCCTGCTTCTTGGCAGCGGGTTGGACTGGATGGCCCACAACGTCTCTTCCAACTCAATGATTGTATGATTTTACTAAAGATGGAAATGAGATACGGAGAATTCATGTTTTATTGATTTTATTGTTAATGGAATTTTATGAATGTTATATGCTTTTAATCTGTTTTTATATTACTGTGCCATTTTGTAAACTGCCTTGAGTCACCCTAGGGCTGAGAAGGGTGGTATAGAAATGTAAATAGATCAATCAATCTTCTTTTTGTGTTTCCTTTCAAACATATCTGATCTAAAGGTCAGTTATGTCAATTATAAATTAACCCACCATCTAAAACATTGTATGAACTTCTATGATAGTTGAGATTCAATTGATTGGTGAAACTGGAAAGAGTAATAAACCAGGGAGAAATTAATATTCAAGTAGAAGAGAGGGGGGGAAAGAGCAACAGAAGTGACGGAAATGCAATTTCTCCCCTGTCCTAATTATGTTTAGCTAATCCATCCAATTAAGCATTGATGAATTATAGGATGAAAAGCATAATGAATCCATTAAACTCAAAACAAGTATTGGCACAAACCCCTTTCACCCCAGGATGTGAATGATATGCTAAGTGGGGTGGCAATTTCCTCAAAAGATAATATAATATTGGGAAGAAGCTGTTTAAAACAATACTTTGTGCAGGCTGGATTGCGCCACCCGTTAGAGATGCTGAGCTTGAGAAAATCCACTTGCGTCTAGGGTTATTATCATTGTTTAGTGGTACACCAATCACATTTGATAAATTCATTTTACCTTTCGTTGCTATGACCATGAGATTCAAGTCTTTATGCAAGACGTATTCCAAGCAGTCTCTCACTCAATCCTTCATCAGACCAAAACTGCCTTTAAATCACCTATCAATGTATGGCAAGCCCATGAATTTTTCAGAAAGTTTTCCTAACAAGGAATAATCAAGGTGGGTTCCTGTGAGTTTTCTGGGTTGTATGGCCATGTTCCAAAAGCATTTTCCTGACATCAGGAAAGGTGTCAGGGTGGTTTTGCCATTGCTTTCTTCTGAAATGTACTCTACACCAACTGGTATTTATTGGTAGCCTTCTGCCTAAGTACTAACCAGAACTGATCCTTTTTAGCTTCCAAGATCGGACAGGATCTGGTGCCTTTAAGGGATTTAGACTTCCTAATTCAGACCAGAACCATGTAGCTACAAAAGGGTATTTGCATCATGTGCTCTTAAGCCAGCCTTCCACAAACAAAGCCTTCCTGATTTCTGTATTCTAATTCCCATCACCATTTATTATTTGATTAGTCACCCTCCACCAAAGTGCTCTGGGCAACTTACATAACATAAAATAAGCAGTACATCAGTAAATCAGAACTTATACAGAATAAAGACCTCGATTTAGTTACAACTTGAATGCTCTGCTAAAGAGCCATGTCTTGAGAGCTTGCGCAAAAGAACAAAGGTCACGCAATGAGTTCCACAGTAGGGTGTCAATGAGTTCCACAGTACTGGAGCTGAAACTGAGAAGGCCCTATGTCTCGTAGCTTCTAGACGTACCTCCTTAGGACAAGGCAGGTACTGAAGATTTTCTTGAGATGATCGCAGTGCTGGGAAGGGGAGAGGCAGTCCCTGAGGTATGTCGGCCCTTGACCATATAAGGCTTTAAAGGTCAGGATCAGAATCTTATAAGAGACCTGGCATTCAACTGGTAGCCAGTGTAGATGTTGTAAGATCAGTGTTATATGGCATCTCATAAATGTTCTCAGCAGTAACCTGGCTGCTGCATTTTGAACAAGACAAATTCTTCAGGTTGCTGATAAAGGGAGGCTGACATAGAGTGAGTTGCAATAATCCAACCTCGAGGTAACTGTGGCATGAATTACTGTTGCCAAGGCTTCTTCCGAAAGATAGGGCATTAGCTTCTTCACCTGATGTAGATGGAAAAAGGCTTGTTTACTAATAGCAGCAATCTGGACTTCCATTGTCAACAATGGGTCCAGTACCACAACAAACTCTTGACGGTAGTGGATGGAGATAGCGGTTCACCGTCAAAAGTGGGCAGCGGGCGGGTCACCTCCATCGGGCGACCCGGCCAAAGGATCTCCGTCTTCGCTGGGTTCACCTTCAATCTGCTCGCACGTAACCATCCCATCGAGGTACTTAGTGAAGTTGTCAGGTACTAAGGTTACCCTGGGTTCAAGGCGAAGGAGGAGCTGGGTATCATCGGCATATTGATAGTACTCTAAGCCAAAACTCCACACCAGTCTAGCAAGTGGTTGAACGTAGATATTAAACAGTAGGAGTGAAAGAATCGCCCCCTTGGGCACCCCGCAATGGAGAGGGGATCTCTCTGTGACTCGGCCCATCCACTCCACACATTGACCATGGTTTTGAATGAGTCAAACCATTTAAGAGCAAGTCCACGTACTCCGACTACTGCGAGCCGATGGATCAGCAGATTGTGGTCTACGGTGTTGAATGCTGCTGTGATATCCAGAAGGACTAATAGCACCGATCCACCCCAATCTAGCTGGCGACGAATTTCGTTGGTGATGGCAACTAGGACGGTCTCAGTCCCATGACCGAGGCGGAAGCCAGATTGGAAAGGATCTAGGCCAGTTTTTTGATCCCGAAATTGTTGTAGTTGACCCACAACTGCCCACTCAATCACCTTACCTAGGAAACGAAGATTTGAAACTGGGCGGTAATTTGCAAGGGACATGGGATCAAGACATGGCTTCTTTATAACTCCCATAATCCCATAGCCAAAATCAGGTTCCATGTTGGGAGGGCCGCCTTAGATATAAATTCAATTGGGTTCATTTGCAGCCTAAATCAGGGCCTTCTCAGCGGTGGCTCCCCGCCTATGGAACACACTCCCAACAGACATAAGAGCGATCTCTTCTTTCCTAACTTTCTGCAAGAAAGTAAAGTCTTGGCTCTGGGACCAGGCATTTGGTCAATAGAAGTAGCAACACCCTAATGGGATAAATCTGGATGTTAAGACAGTTGAGGCTGGTTTATATTTTTAACTGATGACTGTATTTGATTTTAATTATGATGTTTTATTGTGTTGTCTATTTGTTGTGATTTTATTGTAACTGTTGAAGTAGCCTCTTGATGGGGCTCAATTGTAAGCCGCCCCGAGTCCCCCTTCGGGGGTTGAGAAAGATGGGATAAAATGCAGTAAATAAATAAATAAATAAAATCAGTTGGAATCTTTTGGTCAATAAAAATGATGCCCTTTTTAAAAGAAAAAGAGAAGGAGTGTAATATTTTTTAAAAACATTATATTTCTGTCTGCTTCTCATTTGCTCTTATGCACACAGAGGAAGCAATGCCTTTTTGAAGCCATTACCTATTGTGATATATGCATACATCAGCTAAAAATAAAAACCCAAGAAAAAATATTTTCTTCAAAATCATTGTCCTGTTTTTCTACAGATTTAGTTGATTAGTGTTAAGATTCATATAGTTAATTGGTTCGGGCATCTTCAGTGGGGCTATAGCCTTAATATGTCCCTTCGCCTTCCAAGATATTTTAACCTGACTTCTCACAAATGGTAGTGGAAGAATGCAATTTTCCAGAATTACATCAATTGACTTATTCATTTCTAATATTCTCTGGCTAAACTTACACTATACGCCCGGTCTTTGTATCATGTGCAAGCCATTGTGTATGTTATATGTTGCCTTAATAAGACCAATGGTAAAAACTGTGATAAATAACACTGTAATTCTGCAGCACATTTTTGTTCCGCCCGCATGCTGGCAAATGTTGCTTAGCAACGGTTGCTATGAGCAACGGCAGCATCTTTCATCAAATTTGGTGGCAACAGCTTCTCTAGGCGATGACCGAGGGCTACCAGAGAATATTCAAGTCTTAGACTCCAACACCCCTTTCACTATGCAAATGGTCCCTCCCATTGTGCCATATGCTAGACACTGAAATTATGGGCAGCTTTCACTCCAGAAAAAGATTAAAATTGCCATTCCATAAAGGTGATGTGCATAGCTCTTTCAACTGCATTAAGATGAGCTGCTAGCTCTTTTTAATATAAAAAAATAAAAACCTGCAAGACAGCATGACCTCTCTCAGCAACCTGCTTAAAATTCAAGCCATCATCCTAAAATGGGTTAGGAACCTGCGTCATGTGGGATAAAGAAACCCCTGGTATTAACTCCCCACTGAGATGCTTATCTTTAATGCACTTTCAGGACTTTAAAGCAGCGCATGCATCAACCCATTTCATGCCCTTTGTTTCTTCAACCTGGTCACTTCCTTTATGAACCTCCTGCTTCCGAACATATAGCTAAATGTTACAAATCTATCAATTCACATTATTTTCTAGTCATAGCTTATCTTTGTTTTGATGTATAATCCCAGGCGCTTTAACAACTATATAACATTAAAAAAATACAATTCACGCTTTGTACAGCCTGATCTGATGACGAAAAAAGAATGTAGGCAACTATCGAGGCTACATCAGCTTGATTCAGTTGTGAGCTTTTCCAAATTTAACACTACACAATTATAGCATTTAGTACTGTGGCTTTATCCTATAGAATCCTGGATTTTTTTTTGGTTTTGTGACATAATGATAAATTTATGTCAGACAGCTTTAGTGCTATAGGTTTCCATAGGATGCTGCCATAGATATTCAATGCAAAGATACAGAATGGGGGATGCATGGCTCTAGAGCAGTACGTGAGAAAAAGATCTTGGAGTCCTCATGGACAACAAGTTAAACATGAGCCAACAATGTGATGTGGTGGCAAAAAAGCCAATGGGATTTTGGCCTGCATCAATAGGAGTATAGTGTCTAGATGCGGGGAAGTCAGGCTCCCCATGCTCTATTCTGCCTTGGTTAGACCACACCTGAATATTGTGTCCAATTGTGCGCACCACAATTGAAGAGAGATATTGACAAGCTGGAATGTGTCCAGAGGAGGGCGACTAAAATGATCAAGGGTCTGGAGAACAAGCCCTATGAGGAGCAGCTTAAAGAGCTAGACATGTTTAGCCTGAAGAAGAGAAGGCTGAGAGGAGACATGATAGCCATGTATAAATATGTGAGGGGAGGTCATAGGGAGGAGGGAGCAAGCTTGTTTTCTGCTGCCCTGGAGAATAGGATTCAGAACAATGGCTTCAAACTACAAGAAAGGAGATTCCATCTGAATATTAGGAAGAACTTCTTGACTGTGAAAGCTGTTCAGCAGTGGAACTCCCTGACCTGGAGTGTGGTGGAGGCTCCTTCTTTGGAAGCTTTTAAACAGAGGCTGGATGGCCATCTGTCGGGGGTGCTTTGAATGCAATTTTCCTGCTTCTTGGCAGAAAGGAGTTGGACTGGATGGCCCACGAGGTCTCTTCCAACTCTATGATTCTATGATTCAAAGTGGTATTATAGTGTAACTTTAAGGACTTTATTGCTTACAACTGCTATTCCGTTGATAGTGGATACTAGGCCTGTGTGATAAATGAATTTTTTTTCAATACTCATTATGAAATTAGGGGGTGGGGGGTCTGTATTGTAACTATGAGTTAATTACTTTTTTGTTGCTTTTCATTAAGTAATTAGTTGTGCCAATGAGGAAACTTCAGGGGTGCTGTTCTCTCTCATTGTTAGAGCTATTAGCACGAAACTTACTACAGTTAGAGAATACGTTTACCACTGTTCGTCCATCAAGTTTCAGAACATTTCACTCATCCATGGATTTTTAGAGAATTTTCAAAGTTTTTACAAACAACATTTTAAAAAACTCTATAAGAGCTATCTCCTTGAATTTTCTATACAATGGCATAAGATAACAGGGGATCATTCTACCCAAGTTTCAGAAATAGTCATACATCTACTGATTTTGGGGATTTTTTTAAAGTTATGACAAAAATGGTTTTTTAAAAAGTCATAACAGCTTCCCATTGAATGTCTCCCATATTAACCAATAGAACTTCCATTGAGGAATTTCTTTCCAGCCCAGCACAAATATTTACTTACTTGAAGTATCAGTCATTCCATCTCTTTCCAGATTCAACAATTTTTTGGTACTCTGGATGGCTGCTGCTACGGAGAGACAAATCTCCCCCCTATCCCGACTGGGGCTTTCTGATGCTGAACAGAATTCTGGGAAATCTAATTTATTTATTTATTTATTTATTTATTATTTGGGCTTCTATGCCGCCGACTCCCTGAGGCTCGCGGCGGCTTACAGGAGCCGAAGGGCACAGTAAAATACAGGCAATAAGCAGTTAAAAACAATTAAAAACAACAGCAGTATAGTAATTAATAACACAGTTAACACAATGAACAGCACATCATCCTCAGAAGAACGAATAGATGGCGGGGCATGGGCAGGACTTACTCACCAAAGGCCTGCTTAAACAGGTATGTTTTACAGGCCCGTCTAAACGGGAGCAAGTCCTTCATAGCCCGAGTTCCGGCCGGGAGGGCGTTCCACAGCGTAGGTGCTATGACAGAGAACGCCCTCCGGCGGGTAGCAGTCAGCCTTGCGAGTTTAGCTGAAGGTATCTCCAGGAGATTGGAGTCCTCAGACCGAAGTGATCTCGGAGGGCAATATGGGGTGAGATGGTCCCTCAAATTTAGAGCAGGGCCTTTTGAATTCTCTGCCATAGGGCTCCTCGTCTTCCCAAACTACATTTCCCAGAATTCTGTGCTCTCTCAGTCTCTTTCACTCAGTTTGTCCCACCTTGGTGCTTTCCTCTTCTCATGGCAAGAGGCAATTAATTTAAACCCTATTCGGTTCCAGCCTAGTTTACCTGTCCGAACGGATTCTCCTCTATGAACCATCAAGGACATTAAGATCCTCCAGAGAGGCCCTGCTCTCAGTCCTGCCATCTTCACAAGCGCGTCTGGTGGGAACGAGAGACAGGGCCTTCTCTGTGGTGTCCCCTCGGCTGTGGAACTCTCTTTTGTCCTTCAGGAGGCTGGTGAAGACCTGGCTTTGGAATGAAGCATTCCCAGAATAGGCTGAGATTGATTATAGTTGAAATGAGTGACCACGTTTATAGATCAAGTTTAATTTGTTTTTAGTGGCGATTTGGTTTTTATGTATTTTATTTTTTATGTATTTTAATCTGTTGTTGTAAAAAGTTTTAAATTTGTATAGCATTGAATCTTGCTGGTCTGAGTCCTTCTATGGAGGTGAGAAGCTCGGGGTACAGAAGTTTTAAATAAATAAATAAATAAAGAGGAATGGCAGCCTTTTTGGCTTCGCCTCGAGCTGAAAATAAAAATGACTTTTATAGGCCTTCAAGCATTACGGAATTCAAAGGAAAAAATATTGAATGAGTTTTTATTCTTAAGTTTTTGTGTGGGCACCCTCCCCCCCCCCCGGGGGTCTCTTAGTAACTGTTTTTACATATAAAATGTGCGAATTAGATATGACTTATTAATTAAAAACAAAAGTATTCACAGCCCTAGTGGATACATACCATGATGAGCACCTCTCTTCATTCATAAAATTGTTCTTCTTTGACAATCCAGGGTCCCACAATTGTACTTCTGCGTGCCTTAGTAACCCCAATCTCCCGCACTCCAGTTGCTTCACATTTTTTACAGCAATTACACCCTTTCAGCAATGAAATATTTATTTATTTATTTATTATTTCGATTTATATACCACCTTTCCCAAAAAGGCTCAGGGTGGTTCACAACAATGAATACACAACACAACGTAGTTAAAACAAAATAAAAACAGATTAGGACCAGAATGGAAAGCACAACCTTAGAGATTAAATATATGCAACTATAACAGAAAAATATAAAATATAAAAAAGGGGAAACAGAAAATTTGGGAATAGTAGGAGAGAAGAAAATTCTGTCCCTTGGTACCATTTTATGGCTGGCATACTGTCATAGAAGCAGAATGGACCTAACGCACGAGATAGGTGATGGGGATGTAGTGGGATTGTGAGCTATTGACAGGTTTTGGCCATCAATAGATAGCAAGTGATGGGCACTTATTTATTTATATCCAGTTTTTATCTCTTGATAACACAAAAATGGTTACTCACTGGTAGGAGGCAGACTGGTGGTGGGATGTGCACGGAGTCATGCCATAGGGACCTTTAAATGCCATAGGGACCTTTAATGACAGTCTACCCCTCCCTGTGATTACATTGAATTGGGAATACAAGTCATCTAATTAATGTACTTACCTTACTCTATTCCACCTGTACTTACCCTTCCCCATGATCACACATAATTGACCTTGCTATGTATAAAAGCAGCTTACATGTTCCATGCATTCACCTATTTGGTCATGCAATATCAGGATTTTTAAGCGATTGTACAACTATGATATGTACAACTGGTATGTATTGATATATCTCCATTGATCACATCGTTTATATTTTGTATTGTATTATTTCTGTCTATGGTTCATAGATTACATTTTGGACGCTAAACTAAATTTGGTCCGCCTTGAAAAAGTGAAACGATTCAGGCCTTGCAGCTCTGTTGTCAGCGACTGCCTCACCCAGAGTCCTTTCCATCCCCCGGTCCCACCACATCAATCTCTCCTTTCCCAGATCTTTGGATCTTATATTGCCATTTTTCGGGAATATCTACACCATATGGACATCATTTTGCATTGTGAGGATTTATCTTCAAAAAAATTCATTTGCTGGAATTTCGGTTTTGTTTGGAAAGATTGGCGCTTATCCCGGATTAACCGGTAATATAATCCGCTTTTTTTTTGCAAGGGACAATTTGATTTTGAATTGATATTATGGACTTTGGGACATCCAGAGGGTTACTCCAACGTTGCCGATATATTGATATATTACATTGTGATACATTATATTAAGCTACATTAATACATTAATGGTAACTTTTATTTGACTTGCTTCGGTTTGTTTTGGTTTAGTCTACCTTCATTGTCAGATGTCCTCCTTTGTGTGATAAAGTTCACAGTTTGACCTAACAAGTATTTGTGAGCTAGCACTAGAAAAGTTGGCAACACACCCCATGTATCTAGGAAACAAGAGGCAGAATAGCTGGTTTTAAAATCGAAAGGGGTGGTCGGAAGCAGGGCCGTAGCCAGGATTTTTGTTCGGGGGGGGGGCTGAGTTTGGTTTGGGGGGGGCTGAGACTGGGTGGAAGAGGGTCTACTCTAGCAAACCTTTTGTATTGTTATCCCAATAACCCCATTAATGTGGGATATAATGAGCATGGTGATCAGATCATGATATGAATAAACATAACAGTTTAAATAATGTACCAGTAAGGCCTTCTGGCGGACCACCCTGAGAATTTCAGGGGGGCTGAAGCCCCCTTAGCCCCCCCCCCCGGCTACATGCCTGGTCGGAAGTGAAGATCAGTTGTCCCTTCACCCATGTGACTTGTTTTCCTTAATCCATCCTCTTCGAGCATGTTTCCTTCAAATGATGTAACTTTGATATCAGAGTGGGCTAGGAGAAAAAATGCCTGAAGAGGAGTAGTGGTGAAATGTAAGCCATGGATAGACTAAAAGATTTGGCACCTCTCTTGCTCTTAAAGCTGGATTGTTCTACTCCCACTTGTCACATCACTCAGATGATTACATGTCTAAACGCATCAAACTCTTGCCATCACATTTAGTTAGCCCAGACTGCCAGTCCAGAGGCAAGTATATAAATATTTGATTTCCAATCCATTACAGGGTTTCTGGTCCCGTTCTTGTCTTTAAGGTTGTCATCTCTTCCATTATTAAGGCCTCAGGGGGTGAGGAAGATTTGGGAGGTGGGGAAGCAATCTTAAACCGTTTATAAAATTCACTTCAAGAAAAATATTGGCAGGATTATTTTAAAGGGGGGGGGGGGGTTAAGCTGAAAACTGTTTGTTTAAAATGTTAGTAAATTGCATTTATTTACAAAACAGCAGGATTTCCCCCCAAGATATGTTCTTATATTAATTTGCATTTAAATTGCCTCATTAACTAGTATGCCATATTACCCCAAAACCCATTTGTCTTCCAGATAAGTTAGACTTCCACTAAAATGAGCAGAGAGATGCCAGTTAAACCCCAAATCTTACACTGGGGGATATATTAAAATAATCATAACCCATAAGAATTAAGAGGGTGACATTTAAAGGTGTAGGACAGTCCAAGCCTTCACTCATAAGATGCCTTGCCTGGGTTAACTAAATCTGATTTGTGGATAAAATCTTTTATAGTGGTTTCTCCTAGCCTAACCCTCTTTTGGAGAGATAGGGCAGGCTATAAATAAAGCTTTATTTATTCATTCACAACTTTCTTCTCTTTGCTTTTATTTTCTTGCTAGACTGGCTCAATCAGGAACCACATCTACTCTGTACACATCTACTCTGTGCAGGCATGGAGCCGGGGGGTTGGGAGAGGAAGGGGAGTGTGCCGACGGCCCAGGCACCAAAGAGGATGCCGCCGCACCACAGACTATTCGGAGGCCGCAATAGGCCTTCACACCAGTGCACTCGGCGGGCCTTCGCAAATGTGCATTGAAGTCTTGCCATACTCGTGGCTGGGACTGGATTGTGTCCAGCCTGTCGGCTGCCTTCTAGGACTCTGGATCCAGGTAAACAACAACCCCCATTTGAAAAAGGGCAACCATTCCCCAAAACCTGACTCTATGTACAGTTGGGCACATTGGCTCTATGTGCCAAATTTTGTCCAGATCCAGCGTTGGCTTGGTTCAATGCCCTCTGGATAAGGGCGCACTGCAACTTCCAGATCAAAGGTCAATCACCCCCAATCCCCACCTGTCCTGTATGCACAGTTGGCCATGTTTGGTCCAGATATGATGTTGGCTGCCTTTAGTGCTTTCTGGATCCAGGTAAACAACAACTACCATTTGAAAAAGGCAATCATTCCCCAATCCCTGCCTGTATGCACTGTTGGGCACATTGGCTCTATGTGCCAAGTTTGGTCCAGATCCAGTGTTGGCTTGATTCACTCATACAGAATATTACAGAAAGGTTTATGTCAAATGAAGACATTTTAACCAGTTTCCACATTCTCCTCCCTGGGTTTTCAGGCCTAGACAAAGTTCACCATATGGAACAACTGTCAGAATACTTTGAAAATGACTTGCTTCCATCAAGGCTGAGTACATAATGTGGTGTAATATTACACCATCGATTAAGAAAGCTACTGAGGTACTTAAAGTGTTGGAACTGTGTGACAAAACCTACTATCAGTCAATAAATGTCCTTTTGACTGTGTTAGTTACTCTACCAGTAACAACATGCAGTGCAGAAAGATCATTTTCAACCATGAAAAGAGTGAAAAGTGTATCTAGAAGTTTAATGACAGGCCAGAGACTTAGTGGACTAGCAATGATTTCCATCCATCAGGACATCACTACCAAACCAGAAAAAGTAATTGACAAAATGGTTGGGGGAAGAAAAGAAGACTGTTGCTGTAAAAAATTTAAAAAGTCAAAAAGTATTCTAAACATTTTGTTAACGAAAGTTAAAAAAAAAGTATTTAAACTGTTATGTATATATAAATGTGAATAAAATTTATTGCTTTTGGCCAAAGGCCGTTGCAAGTCCAAAATGAAAAAGAGCGCACACACAAAAAATACATATGGAATTTGCATAGTAGACAATAAAAGGTTACCAGTTACTTATACACCATGACTCACATTTAAACCTTCTTAAACCAGATTATCTCCTTTACATAGGACAGCCATCTCCGCTATGTGCCTCCTCCTAATCTTCTTAGCTGCAAGGGCAAACAGGGCTACGCGCCAGGTCGTATATTTATCTGTATCCATAAGGAGGTAGAGTAGTATCTCCTGAGGATTCAGAAAGATTTTGTTGTCCAGTAAAGGTAAGATAAAGCGCTCCCTAGGATCTTTGTGTAGGGAGCAGCACATTAAGTAATTTACCAGGTCCTCTGGGTAGGGGCAACCAGCAATACATCTTCGTTCAATTTTGGGGACTTTTTAAAGCCTCCCGTCCCTTTCAGCTGAATCAAACATATTTAGTCTGAGCTCTGTGAAGGCAAGGTCAGGCTGTCAAGGTAGTCTGGGTAGCCAGTGGGTTGTCTAAGGCTGTAGTATAGGGGGCACACGGGGAGTCACAGGCAGCCTGGAGGTCTGTAAGTGTAGTGACTTCTAATATTGTCTAATATATAAATGTGTACACATTATATCACAGACATGTCGTTTATGTGCCAAGGAAAGCATATTGGTTTGCAAAACTCTCTAGCGAAACCTTTGATCTGGCAAATGAGACACACTAGGAGGAGCTGCAAGTGGAACTTTAATGGATTTCTGTTCTCTACATACATGCAAGGACAAGCAAGTGCAGCCATTTTCGTGAAGAATAAGGAGGATTCCTAGGAAGAACAAAGACAGTTTTTGATTAATGCTCTTGACTTGAGCTAGCTCTGTTCAATGGGGATTTCCGCTTAAGTTTCCAGCCATTGTCTAATCCCCGTGCAAACAGAAAAACAGCCCTTTGGAAGCAATGTGATCTGTCCATCTGTCACCAATATTATTCTTTAAAAGCATGAATAAAAACTCAGGGCTCATCAACACTAAGCAATTTATCCCAGTGTAAATATGTCCTTGAGCAGCCCCAGATCCAGAATGTTCATATCAAATCCAAAGCCATTGT
The DNA here is from genome assembly GCA_030556195.1 of Anolis apletophallus. NCBI lineage: Eukaryota > Metazoa > Chordata > Lepidosauria > Squamata > Anolidae > Anolis > Anolis apletophallus. The sequence goes on along the minus strand of JARBWK010000009.1, from coordinate 44,531,477 downwards.
CCAGATGATTTGGGATTGCATGCACTTCACTGAGTTGTCACCCAGTCTATATTGCAATCACTGCTTCTAGACATCCACAGAGCTCCACCAAAGCTTCTGACCATTGCAAGAGGCTCTACTGGTGCCAGAATGGGACAGTCACATGACTAGCAAAAAGGAGGGGAGATTGCTCCCTATTTCTTGCTGGTCACATGGGTATCCCATTCTGACATCAACAGAGGTACATCCGACAGCTAGCAGCTTGAATGTAGCTCTGGGGCCAGTCAGAAGTAATGGCGACATGGGTATGGCCAATTGTTTTATGGTTGCCATAAGCCAGAAAAAAACTTAAAAGCACTCAACATACATGCAAACAATTTTTACTGAAGAGCAAAAAACTCTTAAAAGTACATGAATCAATAATAAAATCTCTTAAAGGTGACCTCCATCTCCTCTAAATGGGGTAAATATATCAGGAGATATACAGTAGTTGTTACTGTAGCCCCCCCCTCTCTTTAAAGATGTTTCTTGTGTTCTGAACTATTTGGTGGCCATTCCCAAACAAGCTGCAACATCTTATTCCCACTCTTGCGGGAATATCTTCTAAATTTCAAATATTGGCAAAAGAAATAAAATCCTTTTCTCCTCCCTTCTCTTATTATATACTTTGAAAAGTCATAGCATTATAGTGCATCTGTGAAATTGCACTTTTGCATTATAAACCCATAATTGTAAAAGGAGGAAAACCCTTAAAATTCAAATAAGAGAAAAATTCCCCTTCAAATCACATAACAACCTCAGGAAACCACACCCAGTTTTTTAAAAAATCTTTGGATTTGCCTAATGTTTTTTGTTTTTTTTATTGAAAAGCTTTTATTGGTTAAAATACAACAACAGGAGTACTGTAACAATGCACACTTAGGTAGGGAAAAGGAGTGGGGTAGGGGTCGGGGCTGGGGAAGGGGGAGTGGGGGGGATACAAAAGGATTCACAACACAGTTAACAGGGGTAACTAAAAACAATCGGGTTACTTCACCCGGTGGGACAAACTATTCTTTATACATTATATAGAGTCGTATATTTTGAAGAGTCATAGCATTATAGTGCATCTGTGAAAATGCACTTTTGCATTATAAACCCATAATTGTAAGGGGAGGAAAACCCTTAAAATTCAAATAAGAGAAAAATCCCCCTTCAAATCACATAACAACCTCAGGAAACCACACCCAGTTTTTTAAAAAACCTTTGGATTTGCCTAATGTTCTAGTTGTTAGACGAGAGAAAAATATGTGAAAACAAAGAGTTTGGGCAGATGGATACTGATTTATACTTCATCCTTCCATACAATTCTTAGAAGTGCTCATAAAATTTCAAAATGCTAGGCGGTGGTTTCATTTATGGTGGAACACGGAGTTTGTCTTCCATGGGAGTAATAGAGAATATACTTAACCATCCCATTGAGGATTCAAAAAACAAAAAAACAAATGGTTCATAAGTTCCATCACAACTACAAAAAAGAGTGAAAAGGGTGATTCTTTTAAATTTGCTGACCCAATTTACATTTCCTTGGATACATGGAACAGAACACAGCTATCCTGCAGTTTTCACAGTTTTAAATTATAACTCATTTACCTGGCCCCTGCCATAAACTTTAGAGTTAGGGTTGCCCTAAGTTTAAAATGGCTTGAAGACACACAGCGTGCAGTTTCCATTGTTTTCCAAATGTGTGTTTCATTGTATTAGCTGCCTATTTCCAGGGTACTTATTCTTGTGCATTTATTACAGATATATTTACTTGATGTATATGCACTTGTGGCCCTGAGGAAGCCAGCATAGGAGCGAAACGGGCTGGGCTCACGACTTTCAGGATAATATTATTTCCTGGTTTACTTCCCGTTGGCCGTTTTTGTGCATACAGAAATACACAAATCATTTATCTGAACTACCCATGGTCCTGTGGTCTTTTTTACTCTGGTGAAGCGAGAAGCACCTTTTGTGCATACCCAGTGAATCGTCCCTCACTTTACATTGCAGATGGACTATGCACCACCGATGTGACGTCTACTACATTCATTCTGGGTATTTTTGCTACATGTTACATGAAGGGACCCTGAGCAGTGATATCACGTGGAGGCTCCCTTACTCCACCCATTGATTTACCATTTGCTTCCCCGTTCTTCTATGGCTTTGCAGTGCCTGTGTTTGTGAACTTTAATTTAGCCTGCAGTGTTATACTGAGCATTTCCTCGGCGACTTACACCCTCACGGAGGATAACACGAACGGTGATTGCAGGCTTGTCCATATTTGGCAAGAGCCAGCACCCCAGAGAATCGTTGACTCCACCTTTCATTTTCTTACGATATGGAGGGAGGAGCAGACAGTCATGATGTGCTTGCCCTTATTTGGACAGTGATACGATACGGAAACTCTCTAGCTCTGCCCATTGGTTTACCACCCCTTCAGTATTCCGTTCATCTCTGACTATACAGGGCTTTTGTTTGTGACCCTTCCTTTAGCCTATAGTGTTATTAGCACTTACTCAGTGACGAGTTCTTTGTAACATGTTGCTCTTCATTTGGGACAATCCTCCCACCCTTAGTCTCAGGTTCTAAATACCCCCTCCACAAGAAAGGACTATAATCCGGATTATATAGATGTTTATACCTTTGTGTACTACTTTGTCGGGTAAGGCATTATCATTGCTTTTGCAGTCCTTTACAATTGGACTGAGCCTATATCTTTGACTTATTTTACTGGATGATATCCTATGTAGTGCAAGTCCTTAATTAAGTATATTCTAAAGTTGAGGGATAGTAATTATTCTTTCATTGCTCATTGTCTGTGTATACTAATGCAGTATTCATTTTGATTTTCTAATCAACTACATCACATTGGGTATTCTTATATATAGAGTACTTGTTACATCTAGTGTATACATTCTCTTTTCATTAGAACCAGAGTGTGTTCTTTCATTTTGAAGACACACAACAACAACAACAACAACAACAAACACATCATCAACAACAACAGTGCTAATTAACTTGACTATCTCATCAGCCAAAAGCAGGCTCACACTTCCTATTGAAATACTGGTAAGTTTAAGTTGATTAAAATTGTTCTTCATTTTAAATATTGTATTGTTTCTTTCATAGTTTTTGCACTACAAATAAGATATGTGCAGTATGCATAGGAATTTGATCATTTTTTTCCAAACTATAGTTTGTCCCTCCAACAATCATGAACTGATCCTCTGTTTAAAAGGTTTGAGGACCCCTGATATACAGTAATGTAGTAAAATGGCATCCTCTGTTTAAAGGTTTGAGGACTCTCTCTATATATATATATATATATATATATATATATATGACTAAATCAGGGTTTGCTTTCTGGATTAAAAAAAATAAGTCATTGAGTTGACTCCATAGATTCAGAATACAGTGGGCTGGTTGTATGTGTAGGAATGGAGACCTCAGTGGCCAATCATAGGCAGAGCGTTCAATCTTTACCTCTTCACCATTTACAGTTTAAAGGATCTGTCAGAGCCTACCTAACGATCACTGCTTAAAGATTTGCTGCCAGTCAGAATGCAAAATAAAACAAAAATGGTGCTAGATATTATGATGATAATGATGCTGGACTGTGTTTTTCAAGGCCAGGTTATATCATCATATCATTATCAGAGAAGAGCTTTCCTCAGATTCCAGAATGTATCAGAGATCCTTCATTGTACAAGAAAACCGGTCATCAGGAAAATGTTTGCTGTAGCTTTGCATTAGCCATAGAGAATAAGTGCCTTCATGTGCAGAACTAATACAACCTGCAAGTAAATCAATGCAGGCTCAAAGGGAAGGTTAGTCCCTGGGAGAACCGTATGCTTTAAAAGAGACATGGTCTGACATGTCTCTAATTTCTTTAGAGCTAATAGCCTTACCATTCATCTTGCTTCTATATTTCCGTTAAAAAAATTAAATTCTGCACCCAGAGGATGCACATCTACAATAGAATAGAATAACTGTATTGTCACTGTACATTGTACAATAAAATTACCAAACAAACTTGGATCCAGGTATCAGTGTAAGTTATGGGAAATGAATAAGTTTCCCGTAACTCACTCTTCTTTGGTTTATAAATTATTTGGTTATAATTTATTCTCATGTTTCTGGTCATAAATAGGTTTAAGGAACTATCCAATAGAATGAAGATTGGCTGTCAACCACTACGAAATGTAGGGTCAAACTAGACATTATAGAATACGCATATTCTCTGTGATAAACTTATTTTTCACAGATTAAATGTAAAATTCAGAGATGAGGGAAATCACATGCTATAACAAACAAATGCCCTTCACTGAGTTACTTTCAAGCACAGTGTTGAAGTCATGAGTGGGCTAAATCATTGGTGTAAACCAGTGGTTCTCAACCTGTGGGTCCCCAGGTGTTTTGGCCTACAACTTCCAGAAATCCAAGCCGGTTTACCAGCTGTTAGGGTTTCTGGCAGTTGAAGGCCAAAACATCTGGGGACCCACAGGTTGAGAACCACTGGTCTAAACAGAAATAATGTGCTAACAACTCATATAGGGGCTCCCATGCAATCAGGAATCCTAATCAGATAAAAAGAGAACTTTAACTGAAGGTGAAGTGTAATAATAAACTTTATTTATAACCTGGCCTATCTCCATAGAGGGAGTCATACATACATAGGTGTACATATGAATGACAAAGGCAGCAACAAAGTATGTCCCAAAGAAAAATAAAACCAAGAAGGCAAAATGGTTGTCTGCTGAGATACTGGACGTAGTCCAAGAAAGGAGGAAAGCAAAAGGAAACAGTGATAAGGGGAGATATGCCCAGTTAAAATGTGCAATTCCAGAGGTTAGCCAGAAGAGATAAGGAAGTATTTTTAAACAAGCAATGCGTGGAAGTGTAAGAAGACAATAGAATAGGAAGGACAAGAGACCTCTTCCAGAAAATTAAAAACATTGGAGGGAAATTTCAGGCAAAAATGGGCATGGTCAAAAACAAAAATGGCAGGGACCTAACAGAAGCTGAAGAGATCAAGAAAAGATGGCGAGACTATACAGAAGATCTGCATAGGAAGAATAATAATAACAAATATAGTTTTGATAGTGTGGTGAGTGAATTAGAATCAGACATCCTGAGGAGTGAGGTTGAATGGGCCTTAAGAAGCATTGCTAACAACAAGGCAGCAGGAGACGATGGGATCCCAGCTGAACTGTTCAAAATCTTGAAAGATGATGCTGTCAAGGTGATGCATTCCATATGCCAGCAAATATGAAAAACATCTATTTCTGCTTTATTGACTGTGTGGATCATAATAAATTGTGGCAAGTTCCTGTTGGTATGGGCATACCAAATCACCTTGTCTGTCTGCTGAGGAATCTGTATAATGACGAAGTAGCAACAGTAAGAACTGACCATGAAACAACAGACTGGTTCAAGATTGGGAAAGGCATATGGCATTCTCACCCAACCTATTCAACTTGTATGCAGATGTGATGTATGGGGCTTGACGAATCCAAGTCTGGAGTTAAAATTGCTGGATGAAACATGCACAACCTTAGATATGCAGATGATACCACTTTGATGGCTGAAAGCGAGGAGGAGCTGAGGAGCCTTCGAATCAAGGTAAAGAAGAAATTGCAAAAGCTGGGTTGCAGTTAAATATTTAAAAACCCAAGATTATGACAACCAGACTGATTGATAACTGGCAAATAGAGGGGGGAAACGTGGAGGCAGTGACAGACTTTGTATTTCTAGGTGCAAAGGTTATTGCAGACACAGACTGCAGCCAGGAAATCGGAAGACACTTACTCCTTGGGAGGAAAGAAATGACCAATCTCAATAAAATAGTGAAGAGTAGAGACATCACACTGGATCCGCATGGTTAAGGCAATAGTATTCCCCATAGTAACCTATGGATATGAGAGCTGGACCTTAGGGAAGGCTGAGCGAAGGAAGGTAGAAACTTTTGAACTTTTGAAGTTCAGAGAATGCCTTGGACTGTGAGAAGCTTTAACCAGTCCATAGGAAATAAAGCCTGACTGCTCATTGGAGGGAAGGATAGTAGAGGCATAGATGAAGTACTTTGGCCACATCATGAGAAGAAAGGAAAGCTTTAAGAAGACAATGATGCTGGGGAAAATGGAAGGAAAAAGGAAGAGAGGCCGAGCAAAGGCAAGATGGATGGATGGTATCCTTGAAAAGACTGGCTTGAGTCTGAAGGAGCTGGGGGATGTGACGGCCGACAGGGAGCTCTGGCGTGGGATGCTCCATGAGGTCATGAAGAGTTGGAAGCGACTGAACGAATGAACAACAACAAACATATGAACCAGATGATTTTATACTCTTCTCATCTCCACAAATACCCTAATGAGAAAATAACTGTGCAGAATATGTAAAAGTTACTTTTCAGAAATGCATCATTCAGAAATCCCAGCCAACATCCCCAGAGTAAGTTTGGAAAGAGCACGTAATATAAAGATAATTTTAAATATTAATGATAAATGTTCTTAAGAGAAATGTACAGCTTTTGAATAGAAGCCCTTTCTAGATATGTGGATTCTTCAAAGAATTCATTTATACTGAAAGGCCACGGCCTTTTGCTCAATGGAATGAAAATGTGCTTTTTCATTATTATAGTATTTTTGTCTTAAAAGTGACACACTCAATGTAATTAACCCTGGGTAATGGTTATGTGCAAAAAATACCATCTGTTGTACTAGTTGGCCCCACATCATGACAAATGTGAAACCTTTAGAAACAAAGACATTTCTGAATAAATCCTTTTGCATAATTTCCACTAGGTTTTTTCCTTTCACCTCTGAAAGGGAATGTAAAGGATTTGTCCATCTTCTTCTCATGGAATCCAGGAGCTGATTTCCACGCAATACACTGCACAGATGCAAACATGTGGGTGTTTTTGTGGGAACTTACCAACTTCCTCTGTGGCAGAAGCATTCTACTATAGCTCATTATGTAGCTCCTGGTTCTTGTAATAAGGCAGCTCCCCAAGAAAGCAGCTAATTTACACAGGCAGGGAGGTTTCTGATAAAATGTAGGACAGAGTTATCAAGAGTGGCATTTTCACACAGCAAACTTCTGGTTCTTGGAAAATATCCATGGCAGCCAAATAAAAATGAATCAGCTGATAAAAGTAACATACAATTTGACAGTGAAGTATTGCAATTAAATGAATGCTGCACACAGCCGACATGGAGAGAAACTACTTAGACGGGTGCCTAAAATTGTTGCTTGCTGATGAATAGATTTCTTATGGAAAACAATCACAGAAAACCATAATACATGCTCACCATTGGGACACTTGGTCTGAACAATGTACTGCTGTAAAGAATGCTGTATGCAGAGCTTGACTGTTTCAAAATGAATCATGACAAGTTCTCTGTACTATTTTTGACATATCAAGCCCTAAGGTTTCAATGGATTTTATGATAACTTGTAGGACAGAAATGTCAGGAGTGACAATTTTACATGAAGCTCTTATGTGCTCACATGCACTGCATAAGAGGGATGTGTGACTCGACAAAAACCTATGCCGTTTTTGGTCCCGGTTTTTGCTCTCCCCCACCCCCATCCTGCTTACTGAGAAGTTCCCAAAATTGGAAGGGCAGTTCTGTTTTTGTTGTGGAAGGATTTGTTCCATTGGCATCAATGGGGAAACTTTAGAGGCTCATTTTTCCATCATTTTAAAACCTAGCAGCATGAAATTCACCTGCCAAGTTTCAGAACATTTCACTAATTTGGTCATTTCTGGAAATTTTTAAAGATTTAACCATAACATTTTTAAAAACACACACACACAAGAAGTAGTTCTGGGAATTGAAGTCTCAAGTGCACACCATAAGAGGGGAGGAGATTGGATCCAATCAACCATAATAATAATAATACTGTTTATTTCTATTCCGCTCTTCTCACCCCGAAGGGGACTCAGTGCGGATTACAATACACATACGACAGACAGTCCCTGTCGGAAAGACATACAATTTACACATAGACAGTACAGTGCAGTTTTTTAGAAGGACTTATTCTTTCCTGGCTGCGTCATACAGGTGTGCGTCATAGGGTGTGAGAGCTCCATTACGACATATAATTGGCCTCTAATTGGCTGAGAAAGAAAGGGAAACACACACAGAGAGAAACCTCAACTCCCATCGTGCCCCAGGAGGGAGCACAGAGGCTCTTTCAATGCCTGCACCACACAAAATGCTACAGGGCAAATGAGTTCCCATTTACCTCAAGTGGGCACTAGGGAGGGGGGCCTTCGGGGAAGGGATGGGGGAGGCTGCTGGGGAAGAAAAAAGAGGAGAAGCCGCACTCTGCCTGATTTGTGAGGCTGCCCAGCCTACATGCCACCTTCGCCTGAGGTAGAAAGTTGGTCAGCCCCATTAGCCAAAAAGATTAAGCTGCTGTGATGCATATTTATTTATTTATTCATTCATTCATTTGGCTTCTATGCCGCCACTCCCGGTGGGCTCGGGGCGGCTCACAGCAGCAACAGCAACACAAGATAAAAACAGCAATACAAGATAAAACAAGCATAAAAACATCATTAAAAGTATCAAGGTACAGGAGTTAAAAACGACCAAAGTTAGAGTCAATTTCTAACAGGGGGGGGGGGCGAGTCCCACTAGCCTACACGTGGAAGGCGAGCTGGAAAAGGTGGGTCTTACACGCCCGCCTGAAGGGGAGCAGGTCATGGATGGCGCGCGTGTCCACCGGGAGGGCGTTCCAAAGTGTCGGTGCAATTACTGAGAAAGCCCTTCGGCGGGAGGCTGTCAATTTAGCCACTTTTGCAGAAGGGACGGCCAGGAGGTTGGTATCCTCAGAACAAAGAGATCTCATAGGGCAATATGGGGAGAGACGGTCCCTCAGATACGCTGGCCCTAGGCCGTGCAAGGCCTTAAAGGTGAGAACCAACACTTTGAAGGTGATCCGGTGCTCGATTGGCAGCCAGTGCAGATCCTGCAAGATAGGTGTTATGTGGCAACCAGCTGGCATGCCAGACAGGAGCCGGGCGGCAGTGTTCTGCACCAGCTTCAGCTTCCGGGTCACCGACAGAGGAAGGCCAACGTAGAGCGTGTTACAGTAATTAAGCCTAGAGATAACCGTGGCTTGGATCACCGTGGCCAGGTCATTCCGGGAGAGGTAGGGGGCCAGCCTCCTTGCCTGTCTAAGATGAAAAAAGGCAATCTTGCTGACCGCAGAGACCTGGGTCTCCATAGTCAGCTGGGAGTCCAAATGGACCCCCAGGCTCTTTACGGAAGACGATGGGCATAACGCCGCACCGTCCAGGGTCGGAAGCTGGACATCCCCACCACCCGGGCGGCCCGGCCACAAGATCTCTGTCTTCGCCGGATTCACCCTCTACCTACTGGCTCGCAGCCATCCAGTAACGGCTTCGAGGCAGCGTTGGAAATTATCGGGGACAGAACCGGGCCTGCCCCCCATCCTTAGAATGAGCTGAGTGTCATCAGTGTACTGGTGGCACTCAAGCCCATAACTCCGCACCAGCTGTGCAAGCGGCTGCATGTAGATGTTAAATAACAGAGGGGAGAGAATGGCCCCCTGCGGAACTCCACAAACTAATGGGGAGCCGTTAAGGCTTCACCAGGCTCATTTTCATTGATTCAGCAATCAAATCCATGGAATCCTCTGAATTCAGTATATAAAAATGAAATCATGCACATCCCTCTTGCATAAATGAGTTGACTGCATGCTCAGTTGCAGAGCACAGAAGGACTCCAGGAGGAAACATCATGCAGGATGGCTCTTTATACCAGGGTAGAGACCCCTTAGCCTCCAAATGTTCTGGACTACTTTTCCTACCATACAAACAGAGTATTTATTTGCATTAAACAACAAAATCACAACACAGGCATATACAAAAGAAGGAAGCTTAGGATTAAAAAGAAAGCATAATTAAGAGGGTTTTTAAAAAAATCTCAGGAACAAAATTTGCAGCAGTCTCACAAAAGAATGCATCAGAGTTGGATATGGAATTTTATAACACCCTTGCTATTGGGAACACTGTGAAAAAAATTGAATTCCTGTATTTCATCCATATATTATCATATTTAGGGGATACTCCTCTTACCATTATCTCCATTGACTATGGCCTTTTCTACACTTATTTATTTTTATTTATTACTTAGGCTTCTATGCCGCCACTCCCGGGGGGGGGGGGCGCCCGGGGCAGCTCACAATTGCCGTACAAACACAGTAAAAACACAGTAACAATTAAAAACAACGGCAGATTAAAACACAATATCACATAATGGATTAAAAACTAGTGTACAAATACGACACAACACGTGGCGGATAAAGGCATGGTGGGTTGCAATAATAAAATAATATAATAAATAATATAATATAATGTTATATGATATATTATAATTTCAATATATTAGATTATCAAAGCAAATAATCCACATTTTCTGCTTGAGTTGGAGTATATGAGTCTACACTGTCATATAATCCAATTCAAAGCAGATAATCTTGATTTATATGGCAGTGTAGAAGGGGGCACTGTTGCGTGGGGTTAATGGGAGATGTACACAGATGATCCTGTTGTATCTTGAGATTTGCAGTTTAGGGAGAGCCCTTTAAAATGGTCAGCCAGAGAGGTTCTGGGCCTCACTAAACTACAAACCTTTTAGATAGATGCTGAACAGGAGCAAAAAAAAGTAGGAGGGAATATATATAGTAATGTTGTGTTTAGGTTTACTTTTCTTAACTTAAAGCTCAAAGAACTAAAATTATTTATCAAGCTAGTACTCTTACCAATTTTTAAAAAGCCAGGCTTTAACCCTTGAAGTAACTGGACTACAGAGAAATGTCCCCAGGCTAGAGGAGCAATAAAGAATTTAATATGAAATTATTTTTTTCTGAAGGTTTAGAAACTCAAGCTGAAAATTTCACACACAATTTTCCAGCAGATACTCTTGAAAGTCCTCTGTTCTCATGCTGAGGGTCACTGCCTGAACACCCCCACTGATATGCTAATACACATTGCCAGAGATTCTGTTTTCCTGTTCTCTATCATATTGAGTTATTCTTTGGAAGCCTATCTTGTAGACAAAAGGGGTGTTTGTTCTCTTTCTGAAAGGGATATGTGGGGGGAAAAATTCCTTGTTGGTGTATTAATTTTTCAGAATGAATCTCCCCTACCAGAAAGGAATCTTGCTGCCTGAAGCAAAAGAACAGGACAGTGCCCCATGCCCCCTCTTCATGCCAGGAGTAAAAGGCCACCAGATTGACATCTGAGGCTTTTCCCAGTCTCCTCCAGCATACCTGCTAAGGAATACAGGGCAAACTGTGTAGTACACAGCTCCGCTCACTCACAGTTTCCTGCTTTTTAAACTTTATTTTATAGAAAAACAAAAATAAAATACACAGACAATTTAGATACATAAAACTATCAAGGTTACACAATAATAACAATAATTGTGGAAAAGAAAAAAGTTTGGATTATTGATGTAGCTATGCCAGATGACAGTCACATTGAGGAAAAACAACAGGAGAAACTCAGGACCTCAAAATCGAACTGGCATAAATCAGTACAGGTGGTCCTAGTGGTAATTGGCACACTGGGTGGCGTGCCAAAATATCTCAGCCGGCCTTTGGAAACAATAAACATTGACAAAATCACGATCTGTCAACTGCAAAAGACTACCTTACTTGGACCTGTGCACATTATTCGAAAATACATAACACAGTCCTAGACACTTGGGAAGTGTTCAACTTGTGATTTTGTGATATGAAATCCAACATATATATCTCATTTGTTGTGACATACTGTGATTTTGTGTCAGTAAAATAATAATACTACTTTATTTTTAACCTACCCTCTCTTCCCAACGGGACACAACTACATAATATAATTTATAACTAAACAATAGGCATGAGAAAAAAGTTATGAAAATTAAAAGATTCGTAAGAAATTCGTAAGAAATGCTACTTTTGAGTATTTCCGCATCTGGAACGCCAACCAGGAAGTGGACTTTCTTTATAGAACTTCAGGGGGCCAGGATTTTCTTAAGTATCGTTATTAGGTCGTAAGGGGGGCACCTCCTTCTCTCTCACCACCCTCCTGCCTCCCTTGCCAATAAGTATTATGGCAAGGCAAGCCCTAAACTCACTCCTTCTTTCGGCTGGAAGCCTGGAAAAATGTAAACAGAGAGGTTTACTCAGAAGTAAATCTGCAAAGGAGGGCACTTTGGATGAAGTGCCCTCCTTTGTGGATTTACTTCTGAGTAAACCTCTCTGTTTACATTTTTCCAGGCTTCCTGCCCCTCCTGCCTGCCAGGATCTAAAGCATCAAAGAGTGGGGTAGTATACCTACATTCCATGCATATGCAATAATACAGCAGTAATAACAATGGGTATAAGAAGAGGTAAAATTCAACCGAAGTATTCTGACTGTGGTCCCTCCTCAAGCAGTGCAAACTGCAAACAGGAGGCAGCCTCTCCGGGAAAAGCCAAAAGCCCGGGCACAGCGTTTGCTTGCTGCAGAATCCCAGGCTCATAGAGAAGAGCCCGCTTGCACCGCTGAGGAGGGACCAGTCAGAATACTTCGGTTTGAATTTTACCTCTTCTTATACCCATTGTTATTACTGCTGTATTATTGCATGTGCATGGAATGTAGGTATATGACCAGTTGGATTACTTATAATATTTAGGCACTTACTCTATAAGTTAGCATTCATTCTATTATACATTAGGTTGGTTTCTCACAGGATCTAAAGCGTGCCAAGCCTTGATGCGCTTTAGATCCTGGCAGGGCAGGAGGAGTGGACGGGCCCTCCCTGCCCCTTCTGCCTGCCAGGATCTAAAGCCTTGAAGAGGCTTCATGACGGGCCAACTTCAGCCCTCCGGGTGTTTTGGACTTCAACTCCCACCATTCCTCACAGCCTCAGGCCTCTTCCTTTTCCTCTCAGCCTGGGCAAACTTGGGCCCTCGCTCCCTCAGGATCGGGGTGAGAGAGAGGCAGGGAGGAGCGAGAAGGGGCTCCTCCTCCCTTTTTTGCTGCTTCCAAGAATAGAATACCCCCTCCCTCCCTCCTTCCCTCTCTCCTTCCTATTTGGAGAGTCCCATCTAGAATTCAGTGTGATTTATTCAAGTTTTGGCCTACAACTCCCAGAAATTTACCAGCTGTTAGGATTTCTGGGAGTTGTAGGCCAAAACCATCTGGAATGCGCATGCGCTGGCATACGAACTACTAACGAATTTCGTTAGTAATTACGTTACATTTTAGAAATTTTTGGAATTTTTTTGTAAGTCTTTCTATTACTAATCAAAAAATCCCCCCCCCCCCCCATTAGATTTTCGATTTCCTATTTTTGGGTTCTAAACCATGCCTGCTAAACAACTATTAAAAAATGACCAACACCCCACTCTCTATCTGATGACTAATATCTCTTTAGTCTGCTCAGTTTAAACAATAATGTCACCACTCTTCTACTTAAAACCACATTCTACTAATTCATTGTGAAAAGCTAATGAGCAGGTCCCAATTTTTCATAGAAGCAACTAGAGATTTATCCTTAATCAACAGAAGGCATATCTGTACTGGCCATTTAATGCAGTTTTAGATGGTATTGAAGAAAGTGATTTGACTGTGCAGATAATTACATAGGAAATCTTGGAACTAGTTTGAGGCCCGAATGGTGATGACCAGCTTATTAGTTAAAAGTGCCGAGATGCCAAAGAATGAGAAAAGCATGTTTTTAAGAACCTGATTAGGTAAGGGCTATTAAGAACATAAGAACATAAGAACATAAGAAGAGCCATGCTGAATCGGACCTCAGCCCATCTAGTCCAGCATTCTGTGTCACACAGTGGCCCACCAGTTGTACACGGGGATCTCGAGCAGAAGGGAGGGCAAAACCCTGACCTGCTCCCGACCCCCCACAACCAGTACCCAGGGAAATCCTGCCTACCTCAACCAACTCCGAGGTGGCACTTGGATGTCCTTTTCAGTAACTACTGATTCCCTTGGTATCCATGAATCTGTCTAATCCTGCCTTGAAGTTGTTCAGGCTGACAGCTGTCACAACCTCCTCTGGAAGTGAGTTCCATAACCCAATGACCCTCTGGGTGAAGAAATATTTCCCTTTATTAGTCCTAACTTTCCTACCTTGGAGCTTGAGGGAGTGCCCTCTAGTCCTAGTGTTTTGTGACAAAGAAAATAGTTTTTCTTTATTCACCTTTTCTATCCCATGCATGATTTTATACACTTCGATCAAGTCACCTCTTAAACGCCGTCTTTCAAGGCTGAAAAGACCAAGGCGTTGCAACCTGATTTCATAAGGGAGCTGCTCCATCCTTGGATCATTCTTGTTGCCCTTTTCTGTACCTTTTCCAGTTCCGTTATATCCTTCTTAAGGTGCGGAGACCAGAATTGTACACAGTACTCCAAATGTGGCCTCACCATCGATTTGTAGAGAGGCAATACAACATTTGCTGACCTATTTTCGATTCCCTTCCTGATCATGCCAAGCATAGAATTTGCTTTTTTCACTGCTGCAGCGCACTGGGTTGACATCTTCATTGAGCTGTCCACCAAAACCCCAAGATCCCTTTCCTGGTTTGTCTCGGAAAGCTTTGACCCCATCAATTTGTAGGTGTAGTTGGGGTTCTTTGCCCCGATGTGCATGACTTTACACTTGTTTAGGTTAAATGCATTTGCCACTTTGTTGCCCATTCACTCAATTTCGAGAGATCTTTCTGGAGCTCTTTACAATCAGTTTCATTTTTAACTACCCTGAACAATTTAGTGTCGTCTGCAAATTTTGCTACCTCAGAATTCACTCCTACATCCAGATCATTAATGAATAAATTAAAAAGTAACGGACCCAAAACTGAACCTTGGGGTACGCCACTTCTCACCTCTTTCCACCCAGAGAAATGTCCGTTTATTACCACCCTTGTTTCCTACAGTTTAGCCAGGTTCCAATCCAGGACAAGACCTGTCCCCTGATTCCATGGCTGAAGAGCTTATTTAGGAGCCTTTGGTGAGGGACTTTGTCAAAAGCCTTTTGAAAGTCAAGGTAAACAATATCAATTGGGTCCCCTTTATCTATGTGTTTATTTACACCCTCAAAGAATTCTAACAAGTTAGTAAGACATGATTTGCCTTTGCAGAAACCATGTTGATTTTCCTTCAGCAATGCCTGTTCTTCTATGTGCTTAGTAATTTTTTCTTTAATAATGGTTTCCATCACTTTGCCTGGAACTGAGGTTAAACCGACTGGTCTATAATTTCCTGGATCACCTCTGGATCCTTTCTTGAAGATCGGTGTTACATTTGCCTCCCTCCAGTCCACGGGTACAGTGCCTGATCTTAGAGAAAGGTTATATATCTTAGCTAGAAGTTCAGCAATTTCACACTTGAGTTCCTTAAGAACTCTGGGGTGGATGCCATCTGGGCCTGGTGATTTGTTGACATTTAGTTTAGTAAGGCATATGAGAACATCCTCCTTGTTTATCTCTATCTGTTTTAATTCTTTTAATTCCCTCCCTGAAAAAACTGACTCAGCTGCAGGCATATGTTGTCTGTCCTCCTGTGAAAACGGAGGCAAAGAAGTCATTTAGCCGCTCAGCAATCTCCTTGTCTTCGCTGATTTTCCCTTTCTGACCATTGTCGTCAAGTGGCCCAACTGCTTTTCTAGTTGGGTTCCTGCTTCTGATGTACTTAAAGAAGTTTTTGTTGTTTTTAATATTCTTTGC
Source organism: Anolis apletophallus (assembly GCA_030556195.1). Lineage (NCBI taxonomy): Eukaryota > Metazoa > Chordata > Lepidosauria > Squamata > Anolidae > Anolis > Anolis apletophallus. The sequence continues at coordinate 44,515,733 of JARBWK010000009.1, read as the reverse complement.
TATGTGTGCCTCAAAATCTCTCTCGGCTTTCCTGACTGTTACTTTGCATTTAGTTTGCCAGAGCTTGTGTTACTTTCTGTTCTCCTCAGTAGGAAGAGCCTTCCATTTCTTAAATGAGTTTTTCTTCTTTCCAATCACATCTTTTACTTCATTTGTAAGCCATACTGGTGTCCTTTTGACTTTCCATGCCTCTTTCTTTTATTGAATGCATTTTAGTTCGGCCTGTTTTAAGGTATTTTTAAACAGTTTCCAAGCATTTTGGAGGGATTTGATTTTTTTACTGCTCCTTTTAGTTTGTTCTTTACAATTTTTCTCATTTTGGTGAAATTCCCTTTTAGAAAGTTTAATGTCTCCGTGTTAGTTTTCACTGACAGTTTGCTATCCAAACTTACGTTGAAGGTTATTGTGTTATGGTCACTGGTACCTATGGGCTCAGTTACAAGGACATCTTGAACGAGATCTTGTTCATTAGTTAGCACCAAGTCCAGGATCCCCTTTCCCCTGGTTGGTTCCATGACCATCTGCTCGATATTGGCAGAGGGGCTACACCATGACCCAGTAAAAATGTATAAAAGATAACAGAAAGATTGTAACAGGACGGTCAGCCCTTTCCTTGAAGACAAATTGGTATTTGACTGTTCTGTCTCTGCGTGGCCAAGCTGAAAAATAAAAGTTTTTTGTTTCACCTAAAGGTGACCGCTTGCTTCTGTTGCCAGCTCTGCAGGACCAAGGTTTTAGGGGTTCCCTTTCATTTGGGGGCTGTTCCGGGATCCAATCGCCCCAGAGGGGGCAACCAGAGACTGGAAGCAACCAGAGACTGTTGGCAGTCCATTCTGGGAGAGAGGATTGCCACCCAGGTCAGGATGCACCAAAGGTAGATGAGAGGGTACCTGACTCCAACTGACTGGCTCTTTCGCTCATCCAGATCTTCGTGGTTTCATTTACGGGAACGCTCCACGCAGAGGGAAATCCAAAAATCTACCCTCTAGGAGGATTGGGCTTGAGGTCCTAATGTCTGGAACAAGGCGAGTATAGTTTCAGGTTCCTAGCTTGGGGTGAGAGTGAAAGAAGTCTAGACTAGTGAGAGAGACACGTCAGAAGGGTGGGAGGAGAAATTGTCTGTTTGGAAGTGGGAACAACCAAGTAGATACCACCCTTGGGAGGAAATGGGACAAAAAGAGAGCAAATGTGTAAACCCATTAGAGTGTATGATGAGAAACTTTTCCAAGTTCAGGCACCTTTCTCAGACACCAGGATGTGACCGTGTTCAAAGATTAAGATCTCTATGTCAATTACAGTGCCCAAAATTCCCCTTGGATCAAAAGTGGCCAAAAATGGGGACTTATAATATTAAGATAGTACATCAGTGCCTTCAGCATGTTGCAACTGTGCATCCGGATCAATTTTCCTATATTGATTGTTGGGCTATTGCAATTGAAGCCCAGCCTAAGTGGCTAGCAAAATGCTGTGCTCAAGCAGCCCCCTGCATGCCAGTGATAGAAAATCCATATCGCTCAAGCAATGAGAAGCCAGTGCTCCCTGACTCTAGTGAAGGGCAGCCAGAGCCCTGTTCCCAGCCACCTCCTGCTGCTGATGATGACTAGGGAAATATGTAAATGTTCCTGACAAATAGGAACTGACTGAGGAGGCATTTCCATATGAAGATCTAAATATGTCTCACAAAATGCATGTGCTTTCTGTGCTGCACTATCTCATATTAAATCTATGTAGCTATTCTTGCCACTTCTCAAAAAAGTTCCATTTGTTCTCATGAGACATGTCCTCTGATTTTTCACATGCTCTTTCAATCATTGCAGCTCGCCCAAAATGGGAATTGCCACGCCCCGACAGAGGCATTTCCATCTGTTTTATCTGGATTTGGTTTCAATTTGTTTTAATTCATCCTCCTCTAGGCATTAATTCAGAGGAGACACACTATCCTTAACTAAAGCTGTTTCTGAAAGCATGTTGTCATCACTCTACGGCATGCTTCCAGATGATCTTTCCCAGCAGTTTCATATAAATATTAAAAAGCAAGGGGAATAGTCGCATAGCTCCTTTTTTTGAGGAGCAGCTATCTCCAAGCACTGAAGGTGAACCCAGCCAAGATTGAGATATTGTGGCCTGGCCGCCTGGTAGGAATGATGCACCCGCTACCTACTTTTGACGGTGCACCCATCCTCTACTGTAAAGTGTTTGGGTGTTGACTTGGACCCACAGCTGACTATGGAGGTTCAGATCACTGCTGTCAGCAAACAGGCCTTTTTCCATCTTCGTCAAGCAAGGCAATTAGCACCATACTTTTCAGGAGAGGCCTTGGCAACAGTCATCCATGCTACAGTTACATCCAGGCTGGACTATTGCAATGCTCTGTACGTTATCAACAACCCGGAAGATTCGTATCATTCCGAATGCGGCAGCCAGGTTACTTGCAAAAACATCCATAAAATGCCATATTACACCAACTCTGCAACATCTTCATTGGCTCCCAACTGAGCACCGGGCCCTGTACAAGATGCTGGTTTTGACCTTCAAAGCCTTGTATGGCCAGGGGCCAATGTACCTTAGAGACCGCCTCTCCCCTTTTCATCATCAGTGGTCACCACGTTCCTCCCAACGAAACCTACTGTACGTTTCAGGTCCCAGAGAAAGTACAAGACGCAGGGCCTTTTCTGTCTCTGCCCCTGTCCTATGGAACTCTTTGCCTCCATACTTGAGAGTCATGTGTGATTTATGACCTTTTATGCAGGCATTTAAGGCCTGGCTTTTTAGCAGAGCCTTTGATCTATAATTTCTGATTTAAATATTTGTATATTGCAATGTAAATCGCCCGGAGCATCTTGGATGGATGGCGATTAACAAATAATAAACTGATGATGATGATTTGGAATCTGCCTGAGAAGTACAACCAAAACCACTGAAACTTCTGACCCCCGGCATTCCAGAAGGATACCCTGGTAAATGGTATCAAACAGACTCACTCCCTTGCCAGTGTTAAGATGGAGATCATCTGTTAAGCTGACCATAGCAGTCTCACTCCATATCCTACTCTGAAGCCAGTTGAGAAGGGTTAAGGAAGTGTGTGTCATCCAAGACTACCCAGAGTTGCAATAATGTTTGAGTTTATCAACAGAGAACAAGGCAGTTACTATAACATTCATCCTCTCTTGATTTGTCCTGAGTGTCTACACTTAGACAGTTCCTCCCCAACTTTTTTTTTATCTTCACTGCCTGAAAACCCAAAAGGTGGGCAACATCATGACTTTTTCCTTTATAGAAATTGGCTTGCTTTGATATTTATCAAAATCCATCAAAATCAGCCACTGTGACTGTTAATAAATTCTGATGGCTCCACCTCAACAGCTATTGGAAGGCTTGACTTGAAGTCTGACTGTCAAACTGGTTTTGTTCAGCTCTATGAAATGCATTGCAGAGATTGTTAGAATGAATGGATATAATGGTGTCCCCTAATATGCAGAAGAGGAAAGGATATCATCATCACTTTATTTCTTATTAATTGCCCTCCATCAAGATGCTCCAGGCAATTTACACAGAAACAGTAAAACAGGATAAAACATACACAGATCGTGAAAATAGAATACATATCAAATGCTCTACTGAAAAGCCAGGTCTTGAGAGCTTGGGTGAAAGGGCACAGGTCGCGCATTGCTCTCATATACAGAGGCAATGAGTTCCACAGTGCTGGGGCAAAGATAGATAAGGCCCTATGCCTCGTACTAGTAAGACGTGCTTCTCTGGGGCCTGGAATGTAAAGCAGATTGTGTTTGGAGGGTCTAATGACCACTGATGGCCATAAGAGGAAAGGCAGTCTTTGAGATATATCGGACCCTGGCCATACAGGGCCTAAAAAGTCAGAACCAGTGTCTTATAGAGACTCTGATATTCTCTTGACAGCCAATGCAACTGTTGAAGAGCTGGTGATTTACGGCATTTCAAGGGTGTTAGTGTAAGCAGCTTAGCTGCCGTGTTCTGGACAGTGTGGATCTTTCGAGTCACGGACCTGGTAAGGTCAGTGTATAGCGCATTGCAATAGTCCAGTCTAGATGTTACCGTGGCATGAATGACTGTCGCCAAGGCCTCCCTTGTGATGTATGGTGCTAGCTGCTTCACCTGGCGGAGATTAAAGAAGGCCTGTTTGCTGACAGTGGCAACCTGGGTCTCCATTGACAGGGATAAGTCTAGAACAATGCCCAGGCCCTTGACGGAGGTAGATAGAGATAGGGGTTCGCCGTCAAGAGAGGGCAAAGGGTACATTACTCTTGTCAGGCGGCCCGGCCACAGAATCTTGGTCTTTGCCAGGTTTACTTTTAGCCTACTAGTGCACAACCAGTTCGTCACCACTTCCAGACATAAGATGAAATTGTCCGGTATTTCAGAGACCCCAGGCTCCAGGTGCAGAAGTAACTGGACGTCATCGGTGTACTGGTAGCATTCCAGCCTGAAACTCCTTAGCAGACTGGCCAGCGGTCGAAAGTAGATGTTAAAAAGTAGGGGGAAAAGATTTGCAACCTGAGGGACTCCACACATAAGGGGGGAGCTTTCAGAAGCTTGGTCCAAATACTCCACACGTTGTTTCCGATTTCGAAGGAATGAGTCAAGACATTTAAGGGCCAGGCCGCGGACTCCAGACTTGGCATGACGGTGGATCAGTAGATCATAGTCCACCGTATCAAACGCTGCTGTGAGATTGAGGAGCACCAACAGCGCCGATCCCCCTCTGTCAAGCTGGCGGCGAAGGATATCAGAATTATCTGTTCAAATCCTAAATCATAACTATCTATGAATCTATTCATGACAGATGGTGGTTTCCTTAGATTTCTGCTAAACTGGAATTCAATCATCTGATATCTGAAACCACATATTCTATGACCTTAGCTTTTTTAAAAACAAGGCTCCTTTTATCCTGCTTCAAATGAAAATCATATTTAAATGGATCCTTCATTTAAAGCTTTTGCAGCTGGGAAGGCTAACTAAAGAAGCCTGTGTTTATTAGCTGAATTAGCATCAGCTATAATGCTTGTGTTTAATGCTGCCATCACTTTGTTCTTTTGTCAAAATTTCTCTATGAACCTCTAGCCAGGGAGGCAATTAGAAATAGATCAAGTTGCAGGCAAATGTCTCAGATGCTGCCTCATTTGTGAGCAGGTTATACATTCTGGTTTATGCCCTTACTCCAACATAAGGCCTCCTGCAGAGACAAGTCCTGTAATAAAAAATATCATAAGTGACATATTATAATATACCGTATATACTCGAGTATAAGCCGACACAAATATAAGCCGAGGCACGTAATTTTATCACTAAATCTGGGAAAATGTATTGACTCGAGTATAAGCCAAGGGTGGGAAATGCAGCAGCTACTGGTAAATTTCAAAATACAAATAGATACCAATAAAATTGTATTAATTGAGGCATCAGTAGGTTAAATGTTTTTGAATATTTATATAAACTGTAATTTAAAATAAGAAAATCCAGCTCTGATTAAACCATTATTCTAAGCTTTTTCAATGTAAATATGCTTGTTTGTCTTTCCAATAATAATACTGAGAGTAAAATAATAAATGTAATTATAACAATAATAAAGTAAAATAATAAATGTAATAATAATAAATACAGTAAAATAATAAATGTAATAATAATAAATAGAGTAAAATAATAAATGTAATAAAAATAATAGAATAAAATAAGGTGAATGTAATAATAATAGAGTAAAATAATGAATGTAATAAAAACAATAATAAATAATAAATGTAATAACAATAATAAATAAAGATAAATAATAAATGTAATAATAGAGTAAAATAATGGAGTAGCCCAACCGGGGTGCAAGCATTCTACGACACTGCACTTGCAACACAGGAACCTCCCTGTGCTCCATTGGGAACAATGAGACTAGCATAGGGGGAAGCTGCACCATGATGCTTCTCCTTCTGTGATGGGAAAGTGTCACTGGTGGTCAGGGCAGTCCTACAGGTAGGCCAAGGAAGTGACTGCATGGGGCGCCATCTGGGAAGGGGCGCCATCTGGAACATCCGCACATGCCTGCTTTTGGGCCCCGGCCTTGTGCGCTCCGACGCCGCTTCTGGGCATGCGTGGAGGTTTTCTCACAGGCGCAGTTGCTCCGGAGCTGAAGTTGAGCTGAAGTTGAGCGCAGGAGAAACTGCGCATGCGCGAAAATCTCCATGCATGCCCAGTAGCTCCTGTGCACAGAAGCCTGTAAGCAAAGCACTCCCTATCAGGCAGGCAAGGAGTGCTTCCCCTCTCCCTTTGTCTCCGCCGTGCCACCAAATACGGTGACCCAATTGGGCAGGCAGGGGGCGGAGACAAAGGGAGAGAGGAGGGGAGCCAAAGGGGTATTGGGGACGTATTGCCTCCTGACAGCCGCCACCGGAAGTAGCCGCCGCGCGCCGAGGTGAACTCCCTCGCCAGGCCCAATCACGTGTGAACCCTACCGCACCCGCCCACCTCCCCCCGTGCACGCGCACGCCGGCCAGGAGCATCAAGGAGAGACAGGCGAAACTGCGCAGGCAAATAGTAATATATAATACATTTTATTTTACTTTATTTTGGGTTATTTGAGTTTTATAGGAGTAATGAAAATATTTAGTAGAGGATAATTTTATTTAAATAAATAATTTTATTTATTATTTTATAATAGTAATAATATAATAGAATGTTATATTATATATTACAATGTCAATATATTATAATATAATTATATTGTAATGTAGTATAATATAATTATGATATAATATAGTATGAGTATGTACTATAATATATTGTATATATATTGATACAGTGTAATACTACTAATGGTATTGTGATATTATAATTGTACATTTGTTTTACATGGGGGGCGCCAAAATAATGGTTGGGGGGGGGCAAAATAATGTTCGCTTACCATATAAAATTACCTTAGACCGCCCCTGCTGGTGGTAAGTGGTAAGGTGGGACACGGGGTGCTGGGACTGCCCCATTACTCTACCAGCCAGGATTTTGACCATGGGGTTCAGGGGGCTGAGACTGGGTGGAAGAGGGTCTACCTTAGCAAACCTTTTGTATTGTTATCCCAATAACCCCATGAATGTGGGATATCTCAGATCATATGAATAAACATAACAGATGTGAGGTGGACCACCCTATTTCGGGGGACACCAATTCTCCACAATAAACTTAAGTTGACACCAAACAATAAACTTAAGTTGCAAGAAAATAGATTCCACCTAAATATTAGGAAGAACTTCTTGATAGTTACAGCTTTTCAGCAGCAGGATATGCTGCTGCTCAGAGCATGGTGGAGGCTTTTGGACAGAGGTTAAATGGCTATCTGTTGGGGATACTTTGATTGTGTATTCCTTCAGGTCAGTATTTAAATATTTAAAAGAATGTCACAGTGAGGAGGGGAAGGGAATGGAAACACAATGTAGGGAGGAAGTGGAAGAAGCCCTACACACTAGCCCAACATTAGCATATGAAGCAGGAAGACGGCATGATAACAGCTTTCTCTGAAATAGGTCAGAGTCTGAGCTGCTTCTCATAATTTTGCTTCCTAAATATAAAAAATACAGGAATCCTACTTTCCTTTGCACCTGGTGGTTGCTGTGCACAGCTTTTTTTTGGTATCATCTAACAAACAGGCTTCATGACCAGCTAATAAGCATTGGCAACCCTTCAGAGATTCCGACAGGAACAAAGTGCAAGGCATTCATCAATTAGTTTGCAAAGTGTAGTCTTTACTACACAACAGCATCAGCAAAAGATGGGGACAGAAAATGCAAGCATGCATCAGATTGTTTTATCATGCTCACAGTGGGGCAGGAGACTGTTCCCTGACGGTTTAGATTCCCTGTTAAAATTCCTGCTCTAGCATGTTGTTTGAACACAACTTCCAGAAGTGCTTCCTTTGACGACACAATACAAAGGGTTTAGAAGGAGAGAAATACCCTGGAGTTTCAATAAGTGGCACAGTATAAATAAGGCATGAGCAGGCAATCTTGTTTCAATATGTGATTCTACTTTTTTAAAAAGAGGTCTATATTTCACAGCTCATAGTTTTTCACAATTGGAAATGTTATGAGCATCTCTGGAATGGCATTTAGGCTGTATTTGGAGGCTGGAGATAGTAACGAAGACACTGTTTTTCAAATAAGACCGTGACTTTTTGAATTTCCCGCCTCTTAACTGAAAGGGCAACACTGCTCATGTCAACAGGCACCTGTCAATTGACTCCTGTCAAAATTTGAACAAGCTGCATCATTTAATTTGTGTTTGACAGCCATTGAAAGCAGACTACCACGTGATTTGAGGAGAAAATAGAAAAAAGTGAATTTTGTGTGCTCATTAAGCATTATTTTTTGTAGCAAAAAAATCACCACTCAAACCAAGGCTAAGTTTGATCAATACTATGGGGATTCTGCACCATCAATCTCAATGGTAAAAAAGTGGTTTACTGAATTTCGTTGTGGCCGTACAAGCACGGAAGATGCTGAATGTTCTGGATGCCCAGTTGAGGTCTTTACACCCGAAACAATAGAAAAAAATTCACGATATGGTGTTGGCTGATCTGAGATTGAAAGTGTGAGAGATTGTGGAAGCCATAGGCATCTCACATGGCTCAGTGGTTTCAATTTTAAATGATCACTTGGGTATGAGAAAGCTTTCTGCAAGATGGGTGCTGCGTTTGCTCACAATCGACCACAAACGCAATCATGTGACAATTTTGCAGGAGCGTTTGGTATTGTTCAACCGCAATGTGGATGAGTTTTTGCACTGTTTCGTAACCGTGGACGAAACGTGGATCCACCACAACACACCAGAGACCAAACAGCAAAGGATAAAAAAAAATGGAGAAACGTTGGACAAAGAAGACTACGTTGAAAAATAAAATGATTTTTTTATCCAAAAACCTGTGATTCATTCAAAAAGTCATGGACTTATTGACCCACCCTCTTGGGTAACTACATGAGAGTTTTACCACCAAGTTTATTTATATGATAACCTTCCTAGAAATCAAAGAACATGCTGAAAAATGTGTGATCTTACCATGCCTGACTGCTGATTTCATGCCTACTGAAACTTCAGTTTCCCATTGAAGTGTGGGTCTCTGATCTGGGCCATCATGGTCACCCTCTGATATGGTTTCAGTGACCACCCTCGGGAATCTTGAACAGAATGCTCTTGGTCTGGCAGGCATAACTGAAAGTTAGTCTCTGGTCTCTAGCAGTAACCACCAGCATCCAACTCTTCTGATGCAGGGACAGCTCTAATTAATTGTTTTGATGTTCCACTTTTTAGCCCCAATTTCCCTCTCCCGCTTTCCCTTTTTGTGCTTGGCTTACTTCCATTGGTTCAAAATGAGTTCAAATGCATAAGTAATTTTCACCCAGTAACTTGGTTGGGGTGTATCCTCATGCTGTGTCTCAAATCTGGTGACCTAAGATGACCCCAAGGTGACTTTCCTGGCTAAGGACTTCACCCCACAAGATAAGTAAAATGTTTGAGATCATTGCTTTTCCTTTAAGTTTCCCTTAAGTTGCTCATTTTGAAATTAAATGGAAGATTTTCCCCATAACACCTAATCCTTTTCTCTGCTTTCTTTAAGATTTCTCCATTTGATTTGCTATCGCACGGGAGACACATGTCTCCTACTCTGTGATCTTTGGATAGTAAAAATCCTACATGTTTTGTCTTGCAGAAATACTTCTTAACACAAGATTCAATTAACAAGGTTTTTTTTCTATTTGTGAGCATGCATATTGTAACACTTGAGGCAGGGGTCTCCTGGCAAAGTATTCCAGTCATGTTTGCTATTGTCGAAGAGTCAAAATTGAGCACATCCTTATTCTTCTTTTGGTGACAAAAGTCCCATAGAAACATTTGAATGAAAGGTGAAGATGACACAATATTCCCCTGAAATATAAGGCATTTACTATAAGCACAGATATCTCTCAATTAAAAAGCAAAATCTAGTTATTTTACATTTGAAAAGAGATCTTCCTCCTCAATCCGAAAATAGTAAGAGCAGAAGAAAAGAAACAATACTGCCCATCTCGATTCCTCCCTCCATGATGACGTCATTGTTTTATTTGTGAACGGGCAAGGGAGGATTCCCATCACATATTAAATACTTCTCTATATGGATAATTGAAAAAGAAATCTATTGGCAATCGACTTAGGAATCATGGGGAAACCCCACACTTTAGAAACGGCAAAATATCTGGAACCCACAGTTGAAACCTGGGTCATGTGATGGGCTCCATGGGTTTCTGATTTTTAACTGTGTAGGAATGCTGATTTTATTGTATGCGATGAAGTGCTAAAAGAATGTGATTTGCCCAAGACCTTCCAGTGTGTTTCAGTACTCAGGCATGGATTCAAATTCTAGTCTCCAGAGTCGTAGTCCAATGCTCAAACCACTAGACCATATGGGCGCTCTTATTTTTATATCTCTGGACCTTAATTCTATGTAGAGAGTTGGAGGGGAGGACTGTAAAAGGATAAGAAGTGGGGGAAGAAAACTGCAATAATCACTAAAAATGCAATACTGCCAGATGGAACAGGCAATGGGGATCCATAAAATTGTGAGATTCTTTCATATTTCTGAATCTTTCTTATCATTGCTTTCTGTCTCTCTTAAGTAGCAAGAGAAAGGATGGTGCGGGGAAAGTAGGCTATTCCTTTCAAAAGGCCACACTTAAGAAGAGGGACCATATGGTTTTGCACTTGCTCCGTCATGGAAGCCAGGAGACTAATAATCCTTGGGTTTATTGGACTTGGCAAAAAGGCACCCAGTGGTGCAACTTCTTTCATTCCCTGCAAAGGACTCTTCTATGGTGTGAAGCTGCGTCTTGAACAGCAGTTACTTGGTGGGGTGTATTGGAGTCCCTTCTGCTGAGAGCAATGGGAAGATCTGCAATTTGCAATTCAAATTGCACACACTCTCCCTCCCCTTTTCTTTTAATCATTCTGATACTGAAACTTGGCTTGGTCTAGCCTTGCTATAAATAATGAGTATCTCCCATCTACTTGTAGTGATCTTTTACTCTCAGCTGAAGACAAAAAATAAATTATATCCACAGAGCCCCAAACTGGCTGTTAAACCATCTACTCCTCCTCTTTGGAACACATCCACACCAAATTTATAAGGATGTCAAAGTGTATTTTTGGTTTCTGACGGTAGCAGCAACTACCGTTTTGTAACACATTTTCTGTTACAGGATTTTCTCTACAGCTTTTGACATATTGCAGTAAGAACACTGTATATAATAATAATATTATAATAATAAACTTTATTTGTACCCTGCACCCATCTCCTCAATGGGGACTCGAGGTGACTCACATGAGGCCAAGCCCAAATAACAAATTACAACAAAATAAAATCAAGAACATCAACAATAAACACAATTAAAAATACATACATATAAATAAATAAAAAACCAGTATACAGCTAGCTATCTGAAATCACAAGGGCAGGGCGGGCCGCAGGCACAAATACAGTATAACGTGTTAAAAACTCAGGGTGAGATAAGCAGAATAGTATCCTTTACATGGGGGAGGGGGGATAAACTCCATGGACGGGGCATTGAAGAGAGCAATGGTAGAAATTAAATAATTACTCTCCAAGGGCACAGCGGAAAAGCCAGGTTTTCAGGTGTTTTTTAAAGGTCTCCAAGGTGGGGGCTTTCCTAATCTCTCCGGGCAAGGAATTCCAGAGTTTGGGGGGCCACCGCGGAAAAGGCCCTTTCCCTTGTGCCCACCAACCGAGTCTGTGAGACTGGTAGGAGCGACAGGAGGTCCTCCCCCGAAGAGTGGAGGGTTCGAGCTGGTTCATGGAGAGGGATCTGGTCACGAAGGTAGGCGGGTCCTGAACCATTTAGGGCTTTATAGGTAATCACCTGTACCTTGAATTGGGACCGGAAAATAAATGGCAGCCAGTGAAGCTCTTTAAACAGGGGAGTTGACCGCTCCCTGTAACTTGCGCCAGGCTGCTGATCACTGGACAAGTTGAAGTTTCCGGGCCGTCTCCAAGGGTAGCCCCACATAGAGTGCATTGCAGTAATCCAGTCTAGAAGTAACCAAGGCATGGACCACCATGTAGTCTGCTCAGTGGTTGTTCCACACATTCCAGCCATTTAGAATTAGACATAACAAAATTGGTGAAGACAGAATAGTGGTTTCATAATATTGTACAGTGGGTTCCAGGACTCACTATAGATATGAAAAAATTCAGGTAAGCACATCCCATATTAAGAAATGTTCATGTCTGTGTTCAGTTCACCACAATTTACTAAAATAGGGTAGGATGATTTCTGTTCATTGGAAATTGCAGGTCTGGATTCTGCAGATCCGGAGGCCCTGTTGTTGTCTAGCCCTGTATTTGCAGGATGTCAAGGTAGAATAGAACTGGAAACAAAATGATATTTGTACGGCACCCAAAGGAAGATTGTATGTCTCATTCTTCAGTTCAATTACTGCCTATGAGCCATGAAATGTAAATGCTATATTTTCCTGTTAAAATGTCAAGTAGATTTGAGCAATTCCATTTGAAAACGAAGGGTTAAAATAAGCAGCTTTTGAGCAAGTACCAACAAATCTACAGACTATGAAGGTGTATTCTGCTGAATGCTGAAATAAAACGTAACCATTTCTGGCATAGAAAGATAGGTTTGTAATACAATTGAATATTGCAATTTGCTGGAAAGGGTAATTTGAAGCTGTTATTTCTGAATTTTGCAAAGCTATTAAATTTTGGATTTAAAAAATGCATGGGGAAGTACATGACTGATTCTACTCATGTCTCTGTAAGCATGGCACTAAAATGAGTTCAGATTAATAACTGTTGAGTTTATTTGGGCTAATCGAGTTGTTGCTGATATATGATGAAAGCAACTGACGTGGAATTGTGGATGTTACAGCACTGATAAAGATCTACCCCATTTCAAGTGGCTTTATGTATTCTGGCTACAGACGTCAACAAGGGATAATAGCACGTGTATGCAAAATGTAATGATTTAGGATTCATTTTAAATTTAACTGTACGATCAGTCTGTGAAAACAGATGATTTGAGTCTACATTTTAGAATATATGCACAAATGGTTTCATAAATGTCTTCTGTAGAGTGAAAATGACAGTCTGCGCAATAAGCCCAAATACATGGCTTGCATGGCAGGTATTTGTGTTATGTGTGTAATGGAGCAGCAGAGAGCATCACAAGCATAACTGGGTAGCACAACAACTGCTCAAGTGCAGTCTTCTAATGCCAGTCAGCCCTGGCATTTCCCAAATCTGTAAGCAAACACACCTAGAGTTTAGTGAATCACTCCATCTTTCTAAACAGAATGTTGTCCATGTGTACACTTGTTATGAGCCGAGCCAACGGCAGACAAATGCGAAATAATAAATAAATAAATAAATAATGCAGAACTGGGAATACCTGGCTTAGTCAACCGTACTGGAAGGCTTTGAACTTTCTTTGGGCACATTAGCATTGCTTACAGTAAACATTTAAGAAGAGAAGTTGAGAAGAAGAAATATGATGTTGTTTTCCTTACGGTCGGAGACAAACGTCCAAGTGGAAAACCTCTTCACTTGGCATGAAAAAAAACATGCAAAAAACAAAATGAAAAGTGAGAGGAGTCCAGCAATCAAATCCAAAATTACATATACTGGTTAAACAAATCGAATTGCTCCGAAATCTGAAGCTGTTCACATGGGTGACTGAGATAGTAACACATTTGCTTTATTTATTTGCCTAGTGGCACAGTGAGTTAAACCGAGTTATTTGGCAGCTAGGAGTGAGGTGGCACAGCAGGTTAAACAGCTGAGCTGCTGAACTTGCTGACTGAAAGGTCGGTGTTTTGAATCCAGGGAGTGGGGTGAGTTCCTACTGTTAGGTACTACTTCTGGGGGAAGGAAACGGCACTCCATGCAGTCATGCTAGCCACATGACCTTGGAGGTGTTTACGGACAATGCTGGCTCTTCAGCTTAGAAATGGAGATGAGCTCCACCCCCCCAGAGTCAAATACAGCTAGACTTAATGTCAGAGGAAAACTTTATCTTTATTTTTTTAATCCTGCCTTTCTCCAATATAAGAGAAGTGTGTTCAGAAACTTCAATTGGTATGAAAGGAAGCATGAAAGTTGCAATCTAAGATGATTGGAAGGCACCAATTTGGAGAAGGCTGGCCATGCCCCGCTGTTGGCACCATGTGGCTGTTCTCTTCCCAGTCAAGATAGTTTGCTTTAGTTTTGTTTTTTTTTAAAAAAAAACATGTCCTGAATGACCCTCACTCAGTTCATAAGTTCCAATATGAATTTACTTGAAAATATTTTGTCTTGTACGCACGCACATAATAAAAGCTCAAATGCCATTTCATCTACATTGCCATATAATATAGTTTAGCCACATTGAACTGCATTATATGAGTCTACCCTGACCATATCATGCGGTTTCAAATGTATTATGTGGCAGAGCCTAATTTCAGCGGGCCTTTTGAGAAGCCAGTGCCTATCAGATACTGCAAAAAAGGAGTTAAATGTGACCGAAGATTAGGGGAATAGCCTTCATTAATATTTCATACGTTATGAGGTACAGGAAGTCATCATAACATCCCTATAGCCACAATCCCAAGCTGAGTCCAAAAATGCAGATAGCTGTGCTTGATTCATAGCACACAAAAAAATCTAAAAATTTCGGTCTCTTCCTGTGAGCAATATTGTGCAAAAGGCAACAGTAATATGGTAATATGTGCACTTGAAATCCCATATTTCATATTACTATGCCTTTTGAATAGTCATGGAATCACAAACCTTTTGTAAAGCTAATGAATCTAAATTGCCCATTTGAAACCAAGCCAGTATAAAATTTGGATTACAACAGGGAATATATTGTTGTCAGAATAGCTGCATCCCACCTGTGCTACTGTGACTATTACTACTATAGGTAAGAGCAAACAATGAGCAGCAGATAATATCACTGCCTATGATTTTTAAAAAAAATATTTCTGTATTCAAACCCTGACAGCTTTGATTTTAATGATTCCACAACTGTTCAAGAGGCATTTATTTGTATTATGAAATCTGGGGTGATTAGTGCACCGAATTTCCACTGTGTTGCCTTTTGTATATATTGCCAACATTGCCATAAGTCTGAGATGTCTTGAAGACACACAACAATAATGCAGATATCACCTAGCTATGCCTCCTTGCTATTTCATGTACACCACAATTACATTGTAACCCAGCCCAAACTGTCACTGGCTATATTAATTGTCTCTGACATGCCAGTGCATTGTAACTATCAAAGCTGGGTGACAAAAAAGAAAGCAGACAATGCCTAGGAATGCTTTGATTAAAACAATCAATAATGTAGGAAAGGGGTCTCGGCAAGCAGGGTGCATTGAAGATGCAGAGCCCGATAATGAGTAAGGAGACTGACAAAGGCAGAACTATACCCTTTCC
The DNA here is from genome assembly GCA_030556195.1 of Anolis apletophallus. NCBI lineage: Eukaryota > Metazoa > Chordata > Lepidosauria > Squamata > Anolidae > Anolis > Anolis apletophallus. Next base: position 44,500,252 of record JARBWK010000009.1, on the reverse strand, counting down.
TACACACATCATGCAGTTGGGAGACAGATTGAATTATCAAGACATGCTTGGGCTTCCAAAGCAAATGCAATAACACTGCCAAATATTGCAATCCACAGTTCACTGACCCTTGTCTGCAGAAAGATTACGGCAAACCTTTCATGCGGATAGTAATCTTTTACCCCTGATTCACTGGGATGGGCAAATCACCAAAGTCTGAGCCTTCACCAAAGCTTTTAGCCTCAGTTAGAAAAAGTAATAAAGATGTGTTCTAGAAGTAGAGAGAGGGGAGGATGGTCCTGCCTGTCTTGTATGTTTAGTTCTGAAAAGATAAATGAAAAGTGCCATTTTTTTATTAACCCACTGATGGGAAGGAAATGTACAAGATGAAAAACAATCACAACATATTACTTTTTATGAGGTTTGAAACGTGCTAGAGTTCTCCAATACTGATGGGAAGCTAATGAATGGGAAAATAAAAAATATATATTTTAAAAACATATTGTATGGACAACTCTTGTTCAATTGGTAACTAGCCTGCTATTTTAACTAATTTGCAATGGAGATAGAGATAAATACATTAATCCCAGAAACAACTCTTGTTCAATTGGTAACTAGCCTGCTTGGGTGTTGCCCCTAAGAATGTTGTAATTCACAAACCTGTAAATGTCTTTTAATTATCCTATATGCTCTACCTCTGTAGAGATGACCTGACCACAGTAATCCAGGCCTTGGTCACCTCGAGACTGGACTATGGCAATGCTCTTTACATCGGCTTACCAGGGTCTACCATCCGAAGACTTAAACTGGTCCAAAATGCAGCTGCTAGACTCTTGGAGGGGCCCCCTGCAAGGTGCCACATCACTCCAATTCTGCAAAAACTTCATTGGCTTCCGATCGAGTATTGAGTCATCTTTAAGCTCCTGGTCCTCACCTTCAAGGCACTGCATGGCTCTGGCCCGTTATATCTGAAAAAGCGACTCACCTTTTATCAACCCCAGAGACCGCTTCGATCTGAAGATCAAATGCTGCGTGTAGTTCCCAGTCTCAAGATCATACGATCTACAAAGGCCAGGCACAGGGCCTTCTCTGCTGTGGCCCCGTCTCTTTGGAACACGCTTCCGCTTGAAATCCGTATGCTCCAAGACTTGCTATCTTTTTGGAGAGTGTGCAAGACTTACCTGTTTAGGCAGGCCTTCCCACCCGGCTAATCAGTTTTATGTTTAATGTTTTACTGTGTTTTTACTGTTTCATTGTGTCACTCATGTCTGATGTGAGCCGCTCCGAGCCTCCGGGGAGTGGCGGCCTATAAATTTGAAGTAGAATAGAATAGAACGTATAATGACCTCGTCAGACAGCCACTGGAGTTGGGGTTCAGTGCCCCACGCCCCACATCACCCGGATCCAAATGAGGGCAATCAGATGGGGGCGGGGGGAAGCGTGAGCACACATGGTGGTTGCTTTTTAATGAATGATTTTTATGTAATTTTAAAATGCTGCTTTATTTTTATCTTGTTTGCCTCATTATTAACTGTTGATTTAATTTAAATTGGATATATTTATGTGTGTTATTGTTCAGATGATTTGTATAATTATATTGTGCGCCGCTTCGACTCCTCTGGGGGTGATGGGACGGGATACATGGGAGTTTCTCCCATGTTGCCCTGCTGGCAACATGCACCTGCTCCACCCTACTTCGTCTATTGAGCTGGCACAGTGTCGTGTGATGGGAGCCAACCAACTCCATGCATGACCTTAGCTAAAATTGGTGCATGCTGCCAGTTTTGGCCCTTTGCGATGAGGTAGAAAGGCTATGCCTCTGAGCATTTTAGCATTACCAACTAATGTACCGACTACGTTTTTCATCGTCCCATCTACATTTGGTCCAGGAAACATTCAAACAAAAAGTTCTGGATATCAGCACATAAAAAATATAGCTTTGTTGGCTGGCTTCAAATCTCTAAACTGGTGTAGCAACCCAGTTCTCTTTTGTGCCTGGGGGGCAGGGCGCAGCACCGGGGGTCCCACTTGCATTAGAACCAGCAGCAGCTGAGGAAGAAATGGAGGAAGGGGTTAATGAGTTAGCCGGGCCTTCCTCTCCCACAGAGAGCCTGGCCTGGGATGATGGATGGCCGGATGGCTATGAGAACTGGGAAGGTCAGGATGACTCAGAAAGTGCTGATGGCGATGATTGTTATGAGAAACCGGGTGGGTACGGATCACAGGAGAGAATTTGGGAAAACACGGGCGATGAGGCCATGGAAGCTGAAAGGGAGTTCGACTCTCATGAAGATAGCGAGCCAGGTGCTGGGAGACAAGGTCGGAGCTTTGATAAGAGACGGAGCATTGAGTCCAGCAGGAGGGATTGGCACCGTAGCCTAGAGCGTCAGCGAAACGCTAGATCCCGTAGCACAGATTACCGCCGAAGCCTAGAGCGTCGGAGACCTTGCCAAGGGGATTAAGTATAGGATCCGTGGGAACAGATCCTCAGTAGCTCGGCCACTTCCATTCTTAACGGAGTGAAGCGAGCTGAGGACCACGGAGCCAAGTTTCGGCTCGTGCCTTGCCAAGGAGATTCTTGGGCCCTGATTGAACTTTGCCTTGTTCATTGATCCGCTTGGTTTTGCGGAGCCTTTGCCAAGTCTTTTGCCAAGTCTTTTGCCTAGCCTTTGGCTCTTGGATTTAACTACGGACTCTTTACTTTTGGACTGACTTTTCTATATTTGATGGACAATTGCATTTACATCTGTTCTTTATTCTTCAATAAATAGTTAGCTGATTACCGTCTCTGTGTGTGTGATTAAGGGGCCGGCCGAGTCCTTGCATTGTGACAACTGGTTAGCAAAAAACAAAACATTTGGCATAGAAAAGTACCTTAGTATGAACCTCACACAGGAAGGGAGCATAGCTTTTACCAGAGCTAGATTCAAGTAATTTAATTCTATGTTAAGAACAGGGCGATTTCAAAAAATACCTTACCACGAAAGAATATGCATCTGTGGTGCACCAGCCATAGAGGGCATTGTGCATATTTTCTTTGTTGTCTATATTGCCAAGGTGAGATGCATATTTACAACCGCTTTTGGTTAGGACAACCAACTGGGATCAAATTGCCAAACTATCTTACCACGTTATCTCGCCAGGGCTGTAAAGCAGGCATCTTCACACTTCTGCTACCTGCAGAATTCTGGGAAATGTAGTCTAGGGCAGGGTCTTTTGAATTCTCAGCTACAGAGGTATTCCCAAACTAATTCTGCAGGTGGCAGAAATGCAAAGTTATCTGCTTTAAAGCCCTGACGTATTAACCTTGTTATTTTCTTTCTAGGGAGAATCCACACTTAGTCCGCTGCATTGCCAAATTCATTATAAAAGCCGCTCACCTGAGAGATCTCTTTATCTCACAAATGGGGTCCCTTGTCATGGGGTTGAACTTGCCTAAATCCTCCAGCTGATTCTTTTACACTCATCACTCTACCCTCTCTCTGCTTTCATCTTAATCCCATTTTACCAAATGTATTATTTAAACCATTTTTATCATGGTTCAATTTATTTTAGTTAACTATTATGGGTATATTAGGGCAATGATTAATGTCTATTTTCTTGTTGATATGGTCAGTTGACTAATCAATAAATAGATCTATCTATCCATGTATAGCAACCTCATCATATGGGGTAACTTTTGGTGGCATACACTGGATTTTCTATAGTTTTACCACTATCCCATCCCATGATGTAGAACTTTTGCCATCTCCCATCCCATGACATCAGGGCCAAAGCCAGGATTTTAATTCCGGGGGACAGGGGTGTGTGTGTGTGTGTGCTGAGTTTAATTCGGGGGGGGGGGGGGCTGAGTCTGAGTGAGAGAGGGTCTACCTTACCAAACCTTTTGTATCGTTACCCCAATATCCCCATACATATGGGATATATTGAGCATGGTGATCAGATCATGATATGAATAAACATAACAGCATAAATAATGTACCAGTAAGGCATTCTCATGGACCACCCTAAAAATTTCAGGGGGGGCTGAAGCCCCCGAGACACACCCCCGGCTACATTCCTGCATGACATAGAACTACTTCCAACAGGGCTACATCACAAAACTATAGAGGATCAAGTATGCTGCCATCACGGCAACACCGGAGGATTCCCATGTTCAATTGGAAACAATGGAGGGAAGCTGGGAGGCGGACACTTCCCCTGTGGGAGGAGGTTGGAAGCTGGGAGATACGGGGCATGGAGTGACAGCTTCCCTATGCTCTGCGCCGAGCACTGCCAGAATTACCACAATGTGTGGTGATTCTGGTGGCTCATATGATGAGGTCACTAGTCTATAAATTTTAGTCAAAAAATCAACCCCCCTCCACCCAAAATCAAACCCCTTAACTCTTACCAAATAGAAATTATCACGTTTTCTGAGCAGAGTGGCGAAAGGCTAAAGCTTAAACCAATCTGGGAGAGCCTAAAAGAAGCCTTGACCCTCTCCACTCTGTCTTCTGTGGCACTGCTTCTGTCCTTTTCGTATGACTGGGTGAGAAAATATAAGTGGCAGCCAGGGACAACTGGACCCCTCAAGCAGCATTAATGCTTTCCACTCTCTGTCCTTGAGTTATCCATAGACTGTATCAAAATTGATAAATTTTTTTGCCTCCAAACCTGGCCACATCAGTGTGGCCAATTTATACATGAATATATGTGACAGAGTGGCTGTTCCAGGTGTAAGACGTAGGAATTGGAAGTAATAGTCCAAGAAAGCTTATGCTGGCATAAATTGGTTAGTCTAAAAATGTCACAAGATTCCCTCTTTTAAAAAAACGTATTGCTAAGAATAAGCAATACTTCATTTTGAAGACTTAATAAATTAGCACACGAATGCTCCAAGGAGATATTAAAGGAAATGTAAACAACTTCCAGTTCAATATTTAAATTGATAAATCTGTCCGAACAAAAGGCCATCCGTTTTTTCTATTTCCTACCACAGTAATTTGTAAACCGCTCCGAGCCTTCAGGGAGTGGCAGTATACAAGTTGGAATAATAAATAAACAAATAATAATTAAATAATATAATGTTGTTTTCTCTAAACTTTCTCAGAGTATTTTCTGTCATTCTGTACTTTATTTTCCCCTCTCTCTGTAATTCTTATCTGCTAGTAATAGGAGTGCATCAGATTTAATTTAGGGGAGAGTTTTTTAAAACAATTAATTGTGTCTAAAATTAATGATAACAAATCAGCATTAACTTGCCATGTTCCATATTGCATTGTGCTTGAGAACAAAATACATATTCTACAAACAAAGAGTATGAAGAAATGAGTCGACACATTGAGATTTATTTATACTGTATGTATAAATAAAATTATCATTCTTTTTCTGTAAAAAATAGAAAAAAACCCAAACATGTACCACTCAGCAGTTAATACCAATTATGCATCTGCTGCACCATTGAGGCAGATGGCACTTGAGTGGCACATTCCTCCTAATGGTTGCAGACAATTGACACAAACCATTGAAATCTTCAGTGTGTCACTTTGAAATAACAGCAGAGGGGCTATACCAAGAAAAAAAAAGCTGTTTTACAATCCACTTCATTCTAGGAAGGAAGACACCATTGCCTTGCCAATAATGATCTCACCGTCACACATCCCATATGAAGTCCAACCTGCTCTCCCAATATGCAAGAGAAATGCTAATTGACCAAGGAATATGAGAGTGCAGGGATTCAGCGTTGCAATGTTCTTTTCAAAGAAGATGTCATATAAATGTGACATTAACTGAATCATCACTACAATTGCACACCCTCCAACAGTAACTCTTCATAATTGCCAAACCCACCCACCCCCATTTTAGTCCGTCACTTTGAAATGAGAGGACGGCATAAGGCATGAATGGTTGTGTGGTACCCATGGCAACACATCCTATATAGAATACTGCAAATATGTCCTTGATGAAACACTCCCTTTGGAACTAATGGTAATGGGCCAGAGCATTATTTTAGGCAGTCTGTGATTAATTGGAAACTACATTGAGCTTTGACCATTACGCTTTCATTGTGTTCCAGTTAGTCAGAACTAGGAAAGGTGATTCAGGATCAATTACTCCAAGGCTGTGTCCTTGTTCCTGCTTTAACACGTTAACTACAACACACATTTCAAGCAGGTACTAGTCTGAACATATGCTAAACAACACTACTTTGAACAATTATAAGGAACAGAAATCCAAGGTAAGAGACTTTTTATTAATATTTTAGATGCATCCCACCGAAGGTCACTCCTAAAACGAACGAATTATCCCCTTGGTAGTTAAAGCCATCAACTTTTTTTGAAAAGAAACATTTCTGTATTTTCATATAAATCTATGAAAATATATATAACTTTTCATTAATTTTTTTATATCTGTGCCTGGAAAAGTCCAATTAAAAATAGCCAAATACCTATAAATCATGCCCCCCCCAAGCCCCCCTCCAAATGACCCCAGCTATTCTGACTTCTAGTTTAAATAGATTGATAAATTAAATCTGTAATAAATTTAGGTATAATAATTTTAAGAGGATTTATTTATTTACTTACTATATTTCTATACCACCCCTCTCAGCCCGAAGGTGACTCGAGGCGGTTTACATGGCAGTCAATGCCCATAAGATAAAATACAATTAAAACAATACCATAAATATATATAAAACAGTAAATCATTTAGCAATTTAAACAAAAAATACAAATCTCCGCATTGCAAACTAAGAGACAACATTGACAACACTGAATGAATATAACAAACAGTGGGCTGCACCGTGTTAAACACAAAAAGGCGAGTAGGGTAACAAGTATGTATCAGACACAATTAGAAAAATAGTTCATTTAGTTGTTTCATCCAATTCAGGAGCAATATACACTAAAATAGTGACAATATGCAATTTCAAATATGCTGCACAAATTGTAAAACACTACTGGCCCCTGGTCTCACATGTGCAGGGCTTAGAACAAACCCCAATGACAGCCCACAAGCGCACACAAAATATAGGGGACATACTATCCCATACAAATTTAGTCCAGCCCAAACTTAAAAGCACACTTGCTATGGGCACTTACATTTGTGGGAAATGCAGCATATGCAGAAATATAAAACAATCCAAAACTGTCACCAGTAGCACCAACAACAGAACGTTCAAACTTAGATCTTATGTCAACTGCCAAACTTCAGGGATAGTGTATTTACTAGAATGCAAATGTAAAAAACAATACACTGGATATAGCTCTAGAAGTCTTAAAGAGAGATCTTTGGAACACAAGTCAAGAATTAAACTTAAAGCTACAGATTCCACTCTTTACCAACACTGCACGGAGTTGGGACATTCCTTTGACCAAATTGCCATACAAGTACTTGAAAAGGTACAGGGACCCCCCCCCCCCACTCTGATCTGATAAGTTTACTCAAAAGGAGAGAAACTTTCTGGATAATCCAGCTGGCCACAGAAAAGCAATTTGGAGGTTTAAATGATCCTCTTAGTATCAACGCCCTACTAAACAAGTAATCTCTCCTCCCAGTATCTCTAATCACTATAAAGGGCCCCTCCTGCCTCCCAATCCTTACCATCTCCCTAGAGTGGAGAGGTTCGTCCTCCTTGCGACTTGGAAGAAATCATATGGTAAATATAAATGTTATTCTAATTCCCACTTTTCCTAGCATCGTTTCTAGTGGTAAATAGATTATTCATTATTTTCCTCATTCATTGCTGTAGATAATTCATCTAAGTGTGAGGACGCTATATTTACACAGCCTCTGAGGAAGTTTGTATACGAAACGGCCCGTTGCCGGCCCCTGGAAAGAGCTCACGCCGTCAGGCTACTCACACGGAACGCCCCTACCAGGGCCCGTCCGAAAGGTCTGTGTTCACTGTAACACAGTCCCACCTTGCTTCCAGCTCGGATTCCCACGGGCACTTGCCCACACCAACGACTACAACTACCAGAACCCTTAGCGATACGCCATTGGGCGGAGCCTGGTGTTGAAACTACTAGTGCTTCCTGGCGCTCTCAGCGGGATTTCCTTTGCTACCAGCTCCTTCGAGCTTCCTGCAGTACTTTCCTTTTGAACCCTTATCATCACAGAAACAGCCCCCATCCTATATCTTCGTGAGCAAGTCTCCTACTCCCACTCCAAAGTACAATGGTTATTTCCACAGGCATTAGCCTTCTTTATTGATTATTTGTTATTGTGAGTGATGCTCTGTAATTTCATGCTGTATCTACCAAGGAAGTACGCATCAATGTTCTGTGTATCACAATGTTACATATATGACATTTGAGTCTGATAATTATTGTGTTACTAATGTCTAGCAAACATATTTGAAATTGCATATTGTCACTATTTTAGTGTATATTGCTCCTGAATTGGATGAAACAACTAAATGAACTATTTTTCTAATTGTGTCTGATACATACTTGTAACACTGAATGAATTGCAAGATCACAAGAAAGAAGGTCAGAAGACTGTACTGTTAATGACTCAGGGAGCTAGGCCTGAGTGGTAGACTGGAAAATGCTTTCAAACAAAAAAGTGATACTGTAAGCAGATTACATCAGCATTGCCCTCTCAAGGCACTTCAGACAGTGTCAAAATGCAAGACAAATAACTGAGGCAAAAAATGGCTGGACCTTGCCTTTAACTGAATTTCTGGATACTGTATTTTGTCCATGGCTTTTTGCGTATGGCATTTTATGTAATTTTATCCACTACTTGTTGTTTTATTGTTATACATTGTGTATTTGGTTTGGTTGTATGTGAACCGCCCCGAGCCTGCCGGAAGGAGCGGTATACAAGATCGAATAAATAAATAAATAAATAAATAAACACAGGCCTGTCAATCCCAGTAAATTGTCCTCTGCCATCTTACATTTGTAGCAAACTTTAGAAATCCACAAGATGGATGGAGACATCTGGAGGAGGTTTACTTTTTAAAAATTAATTTTTAATGTTGAGTATGTGATTAGTACAACCTGTTTCTATGTAATTGTTTGTATCTTGTTTTTCATTTGGACGTCAATTTTTTACACAATAAGTTTACTGTTATTGTTATGTTTATTATATTACACTATGGTAGGTTTGGGGTTTTTCTTGCATTTGTCTGGGCATTGGATGTTTGCCTTTTTGTGTTGTAAACCACCCTGAGTCCCCTCAGGGAAAGAGGGCAGTCTATAAATAAAGTTTGTTGTTGTTGTTATTACTATTATTATTTGAAACAACAACAAAATGAGTGTCCACAGTTGTTTGTTCTTCTGTTTCACAGTTGCTTCTTATTTCTTCAAGTTCGACTTCACTGAGCACCGTTTTACTGGTGATGTATCTATCTCCTCTGGTCAGCAAGCCTCTGTTCGGTTACAGTTGAATCTGGATATTCAACTTTCCATAGCTGGTACATCCGTTTTTGGTATTCACGTTTGTATAGTTCTGATCTATAATAGCAGTTCATGACCATTCAGTTCTGTAGTATTGAAAATTTCTGCTGCTTCTGTAGCTGTTTTGCTTCCAGTTGCCCTACAGGCCCATGCCCTGTTTGCTCAGCAATGGGTCCTGGTTCCTGTAGCCCACTTGTTGACGGGTGCCCAGGAGAAGCACTTATTGTCCTGGGCAACGACCGAGCCAGTTTAGACTTCTTTAGAGTTTGTTTCACCATACTTAAATGAGTTGGGTGCATTTAGTTCTACTTCTCAGTTGAGACAACTCTGGCTTGGTTGAACCTGCTGGTAGTTTACACTACCGCCAGCACATGTGTCAACATCATAGAAGCAGTTAAACCCCCCACCAGCAACAATATTATTATTATTCTCCGAGATATCCTGCACCTCATATGCACTCATGCAGATATCTAAATGTACTGTACACACAAGCAGATTTCTTATTATCTCTCTTCACCCTACTGTAAATTCAAGATGTGTTTAACTTCATAATAATCAGAACAAAAGAATGCTTCAATGAGTTCTAATTGTAATCACTTTCCATTTGTGCTTCCATTTAGCCACCTGTGTGCCCATGGCTCCATTTATTTACAGCCAAGATCAGCTATTTTGGGATTTTAAAATGTGCACATGGGCAGAAACACTCCACACCAAAGTATTCAAATGAAATCATGTGTTTTCCTTGACTGCAGAGATATCCAGTCATACGAATATGTAAATTTTAAGGCCGAAATTGGATTTTAAGCACACTTTTTAAACACATTTATTTTTGCCATTAAACCGAATCAGCACACGTTTTTGTGAAAAGTCATTTAGCAAACCCCAATTTTATCCTGCCCCCTCCCCCCCACATTTCAGGGCATGTGGAGAAAGGCCCCCAGTTTCTCACAAGCTTTAAAACAGTTACATAGGTACTTTGAGTGCTAGACATCAGTAGTGTCACTAGGACCCCATGGACCTCTTCCAGACAAGACTGCAATATTGTAGTAAAATATCAGAAGACTTCACAGAATTATGATAGCTCTAACCAGATTCAAAAAGCCCATTGGCACAGAGCTCAAACTATGAAGTCCTATTGATTTAGGACATGTCAGCTGCGTTTAAGAAAAATGAGTTTGCAGTTGCATTTAACTCCAGGATTATTATTTTCAAAAATAGAATATATGAAGGATAGCACCAAAATTGTATAGACAGTTGTTTTGGTGTCACAATTTCAGGTGGCTTCGCCTAGTGCACTTTGCACCACACTCCACTTTGCAGGGACTATTGAGAAGGGATGGCAGAGGCAAAGAGAAACAAAGAGCAGCAGAGGCTAGAGCTGAGACCTTACTTCTCTACTGCGTCCATTTCCCTCTAAAATGCCCAATCTAATGTTAAATTTTAACATAATCTGGAGTCCAAGAGCCCAACCTCCCTGAATAAAGGTCTGATACCCCTTAAAACTTTGTCTCCATTCCCCACTACTCCAATCTGAGTCCAACAACCTCCCCAGGCCATGTTGCACTTCCAGCATTCTGACTGGATTTATTAGAGGTGCCCCCTTTATCACAGGTTAGTTGGATAACTTTGGAGCATACAGAAAAGAAATGCATGGAAGTAGACACTTAAATGAAGGAATGGTGGGTTCTCAATGCTACTATGCTGTAGTGCTGCGTCTGACCTTCCTCTCTAAGGCTTAGGTTCAGATTCTCTGCGGGCCGTGCCAAATCCTTGTGAGGGTCGCATCCAGCCATTAGGCCACATATTGTGCAGTTTGAGGACATCTGCACAAAGCGGGCACAAGCACCCTAAGAGGAGAAGGACAACTCCCCAGTAAACAGTTATTTAAAATCAGACTAGAAATCAGTATAAAAATATATTTTAAAAGACAGGATTTTGTTGCCTTACGATGTCAATCATCACCCGTCTGATATTAAGGGCAGCAGCACAGAACTTAGCAACACTGTAAGTCATTGCAGTGTTAGAGTCCAAAGGCAGCAGGGTGGAATAACATCTTTCACTGCGCCCCGGGTACTTTAAAAGCCATGGTCCAATGAGATTGGATCTAAGATCTCTGTAGAACATGCATTGAAGAAGCATGTGCTCAGTTGCTTCCACATGACCAGACCCACAGGGGCATAGTCTCTGCTTGAAGGGGGTCTTCTGATACCTCCCTTCCAATACAGCCGATAGGAGGGCATGGCATCTTACCAGGGTAAAAGCCCTTTGGTGTTTGGGCACCTCCAGGTCTGTTAGGTATGCCATGGGTTGAGGACATCTGGTCTAAACATTATGAGGCCAAGCAAGAAGAAACAGAGCTGCACCTTCCACACTCCACCAGTACTTCCATATGTAGACCTTAGCTACCTCAGCAAATGCATGTTCCTAGACTCCACCTAGGTACACTAATAAACAGCTCTAATACAAAAAAAAGTTGGATTTGAAAATTACTTTAAAAAAATTGGCTCAAGTTCCAGAATAATGAGATAGTTGAAAAATATTCTTACCTTACTTATTACTGAAATGTATTTTTTTTAAATTAAATACTACAAGCTAACAGTATAAAACATATCCTAGCAGTGCAGCCATATACCGTGTGCCTTTAAATCATAGTTATAGATTAATCACAAAAGGGATGTTCCCCCATCATATTACAAATCAAATTGTAGCTTTGTTATACCTTAGACCTTTGTGGGAAAAGTGAACTCATTATTTGTAAATAAAGCTATTTCCAAGCCAAAGTAAAGGGAAAAAACATTATGTAACTATACAGTTAGAATAACCAATGATACTTCTTCTTTCAGAAAATACGACATGGCTTTTGAAAAGACCGGTGGAGATCATATAGAATGGCAGGATTTTAAGTCATGGGGCCATTGTGGGACATCTTTTTACTTCAATCGACAAGCATCACATAAATGCCGATTAAAAGGCATGCTAACCTCTGGCAATCTAGAGGTCCGGTCCCTTGGATCTTATTCTATGAGAATATGACACTGAAGCAATGAAGCTCAGCTAAAGTAACTTGCCATGCCATTCAATACACTTTGATCAATATGTGCCTTTTGATTTTGAAATCCTTCTTGCAGGTAGACATAATGAAGGTAAGAAACTCGGTTTCCCATAGCAGCTATTCTCTCCATCAGTTTGTGTTTCAACCACATGAGAAATCTGATAGCTCTGCTGCAATGAAGCTGAATATGCTATAGCACATGAGGTAGTAGGATGCAATCCAGATGCCAACCAAGTGATGATCTAAGAGAGGTATTGGTGGTTTGAGCCTTGTAGCAGGCTAATTTCCAAACCCTGAGGATACTGTGACACTACTTATCTTCTGTAATCTAAGAAATGTGTTATCACCCTCTAGCTGGATTCAGATATTGACATAAGAAAGCTATTAGTTATGGACCTGGAAACAGTTAGCGGTCAGGTACATTTAGGGTTGCCAGGATGGCACTATTTTAGGATTAATTGGGAGAGCTGGAATTCATGGGCCCTGGGGATGTCATTGACCATGATTCATTAAGCACCTACAGAGTTTATTTATTTATTTAGTACATTTGTATACCGCTCCCTCTCAGCCCGAAGGCGACTCAGTGTCAGGCCTGGTAGGCCTGTAAATAATGGCACACTCACTCAAGTAGTTAACAAGAGGAATTGAGCTTTATTCAGCCTTACTCCAGGCAGAGCAAAGAGGAATCTGAGCTTTCCCGCCAAAACGCTGAGAGAAAAACCCTTCTGGTAAACTCCCTCCCTCCTCTCAGACTTAGGCCCTTCCCCCTCTGCTGGCTCCTTGTTGCTATGCCAGCCCAAAGCCAAGCTGTTTATTGAACTGCTCTGGCTGGGCCTGACATTACGCCCCCGGAACACCTGCCCCACAGGAGAGAAGAATGAATGGGAGAGGAGAGAGAGAAAACCCCACAATCCTACAGGCAACTTATACAAATAGGTAATGCAATGTCATTTTATACTTTTAAATTATAAAATGGCAATTCTAGGAAACATCCTACACTAAATTCTATACTTTGGTAACTCTTAGCCTCTTAACAACGTAAACACAACCTCCCCACAGATTGGTAATTTTAATACATTTGCAAATCCCATCAGAAAATAAGCGATACATATGCACTAAACATTTATAACGATATATCACGCCATAAAAAGTATCTGACTAAGCAGGTCATAACTTGCTGCATCCATAACATCATAAGCAAAGCATATTAGCCATCCTTAACCCTTTTAAATGGATAATTATACTACATATTTTGAAGAAAGCATTTCATCTATCGCTTGGTTCTAACTTAGTTAATCTCATCATGCACATAACTCTATTAATAAACACCAGTCTCTATTTTGCATGAAGAGAATTACATTAGCCGTACCCAACTCCAGAGTCATACATTTCATTTCCTAAATTCGGTTTCCCACACTATCCGTCCCGTTTCTAACAGTGAGTTCCCTTCATGTTACTCCTACCACATGTGAGGCCTTCCCAAGGAACAACCCATTTAACCGCTTCTCTATGCTTAACAGAGTACGCCCTCCCAGGCAAAATCCCCACAGCCATTCAAGACTACAATTCCCAGTGGGGACACGTACTAACGTTCCAATGATATTATTCGTAGAGGCAACTTTGAGCATTTCAGCTGTCAGAGTCTCTTGTAGCTCAGCTTTGGAAATCACTGCCTGAAGTTTGGACACTACTGTCCAGTCCTGGGAACTCTCCTCCGCCTGAAATGAGATGCATTCATCCAGTTCTTTCCTTCCGGAAACCGCAGGATACTCTCCAGCCCGCAGTTGTTTCTCCTCGGCCCCCACTCCCATAGGGCTCCAAGCCAAGAAACTGCAACCGCCACTGCGGTCCCCAACTGCATGGGTTTCGCAGCACACAGCTCACCCGAACCCTTTTCTGAAAAGGGCTTGGCTGAATCCTCCTGAAGATTCTCCCGGCCACCCCGATCGGACTCCAAGACGATTTCTTCCCGTGCAAACTTCTTCCGTTGTGGCATTCCTCTCTCAGCCTTCGCCTTCGTTGTTGGCTGCCTGGGTGGTTTGCTGCTGAGCTCCGCAATCTCCGCGCCGTTCTTCCCTGGGCAACAGCAACTAGCTGGGGCTGCTCATTTCCAGCCTCTGCCCTGTGGTGATTCCAAGTGAAAAGAATTATAGCCCAGGCTATCATTTCGCCTAATGGGACATCTTTCTCCCAGGTACATCCAGCAGCTTTCCCTTCACGATCTCCAGCCTCCTGGCCTCTCTCTGGAACTTGGGCCTCCGAGGGGCCTCTTCCTCCCTCCAGGATTGACTGCCAGATTTCCTCCCTGGACTCAGGTGGCAACTTTACTAAGATCCCACCTGGCATGGCATGGCCTGCGCTCTCTTGCAGCCCTGTAGACTCCTCTGCAGCCCCGACACAACGTGCAGCCCCACGGGCTCTCTGTGCACTGCAGGTCATCCTTCGGAACTGCCTCCTCTGGTTCATCTACTGCTTCTCGCTGAGGCATCACGTATGCAGCCCCAGATTCTCTTCCCACTTCGCCATTTACGCCACCGGACATCCAAGCTTCGAGGGTCGCTCCCCATAAGATCAAAGTACCCACAGGGGCCGCTCAGCAAAACTTTCTTCAGCATTCTTTTCCACTGAGGGGGAAATTGCACACCCCTCCTCTTCGCTTAGTTGTTTCGTCTCATCCAGCAGATCCACACAAAGCGACTGGGGCTTCATTTTGCAGCTCTTCGCAAAAGCCATCATGAGGCTGTTTTCCTCTCCAGTCACTACAGGCGCTGCATCAGCCTGCCGATCTTCCCCCAGGGCTACGCTGGAAGGATTGGCTGGGTTCAGTCCCTTTGCAACGGCGTCCCACGTCTTCACCTCATCTGGGTCTTCCAGAGACAGTGAAATCAGCTGGGAGCTACTTGCCTTGACTGACTCCCCCTTTTCCTCCACATCAGCACAGTCGGGCAGCTGGAGAGGCTCTCCCATAACGGCTTTCATCTTGAGGGACACACACTCACCCCCCACCCCGGGTTGGGAATGGGCCTCGACTGCACGCGCTGGATGGCTTCCCCTTGTACTCTCAGCAGCTGCAGGCAGGCCTAAACATTCTTCACCTTCCTTTGCGTCATCCCCAGCCAGGGGTTGCGACCGGCTCGACCCCTTTGCTGCTGGAATTTCCATTTCCACGACAACCTGTTTCTCAGGGAAAGTTGCACTCTCCCTTCCAATGCTGTTTGAATTCCTTCCTCCAGTTCTTTGCCCTTCAAGAGCTCCATCACTGGATCTGGCCTTGAGTCAGCACAGTTGGAGGCGCTTTCACTCTCCACTCCAACTTCTGTCTCAGCCTTTCCAGGGTCCATCTTCGCCTCTCCTCCCCGGGGAGCCGGGTGTCCTCTCTCACACCCGGGGCCATGCTCCAGGTGGCCCGCGAACATCACTGCCCATGGATGCGTCGGCCCCAACCTACACACATCGCAGCCGTAGGTGGCTGGGATTGCTTCGAGGGGGTCTCCTCGCACGGGGCCCTCATCCTCCTCCTCGCTCAGGTCGCCACACAGGATGGGGTCAGGCAAACTGCCCTTCAGCGCCTCTGAAGGCTGCACTCGCCTTTTCCTTCCCCTCCTGCCCCGCCGGCGCTTGAGCTTACGTGAAGGCTCCGGGGAAGGGCCGGAACTTTCACTCCTCCTCAGGGCTGCTGGCTCCAACCAAGCTGCGGATTCCTCACAGGGGATAGGGGGGAATGAAGGGCTCTTCTCCTTCATCCTCAGGGATCGAGTCAGTGTCCCATTCTTCCGCCTGCATCCGCCGCACCAAATCCGGGAACTGCCTCTGGAGGTTTTCAAAAGCTTGCCGCATAGCCTCGGCTACATCCACCTTACCGGGGGTCTCCCATCCAGTACGGCATGGACTCCGATCTTCCTCTGGTTCCAACCAGACACCCACAGTTTCCATCCTGAGGCCATGGGGAATGCCGACTCCATTCTCCCAGGTGGGGGCCTTTTGCTTCATGAGGCCTCTGTCGCCGCTTGCTTCTTCGCGGCCAAAACCCTCTCCTCTGAGAGGGAGGTCGTGCCTCTCTGCCTTGGGAGCACAGACCTTCTCCATAGTTGGGTTGGGTTCTCACCAGCACTGAGACTGGGATAAACCCATTGTTGTTGAGATTCCTCTTTATGTCAGGCCTGGTAGGCCTGTAAATAATGGCACACTCACTCAAGTAGTTAACAAGAGGAATTGAGCTTTATTCAGCCTTACTCCAGGCAGAGCAAAGAGGAATCTGAGCTTTCCCGCCAAAACGCTGAGAGAAAAACCCTTCTGGTAAACTCCCTCCCTCCTCTCAGACTTAGGCCCTTCCCCCTCTGCTGGCTCCTTGTTGCTATGCCAGCCCAAAGCCAAGCTGTTTATTGAACTGCTCTGGCTGGACCTGACACTCAGGGCAGTTCACAAGGCAACAATTCAATGCCAACAACATCATAAAAAACAAAACATTTAAAACAATTAAAAACATTAGCATATTGATTAAAACCATGACAATAATAAAAACAACATTATGTCTCCTAGATAAAAACATAATCCGATCTCATAGTCCAAGAGTTGATAGAGTATGCCATTCACATTTTAGAGAAAACTAATCAAAGGAGACTTTGCACACTTTTCAAGACTGTGTGGACTTTCGAAGATTTGTCTCTCTAGATTTCATAGCTCAGCCCTGATCACCCTCTTCTCCAATTCTCAGTGAAAGAGAGACAAATCTTCGAAAGTCCACACAGTCTTGAAAAGTGTGTGCAAAGTCTCCTTTGATTAGGGCTGAGCTATGAAATCTGGAAAATCTAGGAATAAAGAATGACTTAAATAAATGGAAAAATTATAATTTATCCTTACTAGGAAGAATTTCCACGATAAAACTGAAAATATTCCCCAAAATTAATTTTCTTTTTCAAATGCTCCCCGTCCTCAAAAATAATTACTTACTGAACAAATGGCAAATTTGTATGGCAAGGCAAGAAGGCAAGAATTAAATTAAAAGCCCTTCAAATAAGATCTGAAAATGGAGGACTAGGAACCTGACTAAGTACTTCGAAGCTAACTGCATAGAGGGACTAAAATACTGGGTAGAGCTAGATAACAAAGAACTACTTAATTTAGAAGGTCAAGATTTAAAATTTGGCTGGCACGGTTACCTAATCTATGATAAGGTAAAACAAGACAAAGGATTCAATAACCACATCATTAGATCTACACTTATAAGAGTTTGGAACAAGTTTAAAAAACATATATATACGAAAATTCCCCTTTGGACCTCACCTATCGAAGCCTTTAAAATAAAAAAAGAGGAAGAGGACAAGGGTCTAACTTATAGGAATATTATAGAGAAAAATAGAAATGATATAACAATTAAGAAACCAGAAGAGCTTTCACAATATAATTTGAACTGGTTCCACTACCACCAAATGAACAAAAGATTTGAAATAGATAAATTGACTGGCTGGGAATGGAATTTGTCCAAAGGGGGAAAACTCTGGCTTAAATCAAAAAACAAAACGGTCAGTCTAATATATAAATTCTTGCTTGAGATAGAAACTGAGAAAAACCCCATAGACGATTATCTCTCAAAATGGTCAACAAACCTAGGTATAAATATTCCCAAGAAAGAATGGGAAAAAATATGGAAAATAAAACAGAAATATACTTACTCATATTATTTAAAAGAAAATCTATACAAAATGATGTATAGGTGGCATATGACCCCATATCAATTGTCTAAAATCTACAAGAACAATAATGATTTATGTTGGAAATGTTCCCAAGAACGTGGCACTTTTTTTCACCAATGGTGGACCTGTAAAGTTGTAAATAAATTTTGGACTTCTGTTAATAATGTGATACAAGAAATGTTACACCAAACTATCAAAAAAAACCCAGAGTTTTATTTGTTGAACATTACAGGACTAGAACAAAATAAAGAGACAGACAGACTACTTATTATTTAACTGCGGCAGCAAGAATTGTTATAGCCAGGCACTGGAAGACAACAGAAATGCCTAGCATCGAAGACTGGCTGACAAAATCGCTGGAAATTGCGGAGCTTGACAAACTCACGTATCTACTCAAAGACAATGCCACCAAACAATTTGATAATACCTGGTCCCCTTTCGTGAAATATATGAGAGAGAAGAAACTTGTGAATCTTAAAGGGCTCTGTATTTAATTATAAATTCTTCCCATCATTTGCTAAAATTCTGAGCATTCAATCTCGAGATGTGGAGCCAACATCTCTTTTAAATGTTGGGTTGTTTGTAAATGTTGTCCCTTCCTTCTTTGTCTTTGTTTAATGTGTAGTGATTGTGTAAAACTGTCGGTGGTGGGGGGTGATCTGATGCTTTTACTGTGTTTTTTTAAATGTTTTCATACAATAAAGCTTTTTAAAATTAAAAAAAAAAGAAATCTGGAAAATCTAGGTATAGAAGAATGGCTACTTTGGAAGCAGCCAGGGACCGAGGTTTCCTCCTGTTCCCCAGGCAGGCATGTAGCCAGGGGGCTAAGGGGGATTCAGCCCCCCCCCGAAATTCTCAGGATGGTCCGCGAAAAGGCCTTACTGGTACATTATTTAAACTGTTATGTACATTTAAATCATGATCTGATAACCATGCTCATTATATCCCATATTAATGGGGTTATTGGGATAACAATACAAAAGGTTTGCTAGGGTAGACCCTCTTCCACACAGTCTCAGCCCCCGCAACCAAACTCAGCCCCCCCCCCCCCCCGAATCAAAATCCTGGCTACGGCCCTGTCCCCAGGCTCTCCCTCTCAAGCTAAATAAAAACGACATAATAACGGGAATAAAAACGACATAATAACGCGTCCTTTACGGAAATGGCTGACCCGGTTTCGATTTAGAAAGATCACTTCCGGGTTGCTGGCTGTGGGTCAAATTAAGGTCAAAAATTATTTTAATACGAAATAATAATTGTTTTCTAAGGATAATGACCGGAGAGATCCACCTCTTATATATATATATATATATACAGTGTGTGTGTGTGTGTGTATATATATATATATATATACACAGAGAGAGAGAGAGAGAGAGAGAGAGAGAGAGAGAGAGAGAGAGTGAGTGATTTACAGGAGAGCACTGTGAACCCAAACAACTATGGATCTGGACCAAACTTGGCACAAATACTCAATATGGCCAAATTTGAACACTGGTGGAGTTTGGGGAAAATAGAACCTGACATTTGGGGGTTGCAGTTATATGGATTTATAGTACACTTGCAATAAAAAAGCATTCTGAGCCACTGCCAATAATTGAAGTGAACCAAATTTGGCATACAAAGCTGTTTCGAGCAAAGCAACAGAAAATACTGGGAGGGTTGGGAAAAACAGACCCTGACATATGGGAGTTGCAATTGTATGGATTTATAGTACACTTGCAATAAAAGAGCATTCTGAGATCCACCAACAATTGAACTGAACCAAACTTGGCATACACAACTGCCAGGAGCAGCAAAAAATACTGGGAGGGTTGGGGAAAACAGACCCTGACACATGGGAGTTGCAGTTGTGTGGATTTATAGTTCACTACCCAGCAAAGAGCATTCTGAGCACCACAAAATATCGTGCATTGAGGGGTTTGGGGAGGAGGTAGAACATATGATGGGATTTGCAGTGCCTTCAATCGCTTCAGCTCTACATCAAAATCACTCCAAAGCTGATTGGAGAGGCCTCCTTGCTGGCCCCCAGAGGGGTGCAGGCACAGCCTCCAGGAGAGGCCCACCATCGCACAGTGGGCCATGGGCAGGAAGCACCCGGTGGCAGACTCTTTCCCCACAGTTTTGCAAAGGCTGCGAGAGGGACGCTCTCCCTCTCGCAGCACGGGAAAAGACAGCTTTTGCAGAGTGCGCATGCCCAGGTCCCGGTGGAGGGAGTGCATTCCCAGCATTGGCCCACTTGTATTTATTATATTTGAATTTATTTATACATTTATTTATGGTATCAGGGGTGAACCAAGGGTATAGTTGTAATGGGTTTTTTGTTTGTTTGTTTGTTTGTTTTTAAAAAACACAGAGTTTTAAAATGTCCTTTGACCAGTAGCTGGCCACTAGGTGTGCCTCTAGTGTTGCTATATGGAGGTCCTCCATTGTGCATGTGGCAGGGATCAGGTTTCATTGTAGTAGGTGGTCTGTGGTTTGCTCTTCTCCCCACTTAAGGTAGCTGTGCATCTCATGGTGCCAGCGTGCAGTCTGTTCAGTGCCTATTTGAATTGTATTTTAATCACACACTGTGCCATTTAATTATTTTCTAATTTTTGCATTCTCTTTGTTTTAAATTAATCAGTGTGTGTGATTGTTAGCCATCTTGAATCCTCTCAGGAAGAGGGAGAAATAAATACAGTAAATAATAGTAATAATTTATATTTGCCCATATTATTATTTGCTTCCATATTCCCTTTTTTGTTTGATTGTTTTGCTTTTACCCACCTCTTCTAATTTCCTAGTTGAAATTTACTCTTTCAGACATAGCTAGCAAATATCATGTAAATGAAGATATCACACCCTCTTGCTCTAATGAGCTCTTCCTTTTCCAGCTACTAGATAAGAAAACCATCCCAAGCCTTCAGTCACTAGTGGTGTGCATTTCAGGTAATCCCTGTGGCGTTTGATGCCTCTCCCACTTTCAGTTTCAGGAACATCCTGAATTCAGGAGGGCAAAATGCCATTTTTCAATCCCAAAGGTCCTTTTTCAGTTCTGGCCCACTGGCAGAAATCGGGAGACTTCCTAGGCTCCTCTTTCTGTAATTTTAGGGTTATAAGGATGAAAATGGCCACACTTGGAGGACAAATTCACCACTGCCAGCCCCCCAAGGTTCAGAATGTTTGGGTCATCCAGTGATTTCTAAGAAAATTCTTAAAATTTCAAGAAATAAAATCTCCTCTTTAAAAAAAAAACCCAAAAGGTATCCCTGCCCTTGCCCTGTAATTTCTCATTACAGATAGGAGCAGCAGCTGGGTACAATTCCTGCCAAGTGCCAACTATCATAAAGATCCACAGTTCCACACATCCCATAATTTATAGGAATTTAAAAAATCTCTTTACTAATAAAAACAAGTACCATATATTCCGGCATACTAGACTGCTTTTTATGCCTGGAAAATCTTATGAAAATTTGGGGGTCATCTAGTACACCGGGTATATATTAAAATAATAAGTTAAAGAAAAAAATAAAATTGCCCTTAGTGGCACAGCTTGAGGAGGGAGGGAGGGAGGGAGGGAGGGGGAGGAGGACGGTGAAAGGAGGGAGGGCATGGAGAGGAGGAGTAGCAACCCGCATGGCCACGGAGAGCGGCTGGGGTTTATGGCCCGCTCAGCTTTCCCTGCAGCCCCCACCACTTTCCATTCAAGGACCTCCTCCACCCTCATCGCTTACCCGAAAGCCAAAAGAGCTGGGTTATCTAGCGCTCATTTTGAAAAACAGCACCATGCACACCCTTTCAGTCACTCTAATAATTGAAGCTGATGCAGTAGTTTAATGAAGCACAGGAATGCAATGATGCAGCAGTGCAAATTGGGAGTGGGACAGGAACTTTCGTGTCATTCATTCATTTTATGATTTCATTAGTCACCCTTCACCGAAGTGCTCTGGGCGACTTACATAAACAGGTAAAACAGGATAAACTACATAACACGTGGCGATTTAAAATAGATTACAGGTTAAATGATCTACCAAGGAGCCATGTTTTAAGTGATTGGACAAAGGACCATACGCATGGCTCTCATATAAGGTGGGAGCAAATTCCATAGAGCTGGAGCAGAGATTGAGAAAACCCTATGCCTTGTGATTTCTAGGCGTACTTCTCTGGGACCCGGTGTAAAGAGAAGGTTTTCTTGGGAGGGTCACGGAGACCACGGATGGTGAAAGGGAGAAAGGCGATCCCTGAGGTACGACGGCCCCTGACCATATAAGGCCTTGAAAGTCAGGACCAACACTTTATAAGAAACCCGGTATTCAATTGGCAGCCAATGTAGATGCTGTAGAATTGAAGTTATGGGGCATCTCATAGGAGTTCCCATAAGTAGCCTGGTGGCCGCGTTTTCAACAATACAAATCTTCTGGGTCGCTGACAGAGGAAGGCCGACATAAAGTGCATTACAATGGTCCAGCCTGGAGATGACCGTAGCATGAATTACTGTTGCCAAGGCCTCTCCCGAGAGGTAGGGTGCCAGCTGCCTCGCCTGGTGAAGGTGGGAAAAGGCCTGTTTGCTGACAGCGGCGACCTCCATCATCAGCATTGAGTCCAAAACAACACCTAGGCTTTTAACAGTGGCAGATGGAGATAACGGTTGACCATCAAAAGTTTGCAGCAAATGCACCAGTCCTCCCGGGTGACCGGGCCATAGGATCTCGGTCTTCGCCGGATTCACCTTCAGTAGGCTAGCCCACAACCACCTCGTCACAGTCTCAAGGCACAGGGTGAAATTATCAGATACTGGTGTTGCCCTGGGGTTCAGGCGCAGTAGGAGCTGGGTGTCGTCAGCATATTGGTAAAATTCCAGACCAAAACTCTGAACCAGTCTAGCGAGTGGTCAAACATAGATGTTGAATAGTAAAGGGGAAAGAATAGCACCCCGAGGTACCCCACAATGGAGAGGGGACTTCTCAGAGACATGACCCAGCCACTCCACAAACTGCCCCCGATTTCGGAGAAATGAACTGAACCATTTGAGGGCCAGGCCACGAACTCCAGATATGGCAAGATGGTGTGTCATTAAATCATAGTCAATGGTATCAAACGCTGCAGTGAGGTCAAGAAGTACTAACAGTGTTGATCAAGCGCTGCTTACCGGGAGAGAGGGAGCCGGTTGCAGCGCTGCTTACCGGGAAAAAGGGAGGCCCGGCAGGTAGAAAGCCATGCCGCTTTGTTTATGGCAAAGCAAACAAGGGAGGCGAACGCGGGGTCCCTTCCTCTCACGCACGCTTGAAAACAAACTCCGGAGGACGCCGCCCTGAGCGTCTCCCGCGATGATGTCACAGCCGGCATCGCCGAACACGCTCAGGGGGCGGCGCTTCCTCCGCAGTTTGTTTGGCAACGTGAACGAGAGGAAGGGGACCTCGCGTTCGCCTCCTATGCTTTGTATCTGGAGAAAAGCAAGCAAGGGAGGCGAACGCGGGGTCCCCTTCCTCTCACGCACGCTTGAAAACAAACCGGAGAGGATGCCCGCCTGAGCGCCTCCCGCGATGACGTCCAGCCGGCATCGCGGAGACGCTCAGGGGCGGCGCTTCCTCCACAGTTTGTTTGGCAACGTGAATGAGAGGAAGGGGACCCCGCTCACCTCCTATGCTTGCTTTTCGCCAGATACAGCAAAAGCAAGCATAGAGGCGAACGCGAGCTCCTTCCTTCCTCGTTCACGTTGCCAAACAAACTGCGGAGGCGCCGCCCCTGAGCGTGTTCGGCGATGCCGGCTGCGACGCCATCGCGGGTGACGCTCAGGGGCGGGGCGCCCTCCGGAGTTTGTTTTCAAGCCGTGCGTGAGAGGAAGGGGACCCCGCTCGCCTCCCTTGCTTGCTTTTTGCCGTAAAACAAAGCCACCCATGGCTTTCTACCTGCCCGGCCTCCCTTTTTCGCCCGGTAAGCAGCGCTGTTATCGCTACCTGGCTTCGCCAGGGAAGGCGCGCTGCCCGGACCTCTCCTTCCAAAGGAGGAAAGAAGAGATATGTTATTGTGTTCTGGGAGATATAATATTAAATTGATTGCTTCATTGATATAATTATGTTTTGGGAGATATAATATAAATTTAATTGCTTCATGGATATTATTGCCCACCCTGTACTATAATATAATAATTATGATAATAATACTAATAATATATGAATATTTCTTGATATATTAATATTTAAATATTAATGATGTGTAATATATGGTAAATATAGTAAGTGAAATAAATAAATTATGTAGATTAGCATGTAGTTCCACCTTTAGGTGCGGCCCTGCATAATATTTTTTTGCTCTCATGTGGCCCCCTTGGAAAAAATAGTTGCCCACCCCTGGTGTTGATCCACCTTGGTCAAGCTGGCAACGGAGTTTGTCTGTGATGGCAACTAGGACAGTCTCAGTCCCATGGCCAGGGCGAAAGCCGGACTGAAAGGGGTCCAGGCCGGCTATATCATCCAGGAATTGCTGCAGTTGCCCAACTACTGTTTGGTTCAATAAGAAACATCACTCATCTATATGAAATCCTTTATCCTATGCATATGTTTTTCATTCCTTTTATTATTTATTTATTTAGTTATTATTTATTATTCAGTCTTGTATACCGCTCCTTCCAGCAGGCTAGGGGCAGTTTACATAAAATCAATTAAAACAACAACATTACAGGTTTAAAACAACTAATAACAACAGTATAACACAATATAAAACCAGATTATTTCCATAGGACTCCATGGGTTAACAACTTTAACCAGGGCTATTTAAATTGAAAGCCTGTCTGAAAAGAGTCATCTTACAGGCTCTCCGAAACAGTGCTAGCTCTTTAATGGCCCGGACTTCCTCTGGCAATGAATTCCATAACGTGGGCACCGCTACCGAGAAAGCTCTTGCTCTAGTTGTTGACAGACGGCAGGAGTGGATGGATGGCACTGCTAGAAGATTTTGCTCTTCTGAAAGTAGTGATCTTGGGGGAACATACGGGGTGAGGCGGTCCCTCAGATACACTGGCCCCAAGCCATGCAAGGCCTTTTGAGAAGTAAGCGTGATACTGTTGTGGGATCATTTCTCCACCCAACATTGCCTGAGTCAGGCCACAGAGTTGAGAATAATTACTTTGGGAGACTGTTAAGTCCCAGAATCAGCTTGCGGCTACCATAACCATGCTGATGGTATTCCAGGGCAATAGATCCCTAAAGTAAACTTTCTAAACACCGGTGCCTCTGAGCCACAGAAATTCAACATTTTTCAGAGGTTCTTGAGATAACATGTCCTCCCTACACTCTTTTATGTATTCGCCCCACACATCTGGAGCAATGAATATTTTGCTAGTTGCTAAGATACATCTACTATGACATGAACAGCCCATTTTGTTATTAAAAGCCACCTCTCGAGAGGCAGGAATATAAAACCCATATTGCAAGTGTGTGACAGAATAAAGGGATTCTATTACCAAATCTCAATAAAAGATGAATTATGGAAACATTATAAAGAGAAAACTATTTACAGATGTGTTTGAACTAGATGAGAACTGGAGAGATGTATGAGAATTTCCTTTGGCATTATAGCACTTTGGGAAAAAGAGAAGGGAAAAGGAAGGAAGGAAGGAAGTAGGCAGGATTTCCTGCACTCCGCTCCCCTCAGAATACTAAAATGGCAACCTTCTAAACAGCAAGAGATTTGTACCCCAATTCACTTCCCAGCTAAGTCAAGCAGTTTCACAGACTTATCTTAAATGAAATGAATGATAAGATACTTAATTCAATGATCATGTTTTCTTACTAGTGCATTCTGTATTGTTGACCTAGAATTCAGTTATACATTCATATACAGTAACCTCTCTGTATTGTGAGTTAAGTATTTCTGGATTTTATTGTTCACAGATTGCTGTATTTGCAACCATCTCTGCCGACATATCCACACATCCCCACGCACCCACCCCCGAAAATAGTTCTCCTTAATTACACTATGTAACCTGATTTTCCTAATTGATTCTATCATTAAAAAAACATGGAAAAAGTTTATTAAACTGCGAAAACTGCACATTTGGCTATAGTTTTTCAATGAATATCTCATCGAATCTCAACCAATTCAACGTAGTTTGTGGCAGCCACAAAAATGGAGTATAATAACTACTTTCAAAGCAAGTACTGCACAATTAAACAAGAAATAACACTTTCAAACCAGAACAGGTTTTTTTTTCCAAATTTTGTTACATAGTTTTATTAGTAGGTCCTCCAGTACTAATCTATGGGCAACTTCCAGCAGAGGTCGACCATAGAATCACACTGGAGGAAACAAATATACACCAAAATTTTCAGGCATACATTTGCAGGTTTTCCATTTGCACCACAATCCACATGAATGTCATTTGGTGACTAGCATGTGTGAATGAGCCAGGATCACAATTATGGTTATGATTATTCTATTTATTTATACCCCACTTTAGCTCCCCAAAAGGAACTCAAAGCGGCTGTCACGTTCTGTGCATTCATAGCCCTTCACATAAGTACGATATACAGTATTTTCCAGCAGAATCAAGTTTACATATTGAGGTGAGAGTCAGGATATAATAAGAAACCACGGGACATATCTAAGCAAATGAAGTAACTGAACATCCCTGGTGCTCACAGGCTTAGCTATTTGTTTCCTAGTGTAACTGGGCTGTAGATCAGCCAATTTGAAAGGAGAAGTAACACAGCCTGGACGTCCTGACACTTGTACATCTGTGTTTTTATTTATGTTATTTGAATTGACAAGGTAACAATCCTCAGGTGACACTGTGTTTACACACAGTCCCTATCACTCAAATGTATAGAACAACCAGTGCCATGAGACTTATACTGTAGTAGGCCAACTAGTTAAGTAAAAGGGGGACTATACTAAATTGTGTATTCATAATATATCCATATTGTCAAGGTACCATGCTTATGTGTACAATTTGAATTCAGTTTGCTTTGTACAATGAAAAATGTGGGCATTATTATGACAGAAGAACACCAGACAGATGTTTTCATATCAATGTATGAGCCAAAAAACCCCACCAAAAAACAAACCACCAGCAACCAACCACTGCAAACCTCATGTTCAAACCTTGAATTTATGTTCAAGTATTTCTTTGTCCAAGCAGCATCAATAATTTAAAATCCATACTTGAAGTCTTTATACTGACAAAGTTTTTTGAAAGAAGGGTGGTTAAGGGCATGTTTCGGCAGAAGGTTATAACAGCAATACACAGAAGACAGTCCTTTGGACAACCAGGAGAAACAGGCATGAGTACAATTGTGCTTTTGTGATGTTCACCAGTAAGCATAAATATGAGCTATTATTAAATTTAATAGAGTGCTTAGTAATAGATGTAAAATTTGCCCTTTTCCACTTGACCTTTGCTAACCATTCAAAATGCCCCGAGGCTTTACATCCTGTCTGTAAATGACATATTCTTGGATACCATTTCTAGTGCCACCAGAAAGCAGAAATCAATACATGCTCCTCTTCTGTTTACAATCCTTTCCATTTCCAGCAAGGAATTTTTTTTTTAAAAAAAAAAGAGGAATTCAACATTTGAAAATCCAATACTGAAATTATCCCTGATGGCAATATAGGAAGGAATTAAAAATGAGGGGGGGGGGGCATGTGTAGGATTTAAAACTCAGTCCTATAGGGTACTTAAGGATTTATTTTAATTAAAGCCAAAAGTCACTGCCTTCCAGGATTCAACCTCTGTGTGCAGTTCAAAACGAATCTCCCCTTGCGATGGCATACATTTGCAGAACCTTGAAAAGTGGGTCAGTAGGTCCAGATGCAGTGGGAAATACATGAACCATACATACCATCCCCGATTATACAGTCAATATGGCCATTAGTATTCCAGGGAAGAGACATGCATCAGCAGTCTAGAAGGCAATCTCTGGAGGTTAACACAACCATTCTTAAAGGCACCATTAATAGTTAATAGGGACACATATGTAGGCCAACAAGGTACAGGCTCCTCATGTTTATTTCCTAAATAATACAAAATTCCAGTTGCTCATTAGGCTGTTGTAAACCATGGGCTATTGTAACTGTCATTATGAACATTAGTTAACTGTCTTTTCTAGCAAAGGTATTCCGAAGACCACACAAATCTACAAATTAGAAAAACGACAAACTAATAAGAATATGATATCCATACGTGAAAGGTTGATACATATCATTAGCTTTAGCTCTGGTGATCACAGAAAACTTACCACCCCATCTTTGGCCATTTTCACACAATCGACAAAAACACCCCCACCCACCCACTAATGCAATCCATCAGCAGGGAATGTGATCCCCTATCTGCAAACCACATTGGTCATCTCAAGGTCAGCATTTCCTCTAACCACTTACCATCAACAAGCTTAGAGCCGACTCGGAGGCTCGCTGTGCAGCCATCGTCTTGTCCTCTTGCATATAAATCCTCCCTTGGATTCAGGCAGATCCGCTTGGCCCTCTTTCAAGGGCAAAGCATCCACTGACAACACTTGCAGCCTATAAACACAGAAATTCCAAAAAATAAGTTCAGGGGGGGAAATCATCAGGGAGAATGAGGGGCTGAAGCTCTTTCCTTTTCAATTCTGCAAGGTAGATACGAGCTTCAGCTAGGCCAAAGAGAGATGGAGCAAAGAGGCTGCTGGAGAGAGAAAAAATCAGATTGCAATCTGCATACACACACACACAACACTAGGTACATCACATTCATATGTAACACACACCTTATCATGTCCAGTTAAAAGTACAGGGATGATGTAAATCCTCCCACCTCAGCATGGAGAATACAATTAACTGCGAGGAAAATCATTTCCATGGAGAACTAGGCAGCCACAACCCAGATTTTATCCTTTTTTATTTTATCCTTTTTCCTCCCCATCAATACTGCAGAAACAATGGAAAAGAAGGAGAATATATCACAACATACCGCTTGCAAAACAAATGTCTTCTCTCTTTCCCCAAAGCAACGTGCTTCCCTGTTTAGAACGCAAGCGTCTGCATAATCCAGACATGAGCAATGACAGAGCAAAAAAGCTGGGAGAGCAGGCACCCGAGAGCAACATTTACCTTTATTATATTTGAATGACAACTGAGGTATGCGTTGACCCTTTTCACCTTAATGAAAGGAGGGGGTATTTCTCCCCCTTGTCTCCAAATGGACTCAGCTCCCCATGGAGCTAACACACTTACAAGAAACATGTAATTACTCAGCCTGCCCTGTTCGTGTTCTGATCACGCCAGCTTTGCTGCATGCCTGCTGCAGACAAGCTTCCTGTTCTTCTCTGACTGCTTTCATAGAGAGATGCATGTTGAAATTCTCTCTGATGCTCAAATGGGCATTGGATGGTTAATGCTGGCAACAAGATACCATTAAAGGGACAAAGATGAATTTGTCCTTGACGAGACACGCCTTTAAAGAACATGCAGAAAACATGGGTATCTAGACAAAAGATTCTAACTTTGAAAGTCACTGTGCTAATTTCCATGCCTATGTACCCTACCCCTCCGTCAAGCTGATTGCCTCAAGAAATGCCTCACAAGGAACGTCAGCCTAAAAGCAGAAATGATCCACCAGGGAGAGTCTACAGCAGGGGTGCTCATTACGGTGATCGGGAGCACCTAGGTGATCTTTGGCCCTTTTCCAAGTGATCTTTGGGCCTCACCAGCCAAATGGCGCACTCCTGCCATACGCGTGCACGTGCGCTCCCGCTGCCGCCTTTGCGGGGCTTCTTTTGCCAAAATGAGGCTTTGGTGGGCGGGCCCTGGCGCTTGTCTTGCCACGCACGGTGTGGTGACATGACCGCCCATTGGTTGCTGCTGGGGGGGGGGAGCAAGGCGAAGGCACACGCACGGATAGGATGCGAGGCTGTGGGAGGGATGAAGGGAATGTGTGTGTGTGTGAGAGAGAGAGAGAGCCAAGGAAAGAAGAAAGAAATCCGGAGAACTTTTTCGGATCCTTTTGGCAGGAAGGCAGGCGGGCACTGGAAGGAGAGAGAGGGGGAGAGAGAGAGAAAGAGGCGAAGGAGGCCGGGCAAAGTCGAGCAAAGCCAAGCAAGCCCCGCCGCAAACCCTGCTGCTGCCCTCGGGACTCCCATTCCAAGCCGAGAATTGGGCGAGCGAGCTGTGTGGGGCTGCTTTCTTTCCTTGGTTGGGGGCGAGGAGGGAGGGCTCCGCGTGTTCCTGGGGCTGAACCCGAGGAGGAGGGGGCTGTGGGAATGGAGACTCCACTTGCTGCTGCTGCTTGTGCCCCCGCCGCCTTTCTCCGCCTCACCCTCCCTCGCCCTCAAAGGAGAAAGGCGGTGAGAGCCCACGGGAGAGAGAGAGAGAGAGAAAGAGAAAGAGAGGGTGCCTCTTCAGAGCCGGCTAGGAAGAGCCACCCTCTCTCTCTCTCTCTCTCTCTCTCTCTCTCTCTCTCTCCCCTGTGGGCATGGACTGCCACCAGTGGGAGGGGTCCTCCTTCCTGCCAGCTGTCCACTTGGGTCTCTTTTCTGAGTGACACCCTCGAAAGGAAGGAAGGGCCCCCCCCCCCCCCGGCTGCATCTGTCACTTTGGGGAAGCACCTCTTCCTATCTTCCTTCTCCTGCCCAGGTAAGGAAGCCTCGAGGGAGGAGGAAGGGGGGAGGCTGCCGTGGGGAGGCTCCAGCCTCATGTGGGTTGAGTTTCCTGGCCCAGGCAGCAGCCAGGCGGCCCCTCTTCCCAGCCCTGCGCCTTCCGAGCCGCCGCCGAAGCCATATCTGGCCGGAGCGCTGGTGGGTGCGCCTATAAATACCCTCCTGCTGCGTGCGTGGGAGAGTCCTGCTGTGCACGCAAGAAGCAGGACGGGATGGGGACTTCCTGCTTCGCAAAAGCACACAGCAGGAAGGAGGAAGGCAACGAAGACATTAAGAGAGCGCGTGCGCAGGCAAGGACGATCCCCTTCCTGGGTGCGCACCGCGGCAAGTTCGTGGGCAGGCAAGAAAGAAGCCCCGTGCGGACGGAAGGCTGCAGTAGGAGTGTGCGTGCGCGCACACGCTCACATGCGCAACAGGTGATCTTTTCAACTTGATTGTTCATATAGTAGCTCGCATGATGAAAAAGTGTGGGCACCCCTGGTCTACAGATTGAATCTGGCTGTCTCGGCTATGTTCCAGTACTTCTGGTTGGTGTCATGGATTACTATGGATGAAACTCTTTCTGTTCTGCTTCAGAGTATGCTCTTGTGTTTGCTTGAAACTCCAGAGTTTCCCTTAGCTTAGGGGTTGCCTCAACAATTGGATTGGGTTTGAGTTGCAACCTCATCATATGGGAATCACCATGAATCGTGGCAAATCCGGCGATACCTGGTGTGGGGTTTGAGAAACCCATTGCCCCACATCCTGCTTCCCATAGTGGGGAGCATCCTCCACCAGGCTACCCCCCCCCCCCCCATTTCTTCCAACGGAACATGGGTTCCTATAGTTTTGAGATGGAGCCCCACCAGAAGTAGTTCTACATTGTGGGATGGGAGCCAGAGGACTCCATCACAAAACTATAGAGGAACTGCCATATGCTGTTGAAAAGTACCCCATCTGATCAGGTCACCAGACTGATCCATTGCCCAAACTAGACAACACCACCATCAATTTTTCCTTGTGCTAATCAGCAAAGGGGAAATGTTACTGCTTCTGCTATGTTGTCACAGTCACCATTTCCAGCTGGCCACAAAGTTCACTGCAAGCTTCTGGCCACCATGGACACTCAGTCCTATCATGAACAGGCAGCCACCCAATTAGGAAGAAGGTGTGAAGATTGATCCCTCAATCTTTCTCATCACATAGTTGCCCCTGCTCATGTCACAATGAACAGGAGCTTTCACAGAGATCTGCGACTAGCTAGGAGCAGTAACAATAACCTGGAATATGCAATGATGTTTCGGCAAAGTAGATGTGATCTCAGCTATGTTCAACCATATGTGGTGCCCACAGTGGGTTTGGTAGGGTGCATGTGACTGCCTCTATGGTTGGCATGGGCAAACCTTTTGGAAATGGGGCTACATTCCATGGCAGGAGAGCTGGGAGGAGTGCATGGAGGGGAGGCCAAGAGGTCAGTTGGTGCATCGGGGGAGAGAGGAGAACAATTGACATGAGGGAGGGTACCTTTGGGGTGTGTTGCATAGTGGGAGGGCTTGACACATGGCTGTGCAGGGCTCTTGGGAGAGTCATGCATAGCTGTGAGTCCTGCAGGGGCGCTCCTCTTGGCAGGAGGACATGGTAGCCCACCATGTTCTCTTGTCAAGAGGAGAGTAAGACACACAGCTGCTGAGTGCCCCCCAGAGGGCTCTCAGCAGCCATGTGTTTACCGGGCCCTGGCCCATCCTTTCAGCATGCCAAGAGGAAGAGAAGACATACAGCTCTGGACGGCCCTCAGCAGCCACATGACTACCTGGCTCTGGCCCTGGCCCTGGCCTGGGTCTATCCTTTTGGCATGCTGTGTGTCTGCCTCCCTATCCATAACACTGCAGCAGACCACCACGTCCTTATGCAGAGAGGACAGGGGAAAAGAGGAGGGTCAGAGGTAAGCCTCCATGAGGCCAAATGGAGCCCACTGGCCTTGGTTTGCCCATACTTGCTCTAGGGCAGTCCAGAACATTTCCGCTCCAGACAGGCCCTGGACTGAATGTAGACTCAGTCATAACTTATGCACTCCGTATTATATTCATAGGAGAAATGTAAGTGTCTAGATGGACCATTGATCCATCCAGTTCCCAGCCATTCATGTGAAATGATCAAACCACTGGTCTTCTACATGTGAATTATGTACTCTGCTATGCCTCCTTCCTTTAGTGCAACAACAACAACAACAACAACAACAACAAACAGAATTGTTAGATAGGACCCTGAAGCCAAAATCAGGATTCAAACTCAGTGTAGGAAACGTTCACCTGAAATAGGTAGAAGATGATTTAATCTTACCCTAATAGCATTTCCAAGTGGTATAGTGTTCCCAAGTGTATGGTTTCCACTTACTTATGTGGGGCAGCTCATAGAGATTGACTTGATAAAAGCAATGTTGCTTCTTTTATATGAGGTGGCCCAACTCCTACTGACAAGTATCTTTCAATGGCTACTGCATGGCTTCTTAGTAAGCATGAACACTCCAAACAGGTACATGGGGTATTTCCAATAAAAATGCCCTTCCCCTTCATATATATCATACCTATGGAAATGATAAGCTGTGGTGGTGGTTGTTTTAAAAATTAAGCAATTTTACATTAAAGTAAAGTTAAAGTATTCAGATCTTGAACAGAAGATGCTGGTTTAGGCCTACCAAGATATAAGAGACATGTCTTCATGTTATAGTAAATGAAGAAAACATGTTAGCTCCCATTTCCTATTTCAACACCCTGGGTACATTATTTATTTTCAGTATTATATATTATTTCCCAGGATTTCCTGACTGATTTTTCTAGCACAGCTAGGGTTTTTGCATTTATGTTTATAAAGCATCAATTGGGACATGATCCAGCTGTGTCAACAATGACAACATATTATTTTTCTGATGTTTTCATTGCTGTAATGGTTCAGAGCCATAGAATCAATCACTTCAAGAAGACTTAGTTTTCTGCTTCATTACACCACAGATGGATGGACTGAACAATTTGTAATTAATTATTTGTAATTTTGGTAATTAGTTCACTGCAGAGGTTATTGAGTTGTTTGGTTTTGTTGGTTTTTTAAAAAAAAAACCTATATCAGAAAGCTTTAAATGTTTTTTAAATGCACCCACACAAAAGCAAGTCAACAAAAATTCATTAAAATATCAAAATAATTATTGATATCACTATGTAACAGAATTTGAAAACTGTTCTGTTCTTCATTTAAAAGTGCTATTTTCTGTTTAATTGTTTGGTAGTGACTTTGAAAGGAGTTTTTAATATTCCAGAAACTTTGTTTTCATGGCTGCTACAAACTATGTTGAATTGGTTGAGACTCTATGACAGGGGTGCTCATTAGGTAGATCGTGATCTACTGGTAGATCACGTAGGGTGTCCTAGTAGATCGCAGGCAGGGCGGGAGGAAGGCTCAGTCCCGCCCCGCAGGCTCCCAACGCCACACAAGTGCTGCCGGCCCTGGGTTATCTAAGGTCCTTTCCACACAGTTGAATAAAATCCCATGTTATCTGTTTTGAATCAGATTATATGGCAGTGTGGACTCAGAAAACCCAGTTCAAAGCAGATACTGTGTTATATATTTCACATTTTTGTAGTGGGTAGGTAGATCATTTTGACTTGGTTGTTTTATAAGTAGCTCGCATGCTGAAAAAGTGTGAGCACCCCTGGTCTATGACATATACATTTTAAAAAACTATAGCAAAATGAGCTGCAGGATGTCTGGCAAAACAACCCCAAAGTCTTTGCAGTTTAATAAACATTTTGCATGTTTGAGTGATAAAACCAGTTGGGAAAAGACATTTATAACCCAGGAATAAAAAGCATGTTACATAGTGTAATGGAATTGTGAATTTACCAAAATATATGGGGGTAATATGGGCCCTTATTATCCACTGAGGTTTGGATCCAAGACCCCCTCCCCAAGATCCATGCTGATGTATAGATGCTCAAGTCCTTATATAAAGTGTCCTTTATATAAAATGACAAAAGCAGGCTTTGCTTTTGTGATTTCCAAGCCATTTATGGTTGAATCTGTGGGTACAGAATCTGCGGATATGGAAGGCCAACTATATACTAATGCTAGTCCCACTTTGAATAAATTCAATGAAAGTAATGGAACTCAAGCCAGTTGTGATCAGGGGAACTGTTGCTGTCACTCCCTCTCCAGCTCTCCCTCTGCTTAATAATAGAGTCTATCTTGCTAATAAAACGTAAGCAAATCAGAGACATTGAACCACAATGGGCAAATACCAGAAAGAAAGGATTGTCCCTGGTAATTAAGGACCATTAAAACATATGGAATACAAGTCAAAATCAGGATAATGCAAGCAATCAGGCATTCATACTTTCCTTTCTGGTTTCTAATGTATTCAGGGCAACCAGGTCGTTTTTGCGATCTAAATATAGCTTAAAAGAATAATTTTATTTGAAAGTGGGAGAAAGTGCTTTGTTGGCTGGGTGCCATCTACGCGGAGGCCTGTATGAATCAATTAAAAATAAATCATACTTCAACTGATTGCACAATGTTTACATCATTTCCTATATTCTTCAGGAGGCTCCCATGAAAGATGGAGGCAACAAGGGGAGTTCATGGAAAGAAATGCATTAGTAATCACACGTAAATACAGTTGCTGATAATTTGCAAATTGCTTTATTAAAAGCGCAGGGGAAAATGAATTCCTGCTAAGATGGATGGCCTCGCTTCTAAAAATAATTTGCAAGGAAACGGCTGCATTTTGCATATTTAACTGTGCTACTAGGCATTTAGCAATGATCATATTATAAATGCTGCTTTCTGTTTATAAATGATTTTTGACTTTATTAATCTGAAGTCGCGTGAGTGACACAGAGAACTTACTTTATTGATCTGCCAGTTAAGCCTTTCTTCAGTCTTTGGTATTATCCTTCCATCTTTATGGCAAGTTGGACTGGTGTCTATTCAATAAATTACTGTGGTTATGGTCAGGCATGTAGCTGAAGCCCCCTTAGCCCCCCCCCCGAAATTCTCCGGGTGGTCCGCGAAAAGGCCTTACTGGTACATTATTTAAACTGTTATGTCTATTCATATCATGATCTGATCACCATGCTCATTATATCCCACATTAATGGGGTTATTGGGATAACAATACAAAAGGTTTGCTAGGGTAGACCCTATTCCACCCAGTCTCAGCCCCCCGAAACAAAATCCTGGCTACGGCCCTGGTTATGGTAGTTGCAACACTGGACAAGGAATCCAGTTTCACATCTAGGACATTGACAAACTGGAATGTGTCCAGAGAAGGGCTACCAAAATGTTTTCTGAGAGATAAAAGGTAAAGAAGACACAACACAGAGAAGCAGCAGACAAATGAAATTAATATTGAAAAATAACATAATAAAAGGCTAAGCAATATTATTGGATTTTTTTAAAAAAAAAGCACACACACACATCCTGTTTACTCACAATTGAAAAATTGTCAATAGGGGAGGAAGGAGAAGCAACAACAAAATAACAGATGGAAGGAAAGAGACAAACAAGTTGTAGTTTTAACAGCCAGATTTACATAGACTGAATCATTATGATGTTAAATGTGTCATTGGTTAGATTGGGAAGTCATTTCCGAATTTTCCCCAAAAAAGTCAGAACTTTCCGAAACTTCTGAATCGCTTCGTTAATGAAGGACGTGATTACAATGTGGTTAGCTCAAGAGCCAATGTACACACAATGTTGATTACGGTTTGCCCTTGAGCACCATGTTTCCTTTTCAGAAATGTTTAGTGCTTGAGTGTTTCTCTATTTCTGTATAAGGGGACCTTGTTCAGTGCCCTAGTTTAGCCCCCCAGTGCAGGAAAAAGATACCAACAGGTTCCAATACAACTAAAGTAACTTTTTTAAAAAAGTTTTTTATTAGTTTTAATAATTTTTATTACTTTATGACTTCCACACTTACTTAAAACCACCTGTCCAATTTTGACTAGAGTAGATCTATTGAATAAATTACTGAATTGCAAGTCAACACTTATGTAAATTACACTGATTTTCTGTAATTGTTCTAGGTGGGATCCTGAAGGAAATGGATTTTGGATTAGAGATGCACCACTAGGCTAGTTCTTTCCACTCTTCTATTGTTTCTTTGTGTAGAGAATTTGATTAAGGCATAAAAGATAACACATGAAAATATGTTAGAATGGTATCGACACCATCTCTTTTTGCATCTCCCAAGCTAAGCAGCACATAGCAATGCTGGGCAATGAATTTGAGAATGCATTTCCTTGTTTGGACAGGCTTTCAGCAATGACCTTTCAGAG
Source organism: Anolis apletophallus (assembly GCA_030556195.1). Taxonomy (NCBI): domain Eukaryota; kingdom Metazoa; phylum Chordata; class Lepidosauria; order Squamata; family Anolidae; genus Anolis; species Anolis apletophallus. Next base: position 44,463,223 of record JARBWK010000009.1, on the reverse strand, counting down.
TAGTTGGGAAATGGCTGCCTTTTAACATCAATTCAAGTAGCTCATTCCGAACAAAATAATGATAATTTCCTCTAAAATGTCTGGTTCAGTTAAATCAATTTAATGCTATGGATTGGAATTAGGATTCCATTCATCTGTGACACGGGTTCTTATTTATTTAATGCATTTGGTGCTTTGCTTGCCACAAGTAATGTTAAACATAGTCATTTTTCTGGCATTCTAATGGGGGACGGATGATGAAAACATTTTACACTTATTCTACCTGTCAAGCCTATTTTAAAATATCTCGCTTAAAGCTTGGTCTTATCCAATGTTTTCACAGAGCTCAATTAATAAAAATAAATTGGAAATTTGAGTAGGATGTGAATGATATTTTATTACATTAAATGTATTTCTCAGTCTGTAATTTGCCAGAAAGGCAGTTATTCCTGGAGGACAAAAGCCTGTGTGTTTTCCTCTCCTGAAATATTCAGATATAATTTAAGAAGAAAGGCCCGCCTCTGCTAATAAATTCTTATTTATTTATTTATTTATTATTTCAAATTGTATACCACCAACCCCCCGCAGGCTCAGAGCGGTTTACAAAACTACCAGAGACAATAAACATAAGCACAATAAAAAATTAAAAACAACAGAACCCCAATCAGCAGAAACCGAATGCTTGCCAGAAAAGGAATGTTTTGCACCTCCTGCCCTGCTTGCGATCTACTAGGACACCCTGTTTTGCACGCCTTCCAGAAAGATGGTAAGCTTCGGATGGCTCGTGTTTCTACCGGCAAAGCATTCCACAAATTTGGAGCCACAATCAAGGCTTTGCGTCTGGTGGCCAACAGATGAAAAATCCGAATGTTGGGGACTTCAAGCAGGTTTTGGTCTTCCGACCAAAGTGATCTCTGGGGTTGATAGGGGGTGAGGCAGAGCCTCAGGTACGCCTGCCCTAGACCATATAAGGCCTTAAAGGTAAAAACCAACACTTTGAAAGTAATCCGGTGCTCAATCGGTAGCCAATGCAATTGCTGCAAGATTGGAGTAATGCGATAATGGCGAGAAGTAATGCGGCAGCATTTTGCACCAGCTTAAGCTTCTGGATCACTGACAAAGGAAGACCAATGTAGAGGATGTTACAGTAGTCCAATCTTGAGATGATCATCGCCTGGATCACCATAGCCAGGTTGTTCCTAGATAGATAAGGAGCCAGTCATCTAGCCTGACGCAGATGGAAACATGCGGAACTGTTCACAGCGGAGACCTAGGTCTCCATTGTCAGCAGCGCGTCTAACAAGACTCCCAGACTCTTTACTAAGGACAACGGGCGTAATGCTTCGCCGTCCAGGGTAGACAGCTGGATCTCTCCCCTCCCCCCAAATCTGGATGACCCAGCCATAGGATCTCCATCATCGCTGGGTTCACCCTCAACCTGCTGGCATGCAACCATCCAATAATGGCCTCAAGGCACGGAGTCCGGCCAGCCCTCCATCCTCAGAACGAGCTGACTGTCAACTTAGACAATTTATAAAATAATATAGAGAATAATACTGTATGTAGAGTGCAAATTCCCAAGATTTGGAGAAGTCCAAAAAATCTTTAGAGAGGTAATGGACCAAATATAACCCACTAAGAATCAAGCATACTCGGTGGGTGCAAACTCACCAATGACTATTAGAGGGAGGAATGAAAAACAGAAATAGAAGACAAAAACAAGTATGTTCTAGGTTTTGTTGCAAGTTCCACTTGTTTGAACTCTAATATTATTCAGCCCTCCAACAATTGATGACAATAGATCATAATGTAGCTCTGCCTCTGGTGATTAGTTCAATGATGCATGAAATTAAAAAAAACATGGAAGTATGTACACATTTGTCCCAGATATGACAAAATCAATGAAGCAACATTTCTTTCTGGAAATCTCCACGAAATCTTGTATGTTTTGAATGTATCACACAGGTTTAAAGGCCAGCTATCAATCTCAACAAATTGTATCATTTATACTTCCATGATGGCGATATGCGGACGACACCCAACAACTTCTACGTTTGGAGCCTGGAGCAAACTCAGTACCGGACAGTTTCATCTTGTGTCTCAAAGCTGTGTCAAATTGGCCGTGTGCCAGCAGATTGAAGGTGAATCCGGCCAAGACTGAGATCTTGTGGCCTGGCCACCCGGTAGGTGTGCTGCACCACCTGCCCCCCTTTGATGATGCTCCCCTATCTCCATCCGCTATTGTTAAGAGTTTGGGTGTGGTCTTAGACACACAGCTAACCATGGAGTCCCAAATCGCTGCTGTTAGCAAGCAGGCCTTTCTATCTTCACCAGGCAAGGCAGTTTCAAGTGAGGCCTTGGCAACAGTCATCCATGCCACGGTTACATCTAGGCTGGACTATTGCAATGCCTTGTACGTTGGCCTCCCTTGGTCAACAACCTGGAAAATTCAGATCATCCAGAATGCAGCAGCCAGGCTACTTGCTAAATCACCGATGAAATGCCATATAACTCCTACGCTGCAACATCTCCATTGACTCCCAATGGAATATCGGGCCCTGTACAAGTTGCTGGTCCTAACTTTTAAAGCCTTGTATGGCCAGGGGCCATACAATTCCCCTGTTTTGGGGTGTTGTTCTTTATTTGCCGTTATGATTTTAGAGCTTTTTAATACTGGTAGCCAGATTTTGTGCATTAATTTCGAGAAGCAATCTTATTTCCAAGATGGAAAATAGTCCTGTGAAGTAGATGAGGTTAAAAAAACACTTACCTGCTTGAGATGCCTGAATGTGAAATTTGAACCCAGCTTTGCCAAGTTTATTGCAACTCTCTAACCACTTCATCACACTGCAGGCATGTAGCTGGGGGGGGGGGCTTGAGAGGCTTCGGTCCCGTCCCCCGTCCCCCGAAATTCTCAGGGTGGTCGGCGTGAAGGCCTTACTGGTACATTATTTAAACTGATATGATCACCATGCTCAATATATCCCATATGTATGGGAGTATTGGGATAACTATACAAAAGGTTTGCTAGGGTACATCCTCTCTCATTCAGACTCAGCGCCCCCCTCCTGAATCAAACTCACCCCCCCCAAATCAAAATCCTGGCTACGGCCCTGTCACACTGACAATTAATTTAAGCTGCTATAGATTTCAATTCAAATAAGAGAGAATGCCATTTTTTCTGGGTAAGGAACAGAATTCTTGTTGTCTTTTGCTTCTGGCTAACCATGTTGTAATTTAAGATCATTTATGATGGAGGGTTACTTTGGGGTATTGGCTGAATACCAGATTAATTACTTTTTGCCAACTTTGTATATGTGCAGAGACAGAGATTACTATTAAAACTTGGAGGGTTTAGAGATGGATAGGAATAAACCCCGAATCTATGAATTACCCTAATTCCAGTAAGGCCTCACATCAAAGAAGAAACAGTAATGAGAACATACACTCATTTCAAATTAACTTTCAAGTTTAATGCAATGTCTGAAATTTAGCTCTTGGACTTTGAAGTGCCTTTCCGCAAAGTCATGCAGAAGACGTTCACGTGAAGCAAAATGAACAACTTCTCCTTACAACTAATGCCTTCCTTGCAAGGACTTGGCAACCTTAGTATTCTCTTTCCTCCTCTGCCTCTACTTTCACTCTTGGCTTCACTAAGAACCTTCAAAGGTAATTGCTTAATCAGGACTTTCAGTGGGACATGGCTGCCTGTCGAAATGCTTTGATTGAATGAGGAGGGAGTTAAGCTTGTCATGGAAGTTTCATACATATTCACAGACCTTTCTAAAACTGTTGAGGCTGCAGGCAATGCTTGGATGTAAAACCCTACTAGAATATATTTGGAGGAAAGTGAGAGCCCCATCAAATAATATCTGAAAGGGTTTGGAAGATCTTTCAAATACGGAAACCCACTGGATGAACTTTGGGCAAGTCATTCTCTCGCCAAGCCTTGGAGGAAGGCATTGGCAAACTCCCTGGGTATAAATCTTGCCAAGAAAATCCCATTGTTCACCTTCGGGAGGCCATAAATGGGTAATAATGACCTAAAAACAAACATTGTAAAGGATGAGATGGCCACCATCATGAGGCATCAAGAATATACCCTCCAACCATCCCAGTTTGGCAGAAACTATTCAGGTTGATCCTCTGCTCTTCCCCCTTGTAAAGTGCTTTTGAAATATCTCAGTTTTTCTCTCTCCTTTTCACTTTCCCCCTTCATTTTCCTTTTGCTTCTCCTGCTGGAAACTGAATTCAAAGCACAAAAGTCATTTTCACTCAACTCAGGGAGGAGGGCAAAGGATAGGAAAAAATTGTCATTTCTAAAGTTATTGTAAAAGTTCCAGGATTTCTTGGCTTACAATTGTAGTTTTGTGTGCTTTTCTCCATTAATAAGTTTCCCAATCTTATTGCCTTGCCACACCATTTTGACCACACTACAATGTGGTTTGGCTACACATTTCCTGGGTTTTATGTTGGAAGCTAAATTAAAGTTTATTATTATTGGGGAGTTGTCCTTCTCCTCTTAGGGCGCTTGTGCCCGCTTTGTGCTGGTCTGTGACCGTAATAAAGTTTTGATTTGAAGTTTATTATTATTATTACAAATAAAGATGATGATGATTATTAAAGGATTTTTCTGCTATCAGCAACCCATAAGAACATAAGAAGAGCCATGCTGAATCGGGCCTCAGCCCATCTAGTCCAGCATTCTGTATCACACAGTGGCCCACCAGTTGTACACGGGGATCTCGAGCAGAAGGGAGGGCAAAACCCTGACCTGCTCCTGACCCCACACAACCAGTACCCAGGGAAATCCTGCCTACCTCAACCAACTCCGAGGTGGCACTTGAATGTCCTTTTCAGTAACTACCGATACACTTGGTATCCATGAATCTGTCTAATCCTGCCTTGAAGTTGTTCAGGCTGACAGCTGTCATTTCCTGAGTTTTATGATGGAAGGTATGCATCTACAGGCATGCTTGCATGGTGCAATGGTTGAAATGTTTGACTATGGGCCTCATCACAAAGGTGAGGCAAAGTGCCCACTTCACCTGGCTTTGCCGAAAGAGAAGAGGGGCAATGGGGGCAAATCATGTATTTAGGTTGCCTGTATAGTTTATTTATTATGATTATTTTATGTACTGTGTTTGCCCACTTATGTTTTTGTATGGATGTATATTTTTGCATAATCTGCCTTTGAAATATTGTTAAGTGTATTTGAACACAATTTGAAGCTTGTCTTCGCCCTGTAAAATTTGTTTTGGAAGCTTTGCTTCACTGTCTTCACGGTCTTGTATTGTATTGTGTTGTGAGCCGCTCTGAGTCCCCTTCGGAATGAGAAGGGTGACATACAAATAAACTGATTGATTGATTGATTTTTCCGCAGAAATCTCCAATAGTTTGCGAGGAAGCTATGCAAGTTCCCAGTGGTTTTAGGAATTGTGGCTTAATCATATACACTCCCTGAACTAATGCACACTCACCCACCCTCTTCAAGTCTTCATCTCCTGGCAAGAGAGCATGTAACACATAACGAAGAAATTTCCTGCAGACTGAAGCTTGAAAATTGAGTAACTATGCAGATAAATTGATTTGCATGCACTTTTCAAAAAAGCAGAATCTGCCATTTTCGTTCCATGGTTGGATAATCTGGCAGATATGTTTTAATTACAGCAACACTTGGTAGTCCCATTTATCACACTTTTCTCCAAAAGACTGTAATACAACAAATACATTTCAGTGTACAACTCTATAGCAAGTGCTTCTGTTTATTCAAATATGCAAACATCCAGCTGCATCTCTCCCACCTATTGAGATCAATCTGGCTATGCTATAGGGGAAGGTGGGAAGGAGTATATCGAAACCAGGCAAGATTCAAAACAAAGCTGAATTTTATTTCAGTAATCTGAAATCTCAGTGCTATATAAAAGACTCTGAGTTTCCACATCTGTGCAGATGTTTGTTTTTCATGTCATGCAAAATTGCAAGTTGCTTCTGGTGTGAGAGAATTGGTCATCTGCAAGGACCCCTGGATGTTTTGATGTTTTATCACCCTTATGGGAGGCTTCTCTCATGTTTGCGACAAAGGGAGGCCCTGCTCTCGGTCCAACCTTCGTCGCAAACATGTTTGGTGGGGATGAGGGACAGGGCCTTTTCGGTGGTGGCCCCTCGCCTGTGGAACTTGCTTCCCAGCAAAATTAGGTCAGCCTCTTCCCTCCTTTCTTTTAGGAAAAAGTTGAAGACATGGCTATGGGACCAGGCAGTTGGTTAGATATTGGGAGCAGACGGACAATAAAACTATGACAGTGTTTGAAAACGGACTGTGACTGGCTTTGGACAAATGTGAGATTACAAAACTCGGACTTTGTGGATTTGTGTACTTTATTTTTTTTTAAAAAGTAGTCTATTAATTTTTTTAATACATTACAGAAGTAAAAAGATAAAGAAAATGAAAAACACATAGATGAAAAGTAACATGTATCAAGTAGAAAAAAAGCTTCAAGAAAAAGAAAGTTACAACGTGTGTGCATTGAAATTTTGGGGTAATGGTGACATATCTAACATTCTTCCATCTAAAACTTATTAATTATTAATTATGTGTTAGTCGAGATCTTCTTGTATATGCCAACAGTTTCTTTAATAGTAACTAAAATAGAGTACAAGAGACATAAGAAGAAAAAAGAAAAGAAAAACAATGCAAATTTGATTGTCCGGAGTTTCGTTTCTAGTCTATTATTTTCTATGTTGTTAAATTCAGATCTATATTACCTTCATTCTTACAGTAGTCTTGTAAGAGAGACCAATCCCATTTTGGGGTTGACTTCTCTTTTTCATTCCTTTCCTTTAGGGACTCCGTCAGTTTTTCCATTTGACCTGTTTCAATTATTTTTTGTAACCATTCATCTTTGGATGGTTGTTGTTTGATTTCCAATAGTTTGCGTAAAGTAATTTAGCAGCTGTCATTACCAAAATAAATATCTTTCTTTCATTTGGCTCAAGATTCATGTCCATGATTCCCGGTAGAAATATTTTTATTATGTTTTTTTAAAATTTTTTTTACAATTTCTCTGTGAATCATGTTCCGGAATCTCCTGGCTTTTTGGCAAAGCCACCACATATGAAAAAACGTGCCATTTTCTCAGTTACAATTCCAGCACTTAGGTTTTGTTGTCATATATTTTGGCTAACTTTTCTGGAGTTAAGTACCACCTGTATAGCAGCTTAATCCAGTTTTTTCTATATTTATAACTATATGATATATTTACATTGTTTTTCCATATTCTTTTCCATTCCTCTGGTTTTATCTGGTAGCCAATATTCCTTATCCACTCTTTCATATATCCTTTGATTGGGTCTTTTCTATTTTCCCTTTTTAAGAGTATCTTATAGATTTTTGCCACTAGTTTTTCATCCTTTCTCATAAGAAATCTTCTATTTCATTACCTTGTGCTTCAAATCCTATTTTTACATCCTCTTTATATTTTTCTCCTATCTGAAAATAAGAGAACCATCCCATCCTGTTCCCCTCATTTGATAATTGAAGCTTGGTCTTCAGCCTATATTCCACTGTAATATGTCTTTATAAGTTATCCAATTATTATCATTCAGTTGTTTAATCTGGAATGCTTCCTTTGGAGATATCCCCTTTATTGTTTAACATCTACATGCGACCACTTGCCAAGTTGGTGCGGAGTTTTGGTCTGGAGTGTCATCAGTACGCTGATGACACCCAGCTTGTGCTGAGGATGGATGGCCGACCAGACTCTGTACCGATTGTTTCCAACTATGCCTCGAAGCTGTGACTGGTTGGCTATCAGCCAGCCAGTTGAGAGTGAACCCATCGAAGACGGAGATCCTTTGGCTGGGTCGCCCGGGGGGATGTGAGCTCTGACTGCCTACTCTGGACGGTGAGGCATTACGCCTATCGTCTTTAGTAAAGAGTCTGGGAGTCCAGTTAGACCCACTGCTGACGATGGAGGCTCAAGTCTCCACCGTCAGCAGGTCCGCTTTCTAGCATTTGCGGCAGGCTAGGCGGTTGGCGCCCTACCTCTCAGGAAATGACCTAGCCACGGTAATCCAGGCGACGGTCATCTCGAGGTTAGACTACTGTAACGCCCTTTACATTGGTCTTCCTTTGTCGGTCATCTGGAAGCTCAAACTGGTGCAAAATGCTGCAGCAAGGCTGGAGTGCCGGCCAGGGCCCATATTACTCCAACACTGCAGCGCCTGCACTGGTTGCCAGTTGAGCACCGGATCATCTTCAAAGTGTGGGTTCTGACCTTCAAGGCCTTGCATGGTCTGGGGCCGGTGTACCTGAGGGACCGTCTACTCCCATATGTTCCCCAGAGATCTCTTCGATCTGAAGACCTCAACCTTTTGCAGATTCCCTCTCTGTGAACTATCCACCTGTCGACAACTAGACAGAGAGATTTCTCTGTGGCAGCGCCATGTCTGTGGAATAATCTACCATTGGAGGTGCGAACAATCAGCGAGCTGCCTGCTTTCCGGAAAGCTTGCAAAACAGTATTGTTCCAGCAGGCATTTAATCTTTAGCCTCTTAGTTATAGCAGAATATTGTTTAAATTGTTTTATATTTTACTGTTTTTATGCCTTCTTGTTAGTAGTTCAATATGCTGTAAACCGTTCTGAGCCAACTGGAAAGGACAGTATACAAATCGAAATAATAAATAAATAAAATACAGGAGTTCTTTTATATAATTTCTTTTTATATTTTCCTCCAAACCTTTAATAAAGATTTCCTAATATAATGATCTTTAAATTTTCCATCTATCTTGTGTATTTTAATTATGTGTATTTGTAACTGGTTTTTAATCCGTTTAATGTATTTTTATGGTGCAGTTGGTTGTTTTAATGATTTAGGCCTAGTTGATCCATAGTTCTAAATGCTTCAAAAGTACTTACAAAACAAAGTTCTGGTAGTGAACATTTCAGAACTCTATCAAAATTTCTATCAAGATTTTTAAGACAAAACCAATTAGGAATTGCCATTTATAACGAAATTTTGAAAGTTTTGTTAGAGTTCTGAAATGTTCACTACCAGAACTTTTGTTTTGTAAGTACTTTCGAAGCATTTGGAACCATGGATCAACCAGGCCTATTGTATATGTATCACTGCCTGTTGTTAGCCGCCCTGAGTCCCCCTTTGGGGGTAGAGAAGGGTGGGTTATAAATAAATAAAATAAATAAAAATAAATAAATGTTCCCACATGGGGAGCTGGAGCTGACAGAGGGAGCTCATCCGCGCTACCCCCTGATTCAAACCTCCAGGTGTTTAGTCCTGCCAGCACAGGGATTTAATCCACTGTGCCACCGGGGGCTCCTGTGCAAATGTTAAAAAAGCAACATGAGTTTATCGAGACTAAAGCCTGACTGGATTGTGTTTGTCTATGACAGATTATCAATTAGAGCAATCGTGTTTTCATTATTAATTGAAATATGCTCTCAAGCTGTTAAATCTCATGGTCCGACAATTACACTTGACCTACATATGGAGATATATGCAGAGCAATAAAATTCCTCACTGTCCCTGCAGTCCTTCTCATTAGTGGATGAGTCATGCACCTCTTCCTCAGCAGAGAATGGCAATTCCTGTATACTTCAATTTATAAAGTGACATTTTTAGCTCCATCTATATTTTACTGCATATAGTTTAGAGTAGGACTACACATGGCTGCTTTTTCCTAGTGGTTCAAATGAAGGGGGGACGGGTAAAATGCTTGTGCCTTCGCACCCGGTCTGTAAACACCCAGGGAAGGGCAAGGATGTGGTCTCTACACCGGGGGATTGCTTCTTGCCTTCCTATAGAGGCTTGGGGCTCCCAAGGACAAAGCTGGACACTTTTAATAACTCAAACAGGTTTTATTACTTAAATCTTGAGTTGTTTGCACTAAGGCACTTTACTTTGCTCCCAAAAGGATAAATAAAATATAGTTTACAGTCTCTTAGTTGCCTGGGTCCAGGAAGCTTCAGCTGGATGGCTCACCAAGTCCTCTTTGTCTTTATGGTCTCGAGGTAAGGACACTCGAGACCCTAGTCAGCTGGCCTATGTTGAAGTTATGGGACCTTCCTCTGGGTGCCAGCCAATTAGCTTGAAGACACCTACCGTGTTTCCCCGATAGTAAGACACCCCCGATTGTAAGACGTATCGGGGGTGTCAGAGGGGTCGGCTAATATAAGCCGTACCCCGAAAGTAAGCCGTACCCGGCCGCCGCGTCACTCGGTCCCGCCTCCTCCGCCGCCGGCGCCCTCCCTGCGGCCGCCTCTTCTCTGATCGGAAGAGAGCTGGCTGAGGAGAGCCCTCTGCCGTCTCTGTTCCGTTCCCCAAAGAGGGGGCTGCAGGGAACCGCTCGATCGCTCTCCTTGCAGCCCCTCTTCGGGAATGGAAGAGAGGTGCAGAGGGCTCTCCTCTGCGCCTCTGTTCCCCTTCCGAAGAAGGGGCTGCAGGGGGCGATCGCGTGTTTCCTTGCAGCCCCCTCTTCGGGGAATGGAAGAGAGGTGCAGAGGGCTCTCCTCTGCGCCTCTGTTCCCCAAAGAGGGGGCTGCAAGGGGGCGATCGCGCGGGTTCCTGGCAGCCCCCTTTTCGGGGACTGGAAGCAAGGTGCAGAGGGCTCTCCTCTGCGCCTCGGTTCCCGTCCCCGAAGAGGGGGCTGCAAGAGGGCGATCGATCGCTCTCCTTGCAGCCCCCTTTTCGGGAATGGAAGAGAGGTGCAGAGGGCTCTCCTCTGCGCCTCTGTTCCCCGAGGGGGCTGCAAGGGGGCGATCGCGGTTTTCCTTGCAGCCCCCTTTCGGGAATGGAAGAGAGGTGCATAGGGCTCTCCTCTGCGCCTCTGTTCCTTTCCCGAAGAGGGGCTGCAAGGGGGCGATCGATCGCTCTCTCCTTGCAGCCCCCTTTTCGGGAATGGAACAGAGGTGCAGAGGGCTCTCCTCTGCGCCTCTGTTCCCAAAGAGGGGGCTGCAAGGGGCGATCGATCGCTCTCCTTGCAGCCCCCTTTTGGGGAATGGAAGAGAGGTGCAGAGGGCTCTTCCCTGTGCCTCTGTTCCCCGAAGAGGGGGCTGCAAGGGGCGATCGCGCGGTTTTCTTGCAGCCCCTTTTGGGGAATGGAAGAGAGGTGCAGAGGGCTCTCCTCTGCGCCTCTGTTCCCAAAGAGGGGGCTGCAAGGGGGCAATCGCGCTGTTTCCTTGCAGCCCCTTTTCGGGAATGGAAGAGAGGTGCAGAGCGCTCTCCTCTGCGCCTCTGTTCCCTTCCCGAAGAGGGGCTGCAAGGGGCGATCGATCGCTCCCTTGCAGCCCCTTTCGGGGGAATGGAAGAGAGGTGCAGAGGGCTCTCCTCTGCGCCTCTGTTCCCGAAGAGGGGGCTGCAAGGGGGCGATCGTGCGGTTTCCTTGCAGCCCCTTTTCGGGAATGGAAGAGAGGTGCAGAGGGCTCTCCTCTGCGCCTCTGTTCCCTTCCCGAAGAGGGGCTGCAAAGGGCGTCGATCGCTCTCCTTGCAGCCCCTTTTCGGGAATGGAAGAGAGGTGCAGAGGGCTCTCCCTGCGCCTCTGTTCCCCCAAAGAGGGGGCTGCAAGGGGCGATCGCGCGGTTTCCTTGCAGCCCCTTTTTCGGGAATGGAAGAGAGGTGCAGAGGGCTCTCCTCTGCGCCTCTGTTCCCTTCCCGAAGAGGGGGCTGCAAGGGGCGTCGCGCGGTTTCCTTGCAGCCCCTTTTCGGGAATGGAAGAGAGGTGCAGAGGGCTCTCCTCTGCGCCTCTGTTCCCAAAGAGGGGGCTGCAAGGGGGCGATCGATCAGTCTCCTTGCAGCCCCCTTTTCTGGGAATGGAAGAGAGGTGCAGAGGGCTCTCCACTGCGCCTCTGTTCCCCAAAGACGGGGCTGCAAGGGGGCGATCGCGCGGTTTCCTTGCAGCCTTTTTGGGGAATGGAAGAGAGGTGCAGAGGGCTCTCCTCTGCACCTCTGTTCCCCAAAGAGGGGGCTGCAAGGGGGCAATCGCGCTGTTTCCTTGCAGCCCCCATTTCGGGGAATGGAAGAGAGGTGCAGAGAGCTCTCCTCTGCGCCTCTGTTCCTTCCCGAAGAGGGGGCTGCAAGGGGCGATCGATCGCTCTCCTTGAAGCCCCCTCTTCGGGGAATGGAAGAGAGGTGCAGAGGGCTCTCCTCTGCGCCTCTGTTCCCCGAAGAGGGGGCTGCAAGGGGGCGATCGCGCGGTTTCCTTGCAGCCCCCTTTTCGGGGAATGGAAGAGAGGTGCAGAGGGCTCTCCTCTGCGCCTCTGTTCCCTTCCCCGAAGAGGGGCTGCAAGGGGCGATCGATCACTCTCCTTGCAGCCCCTTTTCAGGGAATGGAAGAGAGGTGCAGAGGGCTCTCCCCTGCGCCTCTGTTCCCCAAAAGAGGGGCTGCAAGGGGGGCGATCGCGGTTTCCTTGCAGCCCCTTTCGGGAATGGAAGAGAGGTTCAGAGGGCTCTCCTCTGCGCCTCTGTTCCTTGCCCCCTTTTCGGGGAATGGAAGAGAGGTGCAGAGGGCTCTCCTCTGCGCCTCTGTTCCCCGAAGACGGGGCTGCAAGGGGCGATCACGCGGTTTCCTTGCAGCCCCTTTTCGGGAATGGAAGAGAGGTGCAGAGGGGCTCTCCTCTGCGCCTCTGTTCTTTTCCCCGAAGAGGGGGCTGCAAGGAGAGCGATCGATCGCCCCCTTGCAGAGCCCTCTGCACCTCTCTTCCATTCCCCGACGAGGGGGCTGCAAGGAGAGCGATCGAGCGGTTTCCCTGCAGCCCCTCTTCGGGGAACGGAACAGAGGCGGCAGAGGGCTCTCCTCAGCCGGCTCTCTTCCGATCAGAGAAGAGGCGGCCGCAGGGAGGCGGGACCGAGTGACGCGGCGGCCGGGGGTACGGCTTACCGTCGCCCAATGTAAGCCGTACCCCGAAAGTAAGGCGTAGTGGGACTTTCGGGGGGAAAAGAAAGTAAGACGCTGTCTTACATTCGGGGAAACACGGTAGGTCTCCACAGAGCTGCCCAAGCGTCCAATATGTTGGGCTTTCTGCATGAGACCCAAGGAAAGTCTTTGTCTTGTGTTAGAAGATGGCTTGACCAAGGGCTCACCTGGCAAACCTTCGCTCACGTCCCCTTCTGGAGAGATCCAGGAAAACTCTGAAAGAAAAGGGGCGGGACAAACTTAATTGGGCTCTGTTAACAATGATTGACAGGTATTAGGGACCAATCAATGCAACCAATACCGTTGCAAGTGGTGCAGAACTAAACAGGATTGCAAAAACACATTATAACAGTGCAAAAAAGGACTTTAAGAACTCAAACCCTTGAAAAATATGCAGGCTGTTAACACTCTAACAATGCAAACCTTTGCAACTTAAAGTTTTACATAGAAGGGGCGCGCTTGCTGCGCCGTCACAATGCTCTTTCAAATTAGGCCACATTTAAGTCAACCCATTGATAATTGGGATTTAAGGACCTGACTGCATGAGGTTCTAAAAATGGACCCTGCCTTGCAAACCCATCTTGCTTTGAGTTGGAGCATGCCAGGATAGCAAATGATGTTATCACACCAATCTGTTCTGTGAGTGCTTTCTTTTTAATACTGGTTTATATTTAATAAACCAGTATTTTAATGTTTGCATATTTGCATATTTTAAATTGTATGCAGATGCTTTTATGTTAAGTTGCTTTGAGTCTCCTTTGGGAAAGATAAAGTGGGATATAAGCTTATAAGCTTTTTAAGGATGCTTATGAGCGTGCTATCAAGGATGCGAAAAAATTATATTATGCATCCTTGATAGCGTCCGCCAGCTCACGCCCGGCACAATTGTTCGAAGTAATTAGGTCACTGACGACGGTCCCTACCGTCCTAAACAATGAAAATCAGGCCCTTTCTGCCGAGGCTTTTGAGAGCTTTTTTGCGGACAAGATTTCGGCTCTCCGCCGGGACCTTCCGCCCACTCTTGATACAGTTAGCGAACTCGAGACTTCGTGGCCTCTTGCTGGGCCCACCTTCGACCGGTTTCGACCACTGGATGCAGAAGCTGTCAATAGGGTAGTGTCTGCAACTAGGTCGACCACATGCTCCCTCGATCCGTGCCCCTCCTGGCTTGTGAAAGCTTGCCTGGAGGGGTTACGAGACCCTCTGTTGAGATTAATTAACAGCTCCCTTGAGCAAGGAGTGTTTCCAGAAGGTTTGAAAGAGGCTGCGGTCGCTCCATTGCTGAAGAAGCCGGGTTTAGATCCTACGGTCCCCTCCAATTACCGCCCAGTTACGAACCTTTCGTTTCTGGGCAAGGTAATTGAGAGGGCAGCAATGGAGCAGTTGCAGGCCTTCCTAGAGGACGCTACTTGGTCAGACCCCTTCCAGTCCGGCTTCCATTCGGGGCATGGGATGGAGACGGTCCTGGTCTCTATCACAGACAAGCTGTGGTGCCAGCTCGATCAGGGCGGATCGGCGCTGCTCGTGTTATTGGACCTCACAGCAGCGTTCGATACTGTCGATTACGATCTTTTGACCCACCGCCTTGCCGGAGCCGGGGTGAGGGGGACAGCCTTAAACTGGCTGTCCTCCTTCATCCGGAACCACTTGCAGCGAGTGAGGAGGGGCGGGGATGTCTCCGGGGGCTCCCCACTTTGTTGTGGGGTGCCCCAGGGGGAAATCCTGTCCCCTCTATTATTTAACATCTATGTCCGACCACTTGCTCAGCTGGTCCGTAGCTTTGGGCTGGTGTGTCACCAGTACGCTGATGACACCCAGCTCGTTCTGGGGATGGAGGGCAGGCCCGGAACCGTACCCGGTAATTTCCATCTATGCCTTGAAGCCGTTACTGGATGGCTGCGAGCCAGTAGGTTGAAGGTGAATCCAGCTAAGACGGAGATCCTGTGGTTGGGTTGTCCGGGCGGGGTGGAGATCCAGCTTCCTTCCCTGGATGGAGCGACGCTATGTCCGTCATTGGCAGTTAAAAGTCTTGGCGTCACCTTGGACTCTCGACTGACGATGGAGACGCAAATCTCCGCCGTCAGTCGAGTTGCCTTTTTCCATCTTCGTCAGGCGAGGAAGCTGGCTCCCTACCTCTCCCGCCATGACCTAGCCACAATGGTCCAAGCCACGGTCATCTCGAGACTGGACTACTGTAATGCTCTCTACGTTGGCCTTCCTCTGTCGGTGATCCGGAAGTTGAAGCTGGTCCAGAATGCGGCGGCTAGACTCCTGGCTGGCGTTTCGGCGACCGCCCATATAACACCTGTCTTGCAAGAACTGCACTGGTTACCAGTGGAACACCGGATCACCTTCAAAATGTTACAGATAAGGTTTCGATGGGAAAAACCAGAAGGAATAATGGTAACCTATAAGGAGCAGAGACGTTGGATAACAACGGAAGAAAAGGCGAAACACTTCTATGAAGAATTAAAGAAAGATCACAAACTGACCCCCACAGAAAGGGGTGGGAAACAAAAAAAGAGAAAATTTGGCTCACCGGAAGAGTTAATGGAATTCCAGAAATCGGCAAGTGCATGTGGAGGGGGACCTATGCCAACAGTGGACGATGAGGAAGACGTTTTGGATGAGGAACTTGAGGAAAAAGATGATGAGTGACAATAATAGAAGAATCAAATGTATATCAATTAACATAAACGGGATAAACTCGCCGTCAAAAAGGAAAAAATTATTTAAACAAACAAAAAAAGGGAATTACGATATAGCAGCATTCCAAGAAACGCATATTGCACAAAAGCATGTGAGATATTTAAGCCAAGAAAAATTAGGTAAAGAATTTGTCTCAGCAGCAAATAATAAAAAAAATGGAGTGGTCATCTACGCAAAGGATCATCTCCGGCCAGAATTAGCTTTCAAAGATACAGAAGGAAGAATGATTGGGATTTTCATAAAAAGACGGCATGGAAAGAATATTAATATGCAACATTTACGCTCCGAATGGGCCGAAAACTAAATTTATAAAGCTGCTAGAGAACAAAATTCAGGAAATGGTTTATGATAACTTGGTTATAATGGGGGATTTTAACGGCGTGATGAATATGAGAATGGACAAAACTAGAAAACTGAAGAAAAAAAAGGGAGAGGGTGAAAGCTCATTACCTAGAGCTTTTCACCAACTCAAAAAAGACTTGGACTTGGACGATACGTGGCGAATTCATAATGAGAACATAAAGGATTACACATTTTATTCAAACAGACACAAAAGTTGGTCTAGGATCGACATGATCTGGACATCTAAAATATTAACAACTAAAATAGAAGATATTATGATAAAACCAAGAGACATTTCAGATCATGGAGCGATTGAAATGACGATGCACAGAAAATTACCAGAAAGAAGATGGAGACTTGACGACAACTTATTAAAAACAGAAGAAGATATAGTAGAAATGAAAGAGGCGGTGAAGCAATACTTTGAATTGAATGACAAACCAGACATGAAAAGGGAAACACTTTGGGATGCAGGAAAAGCGGTGCTGAGAGGAATTTTCATTCAAAAAAAAGCCAAGAAGAATAAGATAAGAAACCAAGAAAAGAGGAGATTAGACCTATCCATAGAATCAGAAGAACAAAATCTTAAAAGACAACCTAGAAATAAGGAGATAAAACAGAAACTGGAGAATCTGAAAAAACAAAGATACTCATTGGATTTGGAGGAAATAGCAAAGCAACTAAAGTTTATTAAACAAAAGGAATTCCAAAATGCAAATAAACCGGGAAGATGGCTAGCCTGGAAATTAAAAAAGAAGAGACAAGAGAATCAAATAATAAAGATCAAGACTAAGGAGAAAGAGCTCACTGCGGACAAAGAAATTATACAAGAATTCCATAAATTTTATGGGAATCTTTATAAAAAGGAAGATAATAATCTAGAGGAAATAATGAATTACCTGGGAAAACAAAAATTGGAAAAAATATCAGAAGATGACAGAGAGGCACTCAATAAGGAAATAACAGAAGAAGAAATAAAAAGAGCTATAAAAAATTAAAACCTAATAAAGCCCCGGGCCCAGACGGATTCCCGGCAATTTTTTATAAAACAATGAGTGAGGAATTGATACCACATCTCAGAACTCTTCTGAATAAAATAATGCAAGAAGGCGGTATTCCAGATACCTGGAAAGACGCAAATATTATTTTGATTCATAAGGAGGGATCAGATAATACGCAGACAAAAAATTACAGGCCAATTTCACTGTTGAATCTAGACTACAAAATCTTCACAGACATTCTGAGTGAGAGAATGAAAAATTTTCTGAACAAATGGATAGGGGAAGAGCAAACAGGCTTCTTGCCAGGAAGACAAATGAAGGATAATTTGAGGATCATTTTGGATATTATTGAATTGTACGAACAACAACACCAAACAGAATTGGCACTGATGGCCTTGGATGCTGAAAAGGCCTTCAATAATCTAAATTGGGAATTTTTCAAAGGGATATTCAAAGAAATAGATATAGGTTTTCAATGGACCAATGCCATAGAGGCAATTTATAACAACCAAAGAGCAAAGCTATGGATAAATGGACAGTCTTCCGAAACAATCAAAATAGAAAAAGGAACTAGACAGGGTTGTCCCCTGTCACCGCTTATCTATATCATGGCACTCGAGATCTTATTGAAAAACATACGGGAAGACAAGGCACTTCCTGCAACCAGAGTGAGCAAACAGGATTTCAAATGCAGAGCCTTCGCAGATGATCTGGTGTGCATCGTCAAAGAACCAAGGACAAATATAAAAAAATGGATAAATAAAATAGAAGAATATGGTCGTCTAGCAGGTTTGAGGATAAATAAGGAAAAAACGGCAATTCTAACAAAAAACATAACAAAGAAAAACCAGCTAGAACTACAGAATATGACAGGAATGCGAATTACGCCAAAATTTAAATATTTAGGAATTCAAATAACAGCAAAGAACTCCCAATTGATCGAGAACAATTACAAAGAAAAATGGAAAGAGATATCAAAAAATCTAGAAAAATGGAATCAATTGAACTTGTCGCTGATGGGGAGAATTGCAACGATTAAAATGAACATATTACCAAAACTCTTGTTCCTTTTCCAAAATCTCCCGATTTTAAGGACTAATAAATTTTTCAAAGAATGGAACAAAGCTCTACAAAAATTTATATGGCAGGGCAAAAAACCAAGGATTAAATACGACCATTTAATTGGTGCAAAGAAGAATGGAGGTTTTGGGTTACCAGAATTAAGACTCTATTATGAGGCAGCAAATCTTGTTTGGATAAAGGACTGGATTACACTCAAAAGAGAAAACATCCTGGCCTTAGAAGGATTTGATTTAAGAATTGGATGGCATGCCTATTTGTGGTATGGTCAAGAAAGGAAAGAGAAAAACTTTAATAATCATTTTATAAGGTCGGCCTTGCTAAAGACCTGGCAGAAGTACAAAGATATGTTCTATAGGAAAACACCGCTATGGCTATCACCATTAGAGGCAGACCAGAGAAGGCTGTTAGGCTGGTCTCAATGGCCTACCTACAGGGACATATTAAATAAAGAAAAGGGAGAACTGGTCCTGAAATCCAAGGAGGAAATCACAAATAAATTCAAATCATTCTCCTGGTTGCAGCTGATACAGGTCAAAGAACATTATAAAAAAGACAAGGTTATAGGTTTCGCTGAAAAGGATGAATTCTTTGAGAAAATCGTAAACAAAGAGAAAAAGAATATCACAAATTTATACAATATATTACTAGAATGGGCAACAGAGAAAGAGCTAGTAAAAGACTGTATAATCAAATGGGCACAAAATATTGGTAGGACAATCGCATTGAAAGAATGGGAAGAAATATGGCAGAAAAAAATTAAATATACATATGCCACAGATTTGAAAGAAAATTGGTTTAAAATGTTTTATAGGTGGTATATTACACCACAGAAATTAGGTTTAATGTACAAGACGGCGAACAGCCACTGCTGGAAGTGTAACAAGGAGGTGGGCACTTTCTACCACATGTGGTGGACTTGCCCAAGAGCAGTGTTATATTGGAAGGACATTCAAAAAGCCTGTGAAAAGATACTACAAAGGAAGATCAGCAGAAAACCAGAATATTTTTTTGTTAGGGATATTGGATGAGGAGTTAGACTTGGATACAAATAAGGATATTTTGTTTACCTATTTGTGTACAGCAGCTAGAATGACCTTTGCCAAAAAATGGAAACAAAAAGATATACCTACAACTGAGGAGTGGCTAAGCAAGGTAGATGAGATCAAGGACATGGACAAACTAACATATGCTATGAAAATATCTTATGGTAGACCCATAAAAAAAACAGACTGGAAAATTTATGAAACATTCAAAGATAGTAAGTAAAGATACAAGAGGGGACAATGTAGGAGTAACTGACTGAACACTAGAAGTAAAGAGAAACAAATAGATATAGGTGATAAAGGAGTAGTCAAAGGCAAGAACGGATTATAGAAACAAATAAAAACAGAAATCGAAGAAGGAAGATTTGGAAGTCAGACATCCCCATTCCCAAGTGTGTTTCCCTTGCCTATCCTCCCCAAGACCATCACCTTTTTCCTCCCCGGAACACTCCACCCCCAATACCCTACCCCAACACAATAGTTAGGGATTGTGTGTTTTCTTTTTATGTATAATATGTGAAAAAATGCCATGAATAAAAATTATTCAAAAAAAAAAGTTGGTTCTGACCTTTAAGGCCTTAAACGGTCTGGGGCCAGCGTACCTTAGGGACCGCCTTATCCCATACTGTCCCGCTAGGTCACTACGTTCCGAGGTGGGCCAGCTGCTGGAAGTCCCCGGCGTCAAAATGTATCATCTGACGTCCACAAGGCGGAGGGCCTTTTCAATAATCGCTCTGAGACTGTGGAATGCACTGCCTTCTGGAGTCCATGTTCTTACGGACTTGGTTGCATTCTGGAAGGCGTGCAAAAGCTTCCTGTTCCGGCAGGCCTTCGGGTGTTAATGATAAGACGGGCAGGCACTTGCCTTCCGTGCTCTGCATACTTTACTGTTGTACTTATTGTGTTTTATAGTGTTGAGTGTTTTTATTGTGTTTTATTGTGTTTTATTTTGTTTTAATTTTGAATTCCATGTAAGTCGTCCCGAGCCATCCGGGAGTAGTGACTCACAAGTTTAAATAATAAATAAATAAATAATAAATATAAATAAAAAAGGAGGAGGAGATCTAATCTTACTTATTAAAGGGGTGCAGATGAAGATGGGCAATAAAATGAAAGAATTGCACAATCAACAAGCTTTAATCAGCTTCAAAATCAATTATTTCCAACTTTTCCAACACTACAAGCACTATTCTTAAAACGATCAGGGTATTAATAAAACATAAGGATTCATTTTTAAATTTCCAGCTTTTTCCAATTTTGTGTATCTTGAGTTACAAACATCCAACTTATAAATGACTCAAAGTTAAGAACAGTGGGAAGTAGAAGAAATGTATACCTTGGGGGGAAAAATCACTTCTGGAAGAGTTATCATGGGGGAAAGGTGTTTCCACTGAAGCTTTATCACCAGTCCTTGTTTCCACAACAAACCACACTTTTCAAAATCCAATTCTCACAGAGATAGAAACTGAGGTGACCTCTTCTGAACAGGGATACAGATAGCAAAACAATCACAACAGGGGTCTTAACCCTTCCCTGTACTGTCCAAAGCATATGCATATACTGTAGTCATACACACACACACGGCTGGAGTTACACTGAAAAAATGTACCTGTTATGACCAATGGCACATGCGCGGAACCTGGCGGCTAGATGCGCCCCTGACCACGTGCCGCCCTAAGAGGGCGCTTACTTTTCTTACCATTAAATCCCTCCCTGGTTGTTGTTTATTCATTTAGTCATTTTCGACTCTTCGTGACCTCATGGATCAGCTCACGCCAGAGCTCCCTGTCAACTGTGGCCACCCCCAACTCCTTCAAAGTCAAGCCAATCACTTCAAGCATACCATCTTGATCTTGGTTGACCTGGCTTCCTTTTTCCTTCCATTTTCCCCAGCATCATTATCCTCTCCAAGCTTACCTGTCTTCTCATTATGTAGCCAAAGTATTTCATCTTTGTCTCTAATATCCTTCCCTCCAGTGAGCAGTCGGGCATTATTAACTGGAGTGTGGTCTGTTTGGCTCTTCTTGTGGTCCAAGGCACTCTAAGCATTTTATTCCAACACCACAGTTTAGAAGTATCTATCTTCCTTTGCTTAGACTTCCTTATGGTCCAGCTCTCACATCCATAGATTATTACATGACAGGCCTTCTTCCTATTTACCCCTAGAATGACATGCCTTCTTCCAGTAGATAATTACAAAGCAAAGATAGATAAAATTATGCTGCAGGTACTCAGGGATGATGTGCAGTTCAGGGTGGAAGGAGAACAGAAAAATATTGACCCGTTAGGGTAAAGGATTCAACATTCTTCCAGTAGAAGCTCAGCTTTAAGGTACTATGTGCAGCAAGGAAGGAGAACAAAAAATTCAGATGGCTAGGGTAGGTTATGCCTAAGAAGCTCAGATTTAATATATAAAATTCAGATGGCTATAGGTTATGCCTGTGTGTGTGTAGAAGCGGCCCCAGAAGTAACAGCATAATGAGGCTGGATTTACATTGCCATATAAAATCCAGATTATCTGCTTTGAACTGAATTATATGGCAGTGGGAAATGCTGGTATGTGAAATGATCGATAGTTTCCAAATCACTATCACCTTGAACCGCTGTAAGCTGGATGTCCCAGAAGCAAGCAAAATACATCAGAGTCCTTTCACAACAAAAAAATATTTCAACCTGTCTGCCAGCATCTGACTTTATCTACAGACTGTAAACTCACAGACCCAGGTTTTCATCTAAAATAACTGGACGCTTTGATCTTCACTGTTGCAGTAGATTCAACTGTGATGCCAAATAAGGGAGGAGGAGCCAAGATCAGCTTCCTCTTACTTTCATGTCGGGCAGGTTTTCATACTGGGAGGGCCCTTACTGTTACAAGCTCCCAAAGTACCAAAGATACCGAAGGAAATGGAGGGACGAAAGCCATGTGCAACCTTACTAGGCAGCCTAAGTAGCAGTACAGCAGCAGTAAAATAAATGGTTGGAGGTATTCCAGCAGTGAATGAAAAATCACAGGAAGTAATCTGTGACAAGAAAGAAATCTGCCCTATTGTTTCTTATGCAGCTATGAGCTATAGAGCATTTTTTCCTGAAAGGAGACTGTTTTATCTTCATCCTTTTGATGTTGCTACAGGACTCCAAAAACATCTTAATGCTGGCTTAAGAGACTGCTACATTAACGTCAATATGGCATAGAGCAGTGTTTCTCAACCTGGGGGTCGGGACCCCCAGAGGGGTCGCAAGAGGGTTTCAGGGGGGTCGCCAAAGGCCATCAGAAAACATATATTTCTGATGGTCTTAGGAAGCCCTCTGGCAGAGAAGGTTGAAGATCTCTCCACTTGTTCTTCTCTTTCTTTTTGGAAACAGACTGTGAATTCTCCCACCTAAAGCTCTCCTCTGCTGTGATTGGCAGGCCTCCCAGCCAAGGGGAGGTCTGTTTCTGATACTCCAAGCAGGGAGGGGAAAACAGGTGTGCTTGGTGCATGGCAGCATGATGCGCATGTGTGGGTGAGGGAGAGTGTGAGAGGTGGGATGGAGGCTCACCCCAGCTAGTCCCTTCAAGGCATGAGGGTTCTGTATAGGAAGTTTGACCCATTCCTATCATTGGTTGGGTGCAAGGCGCTCTTTGATTGTAGGTGAACTATAAATCCCAGAAACTACAACTCCCAAATGTCAAGATCTATTTTCCCCAAACTCCACCAGTGTTTACATTTGGGTATATTGAGGATTCGTGTCAAGTGTGGTCCAGATCCATCCTTGTTGAGTCTATAGTGCTCTCTGCATGTAGGTGAATTACAACTCCCAAACTCAAGGTCAATGCCCACCAAACCCTTCCAGTATTTGCTGTTGGCCATGGAAGTTCTGTGTGCCAAGTTTGTTTCAATTCCATTGTTGGTGAATTCAGAATGCTCTTTGATTGTAGGTGGAACTATAAATCCCAGCAACTACAAGTTCCAAATGACAAAATAACCCCCCCCCCCCCCCCACACACACACACAAATACAGTTATGAAGTAGCAATGAAAATAATGTGATGGTTAGGGGTCACCACAACATGAGGAACTGTATTAAGGGGTCGCAGCATTAGGAAGGTTGAGAAACACTGGCATAGAGGTTTGAGAGCTGGACTACGACTCTGGAAACCAGAATTCAAATCCTTGCTCACCCATAGAAACCCACAGAATGATCTCGGGGAAGTCACACACTCTCAGTCCCCAAAATTCGGGGGGGGGGGGGGGAACAAAGCTGGATGCAAAATAGAGTAGCATTCCAGAAGGGATAATAACCTTAATTACAGCAGTATTTGTGATTTATACTATTTATATCCTTCAACTTGAGGGAAACAGTGGAAGAATGATCTTACATTCTTGCTTGGAGAGAAAAAAAAAGGCATGAGCAAGTGGCCACACATATATGTGTGCAGCATGGAAATATATGGGTGGGAAGGAAGAGGATATGGCAGAAGTAAACACACTAGCCTGCTGGTTGCTGGAATTTAACCTTACACTGCATGCAGGGCCGGCCCTAGGTAATTTTCAAGTGTAAGCAAACAGTATTTTGGTGCCCCCCCCCCAAAAAAACCAACCAGTCACTGAAAATAAAAGGGAGAAAGTAGAGGTGAATAAAAGAGTTACCTGACAAACCAGAAGTTTACTTACAACATTATGTCCATATAGTTACATAGAATTAACACAAACTTTTTTTTTGGAATTAAATATTTATTTGTATTCTTACAAGTTTTAAGTTTTTGTTGTTATGTTTGGCCTACATGTACTACACAAAGGTTTCCTGGTCATGCTGTCTCTTCAGAAGATTTTTCAGACTTCGGGCTTGCTAATAACAGAGAAGTGCAGTGCAGAAGGGGCCTCGGGGTGCATCTACACTATACAATGAATGCAGCTTGGCACCACTTGAATAGCCACAGCTCAATGATATGTAATCAAGCAAGTAGTCTTTTTACAAATCCCAGGATTCCATAGCATGGAGCCATGGCAGTTAAAGTGCCAAACTACTTCAACCTGACACTGCTGGATTGAACCAAATTACAAGGGGCAATGATTCCAGAGCATTGAGTTGTGACACCACAACTCAATGCTCTGGAATCATTGCCCCTTGTAGTTTGAGGAGGCACCAGCACTCTTTGACAGAAAAGGCTAAAGACCTTATAAAACTTTCTAAGTTCCCCAGGCCTTAGAAAGAAGTACACCCCAATTTCAACGCATAGCGCCTGGGCGTGACGGCACAGACCTCACGGTCATAAATACATTGTTTCACCTCCTTTTCATTCAGATCTCTTGTTAGTCTGTGTGAATGAGAAAATGTAGTATTTAAAGGATTTCCTTTTGTTTCAGCTAAGAAGTAATGCAGTTTGAGAGAAAGCTTAGACACAATCTTTTCTATCAAGAAATGTAGTTCTTATTCTTTAATAACCCTTTTTGAAACTGTGAAGAGTGAACTCTGTGTCTTGCTTCCTTAAACTCAAGAATTCTTCGCAGCCACGCTTTTTGCTTCCTGTGAGCTGAATACTCTGTTAAGTATCTTGTTTTTGTATTGTTAAATACTCTGCTATTTGGGGGAATTTCTTTAACACAGGTATGGTGCATTAACCTTTGCAAATCAAGTACGTTGCCATCTGTGATGAAAAACAAGAACAGCCAACCTGCTGATGTGATGGACACAAACACCCACACCCACATGAAAGGGAAGGCTTAAAATCAAATATGAGAATTTAGTAAACTTAACCTTGACCAACTAGATGAGCAGAAAGTTTCCTTTTATTCCCACCAAAATAAGGAGCAATTAATGTCGCATCCTTCTGTTCTAGAGTCAACTGTGCAGTTGGGATGAAAGATAAGAGAGATAGGCTGTTCTTGTTGAACACTTCATATCATGGCAAGTGTTTGGTTACCATGACAATAAATAGTGAGAAAAATCTTAGTCAAATAATCAAACTGTCAAATACTGCCTCAAGCATCAATAGGCCAACTCCAATTCATCCACCCACATAATAATCAAGGCCACAATGTCACCCAAGTGACCACGCATTTGCTAAGGTAACAGTAATGGAGTCTGTCAGAAACTCAAATGAATGGGTTTTACCTGTTCTGAAGAAAAAGCCCACTACCCAAACTAACAGATTGCCACCTAGAACAGGTGATCTTGCTGGCTTACAAAAATGTTGAAGGTTTCAAAAATACGAAGCAGTGAACGACGCTGTGTTGCAGATCGTGCAGTGGGTATATATGAATATTTAAAGACCATGTGTTCAGACAGTTATAATACACTGATTCTTGGGTGGTATATTCTTAACTCAACAAAACAGTTCCACACTGAAACATTGTATGGTGCCCCAACAGTGACAGTTTACATACCAATATAAGATCTTGTGACCTGGCCACCCGGTAGGTGTGCTGCACCATCTGCCCACCTATCTCCATCCGCTACTGTTAAGAGTTTGGGTGTGCTTAGACACACAGCTAACCATGGAGTCCCAAATCGCGGCTGTTAGCAAGCAGGCCTTTTTCTACCTTCGCCAGGCAAGGCGGTTGGCTCCTTACCTCTCAAGTGAGGCCTTGGCAACAGTCATCCATGCCACGGTTACATCTAGGCTGGGCTATTGCAATGCCTTGTACGTTGGCCTCCCTTGATCAACGACCTGGAAAATTTGGATCATCCAGAATGCAGCAGCCAGGCTACTCACTAAATCAATGATGAAATGCCATATAACTCTGACGCTGCGACATCTCCATTGGCTCCCAATGGAATATTGGGCCCTGTACAAGATGCTGGTCCTAACTTTTAAAGCCTTGTATGGCCAGGGGCCAGCATACCTCAGAGACCACCTCTCTTCTCTCCACCATCAACGGTTGCCTCGCTCCACTCAACAAAATCTTTTGTATGTACCAGGTTCCAGAGAAGTACGTCTTGATAGTACGAGACGCATGGCCTTTTCTATTACTGCTCCTGTTCTATGGAACTCTCTGCTCCCTTATCTGAGAGCCATGCGCAATCTGCGATCCTTTGGGCAGACACTTAAGACCTGGCTTTTTAATAGAGGTTTTGTTTTATAATTCTGATTTTAATACTTGTCTGTTTTAATGCTATATCTTTATGTAAATCGCCCGGAGCATCTGGGATGGAGGGCGATTAACAAATATTAAATTGAATGAATGAATGAATGAAATATTACTTGTAGAAACTACATAAAGAATTCACATGTACAGGAATCAGATGCAGGGGGTGATTTTCTTGGTACCCTGCCCCTATATATCAGAATCTATATCCTGACGAATGCAACCCCTTTTTAGAGGTAAGTGGAATCCTGTTTAATTCACATCTCTTTGGGTAGGAAATTCCCATATTTGTATGTTTTCCATCTCCCCTCTACCTCTTCCTACCTAATCCATCCTATCTACCCTAACATATTCCATACGCAAACTATATCCTTGCAAAATTCAGCATCAGGCACTTTTTATAGCCAATGCGAGCTACGTGGGTCTTGGATATCTTTAGCACATAGTGTTGAAGGCATGTCTTCAGCAATAGGCAGTGGGGAATCGAGCAGCAGGGGGTTGGAGGGAATTGAGATCTGCTGAAACATAATGCAACTTGGCAGCTCTGACAATGTAAACCTGAGGAAGTTGTGTCCTCAAGTTCATCTTTTATCTCAGTAACTACGATTTTCCATCCCTGCCAATTAGGACCCTTCCTCTCTCGCACTCCCACACATGTCTTCAGATTATCACAGCAGGCTAGATGTAAGAAGAGCATTGTCAGGTAGTTTAAGCCAAATGATGTTTCTGATTTAGGAGATTCAGAAGCATCCCTTATTATGCATCATTTGGAGAATAATCATGTCTCTAGCTACTGCTAGATGATCTGTGGTGACTTAAAGCTCATTTAAAAAAAAGGTTTGCTCTCCCTATAGAAATTCCACAACTCAAATACTAGCTTACATAGCCCAAAGTAGGCTATCTGTATTACAATTTACTTGGTATCCAAACTGTTTTCCCTCTCCCAAGGTGGTTTTTCAAAGTAATAAAATCAAATTATTAGCCAAAGGCTCCTTACTTGGCCCACAAAGCATGAAACCAAGGGAAGGAGGATTATGTTTTGTTTAGACATTGTTAAAGTAGTTTCTTGGTCTTGTCATAGGTTTAGGGCTGGATTTTTTCTTGTCTAGAATTGTGGCAGCAGTGCTATCCCTCCTTTAAGGTGGAATGATGGAAAGTCAGGCAGCACTACAAGAACTAACCCCAAATCATCCAAATCTTTAACCAAAGCTATGTGTTTAAAGTATTAGACTTTTGGGGAATGGTAAGAAATGGACACAGATGAGGAGCAGCTAACTATCTTCCATAAAGCCTCTATAACAGGGCTGTCCAACTTCTTCGGGCCCAAGGGCCGGAATTCAGGTGACTGATCACCTTGGGGGCTGCTAGCAGGGGCGTGGGCAGCGGGGCGTGGCCGCTCGTGGGGCGGGGCCGCTTCCGCCCTGGCGCGCATGCCCAACGTCCTGCGCGGCCCGCCCCTTTTCAGCGGGGTGACATCAGGTGCCACGCCTGACGTCACCCAACCCCAGGGCGGGATCAGCGAGCCGCCCTCCGACGTGTCCCGGGCTTACCTTCCTTCAGGCGCGGCCGCTGCAAGAGCTAGGGAGACGGCGGAGGGCAGCTCGCCGATCTCGCCCTGGCGTGCAAAACTCTCGTCGGCCCCGCCCCTCCTCGCGCCACCTCCCCCGGAGATCAAAAATGTTTGGAATTTTTTTCCCAAAAAAAATTTAAAAAATAAAAACTGATGTCTTGCAGGGGGTTAGGGGGCCGTAGGGGAGGGGCTCGGGGGTCGTGTACGGCCCCCGGGCCGCCTGTTGGACAGCCCTGCTCTATAACAGGGGTCCCAAAACTAAAGCCCATGGGCCGGATGCAGCCCTCCACAGTCATTTATCCGGCCCCGGCCATCAACTTTAGAATTAGGGTCACCCTAAGACTGAAGCAACTTGAAGACAAACAACAACAACAACCACAACAAGAACAACAATTCTAATTAACTTGACTAACTCATCACCCAAAAGTAGGCCCACACTTCCCATAAATACTGGTAGGTTTATGTGGGTTAAAATTGTTCATCCTTTTTAAATATTGTATTGTTCTTCTATGTTTTACACTATAAATAAGATATGTGCAGTGTGCATAGAAATTTGGTCATTTTTTCAAACTATAGTCCAACCTCCCCCACCCCCAACAGTCAGAGGAACCATGAACAGGCCCTCTGCTTGAAAAGTTTGAGGACCCTTGCTCTATACATTACAGGAAAGTTTCTGGGATACTCACTGAATGAAATTTTTCAGACCTGCTAGACCTCATAATTTCACACAAGGAACTATAGGACTTCACAGACCATAACTTGGGACCCTTTGTGACCGGCTCTCCTTCCATGAACCAGCCCAAGCCCTTCTCTCCTTTCGCCCCTGCCAGTCTCACAAACTCAGCTTGTGAACACTAGGGAGAAAGCCTTTTCCTCTGTGGCCCCCTGCCTTTGGAATTCCCTCCCGGGAAAGATCAAGAAGGCCCCCTCATTGGATTTCTTTAGAAAACAACTAAAAACCTGGTTCTTCCACCTGGCCTTCGGCGATTAGGCTCCCCAAATGCCCCCGTTTCTGTGGGACCTTTTTCCCCTATGTGACCCTTTGTGTTCGACACTACTCCAGTTATCTCCCCCGAGTTTTTAAATATCCTATATGTTCATGTGGCCCGCCCTGTCGGTTTTGTTTTTAGATTCACCTGTATTGTGTTTTCACAGATGTATTGTATTGTTTATTGCTTTTATTATGTTTATTGTTCTTCTATGTTGTTGATATTTTGTGATGTGTTGTTTGGGCTTGGCCACATATAAGCCGCTCTTTGATTGTGTGTTAACTAGAAATCCCAGAAACTGTAACTCGCAAATGTCAAGGTCTATTTTCCCTGAACTCCATCTGTGTTCACATTTGGGCCTATTGAGTATTCATGCCAAGTTTGGTCCTGATCCAACATTGTTTGAGTCCACAGTGCTCTCTGGATATAGGTGAACAACAACTCCAAAACTCAAGGTCAATGCCCACCAAACTCTTATAGTATTTTCTCTTGGTTATGGGATTCTGTGTGGGAAGTTTGATTACATTCCATCATTGGTGGAGTTCAGAATGCTCTTTGATTGCGGGTGAACTATAACTCCCAGCTGTTGAGCAAGACCTTCGTATGTGTCTTTCTGCCATTCCTGCCAGGATATCTATGTTGTGTTCATCGAAACAGGCCCAGGTTTCACACTGAGTGTATAAATACATTTAAAAACATATTAACTATATGTATCACTGTGTTAGAATGCCATTTTGTGTCTTTTTGGTTGGTGGTGTGCCCCAGGATTTTGTAAATGTAAAAAATGTGCCGCGGCTCAAAAAAGGTTGGGAAACACTGAATTAACCAATGCAAAAGTACCAAATCATATTATCAACTTTTCTGAAACTACTTTTATATGAAGTGTCTGGTCAGTCACTAATTATTGCAAAAGAATAATCTTGCTGAAAAATCCCATCTGACCCCTTGGCCAGCTGCAAGTTAGTTCATGCAGATATGAAAGAGGCAAGAGAAGAAATTACAAGACTCAGAAAGCTGTAGCAGGCAGCAGTTGAAACCTCAAAGTGTGTGTGTGTGTGGGGGGGGTATTCCTTTCTAAATGCATGAAATGCCATGATGCTTGGGAGAGAAAAAAAAACATCTTGCCTACCAGCAAAGCATGACCTTCAAATGGATACTCTGGAGGATGAAACCACAGCTGTAGCTCAGAAGAGAGAGATGATGGAACATCAGGTCTTTACATCACTCCTGCCAGAGGGATGCAATCTCAGGAAGAGATCGCAAGCGATACTTTGGATGCGGCTCAAGCAATTGCATTTCTTTTCCCGTAGTAAATTATTTTGATAGCAGTTTTGTACTGGATGGTTTCTCTTAGCTGTTGTTTATATGCTGACCTTTCCAGTAAAGAAAATAATCTGTGTCTTGTGTTTTCAAAAGCTTGCCTTAACTGTCTGACAATGCAGCTTTCGTTACATTTTTAAGGCACGTGAGCAGTTTGATCCTCCGATGGTGTGACAAGGGTCATGGCTTACATTTCATGTATTTGTCATAGAAAAACTGAACACAAATGCATAATGTCTCAGTATTGAGCTCCCTTAGGCTTAGGATTCAGCTTGCTGAGCTTATGTATCTTGATTGCCAACACTATCAACACTATCACATCAGAAACATTAACAACCTTAGATATGCAGATGATGCCACTGTGATGGCTGAAAGCGAGGAGGAGCTGAGGAGTCTTATAACCAAGGTGAAAGAAGAAAGTGCAAAAGCTGGATTGCAGTTAACTGGAAAATAGAGGGAGAAAATGTGGAGGTAGTGACGGACTTTGTATTTCTAAATAAAGATTACTGCAGATGAAGCCACAAAAGATTACTGCAGCCATGAAATCAGATGTTTACTTCTTGGGAGGAGAGCAATGATCAATCTCGATAAAATAGTGAAGAGTACTGGCAACGAAGGTACGCATAGTTAAAGCAATTGCATTCTCCATAGTAACCTATGGATGTGAGAGCTGGACCATAAGGAAGGCTGAGCAAAGGAAGATAGATGCTTTTGAACCGTGGTGTTGGAGGAAAATTCTGAGAGAGCCTTGG
Source organism: Anolis apletophallus (assembly GCA_030556195.1). NCBI lineage: Eukaryota > Metazoa > Chordata > Lepidosauria > Squamata > Anolidae > Anolis > Anolis apletophallus. The sequence continues at coordinate 44,432,437 of JARBWK010000009.1, read as the reverse complement.
ACCATAAGAAGATCAAACCTGTCCATACTCCAGGAAATAATGCCCAACTGCTCACTGGAAGGAACAATTTTAGAGGCAAAGATGATGAAGTTTGGCCACATAATGAGAAGACAGGAAAGCTTGGAGAATATAATTATGCTGGGGAAATAGAAGGAAAAAGGAAGAGGGGCTGACCAAGGACGAGATGGATGGATGGTATCGTTGAAGTGACTGGCTTGACCTTGAACGAGCTGGGGGTGGCAATAGCCGACAGGGAGCTCTGGGCTGGGCCATGAGGTCACGAAGAGTTGGAAGTGACTGAACAACTAAATAACAACATCACATCAGATCTGGATGAGTAAAATAATAATAATAATAATAAACTTTATTTATATTATGCACCTTTCTCCCTGAGAAGATTCAGGGCGGTTCCAGCTGTAAAAGCCCTTTCTAGTTGCAAAATATAAGGCTGTGTTTAAGAACTTTCTTGACTGAGACTAACACTATTCTGGATGTATCACAAGAGAAATCTGCGACCACTCACAAGTTTGGTGTTTGAGAAATCCAGTCTCTGTTAATTCATATCCTAACTGACCTTGATGTCCCAGTTGTGCAGTTGCTTTTTCTGCCTTTAGGGAAATTACAGATGTCAGCGCACCTAGAGTCCAAAGGATGCATATCACCCTGGGAAACTCATTTTGGTGATTTGAATATCCAGGACAAAGCCAATAGTCCAAAAACACAGTTCTACTAAAAATATGTTACCAGTTTCACAGTCTAAGACCAAATCAACAGAAGTGGTTTAACAAGGATGTTTGTTCCAGTTATAATAATAATAATAATAATAATATTCAGGAGAGGCCCTGCTCTTGGCCTCAACTTCTTTTTTTCTTTTTTAGATCTTTATCGAAAGTTTTCTATATACATACATTTAAAAGATAGCAGTTTAAAAGAACCAATCACATAAAAGAGAAAAAGGGAAAGTGAAGTAGAAAGAAAAAAGAGAGGGAGAACGAGGGGGGGGGAGAGGGGAGAGAAATAAAAAAAGTGGGGGGAAAGGGCAAAAGAGAAAGGAAAAGAGGGAAAAGCTAAAGTGATATAAATAGAAAAGTTAGTAAAATTCTTCGGTCTTGCTTCCGGGCTGCTTCAAGGTGGAACTTCTCCTTTTCTTTCTTCGAAGTCTTCTCTCTTTTGTCCTCTTTTCATTCTCCCTTTCTTCTCTATATTTTTCTATCTTCTATGTATAGGGTTTCTAATCCTTTTCTTCTTCTTCCTTATTTCATATTATGTTATAATGTGTCTTTATTTCTGTTTATACTTTATATATTCTGTTATCAGATTCCAGTCTGTTTCTTTCTCTGTTTTCCCTTTGTATTTTGTAAGAGATAAGATAGTCTATCTGTTGTGAATGAGCCTCTAGTTGCTACAGGTAGTAACATGGAGGGAGGTGTGGAGACAGTAGCATCAAGCAATAGCTCAGTTTGGGGCGCGGCTCTGAATGACCAGGCTCCTACAGCTGGAGTAAAGAGGGTGGCTAGTGACTCGAGTATTAATGAAGACAATGAACAAAGGAGGAAAATCCAGCATTTACTTAGGGAGCCTTCTGAGTCTGGCTCTTTTGAGGGTTTCACAGGGAATGCAGAATTGCAGTCAGAGGAAAGTGATACCGATCTGGATTCGGCCTTGGTACAGGAGGTGAGGGATGTATGTAATGCGGACTCGGGGACCAGCACGTTTCTTGGGTTCCAGACGGACCGGGACTGGCCGTCTTTGCCTTCTGAGGCTGAGGGGGTCCCTTTAAGCCAAGAAGAGCTTTGGCTGGCTTGGAGATCTGGGCCTGATGCTACAGCTGCAGGGAATAGGAATGCTGATGCTTTGGAGTTGGGTGGGGTCTCCGAGGACTCTGATTGAAAGTCCTATAAGAATTATGAGTATTTGGCTTGATCCCTGCGGTGGTCAAGGAGTTATTATTGTTCTAGCTCATGCATCCTGGTTCCTGGTATTCTTGTTCCTGATTTCCAAGACTACTCCTACTGCCGTGTGCCTCTTGATCCTCGTGTGAATACTCTCATGTTTGACCCGGTGACGTCTCCTCCTTATCCTGATTGATTTTCTCCTACCTGACGACCTCGGACCGGTGACTGACTTCGCTTCTTGAACATTCCTCTACTAGAGACGACAGACGGACGTCTGCTATTTGCTTTGAAGTTCTTTTATCTCCGGCATTTTTTGGTTTGTGGGTCCTGGGTTTAGTGTGGGTTTTCTCCAGCCGACGAAAGGCTATTTTTTGTTAGCCCAACTCCCATGTCTTGTTAAATAAACATTTGTTATCCTTTTCTACTCCCGGACTTTATTGCTGCCATAGCTGGGTCACAACACTATCCCTGTTTCTTATCTCCATAATCTTTTTATCCCAATCATCAATTTTTGGTATTTCATTTTTCCTCCATAATTTTGCGTAGCATAGTCTGTCCGCAATTGTTGATAGAAAGAGGAGTTTATCTGTATTTTCTATTTTTTGTTCAGTTAATCCTAATAGGAATAGTTCTGGTTTGAGTGGAAAATTAATTTCTAATATTTTTGCAGGTTTTCCTGTATTTTTTTCTCAGAAGATCCTTGCTTTTTTGCATGTCCACCACATGTGGAAGAAGGTTCCCTCATTTTTCCCACACTTCCAACAATTTGAATTTACATTTTTATAATATTTGCCTAATTTGTGTGGTGTCAAGTGCCACCTGTCAAGTGCCACCATTTTTATCCGATTTTCTTTTAAGTCGGATGCGCCTGTATACTTCAATTTTTCCTTCCAAATCCTTTCCCATTCCTCAATATTTTATCATCCTACCTATATTTTTCACCCAGTTAATCATACATTCCTTTACTCCTTCTTCTGTGGCCTCGACTTCTTCACAGGTGCGACTGGTGGGGATGAGAGACAGGGTCTTCTCAGTGGTGGCTCCTTAGCTGTGGAACTCCCCCCCCCCCCCGTGATATTAGATTAGCTCCCTCTCTACTGGCCTTCAAAAAGAGGGTAAAATGTGACTTTGGGATCAAGCCTCCAGAGAAGTGCTATAGAAGGATATGGAATATGTGCAATGACTATTGGAATGGCCCCGGATTACGATTGTGAATGGTGTGGTTTTAATAATGGATGTAATGTTTTTAACTCTTTTAATGTGTATTAATTTTAATTTAAATGTTTATTTTAATTGTATGTTTTTAAGGCATTGAATAGTTGTCTATGTGTAAATCTGCCTTGAGTCCCCTTCAGGGTTGAGAAGGGCAAGGTATAAATATGGTAAAAAAAATATTTTTTTTAAAGAAACAGCAACTTGCAGTGCCCGTTCACATGTCACAAGAGTGTTGTGTGGTTTCCAATCACCAATGCAGAGCCTTTGGGAACGACCACTTCCTATGGATCTAGGGTGATTTTTTTTAAAGGATAAATAATCAAAATGCTGGGGGGACAATGGGAGGAAATAAATCTCTACCATGTGATGGCAAATCAAATGGATAAATCCTAAAAGTGGAGAAAAGGAGGTGTGATAGGGTAGGAAAATCACCCGTTTAATTTCCAAACGTGGCATTGGAAGCTTAAGGTAAAACCAATGATCTCAAATGCTTTACTCATTCTGTGAGATGAAGTCCAAAATAAAAGATTTGGAAATGAATTCATACGGCAATCTAGTCCAACCTCTTGGTGATACTTCAAATCCCTTTCCTTGTTAAAACCAAAGAAAAGCAAAGAAAGCAACTGCAGGACACAATGCTGCAACAACAATCCATGTAGTTCAGGAAAAATGAATTCAAGGGCTAAACTTCCACGTACTATTTAGGTCAAACACTTGCTCAAACACTCCCCCGCAAAGGTAGACTTGACTACAGTGGTCCATGCCTTAGTTACCTCTAGATTGGATTACTGCAATGCACTCTACATGGGGCTACCCTTGAAGACAGGTCGGAAATTACAACTTGTCCAATGTTCGGCGGCCAGATTAATAACAGGGGCGAATTACAGGGAGCGGTCAACCTCCCTGTTTAAGGAGCTCCCTTGGCTGCTCTTTATCTTCCAGTCCCAATTCAAAGTTCAGGTCATCACTTATAAAGCCCTTAACGATTTGGGACCCGCCTACCTTTGTGACCATATCTCCCTCCATGAACCTGCCCATTCCCTTCGATCCTTCGGGGAGGGTCTCCTCTCACCTTTACCATTGTCTCAGTCCCGCCTCATGGGAACAAGGGAGAGAGCCTTTTCCTCAGTGGCCCCCCCATCTATGGAATGTGTTGCCTGATGAGATTAGGCGAGCCCCTACTATAGAGAGTTTCAAGAAGAATCTTAAGGCATGGCTTTTCCGCTGTGCATTCGGAGATTAATTAGATAACCTTATGCCATCATTCTCCCTCAATATTTGCCTTGAGTTACACCCTCTCCTCCCTTTATACGAAGGTCCCTTCTCGATCTTTCTGAAAGAGTTTTCTCCCTCACAAATAATTGGCCCTACAGCTATCTCACCCCTCTGTTTTCGGCTCTATTCCCCCTATTTTAATTGGTACATGTGGCCCGCTCATTGTCCTGTGTTATAAATGGTTTTATTTCATTGTAATTTTATATTGATTGTTGTATTTTACAGTTTATGTCTTATGTAATTGATTATGTTGTTGTTTGATTGATTTTACCTTGGTTGTTGTATTGTTGGGCTTGGCCTCATGTAAGCTGCCCTGCGTCCCCGTTGGGGAGATGGTGGCGGGGTACAAATAAATATTATTATTATTATTATTACTTTGCTCAAACACTAATATACTTACTGCATATTCTCATGTTTAAGTCTAGAAAATTTAGCAAAAAATTCCTCCCCAAACTTGGGTTGACTTATCCATGGATCAAGCTTAGCTGTTGCCTACTCAGTTTCTCTAAGTAGAGTGGTGAAAGGCAAACGCTTAGTTCATCATGGGAGAACCTAAAAGAAGCACCCATTCCCTCTACTCTTTCTGCTGTAGTGCCATTTCTAGCTTTTTAAAAAAAAATGCCTGGCTGGGGAAGTGCCATTGCGAGGAGCAGCTGGTCCCTTGGAATGTCACTTGCACTTAAGCTTTAAAATCTATAGTCTTTCACACCCTAAGTGGTAAAACTGTTTTCTAAAGTCACTGTGTGAAAGTGCAACCTTCTGGAACCAGATCAAGGTAGACCATAGAGATGTGTGAAAGGGCAGAAATCTGTTTTGAATCTCATCTTGAAATATGGATGCCCCCTGTTTCATTCTTTTTTTTTTTTAAAAAAAAATTCATGGTTGGGGTAGTGTTTTGCTTCAAATCCAAATTTCCAAGATTTTAGTATTGTTTTGTTAGTTTTGTTCCCATTAGTGGCAATTGAGGACATTTAGAGGCTTGTTTCTCTGTCATTTTTATGGCTATCAGGATGAAATTGGCAAACTTGTAGGACATGTATATATCTGTAAGCCTCCCAAGTTTCAGGACGTTTTGCTTATCCACTGATTTTTAGGAATGTTTTAACGTTTCTACAAATAACATTTTAAAAAGTACAACATATATCCCCTTGAATTTCTGGACCATCTGCAGGACATCATTCCTCCCAAGTTTCAGAAAGATTTGGTCATCCACTGATTTTAAGGAATTGTTTTTTTTTTTCAATTTAAGCACCTTATTATTATTTATTTATTATTTATTTTTATTGTTTCGATTTGTATACCGTCCTTCCAGTTTGGCTCAGGACGGTTTACAGTATATCGACCAAGCATTAACCATAAACATAAAACGTTAACAATTAAAACAGAATCACAGAGTTAGCCTATAACCAGGAATGACTAGACATTAAATGCCTGACGGAAAAGAACTGTTTTGCAGGCTTTCCGAAATGCCGGCAGTTCAGTGATTGCCCGGACTTCCGGTGGCAAGGTGTTCCATAGGCTTGGAGCAACAACAGAGAAGTTCCTCTGTCTAGTTGAGGACAGATGGATGGTCCATAAGGAAGGGATCTGTAAAAGGTTGTGGCCCTCAGATCGAAGAGATCTCTGGGGAACATATGGGAGTAGACGGTCCCTCAAGTACACCGGCCCCAGACCATACAAGGCCTTGAAGGTCAAAACCAACACTTTGAAGGTGATCTGGTGCTCGATTGGCAACCAGTGCAGCTGCTGCAGGGTTGGAGTGATATGAGCCCTGGCTGGTACTCCAGCCACGAGTCTCGCTGCAGCATTCTGCACCAGTTTAAGCTTCCGGATGACCGACAAAGGAAGACCGATATAAAGGGCGTTACAGTAGTCTAGCCTCAAGATGACCTTTGCCTGGATTACCATGGCTAGGTCGCTTCCGGAGAGGTAGGGGGCCAGCCGCCTAGCCTGCCGCAGGTGGGAAAAAGCGGATCTGCTGACAGCCGAGACCTGGGCCTCCATTGTCAGCAGTGGGTCCAATTGGACCCCTAGGCTCTTTAATAAAGATGACGGGCGTAATGCCTCACCATCCAGAGTAGGCAGGTGGAGCCCACACCCACCTGGGCGGCCCAGCCGGAGGATCTCCGTCTTCGATGGTTTCACTCTTAATCAGCTGGCTCGTAGCCAACCAGTCACAGCTTCAAAGCATAGATGGAAACAATCGGGTACAGAGTCCGGCCGGCCGTCCATCCTCAGCACTAGCTGGGTGTCATCAGCATACTGATGACACTCCAGACCAAAGCTCCGCACCAAATTGGCAAGTGGTAGCATATATATGTTAAATAATAAAGGCGAGAGAACACAATTCAAGGGGAGCCTCTTGGAAACCATACCTCCCCTCTCCACACAGTCACACAGCTTCGGAGAACTTTGGGCTTTCAATTTTTTATGAATTTAAAAATGAAAGTTGCCACACTTGTATGATTTTAAAATTTACTTACATTGATCTAATCTCTGCCTTGTAATTAAAACTTTCATTTAGAAAGAGAACAGGAAGCGAATGGCCCACAGGCAGTTTTGAGCATCTTGATCATATACATCTTGACTCATCGAGAGAGTGCCGTTGGTGTTTATTATCAGACTGTTGTGCATTTGGAATTGGAGACCTTTAAAATCTGAAGTAAAATGAGGTAATGTAGAAGAAAGATCTCCACCAAATCACACTGAGATCAAAATTAGTTAATGAATCATAAAATGATATACATCTACATATTGCATACTGCTTTTTGTAAAGGAAGGGTCTCAATAGCAGGGTTTTATCTTTAGAGTTTTTATCTTTAGAACCACAGCCTAGGAAGATACTATTTATTATTACTGTCGTCCTCATCACCATTATCACCATCATCATCAAGAGGAATCTACATACGTAGCATCATCACTATGTCACTTTAGCACCATAGAAATATCAAGTTTTCCCAGATGGGCTTAAAGAGGTAGTATTCTGCCCCCTGCTGAAGCTGAGCTTAGACCCCTCAGTTCCTGCCAATTACCGCCCAGTCTCGATTTTTTCGTTTCTGGGCAAGATAATTGAGCGGGTGGTAGCGGGGCAGCTCCAGCAATTCTTGGACGACACATCCGGTTTAGACTCCTTCCAGTCCAGTTTCCATTCTGGGCATGGGGCCGAGACTGTTCTGGTTGCCATCGCAGACCAGCTCCGTTGCCAGCTTGACCGAGGCAGATTGGCGCTGCTAGTGTTTTTTGATCTCACTGCAGCATTTGATACTGTCAATTACGATCAGTTGATACACCACCTTGCCGCATCCGGAGTCCGTGGGCTGGCCCTTAATTGGTTCAGCTCATTTCTCCAGAACTGGAGACAGAGTGTGGAGTGGATAGTACACTCAAGGGGCTATCCTTTCCCCTCTTTTATTTAACATCTATGTTCAACCGCTTGCTCAGCTGGTACGGAGTTTCGGACTGGAGTGTTATCAGTATGCTGATGACACCCAGCTCCTTCTGCGTTTGGAGACCAGGGCAGTTTCTGTACCCGATAATTTCCCTCTATGCCTTGAAGCCGTGACTGGATGGCTGCGTGCTAGCAGGTTGAGCCTGAATTTGGCAAAGACGTGGATCCTGTGGGCTGGCTGCCCTGTGGGAGTGGAGCAACTGTTGCCTACCCTTGATGGTGAGTCTCTTGTTCCATGTGCCACCATGAAAAGCCTACGTGCCATTTTGGACCCCTTGCTGATGATGGAGGCCCAGGTCTTTGCCGTCAGCAAGCAGGCGTTTTTCCATCCGGCACCTTATCTTCCGGGGAGGCCTTGGCCACAGTGATCCATGCCATGGTCACCTCAAAACTGGACTACTATAATGCTCTATACGTTTAGTCTTCCTTTGTCAGTGACCCAGAAACTTTGTATAGTTCAAAATGCAGCTGCTAGGCTCCTTACAGGAACCCCTGTGGGATGTCATATAACACCTATCCTGTGTCAGCTGCATTGGTTACCAATCAAATTCTGGATCTCCTACAAGGTGCTGGCATCGACCTTGAAGGCCTTGTATGGCCAGGGGCCGACATACCGTAGGGACAGCCTCTCCCCCTATCAACCCCAGTGGTCACCTTGAACTTCCCAAGAGAATCTCCTCCATATACCGGGCCCTAGAGAAATCTGCCTGGAGGTCACTAGGCGGAGGGCTTTCTCAGCCTCCGCCCCAAAACTGTGGAACTCTCCGACACCCGACATCCGAGCCATGCGCGAACTGAGATGCTTTACTGCCGCACTGAAGACTTGGGTCTTTGGCAGAGCATTTGATTAGTTGTTTTAATTGTAATTCTTTTAAAGTGTTTTACTGGTTTTATGTTGTCAGTCGCCCAGAGCACTGCTGGTGGAGGGCAACTAAGCAAGTAATAAAAATTGAAATTCTATCTTTCAACATGCAAGAGGCATGTCTTTATATTTTTCAAAGAGCAGCTTATATTCATCAGGGGGTTATTTTTGAGTTGTTAAGAGGGGGGAAATAAATTCCTTACTCTTTACTTATCTCTGTTGGTACCAGGACTTTCTTATCTCCCTCCAGTAGAATGTTCACCCCCCTCTTGCCTGTGCCTCAGACACAGATCCTTTGTCCTATCCCCTTGGCTTCCTAATACAGAGAGAACTTGTTTTTTTCCTACATTTCAATGCTTGTAATGTGCATACAATATATGTATAAATATCTATTTCCAATACCTCCCCATCATTACTATGAAAAATTAGTCCAAGAATACACAAAGTTCTAGACGGTACTTGAACATTATGTTAGAAAAGTCTTTCTTTTCTAAACCATGTAACCTTGAGCAGTCAACCTTCAGAAAAGCTTCGGTTTCTCTTAATGCAGCTGTAGCAAATGAAAGCAGTTAATTAAGAGCTCATTGCACACCTTCCCTTCCAACAGAATCAGGATAAGGAAAAGGTACACAGAGATTAGAACTAGCTCTTCCAAAGATAATAACCAAACCCACAGAGTACCGTTTTTCCCCTCGTACATGTATAAAAGACTTATTGGCTCATAATTAAATAGTTCAATCAACGCTAATAATGAGCATGTCTAATGCATTTTTTAAAAAAATTAGAAGATAGGTTAGTGCTACAGAATATTCAAATTCATCACATAGTGGTAAATTTCTAAAATCCAGTATTTTGGGGAAAGTGTGAGCTAATTTAGAATAATCTAAATTATCCAAACTAGCCACTGGAAACACTAAACAATCATACTTTGGAGATGAATTTTATTATCACGTTTTTTAATTCCTTGCAAAAAATATAGGCAGTCCCTAAGTTATGAACAAGATATTTCTGTAGGTTTCTTCCTAAGTTGAATTTTTAGGTGTATGTCCAGCTACATACATACATATAGGGAGTATAGAGAAGGGTTAACACTCCTATGGTGTTTGTTTTGCTGTCTATGCCCCTGTTCAAAAGATTTCGCCTCACTTTCTGTCACTGTGAGAATTTGATTTTGAACATTTTTCTTTGTTTTGGATACAATCAGTGATAAAGTTTCAGTGGAGACACCTTTTCCCCACAATAACTCTACTATGAGTTAATTTACTTTCTGAGTAGAATTCACTCACTTCCTGTTGTCTCATCCCCGTTCTTAAATGTGAGTTGTTTGCAAGTCAGATGTTTGTAACTCAGGGACTGCCTGTATACCAAAAATAAATAAAAGGTCACATTAATTTCAAATCAGGAAAGCTGGATTCCTAATTACGAGGGTTGAATGAAAAGTAATGCCTTTACCTTCGTTACTTGGGTTTGGATGGGAATATTCTAATAAATCAAAAGCAGAAATAATCCTTAGAATATGCTCTTTAATGACCACTGTTCACTTTTCCACATACTCCCAAGACAATTGGATACATCTCTGCCAATGATGAACAAGTTTTCTGAAGCCGTCACGGAAGAAGTCGACACTGTTTCCACAACCAGTGTCTCACAGTTCTCTCAATGTCTTCATCAGAAGCATAGTGATGTCCCTGCAGATCTTCTTTCGTTATCAGGAACGGAAATGCCGATTATATTTGAAATTTCTTTCTGAGTGATTCAACGATTGTCATGAATCAATCTGTCAACATTTTGCTTGTAAAACTCAGTGGTTGCTGTCATAGGACATCCAACTCTTTGTTTGTCACGCAAGTCAGATGTTCCCACCTCAACATCTTTAAATTTACTTGCCCAGTGACACACAGTACTCACATCAACACAATCACAATAAACAGCTTGCATTCTCTGATGAATCTCCTTTGGGGTGACACCTTCTGCTGTCAAGAATTCAATGACTGCACGTTGCTTAAGTCGCATTGACCAAACATCTGCGCAGGGTTCCATGCTTTGCACTTTAACAACACAACCATTCAATTCTACGGCTTCCCACCAAAATGGAACTGTAGAGGAGAGTCTACTGAACAAGCCAGTACCTTCTGCATACCAGTACTGCCATCTGTTGAGGAGTTACAAAGGTGGAGGCATTACTTTTCATTCAACCCTTGTATTAAGGTTGATTCTATCCATCAGTTAGCTAAACATCAGTTAGGAAATATGTGATTGGCAGAGTCTCCATGGTTGACCTCCAGTCCTTCAAGATATTCACACCACTTCTTGACTGTCATTTTTGGATGGTAATTTTTTACTTACAGAAAAAGTAGACTTTCAAAGAGGACAACATATTGTTTTCTAAGTACTAAATGGCCTTCTCCCTTTCTTCTTCTAAATCCCTATACAGTATTGAATAACCACTGTCAAGAATTGCAATATCTTGCCAGCACTAAATGCAGTGTGCTAAACAAACAAACATCGAGGAAAGGAAAGCTAATGGATATTACCTTCTGAAGTGCTTTTCAGCTTAGTGAGATATTTTTCTGTAAATATCCTTAAGTTTCTACTGAACAGATATGACAGGGCTTACAGTACAAAAAATAAACTTTTATCAAAGTTAGCTTGTGGGACATATGGAAAGAAATATTGATGACTAGGTAGATAAGGGCAGGCAATTAATTACATAATTTATATCCAACTCTTCCAAACCTTGACAGCACTCTCATAGCAAATTACATATTAAAAATGAAACAAAAATTCATGCTTTCACTTCTAAAATTTGCAAATATGTATATTTGAACATGTTTATGTATCTGCCAGCTAATTTATGATTGTGCTCTCAAATAAGAATCCTTGTTTTAAAACCAAATTTTGGAGAAAAACAGTCTCCAGCTTGTGCTTGTCAATCTAGTACTACAATCTAATACTGTTTTGCTAGTTGCTCACTTTGAGAAATAGTATGAGAAGGTGGCTGAAGCCACCACCACCTTGGCCAGCACCGAGGCACCTTAATTCAATTTTGTTGTTTGTGTATCTTATCCCATGTTTTCTTTTGACGCTCTCAGAGGGTCACAATTCAATGCCTGAAGGTGTGACAACAGCTCAGATCACTTTGAGACACATGCAAATATAATAAAATCAGACACATTGAGAAATAAATGTTCTTCTTAACTCTCCACCCATTTCAAAATGAATTAATTCAACCCATAGGCATTGAGAAATGACGCCCTCAAATGAGACCCTGACATGTGAACAGGATCTCATTTGTTTCAAAGCAATGCATCCCAGTACATGGTTAACTCATAGCTCTTGTCTTCTGCCACCCACCCATTTTCACACCTACAATTACTATTTCTGCTCCCCAGGTTTATTTGTTTCTATAATGCACACAAGGTGTCTGGATTCAGTTCAAAACAAAGCATTATCATCCTACACTATCTTAGTTTCCTAAGGCAATCTTTAAAAAAATGGTAATTGCGCATGGCTGGAGGACAACACTCCCATCTGCAGCATGCAGACCTGCCCAATATACATTATTTCAAATAGATAATTGATCAGGAAGATCCCTGTGGCCACCAAAGCACCTGTGGCATTGCCATTTAAGACTACCTTTGAAATCTGGAACATTGAAAATGGTGTACGTAAATTAAGCACGGTATCAGTTCAGCAGCTCAAAAACTTATTTAAAGTAAGGCATTTTCTTTATGTAGAACTAGCTTGACTGCCCGGCATTGCCCAGGTTATTTGGAAAAGTAATTTTTTAAAATTGTACAAAATGCATAAGGTTGTGTGTGACGTGTATCTCGCATTATACCAGGTTAACCCAGAAAAACCCTATCAGTACTTAAAGTTTATTATGTTGGGCAAGTTTGATCTATCAGGGCTGTCCAACTGGCGGTCCTGGGGCCGTACACGGCCCCCCAGCCCCTTCCCTACGGCCCCCTATCCTTTTAAAAAAGAAATTGGCTGTTTAAAATAAAAAAAATATTTTTTTAAATTTATTTTGAATTTTTTTAATATTATTTTTTAATATTTTTTTCGCGGCAGGGAGGGGCGGGGCAGGGAGGAGAAGGAGCAGGCTCCCTCCTCCTCCATTTTTTTCACGGCGGGGAGGGGCGGGGGCAGGGAGGAGGAGCACAGCCACGGCGGAGAGGAGCTTTCTGTGACGCGCCACCTCCTGCTCCTTTTCCCCTTCCTCCCTCCCTTCACTCCAGCGATCACCCTCACATCTAGTTTACTTGCCAGCCCATCTGTATATAAACCTCACTTCTTCCTAAACCTTTACAGTGATGGTGACTCAAACTGGATTATGCAAATATTGATACCTGAGCAGAGAAAGGGAAAAATTAAAACCAACTACCATGAGAAATAAAATTCCAGTTTTGTAAATTTCCAGTTTCAATCCTTTCTAAATAAGCACTGAAAGGAATGCAAATTAAGGTTCCTGTTATTGGCTGAGTCCCCTCCCTTGGCCACGCCCCTTCCCTTTCTCTCTGCCTAAACTAGAAGAGGAGGATGAGACGCCATACAGCCCAAAAACTTACAACAGCCCAGCATTTTCTCCTGATGTTTCGCCCACATCTATGGCAGGCATCCTCAGAAGTTGTGAGGTCTGCTAGGGGTGGGAATATAGGGGGCAGAAATATAATAACAAATGAATGTATTTAATTTGGGAATAAGGGGGAGATGGGGATGGGAATATAGGGGCAGAAATATAATAATAACAGTAATGAATGTATTTAATTTGGGAATAAGGGGGGAGATGGGGATGGGAATATAGGGGGCAGAAATATAATAACAGTAATGAATGTATTTAATTTGGGAATAAGGGAGATGGGGATGGGAATATAGGGGCAGAAATATAATAACAGTAATGAATGTATTTAATTTGGGAATAAGGGGGAGATGGGGATGGGAATATAGGGGCAGAAATATAATAACAGTAATGAATGTATTTAATTTGGGAATAAGGGGGAGATGGGGATGGGAATATAGGGGGCAGAAATATAATAACAGTAATGAATGTATTTAATTTGGGAATAAGGGAGATGGGGATGGGAATATAGGGGGCAGAAATATAATAATGTATTTAATTTGGAACTGAGGGCTGTTTTGCTGAGGTGGGCTCCTTTCTTCCTTCTTCCTTGCTTTAATTCTTGCTTTTATGTATTTATTTATATTTATTTCCTCCCATATATATTCCTTCCTCAATCCATCTCTCTTCTGATATTTATTTATATTTATATTTATTTCATTCAGTTCCATTTTTAAATTTTATTTTAGAATTAATAATGCAACTAGTAATTGTAAGTAAATTGGAGCCTGGGGAGGGGGCGGAGCCGGTGGAGGGGGTGGGGCCAGAGTGGGGGCGGAGCTGGGGAGGGGCAGGGGCGGAGCCAGGGGTGGAGGCAGACCCTAAGGCCCCCCAGGTGATCAGTGACCGGAATTTAGGCCCCCGGTCCGGTAGAAGTTGGACAGCCCTGTCCTAGATGCATCATTGGTGGGATTCAGTGTGCTCGCTGGTTGTAGGGTAAACTACAACTCCCACTATGGTGAGTCAGTCCCCTCAAACCCCTCCAGTAGGTTGAATTAGTCATAGGGGTTCTGTGTGCCAAGTATGGTGCAGGTCCATAATTGGTGGCGGTAACCATTTCTCTAGTTGTGGGTGAACTACAACTCCCAGAAAAGGTCAATTCCCCCCCAAACCTCTCCAGTAATCAAATTTTGGCGTATCAGGCATGTGTGCCATATTTAGTCCAGATCCATTGGTGTTTGGGTTCACAGTGCCCTCTGGATGTAGGTGAACTACAACTCACCCAATCAAGGTGAATTTTCCCCAAAGACCTTGAATATTTTTTGCTGGGTATGGGGGCTCTGTGTGCCAAGTTTGTTCCAATTCCATCTTTGGTGGCAGTCAGAGTGCTCACTGATTGCAGGTAAACTATACATCCCAGTACCCATAACTCCTATAAATAATGGTGAATTCTCCCTAAACCTCTCTAGTATCTTCAGTTGCTGATCAATTCTCCTGTTTGCTGTGTGCCATAGAAAAGAAAAGGATTGTGAAAGAGGCAGTGGGTAGGGTCATGAAAATTTAATGGAAAGAGTCAGAAACACTGGGATGTCTGTGGTGGAGGAAAACCAGAAAATCTAGGATGAAATTGGCCCTGTATGAAAGCCTTCACTTGAATGATGGACAGTATGATGTTTGTGAAGGACATTGGCAGGGTTCTTGGACATGTTCATGGCGATCACTATAATCTACAATGTCATTGGAGGGAGGGCCATTGGGGTCTCCCGGGTAGTGTGAGCTATAGCTTTTTGTGGAGGTAGGAGATTGTCTGTGTAAGTGGACACCTTGACCACAAACACATACATATTTTCACTTTTATTATGTGTACAGATTATGTTCACTGAACTCATGTAAGATCAAGGCAATGTGATGCATGCTCATTTTGCATGCATCCCCATGAGGAGACATTAGGTCTGTGTGTGTTTCACTTAAAATTTCCAGCACATTGAGCTTAGACTAGATTGTGACCAATATTTTCAAAAACAGCAACAACTGACCCAATCTATCATCTGAAGATTCTGCAATTTCAGGGCTTAGGCTCTAATCCCGAGAGATGAGTTGTGATTTAGATTACTGAAAATTGAAAAGGTCAATTTAAATATGTGGGACAAATTTAAAGAAGAGTTTAAAATGGTAGTTTCCAGGGATACGTTCACCAGTATCCATCTTTTAAAAGCCTGAATAGCTTAATACAATTTCTCACTCTACTGTGAGAATTTAAAAAAAAAATCTTGTTCAAAGCATATAAATGCAAGGCAAAAGCCAAGAAAATTAAACTACCTTTAGCCAACTAATTCTGTTAATCAATGATACATTACATGTGTACAACCATGGATGTAATTTGGAAGTAATCACCCAGTGTGACCTTGAAAATCCAAGAAGAGAGACAGAATTCAAATTTAATGACCAAAGAGAACATTAAATGCAGCAGAGTTCAAGGTCATACAGTCATACCATTGCATATTCCAAGCATTTCGTAGATTTTTTTTTATTAAGTATTAACTTTGGTTCTAAGAATTCCACCCTCGTTTTTGCAACACTTTGTTAAAAACAAATAAGCAAGAGCAAATACAAAAAATATTAAATTATGAAAACAAATCCCATTAAGGCTCCCTTTTTAATATTTATATACGTACATTTGGAAACGAGTGAAGGTATAGCATGACTTAATTTAAAATAGACAACCAGTTTTGAATTAAGACCGCTCAATTGAAAATATTAAGCAGATGGAACATACTGAGAAAAAATGGTATGGCTGTGAAGCAATCTTTGCCATGAGAGTTATCAGTCCCCACTGCTGCGAATAGAGAGTTCTGGAGTAACTGCCAAATCCTGATTTTTAAACAACGCTTTTTACCAATCAGCACAAAATAATTCTGAATTTCTACACGACAAGAAGCCCCGAGGATTTCTTAAACGGCTAAAAGTATGTTTACATTCTACTAGTAGTATAGTAATATTACTTCCCACCCCATCCCAAATCTATTACCTACTGATATATCTACAAAGTAGGGCCTCTCCAACTCTTCTGTCCTTTCCTCAAGAGCCAGTTGATCATATCTGCATTACTTATGGAGCAGAATAATTAAACAATGCATCCAAGTTATTGTCTGATCCTCAACTTGGTAAATTCCAAGCGTTCTTCATTATTATGTCCACAGGCCTTTGGTTCAGAACATACTTATATTTTGACACCAACTTGTTGTGAATGCATTACAATGCTCATTGAAAACTGGCTGTGGAATTTGCATCTAATAGTTTAATTTTCTAAGTGAGTAAGGGCAAATTTAGTAGGAGAGGAAGGGAAACACTTAGCAGCATCAGGGCGTGCTTTTCTGAGGGCTCCCACCTGCGATCTCTGCAACTTGGTATAGCAGTGGCAAACCTAACTGTATTACAACTACAGAACTATGGGCTATGTTGAGTTAGAAACCTCTTCCAAAGTCTTCCTATAGAGAAATAAAGGGAAATGACACTTTTAAAAAGCTGCAATATTCTGCTACAAGAGCACAACATATCTTTATCTTTGAAGCGGGGAGCTCGTATTCTGCCTTTATTGAGGTCAAGGAGCTCAACAGTATCAGTGGTCTTCCTATTTTTGTCTTTTAATAGTGCATGGGGAACTTAATTCAGGTGGTGAGTGATAAAATACATTGTGAAAGGATTTAAATTAGAAATAAATTAAATCTCAACAAAACATATTTATCATTGACTGGGATTTATGATGCTTTTTTACTCTCAAAAAAGCTGCGTGGTTTCTGACAAAGAGAAAAGCATCATGCCAAGGGAAGGCTCCTCATATTAGTGCTACTTCCCACAACCAATATTGATTTCCCCCCTTGGTTTTATGTGCCTCCAGCTATGATAAAACACATCACTTATACAAGTTGGTGTTGCCAGCAAACAGTGTTAAGCATTTTGCTTGGATGACATTGGTACTCAGCTTTCTGAAGCAAAATCGCAGGCCTTATTCCTATCTCATGTTGATAGAAGCAGTTACTAAATGGGATACTTTATAACCTATATTCAAATCAATAATTTTCTCCACATATGAAGCTTGGAAAAAACTGCTTTTGAGACTAAAACTTCCAAACTGCCACCACTGACCATGTTAGCTGGAAATGTTGGAAGCTGAAGTGTAGTACTTATCCTTTGCAAAGTTTACATATTTGGGCATTTATAAAAAGCTGGCTTGCAGCATTATTGCCACCAATGTCACTCGTTCATTGGCATACCAAAAATACTCCACAAAAGTGCAAGGGTTAGTTTGCACACATGCTTGTGAACTAAAATCCATGTTGAAACAATAATGATCACATTTAGAACAGGAACTTGTACATCCATTAATTGTATTTACTTCTATTTCCAGTTATATGCAGCTAAGACACCCTGAAGATGCATGTGATTGCTCTCATACCCTAGTGAAAACCACAAAAAGCCATCTAAAGACCCTGTCCAGATGTTGTCACTAACCCATAATTTACTTTGGGAATTCCTCCAAAGAATCATGTGACTAAAATATAATTCAAACATTTGTGAAACCTAGCAGGAAGTGTAGACGGTCTGAAATTTTGGTCAAATTATATCTTTGGACCACGCCTACCAGAAACCTAACACTAGGGTGAGCAATTTATGTCCTTCTAGGTGAGTGGTTCTTAACCTGTGGGTCCCCAGGTGTTCTGGCCTACAATTCCCAGAAATCCCAGCTGGTTTACCAGCTATTTGGATTTCTAGGAGTTGAAGGCCAATACATCTGAGAACCCAAAGGTTGAGAACTACTGCTCTAGGTGTTGCTGGACAACTATATCTAAGCACAATGGGAAACCTTACTAAGAACAAGCAAAAACACAAGAGGAAAAAACACAATAGGTCATATATAACACTGTGAGAATAAATCAATACCAATCCTGTGTATGTACACCAATGGTAGGTATGACTGAAATAAAAGCTGCTGCAATAAGTCACAATGTAAAGTTATCTCGCCACATACGTGAAGCCCAGTGTTCCAATAATGCGGGTTATGTAGCCAGTAGGGAAAACGGTGTTCAAATAAACGAAGGGATAAGGCAACTGGCAGACTGGTAAATTACATAGGAATGTATCCCAATTAGCGTTGATATAATACAGTAGAAGTATACATTCCTATGTAATTTACCGGTCTGCCAGTTGCCTTATCCCTTCATTTATTTGAACAGTTTTCCCTACTGGCTACATAGCCCGCATTATTGGAACACTGGGCTTCACTTACGTGGCAAGATAACTTTACATTGTGATTTATTGCAGCAGCTTTTATTCCAGTCATACTTACTGTGTATATGCACAGTATTGGTATTGATTTATTCTCACAGTGTTATATACGACCTATTGTGTTTTTTCCTCTATGTTTTTACTTGGACAACTACATCTCTCACCAATGCGTTTGTTGCCCAGGTTTAATAGCCCAACAGCATTTGAAGGGCCACATCTAGCTCTACTCTGCTTGCGCTACAAGAGAGCATTTTATTTTACTGGCAATACATGTTCAGTGTTATTCCCATCGAATGAGAAGGGAAGTTTCTTGAAGAAAATGATCAGGAGAGCCCTAGAAGCATTCTTAAATGTGTCTGCAATCCTACACCTGCTTACCTAGAAGTGAGTGTCTTTCTTTCAAGTAAATATATATGGATCAATCCTGGAATGCAACATAATTTTAATATCTTTCTTGTAGTCATGTATTGGCAGGTATTCTTTTATCAGTTCCACTTTTATCAGTTCCACTATACTAGTGGCCTTTCTGATGTTAATGACCCTCCACTCTCATCATTTCTCACCTCTGGCTAAGTTTCCTAGGACGAATGGGAGTTGCAGTCCAATAACACCTGGAGGACCATAGACTGCTCACCACAGGAGTAAAGAGAGCAATAAAATACCTAGAGAGCAAAGAGTATGCTCCAAAGATAGGCATGCTCAAGTTTTAGAACAAAACTGGATGTTTTAAAAAAATATTCTTCTTTGAACAGCTGTCTCAGAAATGTTGTGAGAAGTGGTATGTTGTGTGACATCAGTCACTGATGTCTAGGGACACAATCCAACCCAGGCAGCCCAAAGACACAAAATTAGATAAGTAATTATTTGGGTACTGGGGGAAAAGCAAGGAAAAGAATCAGAGAGAAAGTCAACTGCGATGTAGACATTGCTAGTGCCATTGCACAAGAGGAATCATGTGCTAAATCAGGATGCCTAGTAAGGTCAGTGCGGGGTGGATGGGAAAAGAGAGGAGCCACCTGCTTTGAGAGTGTTCTAGTGCACAGAACTTCACTACAAATGCAGGGGTAAATTGATAACATATTTTACTTGCTTAATGATTGAAAACATTAAACCTTTCCCTGCTTTTTAAGAATTCTCCATGAGGATGTCAGTACTGCCAACAAGTAGCACTGGAAAAAATAAATCCAACTTCAAGTCTAAAGGAAACTACACTACTGACTGGAAATGGGGAGAGCACTGCTCCGTTTTGAAGCAGACATTCCACACACAAGGATGCACAGAATAGTGGTTTCAGAAAACTTTGTTTTTCTGCATAGCAGAACTTCACAAAGTAGGAGCAACAAAAATGTCTATATTTTCTAGCCTGAGATGCTCACTAAACTGGGATCAGGAAGAAGCAAGCAATGTAACAACTCAAATTGTTTCCTGGGTCAAGTACTTTGGACATGTCTTTCAACTGACAACAGGTTGCTTGTTCATCCATTGATCTCCATAGTATTCTTGGCGAGTTTCATCGACTGCGCAGTCATTCGGACACAGAGGTTCCAGAAATTGACCTTGTAATGAATCTCATTTTTGCCCAAATTCAGGCAAATGAGTGAAGCTTTCTGCAGAAGTCCCTCCCTGGCAAAAACTGAGGGAATGGCTTTAAGTCAACAAGGCTCCTCCTTTATGATGTTTGAGTATCTTCCGAATCTTGGGCTGTCCTCCTCAAGTTGCCTTTCACTTTGACGAATTCAGGTGCGTTCTCTCGTTCTTCCTGAATCTTCTGTTTCTCCAGTTCAAGCTGAAAACAAGATACATTTTAAAGAATAAAAATAAGAGCCAAAAGAATGTATTTAAATCAAAGAAAACAGGAATCATGTTTCTCAGGTTCTAAATTATAACCGGATAAAAGAACTAGATATAGTATTTGAGATCGTGTATAGGCTTTTGCTTTGATAATGGTATAAACAGAAAGAACTGTAAGATTATCTGACCCCCCTCATTCTCTTCCCATTTTTTCAGGGTCACCTTGAAAAGAGGAACACATTTCCTGACCATCTTGCCAGTTAGTTATTGACAAAACCATCTTCAATGGATTTGCCCCTATAATTTTAAAATCTGCTATTACCAATTGTTTTCAAACACATGCTGAACTAGCAATCAGATGCTGTGAACTTTTCATTACCTTCCTCTTTAAGATTTCAAAATAGCTTCCAGCTGTTCTATGGGGTCTAATGCAGTGAATTCACTCTGGAAGCTTGTCTGCAAATGTAACTTTCATTTTCCCTTTACCTGTTCCAGTTTTTGTTGTCGTTTTAGTAGCTCTATTTCCAAGTCTGATTTCTTCTTTTGAGCCTCTTCTTCTTTCTGCTTGAAAACTAGGTCTCTTTTTCGCCTTTCCATCACCTTCTGCAGCTCTGGCTTGTTCTGAGGAGCAAGACCCCTTGAAAGAAGGCAAAAGATTCAGTGTTGAGAGACAAAGCTCCAAGATGTCATATTTGCACTATACTACTAGACCACTCGGTTACCCTAGAATTAGTAAATGTAGCTGATTAAATTCATAGGAGCTAAGGAATCATCTGAGAAGGAAAGCATTTGAGGAAGGGGATTTCAGTGTATATATATATATATATATATATATATATATATATACACACACACACACACATATATATATATATTATACACATTTACAAAATTTATAGATGATTTACTACTTTAGGAATAACCTTTGAGGATGTCTGCCATAGATGAGGGCAAAATGTCAGGAGAGAACATTAGTGGAATATGGCCATACAGCCCAAAAATGCACAGCAACCCAGTGATTCCAGCCATGAAAGCTGTTGACATACCTTAGGACAGTGCTTCTCAACCTGTGGGTCCCCAGGTGCTTTGGCCTACAACTCCCAGAAATCCCAGCCAGTTTACCAGCTCTTTACCAGGACCCCTGGTGTTGCAATGGGTTAAATTCTTGTGTCAGCAGGACTGTTGACTGAAAGGTCGATTGTTTGAATCTGAGGAGTAGGGTGAGCTCCCACCTGCCAGCTCCAGCTTCTCATGCAGAGATATGATAGAACCCTCCCACAGGATGGTAAATCACCCAGGCATCCCCTGGGCAACGTTCTTACAGACGACTAATTCTCTCACACCATAAGTGACTTGCAGTTTCTCAAGTCGCTTCTGATACACAAAACAAAACAGCTGCTAGGATTTCTGAGAGTTGAAGGCCAAAATATCTGGGAGCCCTAGGGATATTTCTCTTAATATGCCTTAGGGGTATTTCTCTTAATATCTCACAATTGCTTTGTTTTCCCTGGTACACCCATGTGAAAAAATATTATTCATATTTTAGATGCTCCGTTGATAACAGAAAAGCATAGATACATGGTGTGTCCATGATTTCTATAATGAAAATTTCACAGCTAAAGAAGACACATCCAGATTACTGCTCTTTGACAACACATGAATGACTGTTTTGGGGGACCTGCACTACTTACAAAGTTAGGGATTTTTTTGTGGAAGGAATATGGATAGGCATAGCTACATAGAGACAGCTATGATATATGCACACGTTCAGTGTCTCAGGGTGCATTTACACCAAGCATGACCTGTAGGCTGTTAGGAATTTTGGGAGTTGAAGTTCAAAACATTTGGAGGGCCTGAGTTTTGCCCATGCCTGTCACTGACGATGGAATGCAGTTTGACTTAATGCTAGGAAGTCATAGGAGTTTTAGTTTTACAAGGTCTTTCATTTTCTCTGCAAATAGTGATGGTGCCTTACCCAAACACAATTTCCACAATTCTACAGGACTGAGCCAGTTAAAGTAGTGTCAAATTACATTATATCGACAGTGTGGGTGCACTCTTAGTTGTCAATTTGTATTGCATAGGCATGGTTCTCTTGGTGCTCAAAACATGCCACTAGATGGTACTAAAGTGCAACTTCCAACTATGGAATCCTCATAGAAGGATGATAACAGACCCCACCAGACCCCACTCTGTCCATCATTATCTATGGAAATGAAATGTAAATCAAATGATGCTACATAGTAACATAGTCAACACTATTCCCAGAGAGTGGATTTTATTCTCTTTAAATGCTCCCAAGCCTTTGCTTCATTTTTAAGCTTTCATTTCATAAAGAATATTTAGGATTATTCTGCTTCTTCATTTATATATATATATATATATATATATATATATATATATATATATATATATATATATATATTAAAGAAAGTAATATTCTGTCAGACTGCTAAAACAAAACCTAAGTCTTCAGTTTACCTTGACTTTCAAAAGGCTTTTGACAAAGTCCCTCACCAAAGGCTCCTAAATAAGCTCTTCAGCCATGGAATCAGGGGACAGGTCTTGTCCTGGATTGGAACCTGGCTAAACTGTAGGAAACAAAGGGTGGTAATAAATGGACACTTCTCTGGGTGGAAAGAGGTGAGAAGTGGCGTACCCCAAGGTTCAGTTTTAGGACCGTTACTTTTTAATTTATTCATAAACGATCTGGATGTAGATGTAAATTGTGAGGTAGCAAAGTTTGCAGATGACACTAAACTGTTCAGGGTAGTTAAAAATGAAACTGACTGTAAAGAGCTCCAGAAAGATCTCTCGAAATTGAGTGAATGGGCAACAAAGTGGCAAATGCATTTTAACCTAAACAAGTGTAAAGTCATGCACATCGGGGAAAAGAACCCCAAATACACTTATCAACTGATGGGATCAAAGCTTTCTGAGACAAACCAGGAAAGGGATCTTGGGGTTTTGGTGGACAGCTCAATGAAGGTGTCAACCCAGTGCGCTGCAGCAGTGAAAAAGCAAATTCTATGCTTGGCATGATCAGGAAGGGAATCGAAAATAGGTCGGCAAATGTTGTATTGCCTCTCTACAAATCTATGGTGAGGCCACATCTGAGTACTGTGTACAATTCTGGTCACCGCACCTCAAGAAGGATATAACGGAACTGGAAAAGGTACAAAGAAGGGCAACAAATATGATCCAAGGGATGGAGCAGCTCCCTTATGAAACCAGGTTGCAACGCCTTGGTCTTTTCAGCCTTGAAAGACGGCGTTTAAGAGGTGACTTGATCGAAGTGTATAAAATCATGCATGGGATAGAAAAGGTGAATAAAGAAAATTATTTTTCTCTGTCACACAATACTAGGACTAGGGGGCACTCCTAAAGCTCCAAGGTAGGAAAGTTAGGACTAATAAAGGGAAATATTTCTTCACCCAGAGGGTCATTGGGTTATGGAACTCACTTCCAGAGGAGGTTGTGACAGCTGTCAGCCTGGACAGCTTCAAGGCAGGATTAGACAGATTCATGGATACCAAGGGAATCAGTAGCTACTGAAATGGACATCCAAGTGCCACCTCTGTGTTGATGGAGGCAGGCAGGATTTTCCCCGGGTACTGGTTGTGGGGGGTAGGGAGCAGGTGAGGGTTTTGCCCTCCTTTCTGCTAGAGATCCCTGTGTACAACTAGTGGGCCACTGTGTGACACAGAATGCTGGACTAGATGGGCTGAGGCCCGATTCAGCATGGCTCTTCTTATGTTCTTATGTTCTTATGTTCTTAAATACAGAAATCCTAGCCCACTGTTTCCCAACCAGTGTGCCGTGGCACACTAGTGTGCCGTAAGCAATCATCAGGTGTGCCGTGGGAAATTGGAACCTCCAATACCCTTTCTTCCCCCTCCTCGCTTTGCCTCGCTTTTCTCTGGGGCGAGTCTGCGCAGTAGTGCCCGCCTCAGTCTGTTAGGAATGGTGGGAAATGGTGGGAATTTTGGCCCCCAGAGGGGGCCTGTTTTAGGGACCTTAAAGTGGTGAGCCTCCTTCCAACATTGTGATTCTAGATAGAAAACAAACAGCAACATAACATAACATTGTTTGAGTCCACAGTGCTCTCTGGGTGTAGGTGAACTACAGCTTCCAAACTCGAGGTCAATTTCCAAGCAAACCCTTTCAGTACTTTTTGTTGGTAATGAGAGTTCAATATGCCAAGTTTGGTTCAATTCCATTGTTGCAAGAGTTCAGGATGCTCTTTGATTGTGTGTTAACTATAGATCCCAGAAACTGTAACTCCCAAATGTCAAGGACGAGCCTGGACGGTGCGGTGTTATGCCCATCGCCTTCTGTAAAGAGCCTGGGGGTCCATTTGGACTCCCAGCTGACCATGGAGGCCCAGGTCTCTGCGGTCAGCAAGATCACTTTTTTCATCTGCGACAGGCAAGGAGGCTGGCCCCCTATCTCTCCCGGAACGATCTGGCCACGGTGATCCAAGCCACAGTCATCTCAAGGCTGGATTACTGCAACGCGCTCTACGTTGGCCTTCCTCTGTCGGTGACCCAGAAGCTCAGGCTAGTGCAGAACACTGCCGCCCGGCTCCTGTCTGGCACGCCAGCTGGCGCCCACATAACACCTGTTTTGCAGGATCTGCACTGGCTGCCAATTGAGCACCGGATCACCCTCAAAGTGTTGGTCCTCACCTTTAAGGCCTTACACGGCCTGGGGCCAGCGTATTTGAGGGACCGTCTCACCCCATATTGCCCTCCGAGATCACTTCGGTCTGAGGACTCCAATCTCCTGGAGATACCTTCAGCTAAACTCGCAAGGCTGACTGCTACCCGCCGGAGGGCGTTCTCTGTCATAGCACCTACGCTGTGGAACGCCCTCCCGGCCGGAACTCGGGCTATGAAGGACTTGCTCCCGTTTAGACGGGCCTGTAAAACATACCTGTTTAAGCAGGCCTTTGGTGAGTAAGTCCTGCCCATGCCCCGCCATCTATTCGTTCTTCTGAGGATGATGTGCTGTTCATTGTTTTAACTGTGTTATTAATTACTGTACTGCTGTTGTTTTTAATTGTTTTTAACTGCTTATTGCCTGTATTTTACTGTGCCCTTCGGCTCCTGTAAGCCGCCGCGAGCCTCAGGGAGTCGGCGGCATAGAAGCCCGATTAATAAATAAATAAATAAGGTCTATTTTCCCTGAACTCCATCTGTGTTCACATTTGGGCATATTGAGTATTCATGCCAAGTTTGGTCCTGATCCAACATTGTTTCAGTCCACAGTGCTCTCTGGATATAGGTGAACTACAGCTCCAAAACCCAAGGTCAATGGCCACCAAACTCTTATAGTATTTTCTCTTGGTTATGGGAGTTCTGTGTGGGAAGTTTGTGTCTTTCTGCCATTCCTGCCAGGATATCTATGTTGTGTTCATCGAAACAGGCCCAGGTTTCACACTGAGTATATAAATACATTTAAAAACATATTAACTATATGTATTAATGTGTTAGAGTGTCATTTTGGTTGGTGGTGTGACCCAGGATTTTGTAAATGTAAAAAATGTGCTGCAGCTCAAAAAAGGTTGAAAAACACTCTCCTAACCCAATAATGTGATGGCTGGTTGGGGTTTTGTTGTGGCAGAAGCAATTAACTTACAGATTACAAATTCCACCTGCTTAAAAGCTCAGCAATGTTAAGACAATTAAATTCAATTCACTCTTGGCTTTCCCTTATAACTGGAATGCAGGGAAAGAGAACAGGTAAGGCAACAAATTAATCCAGTTCCTACTCACTGGGGCAGTTGTGGGCGAGATTCCAAACAGTCAACTTCCTAAATGAAAAGGTGTTATCAAGCAGCACTGGGTGTTGCTGAAGTGTAAGGATTCATTGTGCCTGCAAGCTATTCAGTGGTGGAAGTGAAACTCAGGGACTGCTCCCCAAAGCTCCCCGCTCTAACTTCCCCTCACTGGAATTTTCTTGCATCCCTCCCTGCTCCACAGCACCAGCTCAAGTTTTCTCTCTTTTATTTTTTTGAAGCTACTGGCAGGCTTCAAAGGACCGAATCTGTCGAGCTTTCATTTCATTTGCTTTGCATGTTTACTCTCAGTGAGCAGTCTTGTTTCCTTTAAAAAGGGAATACAGGTTGAGTATCCCTTATCTGGAATTCCAAGATACAGGCAGTCCCCAAGTTATGAACAAGAGAGGTCCTGTAGGTTTGTTCTTAAGCTGAATTTGTATGTTAGTCAGAACAGGTTCATTTTAAAGTGTATTCCACATCCCCCCACAGGGATAGCATAGGGAAGGGTTAACACCCCTGTGGTTGAGTTTTACTATCTGTGCCCCTGTTTGGAAGATTTTACTTCACTTTCTGAAACTGTGATAATTGGATTTTGTTGTGGAAACAAGGATTGGTGAGAAACTTTAGTGAATACCTTTTCCCCATAACTGTCCCAGTCAGATGTTTATAACTTTGGGACTGCCTGTACTGCAGTATCCAGAATTATTCACATGGATGATCACCATAGTGTCACCTTTGTTTTCTGGAAAAGTACACAAATTTAGTTTCCTCTATTTAAAATATTGTGTGTAAATTTACCTTTGAGCTACATGTAAAAGGTATATACAAAGCATAGATGAATTTCATGTTTAGACTTGGGTCCCAATTCCAAGATATCTCATTATGTATATGTAAGTATCCTCCCAAACCCATAAAATAGAACACTTCTGGACCCAAATATTATGTACAAGTGATGCTCAGATTTAGAATGATGCCGCTTCTCTAAATGTTACTGAAATGTCATTCCCATCAGCTTTAACCAGTACTGCCAATAAGGACAAATATTGGGCACTGAAGTCCAACAATGTCTGGAAGGCCATGCAATTCCAATCCCCAAATAATAAGTAGAGGATGCTTAAGACCAGAGGTCTCTGATGTGCTTCTTGCAAACTGTAATGCCAATGAAAATTGGGGTAAATCCAGAATTAGAATTAGGTACTCTGCCATGAAGCATCATGACAGAAATGGAAATACTGAAGAGAAATGTACTGTATGATATGTGTGTGAGAGAGTGTACTTACAGAGAGAAATGGAAAAGACTTCTGAATACTCAGAAATATTTTACATTAATATATGGACATTGTTCAGTTCCTGAGCCTGCTTTAAAAATTGTAGACTAAACATGTAAAATAATCTCTCTCTTTAATAACATTTTCCAAGGTGGTACTTGGACTTTGATGTTTAATCCCATCAATTAACGGTAGAACCAACATTGCCACCAATTTGCTCTGAATACACTGGCAGAAAACACACATAAAAATTTTATAATCATTTCAGAAATATTCAGTACCAGGAAGACTAGAAGAATTTTCCAACTTTGCCAACCATCTGGTTGGAGCGACTGACAGAACAGAAAAAGTTCTCGCAACCTAGATCATACAGGAAGACCCTGCTCCCGCTCCCGCCAGTATCTCAAATGCAGCTGATGGGGGGACAAGAGAGTGCCTTCTCGGCTGTGGCTCCCTACCTGTGAAATGCGCTTTCAAGCAAAATACAATCAACCCCATCTCTCCTAGCATTCAGGAAAAAGTAAAATCTTGGCTATGGGACCAGGCCTTTGCACAATAGCAAAATGCAACACCTTGGACTGGAATTGGACTGGCAAGTTGACAGATGACTGTGTACTAATTCTAGGTTTTTGTGGACAAAATACTGTTTTAACTTAATTGAATGTTGATTAGGTGTTTTAACTTTATAACTAACTATTTAATGTCATATGTTTTATTGTTTATATTGTATGTTGTGGCATCGAATTGCTGCCTTTGTGGCCGCTCTGATTCCTCCCCCCCTTCCCAGGGGTTGAGAAGGGCGGGGTAAAAATACTGCAAATAAATAAATAAATCAAGATCAACAAGCAAATCAACAATCTGGTTGATCTGCCTTCTTGCAGATCACCTGAGCTTATCTAAATAAATTACTCCTACTGAACATTTAGTGCTGGTATTTCATCATTCATATCATGTAGATTTACTTCTATTTTTCTATGAATTGTTCACATTCTATTTATCAATGGCAGAGCTTGAAGAAAAATTACCTTTCTGGACTACGATTCCCAGATTCCCCCAGTTAACATGAGCGCTTCTGGATACATATGAATAAAACCTAGACCAGCCCATTAAATTTCAGAACATATCTGTCTGAAACCTGTATCAAGAAAGTGAACATAAATTGGGGTGAAAGGCCAAATGTTTCTGCATTTTTCCTCTTTGCATAGGCAAATAACAGTGGATCAGTGCTATAGAGAGACCCATCCACATACTGTATACTGGGTCTAAAGAGGTTTATGATACTATTTTTCTGATCTTTAAACCTCCTTGGGTTTCTCTTCAAGAAAAATGCAGGATGTTCTCCAAAATTTCCTTTGAAAAGTCCTGTTTGGGAACTAGAAAATTTGGAAAACATTAGCTGGATGCCTGAAACTTCACCTCTTTTCAGGAAGGGACTCAAGGCTCTCTGATGATATTACTTTAGTTCCTTTCTTTGAAACAGGGGAGTCAGGATGGTGTTGTGGTTTGAGCATTGGGCAACGACACTGGTTCAAATCCCTATTCAGTCATGGAGACCTACTGTATAGGTGATACTTTCTCAGCCACAGGCAAAAGCAAACCCCTACTGAAAAATAAGCTAATATCTAATCCCATCAAAAATTAAGTCACTGAATTGAATGGGGATGTACTAAGCCAACACTTATGTAAATTCTGTTGATTTCATGTATATATTCTACTTGACTGGCAATTGGATTTAGGCCACAACACCGATCTACCCTACAAAATTGCTATAGGCAACAGTTGTGTATACACTCATGTCATCAGGGAACTATGACCAGCAAGAAGAAGCTTATTATCATCCATAAGGTATATTTGCCAAAAAAATCAATACAGGGTGCAATACATGATCAATGTGGTACAATCCTCAAAACAGAAGTAAGTCCAAGTGAATTCTGCCTGTTCAAGCATATCTTTGAGGCTTTGATGACGATGATGATGATTGTTATTATTATTATTAGTAGTAGTAGTAGTAGTATGGACAAATAAACTCTAAATGATTGAGGACTTGGCAGTTTTTGTTCTAAACTATGGGATCAAAATGCAATGCTACAAAGCTAAATCATACTAGGAATGATGGAAATGCCATCTTTATTTTATCTTGCAAAAGAAAAATCAGGCTGACTTTATCTCTCAAAAGATAATCAAAATGACATTATTGTAATTTGTGTTGCTCTCTCCTCGGTGAATATACATCTTCTGTGGAGTAAACAACATTGCAAAAGGTCATGCTATTGATTTTCTTACTATAAAACACTTAAGTGCACTGTTGTTTACGAAACTATCAATTCAGCTGACAGTCTGACATACATGGATGCTGCACAAATAGGACTTTATTAAAAGGAGCTTAACTTTGGACAAAGTCATATCATGCCCCATGAAACTAAAATATAAAACCTCTTACAGAATGACATGGATTTGTCTCCCTGAACTGTAGTTCCGCATGTTTATTTGCTTCCATCTATTATACTTCGGAATTCTTCAAAATGCTCTCATGTTATTCTTCACTAAAATACTGAACAGAAATATTGGACTGAATTTCTTTTCCCCATTGGTTTTCCATTTGATTTGAGTGTCCTCTTATTTAGATTATAAAACAGAGGGCAGGGAACTGTCAAATTAATAATTTCTAAGCCTCCCTGAGAGCATTTCTAGCCGAGGAGCATGGTGTAAATACTCTAAATATGTATCAATAAATATTTATTGAAGGACTAGAAGAGATTACCTTCCCCAAAGAAGGAAATGTCTCTATTGTGTAAAAAATATGGTACTGTTCTTGCAAACAATATTCTTATCATGCTTTAAAATGCAAAAGGGAGGAAACTTTTTTTCGAGAAACTGCAAGTCGTTCCTGGTGTGAGAGAGTTGGTCATCTGCAAGGACATTGCTCAGGGGAAACGCAGGTGTTTTACCATCCTGTGGGAGACTTCTCTTATGTCCCCGGATGAGAAGTTGGAGCTGACAGACGGGAGCTCAGCCTGCTCCCTGGATTCAAACCGCTGAACTTTTGGTCACCAGTCCTGCCAAGAACAAGAGTTTAATCCATTGTGCCACCATGGCTCCTTAGAACCACATCAGAGTAGGCACTGTGCTGTTCTTGCTTTAACTGAAAGATTTCATCAGGAATGCTGGACTTGTCAAAATAGTATTAACAGCCCAGGATATTGGAGTGATGGCTCTCATTGGCATTGGTTATTTGATCCAAAACCACTCTGCAGAGTCCTAAATAGAAAAAAATAACAAGAAATTCCTTTCTCTTCCCAATGAAAGATGATATCCTTATGGTAGAATTGAAGGAATCTTTATCCTCCCAGATGCTGAAGGACTACAACTCCCAGTATCTGTGACCAGTGGCCATGTCGGTAGGCACTGCAAGAAGATGTAGTCCAACAATATTTGGAGGGCTACGGGAATTCCAACATTGCCTTACTCTGAAAGTCTATGAGAACAGGTACCAGGATCTTATTTGCACTTGATTGGAAATTTAAGCCACAACATTATTTCTTACCTTTTCTGATTCATTCGGAGTTCTCTGTGAAGGTCTTGATGATTTCGGGATGATTTTACTGGATTAATTATTTTCTGAGGTCTAATTAATTCAGGATTGTCCTCATCTATATAATCTGGTTCTGCCATGATGCTTCTTGGAATAAAATAAGGCTCTCTGAATTCAGAATCCACAATCAAGATATCTGTAATACAGAAAACATTCCTGCTCAGCTTTGTGGAACAACAGAAAATGTTATCCAAATATCTGCTTCCTTCTTACAGTACTGGCAGTCCCTGGGTTGAACAAAATAGGTTCTGTAGGTTTGTTCTTAAGTTGAATTTGTATGTAAGTCAGAACAGGTACATTTTTAAGTGTAACTCCGTCCATTTTTTTAAGTTTGGGATAGCATAAAGTAACACCCCTGTAATTTCTGTTTCACTGTCTGTGCTCCTGTTCAGAAGATTTCACCTCACTTACTGTCCCTGTGACAACTCGATTTGGAAAATTTTGGGTTGAAGTGGAAATAAGAATTGGTGATAAGGTGTCAGTAAGACACCATTCCTCCATGATAATCCTTACAGCAGTGAATTTCCCTTCACAGATTTCCTCTCATCCTATTTGTAACAAGGAGTTGGATGTAAGTTGGATGTTTGTAAATGGGGAACTGCCTGGACATAGTAAAAACACCTAACCTTGACTCTTGGTCTGTTTATGGCTCTCTTCAAATCCTGTACTGGAGTATGGCAAATATATGGACTGCAGAGCTGTTTGGGCTGGAAGTCAGCCTGAAGAAAATGGAAGTTCTCTACCAGCCCGCACCACAGGAAGAACACCATCATCCCCACGTCAGCATAGGCAAATCTGTGCTTAAGTCCATTCAGCAGTTCACCTACCTGGGAAGCATCATCTCTTCAGACGCCAAGATTGATAAAGAGATAGATCATAGACTAGCAAAGGCATATAGTGCATTCAGAAGGCTTCACAAAAGCGTCTGGAGTAACAAACACCTGAGGCAAAGCACCAAAATCAGTGTGTACAGAGCTATCGTACTGTCTGCTCTCCTTTATGGGTCTGAAACATCACCAACACCTATGACTCCTCGAACGCTTTCATCAGCTCTGTCTTCGCACAATCCTAAATATACACTGGACAGATTATGTGATGAATGTTGCTGTCCTTGAGCAAGCAGGGATCACCAGCATTGAGGCCAGGCTATTGAGAACACAGCTGCACTGGGCAGGGCACGTCTCTAGGATGGAGGACCACCGCCTCCCTAAGATACTACTCTATGGTGAACTCGCCACGGGTCAGCGCAAGAGAGGTGCCCCCAAAAAGAGATATAAGGACTCCCTGAAACAACATCTCAGGATCGGCCAGATTGATCACCAACAATGGTCAACCCTGGCCTCACATTGGGAGGCATGGAGATGCACTATCCTTATGGATAGTGCTGCGGCCTATTTCGAGAAAACACGCCGAACGGGTCTCGAAGAGAAATGACAATGAAGAAAGAACCACAACTTGGAAACAACATCATCCAAGGAGACTTTCTGTTGTGCTTTCTGCAACCGGACTTGCCTATCTCGGATTGGCCTTTTTAGTCATCAACACGCCTGTAAAAAGTGTGGGATGAGTCCTTCCTGAATCTTCATTTGAGAAGTAATGCCAGAGAGATAGATGTGTGTGTGAGAAAAATACCCTAATATCTCCAAGTCTAGTGAACAGGACCTTCTGCAATTTCTACAAGATACCAATTGCATACATTTGTACAATACTGCCCACTTTGATCATTTTTCTTCACATAATATATGCTATCAAATAACTTGGCACAGAAAACATTTACTCAAATATACCTCCATGTCAGGCCTGCATATTACCCACAAAAATTACTACTACTACTAAACCGACTCCTCCTACTGTTACTACATTTATTATATCCTGCCTTTTTCCCTGTGTGGAACACAAAGTAGCTTAATGCAACATTGTTGAAAATTCACAGGATATAAATGTTGAAAAGCTGTCATAAAAGTAAAATTCATTCATAGCATAAGATTATTAAAAACAACAACATATAAAACACAATCATACTGTTCTTCCTTTAAAAAAAATCCAATTCTCATGGACCTGTTGGAATAAAATGGGTTTTACCTGCTTGCAGAAAGATAATTAGGGGAGTACCAGACTAGCTTCTCTGAGAAATGGGTTCCAGAGCCTGAGAGCAGCCCTTTGAAAAGTTCTCTCTTGTGTTCCCACCAAATGTATCTTTTAGAGTGGTGGGACAGAAAGAAGGGCCTCATCCAAAGATCTCAAAACACAGGCAGGTTCGCATGGGAGAATACAGTTTTCAAATGATCTGGACCTGGATCTTTTGTCCTTTTAAGGAGTTGTACTCTCTGTAGTTTTGTCTCTAATTGGCTGCTATCACTGCACAAGATCACCCTGGGCTTTTTGGAAGGCCGATTCACACCCAGAACCTTCCCTATGAGAGTTGGTAGACTAGTTCATCCAACTTTGAGCTCTGAGCTGGCTGGGAAAATTCTTTCAAGAAGAAAAAAAAAGATGTTGCTTTCCACACCTTATGCTCTAATTAAATATTTGTAAAATAAGCCAGTTAAAAGCACCAGGAAAGCCTCTCTGTTCCAAATAAACCCTGAAAAGATTACCAGAAATATCCCAAAATTGGCTATACTCTTCTGAAGTAAAACATAGATGCTATTGGATTTTGAAGCAAAACACTGAATCCACATTTTTTACATTTACAAAATTCTGGGGCACACCACCAACCTAAATGACACAAAATGACACTCTAACACAGTAATACATATAGTTAATATGTTTTAAATGTATTTATATATTCCTGACTGTGAGAGCAGTGGAACTCTCTGCCCTGGAGTGTGGTGTAGGCTCCTTCTTTGGAGGCTTTTAAGCAGAGGTCATCTGTCAGGGGTGCTTTGATGGCAATTTTCCTGCATGTTGGGTGAAAGAGGCCCATGAGGTCTCCTCCAACCCTAGGATTCAAAGAATCTCTGGCTATTGCAAAGGAATTCCAGCCTGTGAAGGCCAGAGAGCAGAGCTCAAGAGGCGGGAGGGGAAAGGAAGCCCGGAAGTCAAGAGGCATGACTGGGCTGTCTGGCTCTTCCAAAGGGATCCGAGTCTCTTATGGTCGGATATGGGAGCTGAAGAGGCAGGAGGGGAGGCCGAACACAGATGAAGACAAGAGTCAGGGCAGGGGTATCTCTGGAGGGGGAGGGGTGAAGGGAGGGAGACTTCACCACCTCCGAGGAGGCTAGTCATAGATGCAGGAGAAATGCCAGGAGAGCGTGCTTCGGGAAGAAAGGGAGAGCTGGGCCAGGCCGCTCTCTCTCTCCTCAAGGCCACGGAAGAGGCGGCCCTTGGCTGGCAGGTGTGTTCGGGGAGGCCGCACCGCCCCTTTCTCGGCCCCGGAGGGGTCACTCCACCCCTCTCCGCCCCTAAGGCCACTTCCCCCCGCCCCTTTCCTACCACCTCCTCCTTCCTGCCTGCCTTCCTTCCTTCCTCTTCACCCATCTCTGCCTTGTCAAAATGGCGGCAGCGATGTTTGCTGTGAAGGGGATGGGGTCAGAGCGACATCATTCCCTCCCTCCCTCCGGGGAAGAGGAGGCCAATGGAAAGCCAAGGGACGGGGCCCCTGCACTCCTGATTGGCCGCCCACGAGGTTTGTCGCCGGCTGCCACTCTCGGCCCCGCCCCGCCCTTCCGCCGGGCTCATTTCCATGCTTAAAGGGACAGAGGCCAATTTCCCACGACACATCTGATGATCGTTCACGGCACACTAGTGTGCTGCGGCACACCGGTTGGGAAATACTGGTCTAGAAGATATTCACATTATGCTAACAGGTTTGTGTATGCTATGAATGAGATGAAAGAAAAACCTGCTGGAAAACTATCTAGACAAAGGAAATAGGGATGTGTTTCCATAACATTAAATGGCATCATTACCAGACCAAGTTGATTTGTTACAAGGCATGTTCATACGTCCATTTGTTCACTACCAGCTACAGTATATCATCCAAAAGGAAAAAAATGCTTATTTTGTTTGTTTTTCTCTTAGATTGTAACACACTGTCAAAGTGCCCACAAAGTACATAAAAGCAGTATATATTGTTAATGTAGTAAATGACCAAATAGACTTTGGAAACTCATTCTGCATCCAAAATTGCATTGCACACAAGACAAAGCATACAATATTAAGAAGAAATACTATCCCATTATACTGTAGTTTCTTATGACAGTGTTTGTCACAGTGGACAGCGGCAGCGGCTTTGCCAGACAGAACAACTAGGCCAAATCCCCACCCTCACCCCAAAAGTACACATATGGTTTCTATATCCTGAAATTCCATCTTATTTTTGGGTTTGCTTCATGCTCCCTAAATAACTTCAAAAGACAGGAGTATTAGTCTCCGGGTGACTGAATCTACAAAGCTAAACAAAATGAATTAGACATTTTGCTCCAAATACCTTAGAGGTATATTTCAAATACCTTGAAATTTTAAATTGTTGGTTGGTCCACTATGTCTCCACTCTCATATTATGTGTCCCTATATTTTACCATCATAAAAACAAAATCGTTGAGGCACAAAACTAGTAGACTTTGCCCGCTACACAGCATGGAGATAGGTATTTCAAAAGGTAAATTCAGTGCACTAGATAGACTTGGCTTTCCAAGATAGCTCAACTACAGATAGGCATATTTAAAGAAAATACTAACCTCTCTCACTTGGCAAACAAATGAGTTTAAGGTTCCAGACATTTCTATATAAATTGCTGCAACTCAAAAGGATTTATCAAAGAGGTTCACTTTTAGCAGATAGCTTGTATCCAGTGCCAGCTTCATTTATAGCTGTTTAAGAAATGTAAATAGTGAGCCATTGGTTCAGATTAATTATTAAGCTAGAAAAAACATTTCTTTCCTTGCAAACAGTCTTGGAGAGAAAGGCCTGGTGGAAAATCTTTGTGGAAACTGCTGTTTTAAGGCAGTTTGCAGGTGGGGGTTCTTGAAACAAAGTTTCTTTTCCTTGCAGGTGTATAGGGAATGACTGTTATATTGTTATTGCGTGCTTAGGGCAACCCTAAGGCAACCCTCTTGTGAAGGTTTCTTGGCAAGGTTTGTTCAGAGGGGTTTTGCTTTACCATCCTCTGAGGCTGAGAGGGTGTGATCTGCCCAAGATTTCCTAGTCGGGGGTTTCCATGTCTGAACAGAGGTTCAAACCTTGATCTCTGGGCTTATATTCCAACACCCAAAAACTACTATACCATGGGAGTATATAAATCAGGAAATCCCTTATTTAAATCTTATCTCTAGTGCTTTCAGAGCACCATGTCCACTTTATGGGGTTATAAATAACCTGAAAAGCTCTACATCAGGGGTGCCCACACTTTTTCAGCATGCGAGCTACTTATAATAAAACCAAGTCAGAAAGATCTACCTACCTCCTCAAGGCTGGAGAGGGGTGGGGGCGGGCGCAGCCTGGCTCCACCCCCTCTGGCTTCAGCTCTACCAGCAGCTTCTCCAGGCTTGAGGATGGCAGTGCCAAGCCAGCCTTGTGCTAGCTATGTCACCACTGGCTTGGCATTGCCATCCTCAAGCCTAGAGAAGCTGCTGGTAGAGTGGAAGCCAGAGGGGGGCGGAGCCAGGCTGCACCAAGCCCGGCCCTCTCCCCTCTGGCTTTGGAGCTCCCAGCAGCTTCTCCAGGCTTGAGGATGGCAATGCCAAGCCAGTGGTGACATAGCTAGCACAAGGCTGGCTTGGCATTGCCATCCTCAAGCCTGGAGAAGCTGCTGAAAATGCCAAAACCGGGGGAGGGGGCGGGGCTTGGCATGGCCTGGCTCCGCCCCCTCTGAGAAGCACCC
Organism: Anolis apletophallus; assembly: GCA_030556195.1. Lineage (NCBI taxonomy): Eukaryota > Metazoa > Chordata > Lepidosauria > Squamata > Anolidae > Anolis > Anolis apletophallus. The sequence goes on along the minus strand of JARBWK010000009.1, from coordinate 44,395,638 downwards.
CATCCGGCTGGGATTGACCTCCTTCGGTCCCGGGATCGACTTCCTGGGCAGCCCTGCACATAAAGTTGGTCTTGCAGAGTATTTAGAAAGTGTAGCTGGTTTAAAAAAGCCAGAATGCTTCACAATTACACTTTATTCTATTGCATTCTCTTTCAGTTTGCTTCTTGATTGAATTCAGGGTGTTTTTGCTTATCTAAAGACCTCACAGTTTGCAGCTAGGATATCTGAACAGCCACCAGCTCATTTAAGAACCTGCCTGTTTACTGTGATCATCCTTCCCTACCAAAAAGGTGTAATTCACAGGAATGTAGAATAAGGGGCTTTTCTATGACAGTACCATGTTACAGAATTCCTTTCCAAAGTATTATATAGAAAAAACATTTTTATTACATTAAGTTTTTAACTTTAAGACAAAATGAAAATGGTATATTAATCTCAGCTCTCTTTTTTATTTTAACACGGCTGAAATTTTGGTTTGATATTTTGTTTTCTTTTGTAAACTGCCTTGGAGTACTTCTTAGGGTGAGAAGCAGAACAAAAGCATTTGCATATATAAAGGGGTTTCCAAATCCTTTCCAGTTTTATGATTCTATGATTCAAAGATTTAAAAGGCTTCTTATTAAATAAAAATGAAAAAAATGTTTCTTTATAGGAACAGCAGAGGAAAAAAATTACTTTCCCCCCAGAATACATAAGTTATGTGAAGAACCAAAGACAGAAGGTCGAAAGTATCAAAAAAAGGAAGTGCGCATAGAAAACATTCTCTTTCTGTGCTTTCAATAAAGTGAGCCAGGTTGTATAGGTCATCTCTTTCACATTGTAGAATAAGTCCTACTTTACATATTATATCACCACTATAGAAAGTCACTTCTGCACATGTGAAGATACCTGCATATAATCCCAAAATGATATATTCCCTTTCCACCACACCTGGAATTATTCCTTGAATGCTATGAACATCATCATTATAACATTCTCCAACTGTATAGGGTGGGATTCACAAAGAAGTCTAAGCAGTAGACAGTTAGCCATGCCAATCCCACAGTTCAAATCTGCCAGCTTTCCTGGAGTCTCTAAAAGAACTGGCCGAAGCAGTCTGTAAGAAAGTGTTACTTGTTTTAAATACCAAGTGTCAGCGAAAATGCTTGGGGTTAATTATTGTTTATCTGATCTTTTGTATAGCAGGCAGAAATCCACCCTATTCTGTATAGAATTAGCAGGGGAAGCTTAGGTGAATTTACAAGTTTGGCAAGGGATGTACAATTAATCCAGCCATGCCTGAAACGTAAAATCAGAAGATTATCACCAAATGTTTTCATGATTAGACGGGTGGCAAGAATGATCAGCTGGGCACACAGTTAGATCCAGGAAGCATGGCAATCACTCCAGTCGTTAATGGAGCCATTAATTGCAGATGGGCAGAGCATGAAACTTTGTGCCCACACAGACTGGAGGGTTAAAAAGGCATGTTTATTTAACATTTAAAGGAAAAATAGACATCCCAAATGCAAATATATTATCTGTTCCATCTCTTACTTGTGACCGTAAGGCAACAATAGCCTGTCTTTTAAAATATATTTTATACTGATTTGTAATCTAATTTTAAATAACTGTTTACTGGGGAGTTGTCCTTCTCTTCTTAGGGCGCTTGTGCCCGCTTTGTGCTGGTCAGTGACCGTAATAAAGTTTTGTTGTTGTTGTACTTGTGACTGATAATTACAATAATTTCTACTGCAGATTACCGTACATACTACATACTACAAGTACATGTATCTAATGTCAATAAAACAGCTTGATTTTTCCAGTCTGTCAGTTTTCAAATACAGAAGGAAAGTTACATGAAAGGATCTTCACTTTAAGCAGGCATTTCATTGAATATGTTCATAATAACATCTGCCAGGAAGTTCAGACAGACTGCGCTTCCAGACCGATATCTTTACAATAAAACATCTTTCAGTGCCATGTTATATCTTCTATGCAACTCTAGCATTCAATTGTATTTTTTATTTTAGCAATGGTAAGATGGTTCTATTTTGTGGCATTCTCCTTTACCTTCAATACAGTGAAAATGTGTGAAAAATAGTTCATAACTTGCCCTTAGCTCTAAGCATAGGTATTTCAGTGGCAAAGCAAGTATTCTCATATACTTTCTCCACTCTAATTAAGCCTGGTAATTAGTTTCCTTAAATGTTCCCTAAAAACAACTAGGCAAGACATTTTTAAGAGCCTTCCAAAAAAAATGAAGATATCCCCTAGTTTCAAATAATACCCTTCTACCACTGAGGAGAGGGCACCTTAACCTCCTGAACAAAAATTAAATGTAGGAAAGTGTCCCATTTTGTCTTTATTTATTTATTTACTCTAATATCGAGCATTTTTGTGGGCTCTATGTGGCGAGGACACAAGTATCATGTGTTTTTGGAAGGAATGTTTCATATGGATTCTACATGGGTCTATTTCACCTTGTAATCCTCCAGTCAATTACCTTATCATCAGAAGGAAGCTATCACAGAGGAAGTGGTGATGGCTTTGGGCACTGCAAACTGCTTTGTTTTTAAAAATCCTTTTTTTTTAGAAGTGGCCAGAGTTAAAGTATGAGAAACCATTTAAGATGTATGCTGTTTTAATAGGATCCTATAACAGTGACTAAAAGCAAACTGATTAACAAACATTAGCAGCCATACTGAGATAGTGTTCATCTTACAGTACAGAAAAGGTTTACATCTCATGCTTGCAAATGAAGCATGATGCCTAAAGCAAATGAGCAGGCTCAGCTGGTTTTTTATGTTATTTTATTTTTTGAGTGGGGGTTGCAAGAAGGAGAGAGCAAGCCCAATTAAATTTCAATGTGGTTAGATGAAGAAGAGAGAAAGGTTCTCCAAAAACCTGAAACCACCTTGGCCCAGAGAACTTGCATTCAACCACAATATCACTGAAGGGACTTCTAATGTATCTTGATTCATAACATCCATCCTTACTCAAACAGACACAGTGTAGATGGGACATGAAAGTTTATAGCAGTGGTTCTCAACCTTTCTAATGCCATGACCCCTAAATACAGTTCCTCATGTTGTGGTGACCCCCAAATATAAAATTATTTTTGTTGCTACTTTTACTACTGTCATGAATTGTAATCTGATATGCAGGATGTATTTTATTGTTACAAATTGAACATACTTAAAGCATAATGATTCATGACAAAAACAATAGGCTTGGGGGAGTATGGACAATGGATGGTGGGATTTGCAATACCTTCAACTGATTCAGCTCTGACTTCCACATACCACTGAGACCCCACAAATTATAGACTTGGACCAAACTTGGAACAGAGAACCCCCATGACCAACAGAAAATACAGGAGGGGTTTGGAGAAATTGACAGTGATTTAGGGGAGATGTAGTTCACCTACATCCAGAGAGCACTGTGAACCCAAACAACTATGGATCTGGACCAAACTTGGCAGGAATACTCAATATGCCCAATTTTGAACACTAGTGGAGTTTGGGGGAAATAGACCCTGACACTTGGGAGTTGCATTTGCTTGGAGTTATAGTTCACCTACCATCAAAGAGCATTCAGAACACTAACAACAATGGAATTGAACCAAACGTGGCATACAGAACTCCCATGATCAACAGAAAATACTGGAGAAGTATGGGGAAAACAGACCCTGATATTTGGGAGTTGCAGGTGCTTGGAGTTATTGTTCACCTGCCGTCAAATAGCATTCTGAACACCAACAACATGGAATTTACCCAAATTTGGCATACAGAACTCCTATGGCCAACAGGAAATACTGGAGAGGTTTGGGGAAAGTAGGGAAAATAGGACTGGAGTTATAGTTCACCTGCCATCAAAGAGCATCCTGAAAATGTTTCCTGAACTCCTCCCCCCCATTTGGAGGCTCTGCTGGAAGAGGACAGAGAGGTGGAGGAAGAAGAGCCCAGAGGAGAAGAAGGAAGGCAGGAGGAAAGAGAACAGCGCAGGGCACTGAGGCCTGCCTTCCCTCTTCCCCTCCAGGGTCTTCCTCCTTCTCCCCGTTTGGAGAGCCCAAATGGAGAGGAAAAGGAAGAAGAGCCCAGAGGAGAGGGGCGAAGGCAGGCCTCGGTGCTGCTGCCACTGCCCCGCGCACCTCTCGCTGCTCTTCGAGGCTTCCGCCAGAATTGGAGGCCTCGAAGGGCAGTGAGAGGAGCACGGGGCAGGGCAGCAGCACCAGGGCCTGCCTTCCTTCTTCCCCTCCAGGGTCTTCCACCTCCTCCTGCTCTCCATTTGGAGAGCCCAAACGGGGAGGAGGAAGAGCCCAGAGGAGAGGGATGAAAGCAGGTCTCAGTGCCGCTGCCACTGTCCCGCACACCTCTCAATGCTCTTCAAGGCTTCCGCCAGAAGTGGAGGCCTCAAAGGGCAGTGAGAGGAGAGTGGGGGAGGGCAGCAGCACCAAGGCCTGCCTTCCTTCTTCCCCTCCAGGGTCTTCCTCCTCCTCTCCATTTGGAGAGCCCAAACGGAGAGGAAGAGGAAGAAGAGCCCAGAGGAGAGGGATGAAGGCAGGCCTCAGTGCCGCTGCCACTGTCCCACACACCTCTCAATGCTCTTCAAGGCTTCCGTCAGAAGTGGAGGCCTCGAAAGGCAGTGAGAGGAGCGCAGGGCAGGGAAGCAGCAGAAAGGCCTTTCTCCCTCTCCATTCTCTTCCAGCGGTGTCTCCAAATGGAGGTACAGGCCTTGCTGCGGGGGTGTGGCCTCCTCTTCTTCTTTCTCCTCCTCCTCCTCCTCACCGCCAGATTCACCTCCCCGCCAGGCCTGGGCCCTCCGGTGTTGCCCCCAGGGTCCCAGCAGCCATTGCAGGTAGGCGGAGGTGGCGTGGCCAAAGGAGGTGGCGTCGCGACCTCTCGGAAATGGCCAATCGACCCCTCTGGTGGTCACAACCCCCAGGTTGAAAACTGCTGGTTTATAGTATGAGAATAGGAGGGAACATGCTAGGTCAGCATATACATATGCTGTAAGATTTCCTCTGTGCCTACACAAGAAATTTGTATGATTACAGTTCTAAAAATGTAATTAGGATTTCATTAATATGCATCTGAACATTTAATCTGTAGTGCATTGAGTATGAATTCTCTTCTGATGAGGACACTGAAAAGATCAATGTAAAAAATGTATCCATGGGACTATTCTGTATTGAACAAGGACGAGTATATATCTTGGCAAGATAGGATCTTTCAGACAAATTCAAGCTGGTAGTGTTGTGTCCATTTTTAAGCTTTGCTTTTGTGCGACAGAAGAATGTGATGTGTGTGTATATAGATACATATACACATATACATACACATATATACATTTGAGGGAGGGAGAGATATATAGTGAAACAGTGTCACCCAGTGGCAAAGGATTTATAAACAGAAATATAAAAATGTGTTTCAGCAAGCAAGCAAGGGAAAATTATTTCATGAAGAAAGAAGAGGACTGCCATTTCACATGGGTTTGACCAAATGTCAATACATCTTGGTCCAGCACAAAATCCATTTTGCTCATGCCTGTATATTCAACAGTGGAATAACCAGACTACCTCTTCCTCTTTATTTGTTACCATTTTGTAATCTTTTGAGAAAGTTAAGCCTCCCACAGAAGAGAGTAAAAGAGCATGTACTCTTTCATTCTTTCCTTTGGAAGACTGGCCAAATAACACCCCCAGTTAGCTTTTAATACATGTAACAGATTTTCCCAATCTTAGCTCAAAGCTTGGAAAAGTTACCTTTTGTACCACAACTCCCAGAATCCTCTGACAACATGCCTAGTGTATATGCTGGTCTGGGGATTCTGAGAAAAGGAATTTTTCTGAGCCCTGTGTTGGTATAGGTTGCTCTGCAAAACTTTTCCCAACCAGAAGTGGAGACAGTGGGACCAGAATGGAACAGGTTACATGGGCAATTACTCCACCTAAGCTAGTTAACCTGTGTAACTCACTAGCATGTACATTTGTCTAGTTAGCTGCCAAGCTAGGCTTGCCATTCTGATGAATAACATGCTACCATTTAGGGTTTTTTGGAAGCAGAACTTTCCGCTCATCTTGAGCAACAGGCTCACTGCACAAGTACATTCCACTTAATTTTGTTCAGATAACACAGCAAGAATGGGCTATGCATACCACTGGATTCCCAATGTTTGCAGCATCACAAATGTCCCGTCCCTTCTTCCTTCCCTACCCCTTCTCCATAGCAAAGTTTGAACTGTTGGTCAGGCATACCACTGCAGGAAAGAAAACCATAGTGAACAGTACATTTAGTGAACATATGCACTCAATTATCTGTATCTGAAATATGACACTGGCATGGTGGAAAAATAATATAACTTTTTAATAAGCAGATATAATGCACTACTAGAGGTGTAATTTTCATTTGGATATGCAGATAAAGCAGTGTGTAAATCAAGTATCAGAGCAAGTGTGGTGTAGTGGTTTGAGTGTTGGACACAGGAGACCAGGGTTCGAATCCTCACTTGGCCATGGAAACCCACTGGGAGACCTTGAGCAATTTATGCTTTCTCAGCCTTGGAGGATAACAAAGGCAAACCTCCTCTGAACAAATCTTGCCAAATGTCACCATAAGTCTGAAACAACTTGAAAACAAACAACAAAAACATAAGATATCTTTGATTTTTAGAGCATGTGAACTACCAGGACTCTCAGAAAGAATAACAGGGACTACACTCGAGTGAGAGTATTGAGAATTTTCTTGCAGATCTCATTCGAAACCCACCAAAATTACAACTCCCAGGATTCAAGAAAAATACTAGTGCTAAACAAGCTTCCTTCGTGTCAGTATGCCAATGTTAAAGGCAAGCGTTCTGAGGTAGACTGAGAGGAATGTGCAAGTTAGTGGAAAATCTAGCAGACTGGTAGATGTGGGAGGAGAGATATGTGTATGCACCGAGACTTGAAGATACATATATTCTATTTCTATACACTACAGTCCCCAGTGTGGCTTACAACTGTTTTGAATGTGTTCACTCTCACTTACCCCTTTATTCTATTTGTGAGAACAGAATTATCTCCCCGTTGCCCTTCATCAAAAAAATCAATTTCAAATTTATTTGTTGATAGTCTAAATAATGTATCTTTGTGCACATAAAGAACACTAGAATGTTACTTTAAATGCCCCTGTAGCGGCTTGAGGTGATACAAGTGGTGTACAAGGTCACAGCTTGATGTGATACAATTTGCTTATAATGTGATGCTGTTTCTATGTTTTTAATAGTAATACAGTAGTTAAAAATATCTGTTTTTCATAGAACCAATCAAAACTCAATTCAAAATTCCTCCCAGAAGGGGAGCAAAAGTGCCCCAGAGCTCTAGTGCCACAATTAATTAAAAAAAATAACCCTGAAAAGCAGCCTGACTTATTTTTAGTGTAATTTAATTGCCCTGAATAGCCTTTCATTCTGAAATGAAACAGCCAATCAGCAGATGTACTACTTCATTACTGAATTTTCCTCTTTGGTTTGAAGAATATACAACTCAGTGGGCTGCTTGTTTAGCCCTCCATGCCTTCCCATTGCAGAGACCAAAGATTCAAGTAAACAGGATGTATTTTGAACCCTGAGGCTGGCAGGATAACTGGACCATTAACTATATGATCCAAAAATGAAGCACATAATAACTAACTGCAGAAGTTGCCACAAGAGACTTCAATAATTCTGGGTCTATTTTATTTGCTCAGATACAATCTATAAACATAAACCAGATGCAGCCGGACACAACATATCTTCATATTTCAAGGATGTAACTGATTTGTCGCAACAAATCAAAAGAGCCTAGCCAGCATTAGAACTGTCATCGGAGAAACCAGATGTAAATATGTTTTAGGATTTGGGTTTCCATCTTTCTTTTTTTATATACAGTATAAATCTAAGATATTGGGCAATTTCAGAAAGATAATTTGAACCTTTAAAAATGTAAAGGCCTTGATTTTTCCAGGACGGTTATAAAAACTGTTGTTTAAATTTAATAACACAAATACCATTTTGCAAAGTTCAGTAACCTGACTTTTTTTTTACTACAACATATCTCCTGATAAAAATGACTTTAGTAATGAATGAATAGTCGTTCATTACTTTTTCATGCTTAGCATGCTAGTGGGTAACTTGCTAGACCATCTCCCTCTAAATGTAGTTACATCATTCTCCAAACACAAGGAGGTTTTAAGTCTGAATAGGAGAGCTTCTCCTATGCATGGATGTTCTCCATCTAACTGGAGAACCTGGGATTTATTATTATTATGAGAAAATCTTGTATTCAGGCTCATTGCTCTTCACTTGAAGAGAGAGACAGACCTCGAGACAGGGTGGGGCCACTGCACTTCCCTCTTTTTGTGTTGACAGAACACAAATAAGATAACAAGGAAGCAAACCTTATTTCTCTCTTCGAACAATGATAATCTGTATTTTGTAAACTGGCAAGGAATGTGCATTACCTGAAGGGTGACCTTCTGAAGAGGAAAATCCCCTCTATTGACGGAAGCTCTCCATCAAGCATGTAGCCAATGGGGGGCTTGAGGGCTTTCCCGAAATTCTCAGTGTTGTCCGCAAGAAGGCCTTACTGGTTCATTATTTAAACTGTTATGTTTATTCATATCATGATCTGATCACCATGCTCAATATATCCCATATGCATGGGGGTATTGGGATAACGATACAAAAGGCTTGCTAGGATAGACCTCTCACTCAGCGCCCCCCCCCCCCCAAATCAAAATCCTGGCTACAGGCCTGCTCTCCATGTGATTTGGAACCTGTGAAAATCTGGAGAACTCTTATTTTCAGAAAACTGTTCCCCTAAAAACAAGATGATAGTACTAACAATAGAACTTCTTGAAACTAATACATACTCAGTTACTCATACATCAATTACAAACACCTATTGGTGGCTTAATTTCTGGATGGCCATCAGTCGGGGGTGCTTTGAATGCTATTTTCCTGCTTTTTGCAGGGGGGTTGAACTAGATGTCCCACGAGATCTCTTCTAACTCAATGATTCTATGATTTTGAATATAAATAAGGATCATCATTCAAAGATTCCACTACACCACTCTCCATAGTATATGCACACTTGTATTGAACTCACTGCCACAAATATAGTAAGATATGGTTGCATGCAAGCTGGGAAGAATAAGATCAGAGGAAGTAGATATGGGCACAGGTTAAATGTTTATGCATTCATTTATGTAGTGGAAGGTTGGGAGAGCCTGAATTAAATCATTTTTCACTGGAAGATGAGCCACTGAAGAAATTATGTTGTAATAACTACAGGGAGAATTAATAGGGTATGCAACATACCAAAAGTGTTCTTAATGTTACAGGAGCAGAATGGTTCCACTCCCATTTCACACCAATAATTTGAATAACCAAATCTCATGAAAAAGATGCTGATACATTTCCCTCAACAACAGCACTACTACACAAACATGACCTTGCTAATCCATTTTCAGTATAGTGGTATAGCAAGAAGCAATATAAGAACAGCTCTGGAAATACTAGAATGTAAAAAAATCTTCCTGCATATAGATACCAAAACCTTTTACTATCCTAGTAATAGCCAAAGAAATGCAAAACTCTATTTAGATCATGGGAAATATCTACTTGAAAAGTCAGACATATCCTGGATAGACAGAGTTGCAGAGGAATGTGGTGCTCTCATGTTATTCACGGTAGATTCAGTGTTGTTGTTGCAAGGTATAATAACAGCCTAGTAAATTCCTGGTCAAATACCATCCTCAGGCAAGAGAAACAAGTTCTCCTTTCTTATGTAGAACAAACCCTTCAGACAGCATTTCTCAAGTTCCAACTGTCTTTGTGGTTTGCATGCACTGGAGTGGTTTACAGTTTCTTTGGTTTGTTAACTTCTTTGCCAATAGGATATCTTACCAAAACCAAACATGACTACTGAATATATGAGCACAATATACGACTACCATACTGTATTAGCCATCTTTCCATGATTCTTTATATCCAAGATTACATAGAAACTATAGCTTTTAAAAATGCATTCATATAACTATTTCAAACTCTTTTGGAAAGAGTAGGAAGGCTGTTTAAATGTTAAACGTATAAGACAAGGGTGGGAGTTGTACACAGATTAATAGAGAGCTTTCCCTCATAGCCCCCTCCAGCATGTCCAACAAAAAGGCAGGTTGGGGATTGTAGTCCAACAATATATGGAGGGTCACAAGAGTGCCACCCAAATTCTAGGAAAATTAATTTACCTAGTGTAGTGAAGGCTTTACTAAGATGGCAGTACAATGTGTACAGTGTCTGGATATAATGCCCTGAAAGTCTCCAAATTTAAAAGTATTTAAATTGTCTTACTATGAGGGTCTACTCAAATTAAGCAGTAATAACAAGATCTCATCTACATATACAATTAGGGACAGGAGGTGGCTACTTAGATCATGGATGCACTTGCATGTTTTCTACCTCTCTCATGTTAAGGGAATGTTCACATATGGTCTCAAACATCTTAGAGGAGCAACTATAGACAAGGTATTTCAGGAGAGACTTTTCAAGTACTGTCTAAATCACAAGAAGGTGATGCCCATGTTCAGATACTCCTGGATCCATGTGCCTCTCGCTCAACTAGTCTAAAAACTAGTCCAGCGGGTTAAAAAAGAGACCTGTGAGTTTGGAAATTCAGCAGGTGGCCTTAGTCAATCTACTATTTGAAATACCCCAGCCCATCTAAATTTAGCAACTAGGTAAATGGGTAAAACTAAATAAGAAAGCAGATGAGAGGGTAATTCCCACACCTGCTACCTGATGATATGTTTACTATTTTAATGCATACTCTGAGCTGCCTAATGCAGCTATGGAGTAATCACTTACATATGTCCAGTGGTCTCTCTTGCAATAAATACAGACTCAAACTGGTTGTATACTGGGTACATGCATAGCCTTATCTTGCATTCTAAACAAAAATATTGCTGACATTTACCAACATGCAGGCACAGAAGAAAACTTCTTCAGAAATGGGTCAAAGGTTGGTCTTGCTTCTTCTATTCTCATCTAATTCTGAAGAATAGTAAAGCTGGCTCAGAAAACAGATTTGTTGCAAGGGCTACATAGTTTTGTAAAATGCTTTGAGAACTAGAAATATGCTTTAAGATGCCAGGTTTTGAAAATTATTTTATTTACTGAAAATCTATATTAAAAATTAAAAACAATACAGATATTGCTCATCTAGTCCATGATTAAGAAGGGACCTGAACACTTAAGCTGAAATGCAAGATTCCATTTGCAGATAATTCTTTGCAAGCAAAATTAATAGATAGCAGTTTTTTTAAAAAAAAAAAACCCAAAACCTTTCATTCTATCATTTTGACAATTGTATCAACTATAACCCTACACAGCATATATATACGCTATCGTACTGATGGTAGCTTGTTCAACCTAAGCTGTCTGAGGGCTCGCACTAAGACTCTAAACTACCTAGTCAGTGAGCTGCTTTTTGCTGATGATGTTGCCCATACAGAAGCAGTTCTGCAGCGCCTAACATCCTGCGTTGCAACAGCTGCAGAGCTGTTTGGGCTGGAAGTCTGACTGAAGAAAACGGAAGTTCTCTACCAGCCCGCACCACAGAAAAAACACCATCATCCACACGTCAGCATAGGTGAATCTGTGCTTAAGTCCGTTCAGCAGTTCACCTACCTGGGAAGTATCATCTCTTCAGATGCCAAGATTGATAAAGAGATAGATCACAGACTAGCAAAGGCATATAGTGCATTCGGAAGGCTTCACAAGAGTCTGGAGCAACAAACACCTAAGGCAAAGTACAGAAATCAGTGTGTACAGAGCTATCATACTGTTTATTCTCCTATATGGGTCTGAAACATGGGTCACCTATCGCCAACACCTACGCTTTCATCAGCGCTGTCTTCACACAATCCTAAATATACAGTGGACTGACAATGTGATGAATGTTGCTGTCCTTGAGCAAGCAGGGATTACCAGTGTTGAGGCCATGCTATTGAGAACACAGCTGTGCTGGGCAGGGCACGTCTCTAGGATGGAGGACCACCGCCTCCCAAAGATACTACTATATGGTGAACTTGCCACAGGTCAGTGCAAGAGAGGCACCCCAAAAAAGAGATACAAGGACTCCCTGAAACAACATCTCAGGCTCGGCCAGATTGAACACCAACAATGGTCCACCCTGGCCTCACATCGAGAGGCATGGAGACGTACTATCCACAATGCTGCGGCCTCTTTAGAAAAGTCACGGCGAATGAGTCTTGAAGAGAAACACCAACGCAGAAAGATCTGCAACCTGGAAACAACATCACCCAATGAGACTTTCTGCTGTGCTTTCTGCAATCGGACTTGCCTATCTCGGATTGGCCTTTTTAGTCATCAACGCGCTTGTAGAAAGCGTGGGAGGAGTCCTTCCCGAAGAAAAGCCAAGAACCCCACACAGCAGGCCAACAGCACCACCCCAATACTACAGATCTGGCAAATAAAAGAAGAAGAAGTTGAATTAAGATTTTCTTTTAGTGAGTTTGAACTAACTTAAACTAAGGATTTTCCAGTTAACAGCTCAGTTGCTTTAGCATCTATGCAACTAGCCTTTACATCATAAAGTCCCTAGGTGAAATTTCCCTTCTGCCCTGAATTCATTAAGTAGCCTTCAGCAAGCCACTGTTTCTCTGTCTCCGTTCCCATTCTTCACCACAGAAGTTCCCTATGATGCTTCAGAGAGATCCCCTTATTATAAACCCCTTGTATAATTTTCTGATTGTCATTGACAAAAGCCCTGAAGAGAAACTGTAACATAAATTACTGGGAAGAAGTAGGATTGCTTCTATCTTGCTCTTACAAAATGGTCTAGAAAAACAGGAAGAACAAATTAAGAGGATCACTCCCCATTCAATGGGAAATGTAGGATTTCCGTTGCATATTTTTTCATTGCTCTGTCTGGATGAAAGGTACTGTCTCTTTCACATCTCAGTTTCACACAGTTTACTGTTCTGGTCGGATGCCAATTATGATGAATTCTACAATATTAACAAAACAAAAAACACGCTATCCTATTATAAAATCAGAAATGCTTTCACTTTAGATACATTATTCAAATCAAATATTTGAGAAACTGTCTGCTTAGGGATGTTTTATGACTCCCTTTTGGATCTCCTGCAATTATGAGACAATTAAGTTTTATGCATTTCTCTTTAAATACACAGATTTTAAAAAGTTCCCACATTCACACAGTATACTGGGATATAGTGCAATGATGTGCAAAGAAGCTCAGTTGTTTTCTCTTTGCCAAAATAACTGGCAAGGAGACAGAGTTGGCTGATGATTTAAAAACATTCAACATGGTTTGACATCCATGACATTGCTGTTGCCCTATTTTTAGAGCCTTTTTTGGGCTTGCTTTCCGTGATGATTTGTAGATCTTTCTCTGTTCATTACATTTTTATGAAAAGTTTGTGTTGGCCATAACTGAGGATGTTATGACTTTTAATGAAAATTCTCCTGTGCCAGCAGATTGCACTGATCTATCCATGGCACCCCATGTATCCCTCCAAGGAAGGAGGAAAGCTCTTTAATTCAGTGGAGCTTCTGCCAGAAAATCAGGGAGGGAGCCGATTTTCACCTGATTCCCCATAGCCAGGATCCTGAAAAGTCATGTAAAGTGAACTTGCAACACCAGAAGGGCACCACTGGCTTCAATGCCATAATAAGTTCAATACTTGTTTAATGTTTGAAATGGCTGTTTTAACTATTTCAAAACTGGTTTCTTGGGTTGTTTTAGATTGCTTTTAAGAGTTTTTAAAACCCATTTTAATGTGTTTCATTTTTTAATGTTTCTATTTTAATTGTTTTTGTTTGCATATGGCTTCAGGTGACCTGGTGAGTCGGGAGGCAATACAGAACTACCCAAAATAAATAAATAAATGCATAAGTTTAAATGCTTATACTTTGTCAATAGTTTAAATGCCTTTATACTTTGTCAATACCGTAGTTGGAAAGGAAAAAATTGCTTTCGCAATGTAACAGGAGTCCACAGAAACCTATGCAAATGACTGCTCCTAAGTCTGAAAAAGGGAACTGAACACATGACACAGAGAGAAGTTAAAACAGAGACTTGCCAGTTTTCGGAAAGGACTAGATAGAAGAAAACAAATGAGGTTATGTTTATTTATTACTATAATAAAATTTTGAGTAGTTCTCTATTACTTATTTTCAATACTGTGCAATTTTTAGTATACAAAAAACATAGCCCATACATCTTGGTATGGCATCTTGGTATTTTTATTTGATGTTTCAAATAGGAGCCTTCATTTAGATGTCTTATTAGGTTCCTCCATTAACAGGCTTTTAAGACCAACATAAATTCATTACTGCTGCTTCCAGGTTAAATGTAATGGAATTAAATTCCATTAGCAACCTGAACATACTTTGATCATGCTAAATGCAGAGTTTAAATAATTTAAACTCTAGTATACGTATTGGTGGAAAAAATTCAGAATCTTTGGTGAACACATTTTCCTTTTCAGATTAAAAATTCTCAACAGCCATGTCAACTGTAAGAAAAAAGATTACAAAACACAGCAAGGAGTATTTCTAATTACTTTAGCCCTTTTATGAACCACTGACATGTAAAATATATTCAGTAGCTAATGGGGAAAATTCTTTCTGAAGCAGGAGATGCTCAGCCCATTATGGGACAGAGTTTTATAGCCTGGCAGATTGCCAACTGTAATGGCTTAAGGTCATTGGCAAAACCGTTCCCACAGTTGAGCACCCCTGAAAGTCTGTGGCTCTTAAGTCTCCAAAACACAACCCTCCCCCTCTAGACAATGGTGCCAACATTTACCACTGACCTCTGCATTGCACAGTGGGTGTTCCGTGTCATTCTCATCCCACTATAAAACATAAATATCCATCTTCTCTTCACAGGTCACATGAAATCACAACAGCAAGCAGGAAGCTAAACAAAGTCTGTGTACCTTTTGTATCTTATAGTACACAAAGCTTGTCTCCTTGATTTGGGGCATGTTCATAGCCTGAAGAAGTGAAGAAAGTTTATAGCCAGTGAAAATTCCTCAATGGTTGGTGGAATGGAGGCAATCTTTCCTCACCAAAAGTTACTGATAATGGCACCTTCTACACTGCCATATAATCCAGGTTATCAAAGCAAATAATCCACATTATCTGCTCTGGACTAGATTATGAGTCTACATTGCCATATAATCCAGTTCAAAGCAGATAATCTGGATTTTATATGGCAGTGTAGAAAGGGCCTATGATTCTTGCTTTTAACAGAATAAAGTCTGTGATCATAGCACAGTACTGAGTGTTAATGAACATATTAACTACTTTGAAAGTGTCGACCTCTCTATGGCTATATACTCATGTGCAACTCTAGATCTGTAAATCAAAAAATCAACCCAAATTTTTGGATCAAGTTATGGTCAGTGTACCTCAACTCTTACATAAAAAGAGGAAACATTCCATTCTCTGAGTAGAGGGGGAAAGGTAGTGGCTTTGTCCATCCTGGGAAACCCTAAAAAGAACCACTAATCCCCTTTTCTCTCTGCCATGCTATTAGCATTTTTAATGCCTGGTCAGGAAAATGGCAACAGTGGCCAGGGGCAGCTAATCCCTAGAGGCAGCACTGCTGCTTCTCCTTATGCATGAAATGAGCCTTGACCTAGCCATGCATCATGTCAAAATACATACATAATATTGGCTCCAAAATCTGCCTTCGACTTATACATGGGTATATACAATATTACTCAGATAATTCATAAGTGCAGAGGATCTAATCTTCATTATCTAACACAGAACTGATGCTGCTGTGTACATGTACATTTATTCAGCAGTTGGTGGATTATTCCTAATGCTGAATACATTAACAAGTGCTACAAAAAGCACCTAATAAAAGCCAAGATCATTCAATGATGCGCACAACTATAATTCAACTTGTCACAAGTTTCAATTGCCTTTGGATCAAACTGTGCAAAGGGGAGTTTTCCTGTCATCCCTTCCAAAATATAGAAAACAATTGCAGGTATGCTCAGAGGACACTCAAATGCATACCACAGTCAAAATACATAAACCCAAACAAGCCAGGTAAAATTAAGAAGAAAGCCTTGTACTCCTTGTGCCAACTGGAGAAATCACTCCACAATAAAGTAGTATTAAGAGTTTTGGTCCATGCGGCTTGTGGTCAAGCCTGCTTTCACTCACAATCCCAAATATCTTTAATCAGGTATACTTCCGATAACAAAGTCTCTGAAAAGGAAGCTCCCTTCCACCTTTCCAGTCCCCTTTTCTTCCTTATCCTCCATCTTGCCAGTGGTTTATAGCAACCTTAGCATAAGGAGGACAGTGAAGAACAGCTGGAGAAACAGAGATCAGTGATAGATAGCAGAGTGTATCTGCAGTAAACACTACAATAATGCTTGTGATGAGAAAGACTGTAATTCTACACTACAATTCCATAATAGCTGCTTATAACAGGCAAGGTAAATGGCAGCTGCCTTCAGGAGCCTTTGCTATGCATGAATGAAGAGCAAAACAGAGAGAAAAGAGGAGTGTGGATAAGAATATAGCTCACCCCAACATGGTCTTAAAAGAAAAAGACAGATCTGAAGTCCAGTCACCAAAATGCAACGCTTAGGAAACGTGGATGTTGAGTAAAAGGGGGAAAATATCACTACTTGTATTTTGGAAGACGTTTCCAAGTGCACACTAGGATATTCAGTGCCATATGTACCATATGTAAGCTGCCCCGAGTCCCTTTGGCGAGATGGAGGCAGAGTACAAAAATCAAGTTTATTATTATTATATTTTTGTTTACTTACATAAGACTTCCCTGACTTTGTTTTACATGATCATATTGTTACCTCTGCATGAAAAAATTGCAGAAAATGTTGAAGTGCTCCTCTTTCTTTGAAGTAAAGGAACCTATCCATGCTATTTTTGCCTCTGGTACCAAATGTTACGTTTTTTAAAAATGTCCCTACACGTCTACTGGGTTCACTGACATTAACCTGTTCAGGAGATGTTTAATCTACTTCCAAGGTAATATAGTTTTTAAGCTGTGAATAACTGCTGTGCAACAGTTAAAACTACATTACAATCTTAGTAATATGACCAAAATAAAATTGAAGGTGTACATTTAACATATTTGCCAGCTACATCACACAGTGTGTGAGGTGGAAAATACACATATGCATATAGAAAAAAAAACCTACATCAGTAATCTTCCTATGGCAAAATTTTCCAGAGTAATTGTAAATGTTCTCCACAAAAAGCTTATAGTTCTTATTATAAATGGAACACCTGCTACAAGTTAAGAATTTTTCTTATATGCACCTCTATTGCCAGGAAGAGACCATCCAGTATCATTTAAATTGAGATAAGGAAGTGTGAGGGCCAAACCAAAAGTAGTCAAAGGTCACTGCTGGTTTTGACAAATGGACATGTGGCCTCAAAACCCTATTCTGCCCACTCCTACTCTATGTTTGTCCTGTGTGAGGCACTTTTCTGATGGATTTAATACAAATTAGGAATGCAAAATCTGATATTAAAGAACCAACATTTAAAAGCCCGTGAATGAATTCAATGGAAAGAAACCATATTGTGAAGTTATTGCTAGCTGGGCAGCAAGATTTTGTAGGAAGAGCCACACAGCTGCCAGTTTTTAACCACTGCAGAGTAAGATAAAATGACAGAAAAATTCTTATAGATTAAGCCTTATGTCTTTTATATGAACTGGAGAATTATTTCCCACCCAAGGAAGAGAAAAATGTTTTAGAACTAAGGGTGCAGTTACACCGTAGAATTAACACACCACTTTAACTACTACCGGTATGACTTAATGCTACAAAATCATGGGACTTGTAGTTTACAGGTTCTTTATTATTTTCTGCCAAAGTGTTGGCACCTCAACAAACTATAAATCAAAGGTTTCCATAGCACTGAGCCATGGCCAATAAAGTGGTGCCAAACTGCATGAATTCTACAGTGTAGATGCGCCCATGTATGGAAGGGCCTGGGTAGGCAAATCTATCCACACATGGGCCAATAGGATGAATTTCATCAAGCAACTTCATAGAACTGTAGGATAGAGCAGGCTTAAGCAGAAAAAGGGAACCAAATTAACTTAGATTAAAATAAATATCCAGAAGGACATATAAATAAGAGGTAATTTTTTCAGTCTAAAAATTCATTGTGAACATAACAAAATAAATGAAATAGACAATAGATCTAATATGTTTCCATTCCTTTAGCAGCTCTAAGCAAAAACATACTGCAGACTCTGTGCTCTACCATCTGTTTATGGTTCTATCATTAAACTGCAATGGAAAAAGGAAGTGTGGCTTGAGCTAGCATGTCAGGAAATATTTCAAATTTGCCTTTAATTTCCCAAAAAATGAAAATGGGCAAGCATTCGCCTTTTGCAATCTCATCAGATGGTTCTTTGTAAAGAAGGGACAGCGGGGGAAATTGTGGGGAGTGTACGGAACCATCTCGCTGCATTCCCTACCGTCGGGGTCTGTGGCATCCCTTCCAACAACGTTTCCCCACTGTCCCCCGTTTCCTCTTTAGTTCCTCTACCTTTTTTTCTATGAGGACCCGGGTGTATATCTAACTCCTCTGGGCTCCACTGCCACAATGTGGCTGGCATGGAGCCCCTCAGAGTCTCACCGGAAATAACTCTTTGGCAGTTATTTACGCAATGTTGCAGTGATGACTCTTGTTTGCCAACACATTCTCATTTATGTCCTTCAGAAGGAAGTCTTTCTGTTTCCAAAAGGTTCCTGCCCTTTGTCTTTTCCAAGCTAGCATTTTTGTGTCACTTTTTTATATTCATTTCTGAGAGTTCATGTCATGGCATGAACAGCAGGCCTGGGAATATGTGACTGAAGACAAGACATAATTATTTATTGTTAGAAGAGAAAGAATGAATGTCAATTTGAAATAGAGACTACTTCTCTCTTATACTGCATACTTCTCTGGTGCTCCACTAGAAGCAACAAGGAGGCAAGAGAATAGAGGTTTAACATATACCCGTAAAGTTTTTACTAGAAGCCTCAATGAATTCTTTATCTACTATGGGGTTGGAAACACCTGGCTCCCATATCTTGTTGGATTACAAATCCCATCAACCATAGCCTAGACCTTTTCCTAGACCTTTTCCATGATATTGTGTATACCAGGGGTGCTCACACTTTTTCAGCATGCGGGCTACTTATAAAACAACCAAGTCGAAATGATCTACCTAGGTTTTGCTGGAGGTTTATTTTAGGTAGAACTTTTTCTGTGTGGGGGGAGGGGGGTTTGAAAGATGTTGTTGCTCTCTGTCTATGTTGTTCTATGTGTCAATCTATGGCTGCTGCTCCTGCATGACCAGATGGCCAGGAGTGCTTTCTCTCAGTTTTGAATTATGTGCCCATGTTTCCCTACCTCAGTGAGGTGGTTCTTGCACCCTGAATATTGCACAGATATATAAACCAGGCAGTAAGAAGCCAATCTTGAAACTGCAAGGCCATTAAATGCTAATCAAGGTGGCCAGTTGAAACATTCACACTTACCTCAAACAGACAAGAGTTCCTTCTCCCACCCTTACATAATTACACGGCCACGAGTGAGGACAACAACAATGAAGTGGGGGCACCTCATCCTCATCCCAGTCACCATCCATCTCCATCCCGGGTGACAACATGGCAAGCACCGCCTGAGCAGCGCCCAATGCCTTGCCCCGGGCCTCCGGAGGCCCCGCCTTGCACTCCGAAGCAACCGTGGCAGCCTCCGCCGCTGGGTGAGAGAGAGGCAGGGTGGAGCGTGACACGGGCCTCCGGAAGCCCGGGGCGAGGCATTGGGAGCTGCTCAGGCGGCGCTCACCATGTTGCTACCCAGGATGGAGATGGATGGTGACGGAGATGAGGATGAGGTGCCCCCGCCTCCTCCCCTCAGCTGCCTCTTCGGCTCCCTCCTTGTTGTCCTCCCTCGTGGCTCCAAGTGCGCATGCGCAGGCCAGGCGCTCGCCCCCTCCTTTGCTCTGCAGCTCTCCTTCTTCTCCCTCCCTCCTCCTCAGGCCACACTGCGATGGCACTGAGGATGGAGGCGGGGGAGTTGCGTCAGGGGCAGCCTGAGGAAGCCCGGAGGAAGATGCACACCGCGCGTGGGGCAGAAGTGCCCCTCAGATCCGGCCCTGGCTGCACGATTGACCAGCTCCACCTCCGCGATCGATCTTATGAGCACGTCTAGTTTATACATATGTTCAGGGCTATAATGAGAGAGCACAATCAGAAGGGAGGATTTAATGCAATAGTTTTTTCCTAAGGGTCATGTCTTACACCTCTGTGAGACATAGAATTATGAGATACTGTTCCAATACTTTCAAACCAATAATGTGGCAATATAATGAAATGACAGATGAAACAAGGAGCATGCTGAGCCATGCATGAACTGCCACTCCCATAAATGTCCCAGGAATTATCAATGTATGTAGGTGAAGCAACAAAAGGTTTGAGCTGGCCTGTGCTTCTGTAATTCTCTGGTATTAATATAGTGCCCCTGGCTGTGTTTTATATTGATACTGCATGCACAAGACTTTGTATGAACTCAATTAGGCATCTTGGTAGTGCACTTTTATATGAAAATCTTTTCCACTAAGGAAACAAGACTTCACACAGAACAACCTTAATAAAACCTTCTTAATAAAAAAACCTTTGGCCAAAATGCAAATTACAACAAGCAAAACAAATAACGTATGATGACAACACAGCATTCAAATAAGTGAACTGTGCCTTCCTAAAATAGACTTTCTGAGTTGTATTAAGGCTCTCACCAACATATTACATTTAAGGTTTTGCATACCTACAGCTTTTACAGCTTGACACATTAGTTTCTTCGCAGTGAGCAACAATGAAAGAATACTCTACTTTGTATGAGGAGACAATATTATGTAGTAAATAAGTTTTTACAGATAGCCTTTGCTACAATATTTGGATTATGCCATTATAAAGATTGGCACATGCAGCTAGTCAAGCTAGGAATACGCTTTGTAAGCTTTGAGTAACTATATTTATTTATTTAGGGCTTTTATATCCCGTCCTATCCCAACCTCCACAGAGGGACTCAGGACTGCTAACAAAACGGCACCCCATGGTGCCCGTACCAGAAACATTAAAATACAATTTTACAGCAATATGGCAATAAAAAAGTATAAAACAGTATAAAAACAATCAAGAAGTCAGCAGTCATCGGTTTGAATCATCATCCAAGGGGCAGTCAGTCAGTTCTATAAAAGTCAGCAAGTCAACCTAATCTACAAAGGCCTGATCCCATAGCCAGGATTTCACTTGTTTCCGGAAGGTCAAGAGGGATGTAGCAGATTTAATTTCACTTGGGAGGGAGTTCCATAGCCAAGGGGCCACCACCGAGAAGGCCCTGTCCCTTGTCCCCACCAGCCGTGATTGCGACAATGGGGGGACAACGAGCAGGGTGTCCCCAGATGATCTTAGGACCCTAGGTGGATCATAGCGGGAGATACGTTTGGACAGGTAAACTGGGCCAGAACCATTCAGGGCCCTATAGGCCAAAGCCAGCACTTTGAATTATGTTCGGAAGCCGAGAGGCACCCAGTGGAGCTGGCATAGCAAGGGTGTTGTGCACTCTCTGTACCCAGCCCCAGTGAGCATCCTGGCTGCCGAACGTTGGACTAGTTGAAGCTTCTGGGCAGTCTTCAGATGCAACCCCACGTGGAGTGAGTTGCAGTAGTCTATTCGGGATGTAACCAGAGCGTGGACCACCGTGGCCAAGTCTGACTTCCTAAGGTACGGGCGCAACTGGCACACAAATTTTAACTGTGCAAAAGCTCTCCCGTCCACCACCGAAACCTGGAGTTCCAGGCTCAGCGATGAGTCCAAGATCACTCCCAAGCTGCGAACCTGCGCCTTCAGGGGGAGTGCAACCCCGTCCAGCACAAGCTGTAACCCTATGCCCTGTTCGGCCTTGCGACTGACCAGGAGGACCTCTGTCTTATCTGGATAAAGTTTCAATTTGTTTATAGTATAGGGTGTGTCAGGCATATTTGTTAAGTACTTACTTGGTAGTCACAGGTGACAAGCAATTCTATAGAAATGAGAAGTGTTCATTGTGGACAACCAGAATAAAGACTGTTTATCTCTCATTCTATTGACCAGACCTGGAGCCACTGGTGATGACATCTCCCATGTTGACTGCAAAGGAGTTGTTCCTAAAAACATAACATTTTATGGAAACCATTTTATGGAAACCATCTATAACTCTAATCTAGATACAAAGGGGTGGCATTTTATAAATCAGATCATTGGTCCATCTAGTTCAGTATTGTCAATTCTCATTGACAGAGATTCTCAGACATAATTCCTGAAGATCCCCGATGGCTTCTGACAAAGTAATAACTGGGCTCTACCCTGCTTGGCTTTCACAGGACGGTACCTGTTTTGACAATACATATTATAGAGTGGGAAGGCAGAGAAGTCTACATGTTTTTATGGGCTTTGTTTTTGCAAAATTATAACAACTTCATGTAAACTTGACACCAAATATTTGGTTTAGAGGAGAGTGAGTAGATGGAAGATTTCATAATGTACCATATCCTTGATGAAGTTTGAGGGAGTGAGGTTGGGGCACTGTGGTGGAAAGAGTTCAAAGTGAGAACTATTTCACTGGGGAACTTCTATTACAATAAACTCTCTGTTGAACAGAGACCCTACCACGATCAATGTTATTTTACCAGGCACTTTGATGTAGAAGTTTCTCCAACTCAAATGCATGCCAGAAAATGTTTGATCACGGTTTCTCAAAAGGACAACATTGAGTTGAAAGCCCAATATTTCCCTTATCATATCCAGAATGGACGGGAAGAGGATTTGGGATACACATCAGTTATGAAAATCCATACAGAACACATTCTCATCTCTGGGAAGAATATGCCCAGTTTCAGGTATATAAATCTTCTTTTAAAATCAGTTTATTAGGGGATTTAAAAAAAACTTCACACACTCCTTAAAAGCAACCAACAATTGAACAAATGTTATCAGTTTGGAAGAGCTAGCTTTCTCAGGCAATTAAATTTCATTATCCTGCAAAACATGTATTCTGGATCAAGGCTCTTCATGTAAATTATCTTGTCTATACATATACATTAGAAGAAGTGGGATTCCTACCCTTAGCCTATGTGTATTCTCTGTATTGTTTGTGCTAGTGTGTAAATGTGTATGTGTGTTCATTCAAGTTATGTATCATTATTATTTGTTATTTTCTTATTTAAAACATTTACTGTATATTCCACCCTTCTCACCCCAAAGGGGACTCAGAGCAGAGCACAGCATATAAACAACAAACATTCTGGGACAAGAATTCGAATATGCATACATAAACATTAAAAACATTTATCTCGATATTAAAATACACTGTTTAAAACCGTCCTGGTCATCTGCGTCAAATATAATTGGCCTGGTAAAGTCTCCTATTGCTGCTTTATTGGACTGTCCCGAAAGCTTGGTCCCACAGCCAAGTTTTTACCATCCTTCCGAAGAACAGGAGAGAGGGGGCCGATCTGATCTCACCAGGAAGGGAGTTCCATAGCCGGGGGGCAATCACCAAGAAGGCCCTATCTCTCATCTCCTCCAATCGCGCCTGTGACAATGGCGGGACAGAGAGCATTAAGAACCCTGGAGTGGTTCATAGGGGGAGATGCGTTCGGACAGGTAATTGGGCCACGGCAGTTTAGGGCTTTATAGGCCAAAGCCAGCACTTTGAATTGTGCTTGGTAGCAAACTGGCAGCCAGTGGAGCTGGCATAACATGGGAGTTGTATGCGCCCTGTATGCCGCCCCAGTTATTAACCTGGCTGCCTCTCGTTGGACTATTTGAAGCTTCCGATCAGTCTTCAAAGGCAACCCTACATAGAGTGCATTGCAGCAATCTATCCTGGATGTAACAAGAGCATGGACCACCGTGGCCAAGTCTGACTTCCCAAGGTACGGGTGCAGCTGGCGTACAAGTTTTAATTGTGCGAAAGCTCCCCTGGACACTGCTGTAACCTGGGATTCCAGGCTCAGTGATGAGTCCAGGAGAACTCCCAAGCTGCGAACTTGTGCCTTCAAGGGGAATATAACCCTGTCCAGCACATGCTGTGACCCGATGCCCTGTTCGGCCTTGTGACTGACCAGGAGGATCTCGGTCTTGTCTGGATTCAACTTCAATTTGCTCTCCTTCACCCAGACCATCACAGTGGCCAGGCACCGGTTCAGGACTTGGACAACCTCCTTAGCATCTGGTGTAAATGAGTGATGGAGTTGGACGTCATCTACGTACAGATGACATCAGACTCCAAAACTCCAGATGATCTCACCCAATGGCTTCATGTAGATGTTAAACAACATGGGGGAACAATACTGAGCCCTGCGGGACCCCACAGGACAATGGCTGTGGGGCTGAGCAGGAATCCCCCAGCAACACCTTCTGGGTGCGACTCTCCAGAAAGAACTGGAGCTACTGCAGAACAGTGTATGGCAACCTCATGATAGTGTTTTCTGAGGCAAGCAGTATTCAGGGATGGCTTTCACTGACCCTTCCTCTGAAGTGTAGCACCTGACATTAATTGACAGTTTCTCATCTGGGGACTAATCATATCTGATCCTGCTTGGCTTCCAAAATCAGACAGGATCTGGTACCTTTAGTATAAGTGAGCATAAGAACATTCTTCACCAAATGTGACAGGAGCCCTTTTTAACTTTATAAAACTGTACACTATAAGCAGAGTTAAACACAGGTCATGGGGGAGGACCATAGTAAAGGAGACTTCGCAAAGGAGGCATGCTGTGTTTTTAGTAAGTATTTGGCACTTCTTTGCCAAGCTTATCACAAAAGGAGTCTGATGTACCTCCACAGGAAAGCCAAACACACCATCCTACCCCAATAGGACACAATTAAGGGTTTTTGATGCTGAATGGAAGACTGAGGTTGATCATACCAGAAAAAGGGACTCTTGAATCCTCAGCTGTTGAGAACTTTCAGAAGAATACTGGCAACTGCTTTGAATTATATCAGCCACATCTCACATTAGTTATTGTTCTGCCATGATGGGCAAGATGGTTTGAGAAATCTATCAATTTCCATGAGACATGTGAAAAATGCAGTGCTTTCAGAAAGCTCACAGGGATAATTTCAGCTAAGGAAGCAATCAGCTAAGTGCTTTCTTCTATTTAACAGAGTTAACATTTTAAAGCTATTCCAATGGGTATGTTTTTAAAAATATAAAAGGGCTCCCTCTTTGCATCATTGTACACTGCAGCTCTCTAGGGTTTCTCCTGCTACAGACAGATATCAACTATTTACTTCCAGTTTTCCATTAGTCAAGGGCTGGCCTATACCCACTGAGGACAACATGATCAAGTGAAAGGAATCTGAATTATTTACTTATGAACACCACTTAAATATATTTAACATCCATCAAGAGAGAGCAATAAGAATCCTACATAGACATAGAAATCTAAATATAACTTATTGCAGACAAGTTTTATCCTGCATAATCTACAGAAGAATATGCAAAGAATTTGCTGTAAAATCTGAGTGATTACAAATCTTCTAATACATATTCATATAGTATTATTAATAATTTCACTTCCTTACTTGTGTATGTGCTGTACTATGAATGCCATGAGGTAACAGGAGGGCAAAGGATGATGTCTACTTCAACATCCCACAAGTTATGTTTCAAATCCTTATAGCACCTAACTTTATTTTGCCTAAGAAAACCTTATGAAATTCATGAGATCACCATAAGTCAGAAGATAACTTGAAAGCACACACATACATGCAGCAACACTTCAATAGTAAGAAATAATGCCCCATCGGTCAGCATCCTTGGAAGTGCTTTTGCCTCTTGTCTACTGAGCTATGGAGCATGCCATACCATAGAGGCTACAGGATTGAATGCAAATTTACCTGACAGGCCTGTACAACTTGTGGTTCTCCAGGTGTTTGGGCCTCCAACTCTCAGAAGCCCTAGCCAATTTGTTTAATGTTCAGGAATTCTCAGAGCTGAAGTACAAAACAGCTGGAGGGCTGCAAGCTGTGAAGGTTTTGTCTATGACAACATGAGTCCCATGGACCCTGCTATTTAAGTCCAGGAATGCTACAACATTTTGCTATCCATGCTAGCTGCACTGTTTGTTGAGGATCCCTATTGTATTCCAATGGCTCAAATGACAGGGATACACAAGAGGAACTGAGACTTCAGTCTATGACCTCTACTTCAAGTTTCCACCAGATTATGCCATCTGTGAGATAAAAATGGAAAAAATATTCACCATTATTCATTACCCATTTGAGAAAGTCAGTATCAATGGCCATGTCTTCAGTGCAACTCTTTTCTTTGCAATACCAACATACCTTTCTGATGTATATATGACTGCAACTTTTATCTTTACCACAATAATACATCAGTTTTGAGCAAACATCTATTTTAAACAAGCGCTTCACAAAATATATTATTCTGTGGATGCACTTCTTGACCACAAACCCAACTGAAGCATGGGCGATCTCCATAACAGATACAAATGAAGATGCTACTCCATTTAATAAAATTGCCCCAAGGTTTCTGAACTGGTTTAAAAACACTGTACATTTCGAATATGTTTAACAGGCTGTTTCTTTAATAATCAAAAAACAAGATCTGCTGGTAAATTTATTTTTAAAGCAATTCTACTTTGCTTTCATATTACTTAAACACTGAGATATTTATGTGAAATGTGTGTGTGTGTGTACTTTTTGACCCCGAATAACTACTCACCTCTACTACCATTTACAAGGGATTTGTATATACTGTATTTCTTCAATTCTAAGACACACTTTCCCCCAAATGAACATCTCTAAAAATGGTATGCATCTTAGAATCGCTAGAGCATCTTATGTACTTTTTTTTGCTGTTGTTCATACTAAAATTGGAGGCATCTCTAACAATCGATAAAGTCTTAAAATGGAAGAAATACCGTACTAATGAAAGTTGGTTTTAGCTGTGTGTAACATGTGCTAATCACCAGACAAGACTTGCATTCAGCAGATCAAATAGTTATAGATGGCATTACTCATGAATATATTATTGAACAGACTGGAAACAGTGTGATATATTACTATTGGCTGTGTGGAACCAATATTATCTGGGATGCAAAACTGAACATACTATTGCCAGGCTTGAAATGTACTGTTACCATCAGTTTAATAGCGTCAGCTATTCAATGGGTATGTTTAACTCAGAGAGAAAAAAGTTAAGGGGAGACAAAATAATCATATTTAAATATCTTAAATGGCGCCATATTAAGGAGGGGCTAAGCTTGTTTTCTGTTGCTCTGGAGACCTTGACATGGAGAAGGGGAAAAATCCACCTAAACATTAATATATACAAATTTCCCAGATCAGTTCTTTATTTTTAGAGCTATGCCAGATTCTCAATTTTTTTAATCCATTCTATGCAGTGACATTGGAAAACATCTTTGAGAGTGGCAACCAATTTGTATTTTCTTAAACACTAGGATACAATATTTCTATTATATTGATTAGAATTTTCTAGCATATTTGTATGGTTCATGTGCATATAATATATGGAGAGTTGAATTTTGTAAAAATCTTGGCAGAAGCATTAGCCAGAAAGGAGAGAGGGAATATGTGTAAAGGCAGTTCTGTTTGTTTGCTCATGGGGATAAATTATAACATAGCTTCTGAAGAGTGGCAACGGAATGTCACAGGTGGTGATAAATGCTGGATATATGGGGTAATTTTAACCAAGTGATACAGCTTTTATTACAACATGGGATCTAAGTACTGCAAAGGCACCAGATCCTGTCTGTTCTTAGAAGCTAAGCAGGGTCTGTGCAGGGTTAGTACTAGGATGGAAGTCTGCCAATGAATGTGAGATGCTGTGGGCTATATTTCAGAGGAAGGAGCTGGCAAAACTATCTCTGAACATTCCTTGCCTAAGAAAACCTTGTGAAATGCATCGGGATGCCATATATCAACAGGTGACCTGAAGGCACACACATACACATACACACATAATAAAAAGGGACACAGTAGTTTGTTTTATAGGGTGAAAGATTTATAGAATATGAAGAGAAACCAGAGTATTGTTTTATATAAAAGCTCCCACTGCTACATCCCTTTGAAATACTTGTTTTAAGAGTCTACTACAAATAAGTTTTTGAACCTCTGAAATTAGCAGCAGTTTCCTCCCATTATCTATATGTTCTTCTCAAAGTTGGGCCAATGCATAGTATCAGGACATTGTGGTTTATTACTACATTTCCTTTCTGGGGTGGAGTATGAGTTGGCAGTAAGAAAAACAATCTGGTGTAATGGTTCACAAACAAAACAAAGAATTTGCCCTGCCAGCAATCCAACCACAATACTAAAAAGGTGTTAGAAAAACAATTTAATTAACTGGCAGCTCAAATATTCAGTCCAAAGGTACGAGGCTTCATTCAGTTCTGTCCAGACCATTACTCCAACTACAACCAATCTACAGCTTTGTTCTCAAAGGGATCAATTAGGAAATTTTTTCCTGCTGTCGAAACGTTTCCTAAGACTGTAAATTTTTCAAAAACGATGAGCAGCCTGAGACTTTATTCTATGCAAAATTCACACACATTATTTTTCTGCAGAAAACATTTTCTTCACAGGTAACAGCATTTTCCGTACAGAAATATTATTTTATGTACAGAAATCGCTGTTCCTTGCTCCGGAATGCCCCCTCTTAAGTAGCCAAGCTAAACCATCTCCTTGGTTCAACGAGGAGTTGGCAGCAATTAAGCAAACAAAGAGGTGGCTAGAGAGCGTGTGGCGGGAAAAGCGGTTACGCCTTTATCTAAGGACATATGCCGCGGCAATAGAAGCCGCTAGAAACGCCTTATATTCAGCCAATATTGCATCTGCAAGGAACCGTCCGGCGGAGTTGTTTCGAGTACTCAGAGGGCTGTTGAGCCCTGCGCCTCTCAGGACTAGTCCCCTGACTATTCGGCAGCCCGCTGTGAAGCATTTGTTCAGTTCTTTCCAGACAAAGTCGCTTTGATCCGTTCAAGCTTTGACACCATGTTAACGGCAGTCTCTGAGGATGGAACACGAGCACCTGCTTGTCTGGTTTTGATGCATTCGTTTCAATCTGTGCAGCTTGAGGATGTGGACAAGATTCTTGGAGAGGTGAGAGCGATCACATGCATCCTAGACCCCTGCCAATCCTGGCTTGTAAAGGAGACCAGAGGGGGTTTGCCTCTGAAGACTGCATAGAAGCTTCAGTTAGTTCAACATTCGGCAGCCAGATTACTAACGGGAGCAGGGTACAGGGAGCGTACAACTCCTCTGTTGCGCCAGCTCCACTGGCTGCCAATTAGCTTCCGAGCACAATTCAAAGTGCTGGTATTGACCTACAAAACCCTATACGGTTCCGGCCCAGTTTACCTGTCCGAACATATTCTCCCCTACGAACCATCAAGGCAGTAAAGATCTTCTGGGGGGGCCCTGCTCTCGGTCCCACCACATTCGCAATTGGGTTGTCTATTTGAATAAACATGCTGTCCATTCTTAATTTTGTCATTAATTACCCTTTAAAAGCAATTTCACTTATTTGTTTGGCTGTTGTGTTATGGGAACTCCAAACACCAAAACTTTATAAACTAATTCTCAAGTCATAGCAACTCCCTATGAATATTTGGAACAGCAGTGGATAGAAGGAAGAGTCAAATTTAATGATAGGTTTCTAGGTGATTTTTGGAAAGAGTCTCCATCCCCCAATTCTTCAATTTTGCTTATGCAAAAGTTGGTGGTCAGACTGCTGTCCAGTGTGAACTTTAGAGACAACATACAGGCAGTTTTGTACACTGATTTCAAAATGTATTTCTGGGCTGAACTCTATGGGCTTACTCTGACCTACAAAACCTGCAGTAGTTCCTTCCTTGCCACAGCTCTCCTTCCCCCTTCTGTCTTTCTCTGAAAATCCCATTGGAACGGAGTGAAGATGCTAGACTCACACCTTTGGAAAGGTAACATTGTAGTCATACATATTGTTGAAAGCTTTCTCACCCAAAATCAATAAAGTGTTGTATGGTTTCTGGGCTGTATGACTGTTTTCTAGAAGCATTTTCTCCTGATGTTTCACCTGCTTCAGAGGATCTCATGAGAAAATGCTGCTAGAACATGATCGTAAAGCCCGGAAACCACACAACACTCCAATGTACCAATATTCTGAAAGTTACATCTTAAATACATCTGGGCATGCTCTACCATTCTTATTTGTCTATTTTACTTCAGAGAAAGGACCTAATGCCTTATGAAACCAGGCATGTGGTTTGCATCTCAACATTATCAAGTATATCACACAGATGAACTAGAATGCTTCAGTCAAATACTTGCTCCTAGATGACAAGTTCTCTGTGATGGATTAGAAATATTAACACATAATTTTCCATTTATCTCAAAAACTCTGCAAATTAAAATGCTAATGGTTGCAACATAGCCATATTCACTTCAGAAATATGAAGGCAATCAGGTTTTTCCAACCAACTCCTAACTCTGCAGTATCTACTCATTTGCTAGTATCACGATTTTGCAATCTTCCCCCGATACAAGCAGTGAACCAGTATTTAAAATCCTTATTTTCTGTTAGATTTAATTGGAATATCTGTGAATTTTATTAGCTTTTTCATTTTTTGTCTTGTGGCATCTTTATTAAAAACCTAGATTATTGACCATAGGCATGTAATGTAATAATGGTTTTGGCAACTGCCTTTCCCGCTAGCATTTGAACAATTCAGAAAAGTAATAAATGAGGGACTACTCTGAGTTTCTAGTCAATGTAGTAGTGTGGTTAGAGTGTTGCACTGTAACTTGAGAAATCCGGGGTCAAGACTTCAGAGAATGATATGGTTTTTATATCATACATCAGTTAACATTAAAGCTGCTGCACTTTACTTTTACACTCTTCAAAAGTAGTCCTTGCAACAAGCCACTGTAATAATCTAAACATGGTGATGCCAAGGCATGATCTGTTGCCATGGCACACCAACTCAGGAATCACTTCAGATCAACTCACATATTTGAGCTAATTGTGCAAGTGTACTACCACAAACTGGTACCACCCAAACGTGGTACATGAAAGACAGCATCTTTCATGGAGAGCATTACCCTTTTCAGAACATGATAAATCAAAAAACCCAAGACAGCCTTTCTTGTCAACACTAGCAGGTTCAATGGCCAGACCCCTGTTAAATCAAGGAGTTAGCTTTACCAGCAGGAAGAGGGTACTTAGGAACTGGTGTGCCAACTGTCTGGGCCGATTTTGCATTTCACTGATAAGCTATGACATTAACAGTTCCTCTGACACATAAGATAAGAAATTTCAGAGGCTCAGTCAGGAAACCACTCAGTTCCATCTGATTTTAGAAATAGTAGTCCATGTTAGCAGCCAGTTGAGAACCTAACCAAATATTAGCTTTGTTACAATAGATATAACAAAGAGGCTAACTACTAGGCTTGTTTGATTTTTAAAAAATGGTTCAAAACTCATTTTGATGTAGGGGGCACTGGTGGTTCGGAACTAAAGTCAATTCCGATTTTCACAGAAAAAAGGTTCAAAACTTTTCAAAACTTCCGAGACTTCCGAATCCTTCGTTAATAGTTTTAAAGTGTTATTTCCTGTTTCATTGGGTGGTCTTTACTTTAAAAGTAGTTTTACTCCAGAAACGGGGGGAAAGCAAAGGGAGGAAATTCATCCACTGAGTTTTAAACCGCTTCCCAGGCTGACGAGGGGAGACAAGAGGGAGGAAATTGCTGAAATTCTAGCTAAGATATATAACCTTTCTCTAAGATCAGGCACTGTACCCGAGGACTGGAGGGAGGCAAATGTAACACCGATCTTCAAGAAAGGATCCAGAGGTGATCCAGGAAATTATAGACCAGTCAGTTTAACCTCAGTTCCAGGCAAAGTGATGGAAACCATTATTATTTATTTATTTATTTATTAACTTCGATTTAGTATACCGCTCACTCCGGAGCTCAGAGCGGTTTACAGAAGAAGCATAAACACCGTGAGTAATAAAACAGATTAAACAGTTAAAACACGTTAAACATCAAAGCAGTTAAAACATATTAAAAACACTAGCCCTCAGCAAAGGCTGGGAGGACAAGATAAGAATCTGGGGGGGCCATAGGCGGCATGGCACACAGTGTGGTTGAGTTAAGGGCCGAACGCCTTCCTAAAGAGCCAAGTCTTCAAGGCCTTGCGGAAGGGCAGAAGAGCGCGGATCTCCTCCGGGAGGCCGTTCCAGAGACTTGGGGCAACTACAGAGAATGCCCTCCGCCGTGTAGTGGCCAGTCTGCAGGTTCCAAGGGAAGGCACCTCAAGGAGGTTAAGCTCCTCAGAGCGCAGTGATCTCGCGGGCACATAAGGGGTAAGTCGCTCCCTCAGGTACACTGGCCCCAAACCATAGATGGCCTTAAAGGTGAGAACTAACACCTTGAAGAGGACCCGGAATTCAATCGTGAGCCAGTGCAGCTCGAGCAAGAGTGAAAATATTACTAGGCACATAGAAGAACAGGCATTGCTGAAAGAAAATCAACATGGTTTCTGCAAAGGCAAATCATGTCTTACTAACTTGTTAGAATTCTTTGAGGGTGTAAATAAACACATAGATAAAGGGGACCCAATTGATATTGTTTACCTTGACTTTCAAAAGGCTTTTGACAAAGTCCCTCACCAAAGGCTCCTAAATAAGCTCTTCAGCCATGGAATCAGAGGACAGGTCTTGTCCTGGATTGGAACCTGGCTAAACTGTAGGAAACAAAGGGTGGTAATAAACGGACATTTCTCTGGGTGGAAAGAGGTGAGAAGTGGCATACCCCAAGGTTCAATTTTGGGTCCGTTACTTTTTAATTTATTCATTAATGATCTGGATGTAGGAGTGAATTCTGAGGTAGCAAAGTTTGCAGACGACACTAAATTGTTCAGGGTAGTTAAAAATGAAACTGATTGTAAAGAGCTCCAGGAAGATCTCTCGAAATTGAGTGAATGGGCAACAAAGTGGCAAATGCATTTAACCTAAACAAGTGTAAAGTCATGCACATCGGGGCAAAGAACCCCAACTACACCTACAAATTGATGGGGTCAAAGCTTTCCGAGACAAACCAGGAAAGGGATCTTGGGGTCTTGGTGGACAGCTCAATGAAGATGTCAACCCAGTGCGCAGCAACAGTGAAAAAGCAAATTCTATGCTAGGCATGATCAGAAAGGGAATCGAAAATAGGTCAGCAAATGTTGTATTACCTCTCTACAAATCTATGGTAAGGCCACATTTGGAGTACTGTGTACAATTCTGGTCTCCGCACCTTAAGAAGGATATAACGGATCTGGAAAAGGTACAGAAAAGGGCAACAAGAATGATCCAAGGGATGGAGCGGCTCCCTTATGAAACCAGGTTGCAACGCCTTGGTCTTTTCAGCCTTGAAAGACGGCGTTTAAGAGGTGACTTGATCGAAGTGTATAAAATCATGCATGGGATAGAAAAGGTGAATAAAGAAAAATTATTTTCTTTGTCACAAAACACTAGGACTAGAGGGCACTCCCTGAAGCTCCAAGGTAGGAAAATTAGGACTAATAAAGGGAAATATTTTTTCACCCAGAGGGTCATTGGGTTATGGAACTCACTTCCAGAAGAGGTTGTGACAGCTGTCAGCCTGAACAACTTCAAGGCAGGATTAGACAGATTCATGGATACCAAGTGTATTGGTAGTTACTGAAAAGGACATTCAAGTGCCACCTCGGAGTTGGTTGAGGTAGGCAGGATTTCCCTGGGTACTGGTTGTGGGGGGTCGGGAGCAGGTCAGGGTTTTGCCCTCCCTTCTGCTCGAGATCCCCGTGTACAACTGGTGGGCCACTGTGTGATACAGAATGCTGGACTAGATGGGCTGAGGTCCGATTGAGCGTGGCTCTTCTTATGTTCTTATGAAAGCCATCCACTGGGTTTTTAATCATTTCCCAGGCTCATGCGGGGAGACTGGAGGGAGGAAAGCCATCCACTGGGTTTTAAATCACTTTCCAGGCTCATGCGGGGAGACTGGAGGGAGGAAAGCCATCCACTGGGTTTTAAATCACTTTCCAGGCTCATGCGGGGAGACTGGAGGGAGGAAAGCCGTCCACTAGGTTTTAAATCACTTTCCAGGCTCATGCGGGGAGACTGGAGGGAGGAAAGCCATCCACTGGGTTTTAAATCACTTTCCAGGCTCATGCGGGGAGACTGGAGGGAGGAAAGCCATCCACTGGGTTTTAAATCACTTTCCAGGCTCATGCGGGGAGACTGGAGGGAGGAAAGCCATCCACTGGGTTTTTAATCACTTTCCAGGCTCATGCGGGGAGACTGGAGGGAGGAAAGCCATCCACTGGGTTTTAAATCACTTTCCAGGCTCATGCGGGAGACTGGAGGGAGGGAAAGCCATCCACTGGGTTTTTAATCACTTTCCAGGCTCATGGGAGACTGGAGGGAGGAAAGCCTTCCACTGGGTTTTTAATCACTTTCCAGGCTCATGCGGGGAGACTGGAGGGAGGAAAGCCATCCACTGGGTTTTAAATCACTTTCCAGGCTCATGACTGAGGGGGGAGACTGGAGGGGAGACTGGAGGCTCATGGAGACTGGAGGAAAGCCATCCACTGGGTTTTTAATCACTTTCCAGGCTCATGCGGGAGACTGGAGGGAGGCTGGGTTTTAAATCACTTTCCAGGCTCATGCGGGAGACTGGAGGGAGGAAAGCCATCCACTGGGTTTTAAATCACTTTCCAGGCTCATGCGGGGAGACTGGAGGGAGGAAAGCCGTCCACTGGGTTTAAAATTGCTTCCGAAGCCAGGCTGTATCAAGAGGAGAAGCCTGACAGAAGGCGAAAGGGAACTAATAGGAAATTTTTACCTCAGCTGGTTTTTTATTTGCTTTCAATGATAATTATTAAGTGCAACTGATTATTTTAACTTATTGTACAATATTTAGTATTGCCTTTTGTTTAAAAAATTATGGTTTTTTGTTTATATAGGCATTGAATGTTTGCCTGTTACTATGTTGGAAGCAGCCCTGAGTCCCCATGGGGAGATAGGGCAGGGTACAAACAAATTATTGTTGTTGTTGATACCATATTGTTTTTGTTGGCCCCCCTTTTCTACATATAGAGTCAGTTTACTGTTTTTCTTTGAAATACAGTAAATATTCGAAAACATTTAACCTACTGATGCCTCAATTAATGTAATATTATTGGTATCTATTTTTGAAATTTACCAGTAGCGGCTGCATTTCCCACCCCCGCCTTATACTTGAGTCAATAGGTTTTCCCAGTTTTTTGTGATAAAATTAGGTGCCTTGGCTTATATTCGGGTTGGCTTATAGTCAAGTATATACGGTATTTAGCTGATCCCCAATATCAATAAAACCACATCTACATGGAAATACCAAAATACCAACATGACTGGTTGTTTGTAGATGAACGAGTTTGAATGAACCGAGTTAGTAAACAAGGATTCATTTAAGTTATCCTGCTCTTACTAATGATTTTTAAAATGTACCTTTGTAATATACAGGGCTACCCATAATCAATGAACCTCTCCTAATCAAACCCAAAATATCTGAATGCATGTTCATGTGACTAAGCACTACATTCTGTGAGCTCTTTGCCACATGTGATTATCTGCATGACATTCATCATTTCCCTCTAACATGTAATTTTATTAAGTAGGACAAAGGACAGTGAGCAAATATGAAGTCATATCAATATTATATAAAAGGGCGCCATAAGGAAACATCACTGCGTCATTCATATCATTTACCAAAACCAAAACATTTTAAATGGAAGAGTTGTGTCAGTCAACAATAGAAGCAATTGTTACTTTCAGAGAAGAACTAGGTATTCATTTACTGACCAAATTGAGCTGGGACAGAACAGCAATACATAAAATCAGTATTATTAACAAGACAAAAAGTATAGTAATCAACAAGCTAGCAAAGCTACCCCTGGTCTGTACAGCTCGAAGCTGCAGTTTGGGCCTCACGTGATAAAAGTGTTGTTCCAGGCAAAAAAAGAAACCGAGTAGAAAGAAAACAAATACACCAGAGAAAGAGGTTTCTGAATATACAGTATGTAATGTGTGTGTGTGTGTGTGTGTGTGTGTGTGTGTGTGTGTGTGTGTATATATATATATATATATATATATATATATATAATATATATCCCCTCTCTTTTAATCTACACAAGGGCTTTTTTGTATGGCAAAGCATTCTGCCCTGTACACTTTTACCTCTTTGGGGATTTCTAGATGGGCAGATTATAACTCTACCAATTATTTATTTATTTATTTTTATAAATTCGATTTGGTAGACCGCTCTCTCTAGAGCCCAGAGCGGTTTACAACATAAAATCAATAAAACATCAGTAAAACAAATAAAAGACGTATACCCAAAAACCCCACTCCCCACAACTGATCCCGGCAAGCAACAATATGCAGAAGCAATACATGGAAGGACGGTATGTCCTGCCAATTAAAAAGCACTGTGCAACTATATCATTTTTCTTTTCTTCCTCTTTTTGGGGGAAAAAAGAGGAAGAAACTGTGAGTAAATGCAAGAAAATGCAATTACATATGTGCACATAATTTCAAAATCCAATTTATGAGGCAGGATTATTGGACAGTAACATTCTCATCAGGAATCACCCCTTACTTCAGGGCTGGCCATGGGCAAAGGACCAGTTTTGCTTCCATTTGACCCTTAGCAGACTTCACTAGTGAACACAGCAGCAACCAGAAATGATTTTGGAAAAATGAGTGTCATATTACAGTAACCTTTGGGTGGCTTTTCTATTTTGCAGGTGGAAGTTGAACCAAACGTATGCCTCAGCAGTGATTTCTGGCTGAAAGCTCTTTTTTTCAGGAGATGGCTGGAAGCAAAGGGTCAGAGGACCTCATGCTAGGAGAAATGTGGGGTATACATAAAATAAATAATGATCACATGGTTCCTACTCCTGTTTCAAAGTATCCCTGTATGGCTGAAATTTCCAAGCATAATATAATTCAGCATACACTACAAATGTGAATTTCAGATCTAGCTGTGACCTAATTTAAACGTCTGCAACCTTACTTCATCTTAAGACTTCAACCATATATGCTTTATAATGTCAACCTCTGGTCAGCCTCTACACTTGCAAAACATCTAGTTAACCTAATAGAGAGAATGACTTAATGTGTATTTTGTTAGCATGGCTATCTTTGCTTGTTTAATGTTCAGGAGAATAGATTGTCCTCTTACTATGGTGTTCCAAGAACTTTTTTTTGGTAAGAATTAATGACAAGCGTTACTCTATATGAGAAAATGTAATGTTTCACACTCGGGGACACCCTTAAGGCGAGATACAGGCTTGCTGCTGGGTTTCCACATATTAGGAAACAAACTTGTTCCTACTGATATATATCCTTGTGCTAAGATCTCCTTTATAAAAGGAATATTAAAACAGGTTGCAGATGACTTCTTAAGTACTTTTCTATTTATCAATCCATTCTGAGCCATGAGAAAGGACTAGAAATAGTTGAATAAAATGACCATTTGGGGCAGCATATTTTTGGGTGTCATGAAAGGATAAGCAACTTAGTTGTGGTTTAATTTATTGCCGTTGTCTTTTTATTGCCAGAGATTCTGCTTGTGGGATTTTCTGCCTCATGTGCCAAAATAACTTGGCTGGTTATTGTGTAGCTTGACTTAAGTGACTGAGTACCATTTGCTGCTTTGCCGCAAGCAAAAAAACTATTGAGCTAGACTCTTGAAAAGAACAGACAATGATTCATACAAGTAAGGTGAAGTTCATTCTTGGCATCCTGAAGCTGCTTCCTTCTAGAAAGGAAAGATAGTTCGGAATCCATCACTATTCAAAGGATCTGTCTTTAAAAAGGGAAACTGCTCATGCAATAGAGCACATACCCACACATTCACCTCTCAGAGAAGGAAACAGCATTGTCTATAAAATATCACCTCTTTTCCTGCTTCTTGACATTATTTGAGATTAAACTGTTTTTGCAGAGGATGTATGTACACATATAGCACTTTGAAAGAACTAAAAAGGAAGGCCAGATGCGTAACCAACACTGTCGCAATATGTCTACAATTGTTCAGTCAACTTTACAGTTTCCAGTAAAAAGGAGATCTGATATCAGGGTGTGGGAAACGGCTCTCTGCATGAGTACTTCTGCTTCTCATTAAATTAGATGAGAAATGGAAGGGTCCATTCATTCAACACTATCTACAAAAAAAATTAGGCTCCTAGAATTCCCTGACCTGGAAAACATGCTGGTCATAGAATCATAGAGTTGGAAGAGACCTCATGGGCCAACCAGTCCAACCCCCCTGCCAAGAAGCAGGAAAATCACAAAGTCACATTCAGAGTCATTTCAATGATTGGCTCCCCCTCTTCAGTCACTGTCCTATAAATATTATTTTCAGTTTTAATGTTTAAAAGAAGCTCCTAAGAGCCTATGCCACATCCACAGTGGGCAACACTCATGTATAAGTCAAAGACAGGTTTGGAAGCTTTATAGATTTTGATGTAACTTGTGGATAAGTCAAGGATTATTTCTTACTTTTCAACACAGAAAAGGGGGTGGTTTCTTTTTTTGACAGGAATTAAGGTGCAGAATTTCCATTGACTCATAACTTCACCCAGATTTTTGGAGTCAATTTTCTGACAAACCTTTCTGGAACTATACATGAGTATATAAAGTAATCTCCCTGTAGCCCTAGCCATCATGACCAACAGTCAAACAAAACAAAAGCTTTATTTCAATAGCATCTGGAGAGCAGTAGGTGCCAAGCCTACAGACTAGATTAACCAGTTACCAAGCA
Source organism: Anolis apletophallus (assembly GCA_030556195.1). Taxonomy (NCBI): domain Eukaryota; kingdom Metazoa; phylum Chordata; class Lepidosauria; order Squamata; family Anolidae; genus Anolis; species Anolis apletophallus. Next base: position 44,356,687 of record JARBWK010000009.1, on the reverse strand, counting down.
ATATACAGTTGTTTCAACATGCTTATGAACCACACTAGGCATGTACTAGCTAGCAAGCACCAGTTTTTTCCAAGTAGGCTTGGAGTACAACTGGAATGCTTTTGTTTCTAAACAAACCTGTTTGGTACATGAAATAATGGGTAGATTTTCCTGTGCAGTGATTTGTTTTAGTAATTAAATCCGTATCTCCTTTGAGTTTCATGAGATTATAAACCTTCAAAATTAATAGCGTGAAGGTACACACTGAACTGTCAGTGCTGAATTGGTCTTTCCTCCATTCTTAACCAGCTTAGTGCTCTAGTATTAGCATAACCTTTGTTTGTGTAACAACCTGGAAATGTATTTCAATGGACATTGTTACCTCACAATATACACAAAATGCATTGTGATGTGCTCTGTGAAGGTGCAAAATGATTTTTTTCTAACACAAAGGTTAAGTAAACAAAAGTTGGGTGGAGTCTTCAAAGAGATGTGTGTGAATGCTATTTTAGTCACTGCACCAGGACGGATGTATTTTGTGGTAGAAAAAATTGTGATAGAAAAAATTTCAATAGCTTTTTTAAAAAGTAGCATCTTATACTTGGAATAATACACTAGGGTGCATTGACAATGTAGAATACATGCTATTTGACATCACTTCAACTGCTATGGCTTAATGCTATGGAATCATGGGGATCATGATGTATCTGCACTCTTTTAAAAAACACACACTAAAACATGAACTGTATATCCTTGAGACTTTTATAGGAAGGAAAAATAAATGGAAAAGATAAACCTAGATGTATATATATCTACTTATTATTTATATTAGTGACCACTATACATGATGCTGCTGACGCATATATAACCATTGCATAGTAATACTCTCGGCATTACTTCACGAACGAAAATTCTTAGGAAGGACTCATCCCACGCTTTTTACAAACTAAAAAGGCCAATCCGAGATAGGCAAGTTTGGTTGCAGAAAGCACAGCAGACGGTCTCCTTGGGTGATGTTGTTTCCAAGTTGTGGTTCTTTCTGCGTTGTCGTTTCTCTTCGAGACCTGTTCAGCATGTCTTCTCGAAAGAGGCCGCAGCATTGTGGATAGTGCATCTCCATGCCTCCCGATGTGAGGCCAGGGTGGACCATTGTTGGTGGTCAATCTGGCCGAGCCTGAGATGTTGTTTCAGGGAGTCCTTATATCTCTTTTTTGGGGTGCCTCTCTTGCGCTGACCCGTGGCAAGCTAAGGAGCCATATCTATTTGAAACATGTGTAGGTGCTTGTTTCTGCATGTGGCAATCTTACTATTTTCTCTCTGTGCTAATAGTGACTTGCTGTGCTATTTCAGTCCTAAATATTTAAGCATATGGTCTGAAAGCATAACTTTCAAGCAGATGCCATCTTTCAAAAATCTTTTGCTGATTTATTGTCCTTGCCCAATGTCAAAGAACAATTAAAATAACACAAGAGTCAAAGCCTTAGATCAGTTCAGAGAAACATTTTGGACCTATCAACAACCACAAAACTTTATTACGGTCACTGACCAGCACAAAGCGAGCACAAGCGCCCTAAGAGGAGAAGGACAACTCCCCAGTAAACAGTTATTTAAAATTAGATTACAAATCAGTATAAAATATATTTCAAAAGACAGGAAATTGTTGCCTTACGGTGTCAATCATCATCCGTCTGATATTAAGAGCAGCAGCACAGAACTTAGCAACACTGTAAGTTATTGATTTTGGACCTATCATCTCGGGGTTTAAATCTATCTCATGAATGTTTTTCCAAGAATAAAATAAAATAACACCTCATGCAAGCTTCTCAAAGTTCAGTAAGATTGTAAAGTAATACAGTAGGTGCTCTATTTTCACAGGGGCTTGCAGCACAGAATCCCTTTGAAAGTGGGGGGACCCATGAATTACAAAAAAAAACCCTGAAAGTTGTTTATAAAATTACCCTGGAAAGCTTAGAGATTCCTAGAAAGGTGGTCAATTTTCAGACAGAAATTCACCACAGAATTGCCCTTGACTTAGAGAATGTACATATTAAACAAATTCCCCAAAGTTAAACTCCCAAATGCAGCTACATAATTCAATCTGTGATTGACCTCAAGCCCATTTTAAAAAAATCTACAGTGGTTTCTTAGTTTGCAAGGGGTCTGATTCCATATCTAAGGCACTCACACCCCTTCCTCCACCTCTGAACATCCTTTTTACTCTGGCTGTATGAGGTACATTGTATCCAGCTTTGAAAGACAATACTGCTCTCTGACCTCTCTACCAAGTGTTAAGACACCTTATATGCATGATGCTAAAAATAAAAACATTGCAGACGAAACACACCTTTACTCAGGTCATCCAAGCTATCCCCAGTGCTTGGAATATTATATTATGTAATAAAGTTATGACGGGCTCCCTGGTCAGACAATATCAGATTGTGAAATCCAAGAATTTCCATTAAAATCTCATGTTTAATCAAAAACATTAAGTGTTGTGATTATTAATAGCTTTGTTTACAAGATTATTTGTTGGTATGGGCAAAGAGCTCTACTATGAGTGACTACTGAGGCTTAAATACTTAGGACAGAACAGAGTTCCAGTGTCTCAATGTTTTGTTGTTGTTGTTTTAAAGGAATGTGGTGGGGACTAGAAATTGAAGACATTGAGTTTAAAAGTTAAAAGGTATTAGATGAGAAAATGAGAATACTTAGAAGGCCTGATCAGAATGCTGCAGAGAGCAATCCAACATTTTAATCTCTGTACAACTCCTGTACTTAAAAAAAAAGCAGTCCAGGAGTTTCATAAATGTTTGCTTAACAAGGACAACATGTGCTGTAATTCAGTTCTCTCTCTGAGCCAACTTCCTCTACTAATCTTTGTTTGCATTTCAAAAACAAACTCTCCGATATAAAGGTGGGTGGCAAACTGTTGCATATATATAACTAAAAATGTGCCAAGACTCTCTGATTTGGGCAGTGATCACCAGGCACCACCAATAATATGACAACACACAAGATACAACAGCATATGGAACATAGTCCATGTTTATTAATTAAAACTATCTCCTTCTTTGATACATATTGAAAACAAAATGCCCCAAAAGTTTCTAAGTTTAAGGGGGGGGAAGAGATTTCAGGACATACTGGTTATTATAGAAGGGCTTAGAAAACCCTTTCTATTTTTGAAAAACAAGTGATAAAGATAGAAGATATGGTAAAGAATTGTGAAACTACATATGATGCACAGAGAAAAAATATTTTTTTCTGATTATTAATGAGCTTCCTAATGAAGTTGATCAGCAATGTGTTCAGAAGCAATTAAAAATCAGAATGGCAGTAGATGGAAGGCAACTAGTTCATGGGAATCACCATCACTTGATGTGATTATTTCATAACGTTTTTAAAGCAAAGAGAAAAATAGAATATAAAAGTTCAGAGCTTTTTGTCTCCAAATGTTTTGGACCTTGGTTCCAAGAATCCCTGACAAGGATGCATCTTTTTAGCTGGAGTTTATGGAAGGTAAAGGCCAAAACATCTGAAGAACCAAAGGCTGAGAACCACTGCTGCAGAGGATGAGCTTATATACCTCAATGGTTATATGGCGCCTCTAAGTTCAATGTAATAGTGTCTAACTCAGGGGTCCTCAAGCTTTTTAAACAGAGGGCCAGGTCACAGTCCCTCAAACTGTTGGAGGGCCGGATTATAATTTTGGGGGGGGGGGACCATGAATGAATGCTGCACATATCTTGCAAAGAAACACTTAAAAACAATAGAATAATTAAAATGAAGAACAATTTTAACAAATATAAACTTATTAGTAATTCAATGGGAAGTGTGGGCCTGCTTTTGGTTGATGAGATAGGATTGTTGCTGTTGTTCTGTGCTTTTAAGTCATTTCAGACTTAGGTTGACTCTGAGCAAGGGCCGGGTAAATGACCTTGGAGGGCCGCATCCAACCCCCAGGCCTTAGTTTGAGGACCCCTGGTCTAACTAGTCCGAACAAGGGAAATATAACTTCATGTCATCTACTGTGTACCTGAGAACAGCCGACAAGTACATTGTTGGAAATGGAATGCAGAAGTAGATTAATCAACCTACCGTGTTTCCCCGAAAGTAAGACAGCGTCTTACTTTCTTTTCCCCCCCAAAAGTCCCCCTACGTCTTACTTTCGGGTACGCCTTATATAACCCAAGACGTACCCGTCGCCACGCCCATGCCGCCGCCGCCACGCCGCCGCACCAGAGGTGTGCCGCGGCACACCTGCGGCACACACCGCTGGCACACCTCTTCGCCAGGGCTCAGGCAAGGGAGGGGAAAGGAGCCAGGGCGGGAGGGCGGCGCGTCGCGTCGCAGTGATCCTCCACCACGCCCCTGGCTCCTTTCCCCCTCCCTTGCTTGAGGAAAGAAGGGAGAGGGAAAGGAGCCAGGGGCGTGGTGAGGATCGTGGCGTCACAGTGACGCGCCATCATCGTCCCGCCCCTGGCTCTCTTCCCCACCCTTGGAAGGGAGGAGGAAGAGAGCCAGGGGCGGGGAAGGGACGACGCTGCCACAGTGACGCGTCATCATCGTTGTCCCGCCCCTGCTCTCTTCCCCCACCCTTGGAAGGGAGGAGGAAGAGAGCCAGGGGCGGGAGAAGGACGACGCGTCACTGTGACGCGTCATCGCCGTCCCACCCCTGGCTCTCTTCCCCCACCCTTGGAAGGGAGGAGGAAGAGAGCCAGGGGCGGGAGAAGGGACGACGCGTCACTGTGACGCGTCATCGCTTCGTCCCGCCCCTGGCTCTCTTCCCCACCCTTGGAAGGGAGGAGGAAGAGAGCCAGGGCGGGAGAAGGACGAGACGCGTCACTGTGACGCGCCATCGCTCGTCCCGCCCCTGGCTCTCTTCCCCACCCTTGGAAGGGAGGGAGAGAGAGCGGGGCGAGGAGACGACGCGTCACTGTGACGCGTCATCGCTCTCCCCGCCCCCTGGCTCTCTTCCTCCCTTCCAAGGGTGGGGGAAGAGAGCCAGGGGCGGACGAAGCGCGACGCGTCACTGTGACGCTGCGATCCTCACCACGCCCCTGGCTCCTTTCCCTCTCCCTTCTTTCTCAAGCAAGGAGGGGGAAGGAGCCAGGGGCGTGGTGAGGATCGCAGCGCCACAGTGACGCGTCGCCGCTTCCTCCCGCCCCTGGCTCCTTTCCCCTCCCTTGCCTGGAGCCCTGGCGAAGAGGTGTGCGCAGAGGTGTGCGCAGGTGTGCCGCGCACACCTCCGGTTGCGGCGGCATGGCGGCGGCGGCGGAACGAGGTACGGCTTATATACGGGTATGGCTTATATAAGCCGATTTCAGACACCCCCGATACGCCTTACAATCGGGGGTGTCTTACTGGGAAACACGGTAGTAAAGGAATTGTTGTTTACTTATGACAGATAACACTTTCAACTGTTGAAAGACTTTGGATCCAGATTTGCAGAACACTAATTACATGGGCAGTCTATGACTCTCCATAAGTAATGTCTTGCACTGGCTGGATCTGATGTTGCACTCCAGCAATATCTAGAGGGCTACAAATTGCCTACCCACCCTCCACCCCCCACATACACACCCAATGTAATGATTTATTACCTTCCTGGTATAGAACATAGTCTATAATAAGAGGGAAAGTGGTTACTAATACTGAAGATATGATGATTTGGTGTATTACAATACATCATTGTTGGAGGGCCACTATGGTTTAGTGCTTTGAGTGCTTGACACTGTAGAAATAATGCAATTTCACACATTATTTAACTGCCATGACAGAATGGCATGGAATTGTGGGAACTGTAGTTTTACAAAGTCTTTAGCCTGCTCTGTCAGAGTGCTGGTGTCTGACCAAACCACACGTCCCATGAGTTAATAGCACTGAGCCATGGTAGTTAGAATAGTATCATACCACGTTAGTTTTACAGTCCTCTCCATTGGCGCCCCCTTGTTGTGGGGGAGAGGCTTGCATACCCTAATGAAGTTGTGAGCTATGCTGGCAGTGGCATAATAGCCACCGGTAGGGCCTCCCATGCCAGACAGATCGGTTGAGCGTCAAAGGGTAGGATGGGCTCTCTAGCCTTTTGGCAACCATCCTAGGAGAAGGAAAACTCTGATTTCAAACCCGGGCAGATGGTGCTCGTCTAACCCTGTAAGGTCAACCATCTAAGAGAAGGAAACTCAAACCAAACCTATGACCTGAGGACCTCGCTGCCACCGTCCTAAGCTTGCTAGGCCCCGGCAGATGAACCTTTGGTTTAAAGGGTGAGGCCAGTTCTGTGCACGCTGCGCTCCACCAGAAAGATCCATTGCACAGGCTCAAAGGACACATCCACCCTCCGAATCATCAACGCGCTTGTAGAAAGCATGGGATGAGTCCTTCCTGAATCTTCGTTCGCGAAGGAAAGCCAAGAAGTTTTACAGTGTAGATGCATCCTAGAATTCTGGAAGATTAGGGTTCAAATTCTCACTCAGCAGTGAAAGATCTTGAACAAATCATGCTTTGTCAACTTAAAAAAGCAATGGCAAAACTTCTCCAAATAAATCTTGCCATAAAAACCCATGAAAGTGTTGCTTTCAGTTGTAATTGGCCTGAAGGAACAGAAACAACAGCCAAAGTTGTTCATGACTCAAGAAAATCAAAGCATTTCGGAAGTGAAGCAACCAAGGTTGGACCTCTATTGCCATATAATGCATTATTTAGTCAGTGTGGACCCATATAATACAGTCCAAACTGCATTATATGGGCCTACACAGACCATATAATGCAGTTCCCAATGGCACTACATGGCATTGTTGATCTATTTATTTTATTATTTACAGTATTTTACCCCACCCTTCTCAACGGCTGACAAAGGCACAATTCAATGCCACAATATACAATATAAAACCATAAACATACAAAATTAAACAATAAAGCACATAATCAACAGACAAATTAAGTTAAAACAGTATTCTGTCCACAAACCCAGACTCGTAGACAGTAAGCCATATTCTCATATATCAACTTGCCAATCCAATTACGGTCAAAGATGCTGCATTGTGCTATTGTGCAAAGGCCTGTTCCCATAGCCAAGATTTTACTTTTTTCCTGAATGCTAGGAGGGATGGGGTTGATCGAATTTCACTTGGCAGCGCATTCCACAGGTAAGGGGCCACAGCCAAGAAGGCTCTGTCTCTCTTCCCCATCAGCCGCATTTGAGACGTTAGCAGGAGCAAGAGCAGGGCCTACCCTGATGATCTTAAAGTACGAGATGGGACATAGGGGCAGATGCGTTTGGATAAGTAAGCTGAACCAGAACCGTATAGAGCTTTAAAGGTCAAAACCAGCACTTTGAATTGAGCTTGGAAATGGAAAGGCAGCCAGTGGAGCTGACAAAACAAGGGGATGGTATGCTCCCTGTATGTAGCTCCAGTTAGTAATCTGGCTGCCACCCATTGGACTAGTTGCAGTTTCCAAACTGTCTTCAAAGGCAGCCCCACGTAGAGTGTGTTGCAGTAATTTATACGGGATGTGACCAGAGCGTGGACGACTGTGGCCAGATCAGACTTCCCAAGGAATGGGCGCAGCTGGCGCACGAGTCTTAACTGTACAAAAGCTCTCCCACCCACCGCCACAACCTGGGGTTCCAGGATCACTCCCAAGCTGCGAACCTGCATCTTCAGGGGGAGTGTAACCCCATCCAACACAGGCTGTGACCCTATGCCCCAATCTAGCTTCATTTAGGAACCCTTAACATGTCTCTCCCTGATTCTCCTGGCATTTTACTCAACAAAACTTCCCCAAAGTTTCAATACAACTTCGCAGTACCAAAATACAGCTGCACAGAAGAAGAGCAGTAAACGCCTCAGAAGCCCGGCGCCCTTGCAATGCAGCTCAGAGCAGCCCATTCCATAGCGTGGAGCACCATATGTAGAGCATATGTTGCCCGTTTAGATTGATGGCATGGCATAAATCAATGTAACAAAACCCTCCTGGGCGAGAGATCATAGACACATATAAGCTCCGAATGAAGTAGAAAAGGGTCTGATGGAGGGAGGGGGAAGAGGGTTACCCTTCTAGATCCTGGTTCAACTTCAGCCCACATGGTTTTTGTCCCCATTTTCAAACACAGACATGCAACTTACAAAAGAGAGAATGAAAGAGATGTGACAACAGGACGGCCTAAGAAAAGAAAGCAAAATCCATCACTGTATACAACTCCAGCCGTGGGGAAGGGGCATCTCCCCCTAGCACAACACTCTGCTGGGATGCCTGTGCCAAGCAATGCCCATTTAAGGACAAAAGCAAGCAACTCCAAGAGCCATTGTGCGACGTGCGAGAGTGTCTACTACACCCCACAAGCCACAAAGGGCTGATCTCGACTCATTCGTGTGCTGTGGGAGGATGCGACTGACTTGCTGCCTGTTTCTTCTGTTGGGTGACTCAAAGTGCCAGAAAGACACAAAGAAGGGGAGCTTACTTGAATCAGGAACAAGCAAGAGGGATAAGACACTTATAATAAGAATATAAAGTAGTCATAAAATATGACTCTTAGGTGAAGTGCCCGCTAAGCATTATATGTTAAGGAAGAAACATTAAATAGTAAGAATTAGACAACATAATCAGATATGTATTCAAAAGATATACAATATCAAATGTGCAAAAGTTATAAGTTAATAAACTGTGTTTTATTGCCCATGATTTAATGATTGATGGTACATTATTACGTACCTGGGGACGCACTCTCCCACCAGATCTCTAATCTAAACATAACAGGAGCGGCATTCAGAGAGCGTACAACTCCTCTGTTGTGCCAGCTCCACTGGCTGCCAGTTTGCTACCGGGCACAATTCAAAGTGCTGGCTTTAGCCTTTAAAGCCCTAAAGGTTTGGGTCCAACTTACCTGTCCGAACACATCTCTCCCTATGAACCATCGAGATGTTTAAGATCATCTGGAGAGGCCCTGCTCTCGGTCCCCCGCCTTCTTCGCAGGCTCGACTGGCGGGGACGAGAGACAGGGCCTTTTCAGTGGTGGCTCCTCGGCTTTGGAACGCTCTCCCTAGAGACATCAGATCGGCCCCCTCCCTCCTGACATTTCGCAAGAAAGTCAAGACCTGGCTATTTGAGCAGGCATTTCCTGATGAAATAGAAGGCTTAATGAGATATATGGAATGACGACGATGCGATGGAAACTGATTTCAACATGACGCTGAGACTGCAATTGTATTTTTTAAATTGTTAATTTGTTATTATATGGTTTTAGGGGGGTTGCCTTGTTGCTGTGTTGTATTGAGGGCAGAGACTGCCTTGTGTAAACCGTCCCGAGTCACCTTCGGGCTGAGAGGGGCGGTATAGAAACGTGACAAATAAATAAATAAATAATCCAAGCATATTATTAACTCATAACTTTTGCACATTCGGTATTATATATCTTTTGAATACGTATCTGATTGTGTTGTCTAATTCGTACTATTTGATGTTTCTTCCTTAACATATAATGCTTAGCGGGCACTTCACCTGAGAGTCATACCTTAGGACTACTTTATATTCTTGTTATGAGTGTGTTGTTCCTGACTTTGTTGTTCCTGACTGAAAGTGCCGCCAAAGTTCCTGACTGAAAGTGCCGCAAATGGGAACGTGGGAGACATCAAGGGGAGGCCTCAAGGCAGGCATGGGCAAACTTCGGCCCTCCAGGTGTTTTGGACTTCAACTACCACAATTCCTAACAGCCTAGGCTGTTAGGAATTGTGGGAGTTGAAGTCCAAAACACCTGGAGGGCCGAAGTTTGCCCATGCCTGCCTCAAGGGATGTGCTGTCCTCCTGTGCCTCTGGATATTGGGGAGTCCAAGAAGAGGAGCTCCCATCTGTGGGAGAAAGAAGTCTAGGAAAGGAAGAAGTCACCCCCCCCCTCCCACACACACACACACTCCAATCCGTGAAAGGAAGAAGGCATACCTCCCCCATCTAGGGAAGACCTTGGAACTCTTTCTTGAGGTCCACCTCCCCAAATATGCCATGGGTGGGATGCTATTGCCAGTGGTGGCCCAGCCTTCCCTCCACCCCTCTGTAGACCCACAATGCCTCTGACAGGCAGACCCGATGACAATGAGAAAAGGGGTGCCACCACTAAAAAGGGGGAAATCATTAACTGGGACGCCTTCACCACAGCAGCCCACCCCCACCTCTCTTCTCCCCTTTGTGTGTGGAAAGAAAGTCCTAAAGCGCGCGGCAAAACCAAGAAAGACTAGACATCCCTCTCCCCCCCACACACAAACACAAACACACACCCCTCACCTCGACTTTCTCAAACCCCCAGGAGGCGAGGCAAGCTGAACAAACCTGAAAGGAAGGGAGGGAGGGAGGAGGCGCGTGGCGGCTCCAAGGTGCGCTTCCTTCTCAGCGCGCGCCCAGCTAGGGTGGGAGTCCCAGCCCCGCGTAGCAGCGAGAGAGCGCGAGCGAGCGCGCGGGCACGACAGCTGCGCTCTTTCCCACACATACAGCAGACACACGCCCCGCCCCTTTCCCCGAGGCTGGCCTTGTAAGGGCTGATAGGGGAGGGGCGTCGGGGCTGGGCTGCTGAGTCACGGGTTCAGGCCCCGCCTCCTCGCGTAGCCCCGCCTCCTCTTCTCCTCTTCTCCTTCCTCTTTGCGCTGCGCCTCTTTGTTGTTTCGGTGGCAGGCTAGAGAGGAAGCCAAAGGGAGGGGGGGGGACCCTGTTTCACAAAAGGGAAGGGGAGGGGGTGCCCTCCAGCTGGCTTGCATTTGGCCCTCTTGCTTTTGGATGGGGTTTGCACCTTGGTGGCCCCTCAAGAGCGCCCAAGCTGCAGAATGAAGGCAATCTGCCTTCACTGCCTTGGGACTCTCTGACAGAGAACAATCTCAGTCAACTAAGCCAGTGTTTCCAGGGGCGGTCTAAGGTAATTTTAAATGGTAGGCCAGTGTTTCTCAACCAGTGTGCCGTGGCACACTAGTGTGCCGTCAGCAATCATAAGGTGTGCCGTGGGAAATTGGAACCTCCAATACCCTTTCTTCCAAACTCAAGGTCAATTCCCAAGCAAACCCTTTCAGTACTTTCTGTTGGTAATGAGAGTTCAAAATGCAAAGTTTGGTTCCATTCCATTGTTGCAAGAGTTCAGGATGCTCTTTGTGTGTTAACTATAAATCCCAGAAACTGTAACTCCCAAATGTCAATGTCTATTTTCCCCAAACTCCATCTGTGTTCACATTTGGGCATATTGAGTGTTCATGCCAAATTTGGTCCTGATCCAACATTGTTTCAGTCCACAGTGCTCTCTGGATATAGGTGAACTACAACTCCAAAACCCAAGGTCAATGCCCACCAAACTCTTATAGCATTTTCTCTTGGTTATGGGAGTTCTGTGTAGGAAGTTTGTGTCTTTCTGCCATTCCTGCCAGGATATCTATGTTGTGTTCATTGAAACAGGCCCAGGTTTCACACTGAGTCTATAAATACATTTAAAAACATATTAACTATATGTATGACTGTGTTAGAATGTCATTTTGTGTCATTTTGGTTGGTGGTGTGCCCCAGGATTTTATAAATGTAAAAAGGTTGCCTGCGCCTGCAAGACAGCGTTCTACCACCTGCGGCAGGCAAAACGCCTGGCTCCCTATCTCTCCCACTGCGACCTGGCCATGGTGATCGAAGCCACAGTCATCTCGAGGCTCGATTACTGTAATGCGCTGTACATTGGCCTACCCTTGTCGACGATCCGGAAACTTAAGCTAGTGCAGAATGCGGCAGCCCGTCTGCTTCTAGGAGCCACAAGAACGGCTCATATAACACTGATCTTGCACGAACTGCACTGGCTTCCTATTGAATTGCGGGTCACCTTCAAGGTGTTAGTTTTAACTTTCAAGGCCTTATATGGTTTGGGGCCAGTGTACCTGAGGGAGCGGCTTACCCCATATGTGCCCAGTAGATCACTGCTCTCTGAGGGGCTCAATATGTTGGAGGTCCCTGGGATGAAGACATGCAGGCTATCGAGCACGAGACAGGGCATTTTCAGCGGCCGCGCCAGGCCTATGGAATTCGCTCCCTGCAGAGACGCATGCACTGCGGGATTTATTGACTTTCCGCAGGGCCTGCAAGACCCAGTTGTTCAGGCAGGCATTTGGCCCCTGACTGGCATCTGTTACAACCTGCCATTCCGGCGCGTCACTGCCATACTGTCACAGATGCTATGTGCTCGATCACTGGGGTTATAGTGGGGGGGGGACGGGACTTTTAACATTAACTTTAACTGTTTTAACTGTTTTAGCTGTTTTATATTGTCACTTCTATGTGTTTAATTGGTTCTGTTTGCGTGCTGTAAACCGCCCTGAGCTTCGGATAGGGCGGTCTATTAAGCCGAAACAATAAATAAATAAATATCATGGCAGGAATGGCAGAAAAACACACATGAAGGTTTTGCTCAACAGCTGGGAGTTATAGTTCACCCGCAATCAAAGAGCATTCTGAACTCCACCAATAATGGAATGGAATCAAACTTCCCACAGAGAACTACCATAACCAAGAGAAAATACTATAAGAGTTAGGTGGGCACTGACCTTGAGTTTTGGAGTTGTAGTTCACCTATATCCAGAGAGCACTGTGGAGGGGAGGGAGGAAGACGTGGGGTGAGTTTGCGCAGTAGCGCCCGCACGGGTCACGTCTTTCTCCCTCCCCCCTCTCGCAGAAGCAGCAGCATGAGCAAAGCGAGGCAAAGCAAGCAGAGTGAGACAGGGAAGAAGGGAGCCCGAAGGGAGAAGAAAAAGTGTTTGGCAGGAGGGGGAAGAAAGGGTATTGGAGGTTCCAATTTCCCACGGCACACCTGATGATCGCAACAGCACACTGGTTGGGAAACACTGAACTAAGCAGAAGCTGGGTGGCCATCTGTCGGGAGGCCTCTGATTCAGGGCCTTAGCCAGAAAATTACTGAAACCCCCCCCCCCCCCCCAAGACTTTTCAGGCCAGTGTCTCCTGATCTGACAGGAAATCGCAACAAGGCCCTGAAATTACTAACATTCTGCAACAGGCATGTAGGGGGGGGGGGGCTTGAGGGGCTTCAGCCCCCCCTCCCAAAATTATAAGGGGGGTCCGTGAGAAGGCCTTACTGGTACATTATTTAAACTGTTATGTTTATTCATATCATGATCTGATCGCCATGCTCAATATATCCCATATGCTTGGGGGTGTTATTGGGATAACGATATAAAAGGTTTGCTAGGATAGACTCTCTCTCACTCAGACTCAGCACCCCCCCCCCTCCCGAAACAAAATGCTGGCTACGGGCCTGTTGTGCAATGATTCTCCAAAAGTCCTGAATCATTGTTCTCTTTAAGTCCGTACTTGTCGGTCACAAATCATCATCATCATCTGGGAAAAATTGAGAGCCAAATTGACAAAGAAAAAACATGGATGTGGCTCACAAATGGAGACAAAGGAGGGCCTGGTTCTGGCAGCCCAAGAACAAGCCATTAGAACAAATGCCATCCAAGCCAGAATTGAAAAGTCGACGACAGATCCCAAGCATAGACTCTGCAAGGAAGCAGATGTAACAGTAGATCACACCCTCAGCTGCTCCAAGCTATCAACCACAGAGATCACTTCGCTCGGAAGATCAAGATTTGTTGGAAATTCCCAGCTTTAAGATCTTCTACTAGGCGTAGAGCCTTTACAGTTGTGGCTCCATCTCTATGGAATGCTCTACCTGCTGAAGTCCAGCCCCTACGGGACCTGCCAACTTTCCAGAAAACATGTAAAACATACTTATTCTGGCAAGCATTCGAATTATGCTAGTGTGGTTTAATTGATTTATAATCTGGTTTTATTGTTAACTTTATTGTTTTGCTGTAAACGGCTCCGAGCCTCTGGGGAGTGGCGGTATATCGTTTAAATAATAAATCAATCAATAAGATCGTGCAGTCAGACTACAAGCAGAGGCATAACACAGTTGCTCAAATGATTCATTGGAACTTGTGCCAAATACCACCTGCCTGCATCAAAGAACTGGTGGGAACACAAGCTGGAAAAAGTTACAGAGAATGAACAAGTCAAGCTACTCAGGGACTTCCGGATTCAGACTGACAGAGATTTGCAGCACAAGACTCCTGACCTCACGATCATGTTAAAAAACAATGTCAGGGAGAAGAAAAACTTGGTCAAGGATAGATATGATTTGGGGGTCAAAAAATATAATTTTACATAGTCAAAAGGCCAAAATTCTCCCCAGAATAATATCGGACCATGCCATTATAGAGCTAACAGTTAGTCCAGGCCCAAGAGAATTTAATTGGAGGTTAAATGAGGGCTATTAAGAAACGAAGATCAAAACAAAAAATAAAAACCTACTCAAAGAATATTTGAATTAAATGACCAAGTGGACACCAGTATAACAAGTATTTGGGACTTAAGCAAAGCCGTGATGCGGGATACTTTATTGCACTGTACGGCCAGATGAAAGAGAAAGGGATAAAGAAATGAAATCCCTCCAAAAGAGCTAGAAAAGGCAGAAACAGTTCAAAAAAATATCCCAGAGATAAAGTGCATGAATCCAAAACACATTTGATAAGAAAACAAATAAATATGTTAATGCTGGAACAAATAGAGAAAAAGATGAAATTCCTAAAACAAAAAACTTTGAAAATGCCAATAAGCCAGGCAAATGGCTGGCATATCAGTTTAGGAAAAGAAAACAAAGCAACCTGGTCAATAAAATAAGAAAGGAAGGAAGGGAGATCACAAAGGATAGGAAATCAGGAAAGAGTTCAAAAATTTCTACCAAGAATTATATAAATCTAGAAATTTAAATAAAGAAAATATCAAAAAATATGTTAGTAGCCAAATAAAGGAAAAAATCTCAGAGGAAGATAGGGAACTCCTTAATGGTCTAATTACTGAAAAAGAAATTTTGACAGCAATAGGGAATCTAAAAACTGGGAAAGCACCAGGCCCAGATGGCCTAACAGAAAGCTACTATAAAAAAATGAAGGAGGAAATTGCTCCCTACTTAGTGAAAGTTATAAATAATATACTCCAGACGGGAAATATGCCGGACAGTTGGAAAATGGCAAATATAACAATATTCCCAAAGGAAGGAAAGAACTTAGAACTCTTGGAGAATTATAGGCCAATTTCTCTGCTAAATCTTGATTATAAGATCTTCTCTAATATTCTGGCCAATAGATTCAAGATATTTCTTAATAAATGGATATGTAAAAATCAAACGGGATTTCTTCCCCGGAGACAAATGAAAAAAAAATATCAGGATCATAATAAATGTTTTGGAACATCTAGACAAACAGATTGGGAGATAGGTGGTTCTGACGTTCATAGACGCAGAAAAGGCCTTTGACCAGATTAGCTGGGATACAATTGAGATTTTATTTAGGGAACTTGACATGGGCTTTCACTTCAGTAACGCCGTTATGGGCATATACAAAAATCAAAGGGCTGCCATCATTGTCAACGGACTAAAATCGGAAAATATAGAAATTCAGAGAGGAACCAGGCAGGGCTGCCCTCTCTCACCCCTCATTTTTAATTTTGTGCTTGAAATCCTTTTAAAAAACATCCTGCAAGACGAGAATATTAAAGGTTTGAAGGTGGGGAAGGAATCCTATAAAATCATGGCCTTCGCTGATGACTTGGTGGGAATTATAGAGAACCCAATAGAAAATCTGAAACCCTGGCTGCAAAAAATTGAAGAATTTGGGGAGGTGTCGGGCTTCAAATTAAATAGGGCTAAATCAAAAATCCTCACGAAAAATATCACGGATAAGGAAAAAAAGGTGTTAGCAGAGATATCAGGAATGGAAGTAGTAAAAAAAATAAAGTATCTTGGAGTAAACCTGACATCCAACAATGGCCAACTAACAAAAAATAATTATGAGAACACATGGAAGGGAATAAAGACGGATCTCGATAAATGGAAAAACTTAAAACTTTCCCTTCTTGGTAGGATTTCTACGATAAAAATGATGACCTTCCCTAAAATTAATTTTTTGTTTCAAACCCTTCCGATCTTAAAAAATGAATATATATTTAAAAAAATGGCAAATTGAGATTTCAAAATTTATATGGCAAGGCCGTAAGGCCAGAATCAAGAAGGCTTATATGCAAGAGAGATCCGGCAACGGTGGCTTAGGAGTCCCCAATCTAATTAGATATTATGAAGCCAATTGTCTAGAAAGCCTAAAAGACTGGATCAAACTAGAAAACAGAGAAGTATTAAGTCTAGAAGGTGCCGGAAAAAAATTCGGCTGGCACAGCTACTTAATGTATAGTAAGATTAAACAGGACAGTGGCTTTAACAATCACATCATAAGAACTACGCTACTCAGAATCTGGAATAAGACAAGAAAACACCTGTGCAAAAAAATACCGCTTTGGGTTTCCCCCTGGAGGCCTTCCAGGTGAAAAACTTAGAAAATGGTAATTGGCTGAAGTATAAGGACTTGCTAAAAAAGTCGGAGGAAATATAACCCTAAAAATCGAGAAGAACTACACGCCATTAATTTAAATTTAAACTGGTTTCAATATAATCAACTGGAACAAAGGTTCAAAGTAGACGAAAAAACAGGTTGGGACTGGACACCAACAAGAGGGGAAAAGCTATGGCTACAATCGGATAAGAAAACAGTGAGGGTAGTATATAAACTTCTGCTGGAAGGGGAGAGAGAAAATAAACCGGAAGAAGAATATAAAGTAAAATGGGAAACTAATATTGGCCACAAAATCCCCCAAGAGGAGTGGGACAAAATTTGGAAAGTAAAACAGAATTACTCATATGCTTATTGCATTAAGGAAAATACATATAAAACAATATACAGATGGTACCTGACCCCCAGCCAGCTAGAAAAATAAGTAAAAGTGGTAATAACCACTGCTGGAAATGCAACAACGAAAAAGGGACCTTTTATCACCAAATGTGGACCTGTAAAGTGGTAGGAAGCTATTGGAATAGGATCCATAAAGTGGTCGCAGAAATATTGAACCTAGGGGGAGGAAAAAAACCAGAACTGTATCTATTAAATATTGCAGGCCAGGATGTGAAGAAAGATGCGGAAAAACTACTGACGTATCTGACTGCGGCGGCACGTATCACTCTGGCAAGACATTGAGGTCACCAGAAGTCCCTGACGAGGAGGAATGGCTAAGTAAGGTCTATGAAGTTATGGAAATGGATAAACTCACCCAGCTCCTCCGAGACAGCTCTACAAAGAAGTTTCTACAGGTGTGGCAACCCCTCATTGAATATATGAAAAAGAAAAAGAACAAGAGCCAATAGGCAGGAAAGGCTAACAAAAAAAAAAACTCACCCAAAAGGGATAAGGGAAACAGAACAAAACTAGACTTATTTTATGTAACCAGAGATGTGAAGTCAACATCTTCGTTGTGTATGTATCTCAGTGGTAGTTTGTTTTTAATGTCCCCCTATCCCCATGCCCTTATATGTCTGTGTGTATACCCCTTGTTATGTACTTCTTTTGTGCAAATAAAACTTTTTTAAAATAAAAAAAATAATAAAAAAAAACAAGGTTTGGATTGTCTATGTTGTAATCCCAGGTGACAGCAGGATTGAAGAGAAACAACTGGAAAAGCTGACATGATATGAGGATTTAAAGATTGAACTGCAAAGACTGGCATAAGCCAGTAAACGTGGTCCCAGTGGTGATCGGCACACTGGGTGCAGTGCCTAAAGACCTTGGCTCATAAACACAATCAGCACTGACACAATCACCATCTGCCAGCTGCAGAAGGGATCTGCATGCATTATTCCCCGATACATCACACAGTCCTAGACACTTTATTTATTTATTTTATTTATTATTTGGACTTGTATGCCGCCACTCCCGCAGGCTCGGAGCAACTCACAATCACATAAAACGTAAAAACAGAGAGAACATCAATTAAAACTAAAGAAGCTATAGTTTCCCACACTCAACAGTCAAAAGCTAACCGGAAAAGATAGGTCTTGCAGGCCTTGTGGAAGGATGGTAAATCTTGCAAGGTCCGAACTTCACTTGGTAGAGTGTTCCAAATCGATGGCGCCACCACAGAGAAGGCTCTGCGCCAGGTAGATGTTAAGCGGATGGATTTGAAACTAGGCACTTCGAGGAGGTTCAGTTCTTCGGAGTGGAGTGACTTCTGGGGTTGGTAGAAGACAAGACGGTCCCTCAGATACAACGGCCCCAGACCATACAAGGCCTTGAAAGTTAACACCATCACCTTGAAGGCACAACTGGAAGCCAGTGTAGCTGCTGAAGAATGGGAGTTATGTAACATCTCACTGGGGTTCCGGTGAGAAGTCGCGCAGCGGCGTTCTGGACGAGCTTAAGTTTCTGGATCACAGACAAGGGCAGGCCAATGTAAAGGGCATTACAGTTGTCTAGTCTCGAGATCACCGTGGCCAGGTCATCTTTGGATAGATAGGGAAGGGCCCATGGCAGGCGAGTGTTGAGAAGAGCAAACCACAGACCACCTATTACAATGCAGTTTGGGCCGTGCCACATGCACAATGGAGAACCTTCTTATAGCAACACCAGAGGCACTCCAAGTGGCCAGCTACTGGTCAAAGGACATTTAGTATAATGCCAAGTTTTTGGCTTTGTTTGTTTTTTAAATACATTACAACTGTACCTACAATTAGCTTCTGACATGAAAATAAATATTTATTTCTTTATAATTCTCGGTTTTCCAGAATGTATTATGTATTATCAAGGATGGAAGGAACTTACACCCTCTCTTGGACAACATTGGATGTCAGATGTAGGGATTTGCAGAGAATCCTGAATGTCAAGATAAGATTAAATTATGACTACTGAATTTGTGAGTGCACCAAGCTAGTATGTTACTCAGTTACTGAAGTAGAGGATAAACTATTTTATTTCTCCTGTTTTCTTTCACTTTTAAGGACATCACTGAGAAGGTCAGCAAATCAACTGAAATTTCAAGGCATTTCTGGATCCTAACTTTTAGTGTTAGGTTCACACTATAGAAATAACACAGTTTGACAACAGTTGTCATGTCTCAATGATATGGAATCCTGGGATTTGCAATTTGACAAGGCACCACACTTTGGCAGGGAAGGCCAAAGACTTTGTAAAACAACAAATCCCAGGATTCTAGAACAGTGAGACATGGCAGTTAAAGTAGTATCTCCTTGTGGAGAGAAAAAGTGGGGTATAAACAATCATAATCGCAATCATCATCACAAGTTGCATTAATTCTACTGTATAGATGCATCTACGTGGGGTTGCCTCTGAAGACTGTTCGGAAACTGCAATTAGTCCAATTCTTGGCAGCCAGGTTATTAACAGGAGCGGGGTACAGGGAGCATACAACTCCCTTGCTGCACCAGCTCCACTGGCTGCCTATTAGTTTCCGAGCACAATTCAAAGTGCTGGTTTTAACCTACAAAACCCTATACGGTTCCGGCCCAGCTTACTTGTCCAAACAAATTCTCCCCTATGAACCATCAAGGACATTAAGATCCTCCAAAGAGGCCCTGCTCTCGATCCTGCCATTTTCGCAAGAGCGGCTGGTGAGGACGAGAGACAAGGCCTTCTCTGTTGTGGCCCCTCAGCTGTGGAACTCCCTCCCAAGTGAAGTTAGATTGCCCCCTCCCTGTTGTCCTTAAGGAGGCGGGTGAAGACTTGGATGTGGAACGAGGCCTTCCCAGAATAAACTGAGATTGAATTCAATCTGAAATGGGTGACCACTTTTATAGACCGAGTTGAATGTGGTTTTAATGGCAATATGGTTTTTATGTATCTCTGTTTTATGTATTTTAATATGCTCCTAAC
Organism: Anolis apletophallus; assembly: GCA_030556195.1. Taxonomy (NCBI): domain Eukaryota; kingdom Metazoa; phylum Chordata; class Lepidosauria; order Squamata; family Anolidae; genus Anolis; species Anolis apletophallus. The sequence continues at coordinate 44,336,915 of JARBWK010000009.1, read as the reverse complement.
TTTAAAAAAGTAGGGGGTATGGTAGAAGTTGGAAAGTTGCGCTGAAAGGCAACAGCTTCAGCCTGGTGCAATGGAAGCTGAATCCTACAAAAGTTAATTTTTCAGACTATAACTTTGAGAACCTCACAGCTAGCAATTTATATTTTGGAGCCAAAAAGTAACTTTTCCTAGTTTCATAAATGAACATCCTAAAATATTGTAGAATCTCTTTGTCTGGAAAGTTTCTAGAAATAGTCTGAACATGTTTAGCTATTCAAAGTGCTGGTATTGACCTATAAAGCTCTATACAGTTCTGGCCCAGTTTACTTGTCCAAACACATCTGCTTCTATGTCCCATCTCGCAACCTAAGATCTTCTAGGAAGTCCCTGCTATCGCTCCCACCAACATCGCAAACGCGTTTGGTGGGAACGAGAGACAGGGTCTTCTTGGTGGTCCCCCCCCCCCCCCGCCTGTGGAATGCACTACCAAATGAGATAAGATCGACTCCATCCCTCTTGGCCTTCAGGAAAAAATTAAAATCGTAGTTCTGGGACCAGGTCTTTGGGCAGTAGATGTAATTTGCACCTTAGTGGACATTGACAGGAATGGTGTTATGGCAGATGACACCGTGTTTTGTTTTATGATTTTTAACTATATATATACTGTGTATATATATATGTATGTATGTACGGTATATATATATATATACACTGTGTATATATATATAGGTTTTTAATGATTATGGAATTTTAATGTTATGTATATGACTGTCATTATATTGTTGTATTTGTGGTGTAGCAGCCTTGTACCATTGCGAATGTAAGCCGTCCTGAGTCCCCCTTCGGGGCTAGAGAAATGATGGGGTACAAATACCATAAATAAATAAATAAATAGCTATAAGATATCAAGCCTTAAGGGTCTAGTTAGGAATGGAGATCGTACAAGCTCTAGATAATGTTGAAATATGACCCCTAAAATTCCATAGCTTTGGCTGCGCTGACTGAAACCGTTGTCATTCAATAATATTTATAGAACTGCATAATTCCTATGCTGGTCTAGAATGAGCAGTCTGTTCTTGATAGCTGTGACTTTTACAAATCCAACAGCAGTCAATATGTTCCATGTTTGCATTCTTTTGTGATGTTGCATTCTTTTCACTGGGTTATGAAAAGAACCACACAAGGCAGACTTTTGCCCACAATGGAAAACTCTGCATGTAGAAATCTTTACTCATTTCAAAGAGAAATTGAAACAAGAACTTTGCTTTTCCTGGCCCTCACTTGAATCTTTTGCTCTGTGTGGACCCTGAACAACTGAAAAATGTCTTCATAAATCTATACAACATACCAGGACAAGCTTGCTTTTGATGAATTATCATGATGGAAAAAAAATGAGACGTCACTAAAATGCCTTTACAAGGGAAAGCGCCACACATTGTGATTTCATATACTTTTTACTGTTGAATAGTTCTCTTTGTTTCTTAAGATTAATTATTTATCATGGTCAATCACACCACTAGCGATTGCCTCTTGTAATCTCCTTCCTAGGAGATCACAAGAGGTCATTCTTAGCTCTCAAAATCTAAGCCAGTCCTGACCTGGCTACAGAGCTCCACATCATCATGATATAGCAAGCCCATGTCTAAACAAAGCAGGTTGATCCTGGGTATTTCTGCCCTGGAGCTGTCCCAGATCCAGCATGTACCTGCTGAATATGAGGCCAGTGTAAAGACAGTCCAATCAGTCCCTTTACAAGCTTGTCTTCTTGTCCCCAGCTACAGAGCTCCCTAGAAGCATCTGAATGTCATGGATCACGTCTGCTGGTGTCAAAATGGAGCAGCCACACAATCAACATTCTTCTTGCTGGGAACCCATTCTGATATCAGAAGACATGACCGTGGCAATCAGGCACTTGCAGCAAAATTTGTGGCCGGTGGACAGCAGAGATGGTGGCCCAAGACATTCCCTTCCCCTCCTTTGATAAAAACAAGGAAAGAGTAAAAGCCACAGTGTCTGTCTGGACCCTGGATTGGGCCATGACAGACCCAGTTCAGCTGTGAAGCTGTGAAGCCTCAGAATGCTCTGGAGATTCCTATAATCCTACGATTGTACCTAAAATAGTGGAAAACTGGATTAAAAGCAGAAAACAAGGGTACTCACTGGAAGATACCATGTGACAGAGAGACAACCAGTGCTGGACTTGAGATTTGAGAGTTTCTTTTTATTTAGATAGACAAGGCCCTACATCCCAGGATCTGATCCCAGGATTTCTGTTTATCCCAGATTATCCGGTAGTGTGGACTCATATAAACCAGTTTAAAGCAGAAAACCTGGGATTAGGTCCTGGGATATAGGGCCTGTCTTGGAAGGACCTTCTGTAAATTTCAGAATAGAAGTGCACAGAATGGCACTTTCCTTTTAAAGCTGTACAGGCAGTCTCCAAGTTACAAACAAGTTAGGTTTTGTAAGTTGGAACAGGTATATTTTTAAGAATATATGTATGCATGTGTGTGTATACACATTTATATATACACATACACACACAATCTAAGAGTTTAAGATTGCCTGGTAAGGTCCTGTTCTCGGTCCCACCTTCTTTGCAGGTGCAACTGTCAGGGACAAGAGATAGGGTCTTCTCAGTGGTGGCCCCTTGGTTGTGGAACGCCCTCCCCAGGGATATTAGAACAGCTCTCTCCCTCTTGACCTTCCAGAAAAAAGTGAAAACGTGGCTATTTCAACAAGCCTTCGGGATCTAATGCAACAGTCAGACAAGGTATTAGACGGAAGTAAACATTGGAATGGCTCAAACAATGATTTATGGACAATGAGACTAACAATGAAGGCATTGGTTTTATGTGTTTTTAAAGGTTCTATTTGGTGTATTTTTACTTCTGTTAATTGTATATTGCTAGGCATCGAATTGCTGGTTGTAAACCGCCTTGAGTCACCTTTGGGTTCGAGAAAGGCGGGATAGAAATATTGTAAATAAATAAATTTTACACACACACACACACTTTGGAAAGCACAGGAAAGGGTTAACACCCTTGTGGTGTTTGTTTTGCTCACTGTGCTGTTGTTCAGAAGATTTAACTTCACTTTCTGTCCCTGTGAGAATTGGATTTTGAAAAATGTAACTTGTTGTGGAAACAAGGGTTGGTGATAAAGGTTCAGTGGAGACATGTTTCCCCATGATAACTGTTACAGGAATGAGTTTCCCTTCCTGAGGGTAGATTTCTTTCACTTCCTGTTGCCTCCCCCCTATTCTTAACTGCATTGTTGTTTGTAAGGCAGATGTTTGTATCTTAATAACTGTCTGTGTTCTGCTGGGTTTTTTTTTTTTGGTGAATAACAATCTTCCATGAAATCCAGTTTTCTCGCCATTACTGTAGATACATCAAACTGAGTGGTCCTTACAGCTTGTGACAATAAATTCAAAATTTATGCCTTGTACAAATAAAAACTTTCCTTAGTCTCCTGAATTTCCTGCCCATCTATTTCACTTACCCAAGTCTCTAATATATGAGAGAAATGTAAAAGTAGTTTTCCCATCTACTTCCTCTATACCAGACATATTTATATTGAAAACATTCAGTTTTTGTCAAAATTAAAAACATCTGAATGCTTGAATGCTTCATCACAATACTGAAAGTTATATAGACCTCATTTCTGAATAGTTTCCAACTGTACTGACCTGGATAAAGGAAAAATAGATCCAAATAAACCACTGGAACTTCAACTGTTTAACATATGACTGACTTAAGGTCTGCTGGTTTCACTTATGAACAGGGCCGGATCTTACATTACGCAAACTACGTGCCCGCGTGGGATGCCACATATTTAGGGGATCATCCGGCCGCCAAACCCTCTTCCTCAGTCTCTGGCCCCATGGAAAGTGGCCCGCCTGCACAGCACCAAATGCACATGTGTGGAACCAGCTGGCTCTGCACATGTGCATCCAGTGTGGCGCAAGCAAGCCAGAGCCGCCCGCAGTGGCTTCACAAGGCCGGAGACCGAGGAGCGCCCGGCAGCCGGAGGCAGAGACTCTGTCCCTGGCCGACAAACCTTCCTCCATAGTCTCCGGCCCTGTAGAGGGCGGTCCGCCCACGCAGCACCAAATGCGCATGCACAAAACCAGCTGGTTCAGCGCATGCGCATTTGGTGCGGTACAAGGAGGCAAGAGCAGCAGCGCAAGGAGGCTCACCGCACGATGCCAGAGAGGAGGAGGGGTAGGGATTCTTGTTGGGGGGGGGGGCAAAATAATGTTCGCTTACCATTGAAAATTACCTTAGGCCAGCCCTGCTTATGAAGTATAGATCCAATCCATTTTTTTGCAGAATGAATGTGTATAATGGCATTAAAACTGGCAGTATTATTTTCAGAACTCAATACTAATGATCCCTAGTATTGGCTTTTTTCCACAACTGCTGAATACTGGGTCAGGGTTTCTACTGAGTCATCCTTCATGACTCCAAGAACTCTTTCCCAGTTAGTCACTAATTGCCAGTTCAGATCTCTGTTGTATACATATTTTAAATCAAGACTGAGGGTGTTTCATCCCAGTGTGCCTCACCTTACACTTAGGGTACATCTACACTTTAGAATTAATGCAGTTTGACATCACTCCGACTACCATGGCTCAATGCTATGGAATCCCAGGCACATTCTTTGGCAGAGAAGTCTAAAGACCTTGTAAAAATACAACTTCTACGACTCTATAACATTGAGCCATGGTGGTTACAAACAATGTCAAACTGCCTTATTTTTACAGTGTAGGTGCACCCTTACTTTCATTTAAACCACTTGCCATATTGTTCATTCGCTCATGCCATCCATCTGTGAAAAGGGACTCTTCATAGTCACTTGAATCATCACTAGACTGAAAATTTTGGTATAAATAATCGAACTTTGTCACCTAATTGCTGATCCTGACTCTAGTTCAGTAAAAAGTAACCTCAAAACATCACGAGTAGAAGGAATAAATAGTAGTAAATGACAATTAATCTCCAAAAGGTCAAGCTTCCAAAAGGCTATGGAGATTCTGGTTTTGCAAAAGGCTATGATCTCAGAGGTCATCCTTTTCCAAAAGGCCCTGCCCCATTGATGACCGAACTGCCAAAGAAGCATTGCAAGACGCTTCCTCAGCCATGACGTGAGGTGTTTTCCAGGTAGCTCCAACAGATGGGGGGAAGGGCAATGTGGCAAGATGCATTGCTGCCTTTTCCCTCATCTGATGGGGACAGGGTGCCTTGTCCCATTCCCCAAATGTGGGAGGGCACGCGGGGCACCACGAGGCACTGCACACACCTGCTATTTCATCGAGGGCTGCCAGCAAAATGGCACAAGGGGGAGGGATGTGTGAAGAGGTCCTTAGGGTCACCCTGAGTCTGAAACGACTCGAAGGCACACATGAACAACAGTCCTAATTAACTTGACTGTCTCATCAGCCAAAAGTGGGTCCACACTTCTCACTGACATACTGGTTAGTTTATATTGGTTAAAATTCTTCTTCATTTATTGCATTGTTCTTTTGTGGCTTTTTTTGTACTACAAATAAGATATGTGCAGTATGCATAGGAATTTGTTTTTTTTTTTTTTTTTGTAAAACAATCTTTATTGGTTTCACAGGGTAAAAACAAAGTAACAGTGTGATAAAAGTATAGATACCAAGTATCTTGGATAGCAAAGAAAAGAGAAAGAGCTAGATCGCTAAGAATATCCACCTTAGTGGATAGAATAGAAAATGAAAAAGTTTATAGATGGTGCGCTGGAAAGGTTCCAGGGAGGAGTATGTCCATCTTCTTATTTAGACAACAAACAGTTCTTGTTCTACCATCCATGTTGGTCGCATTCATCTGCTTCCCAACCTTTCCCCTTTTTTTGTTTATTTATTTGTTTGTTTGTTTTCCCCCTAAAATAGGAAAGTACGTTATCAACTCTGCGAAGCGATTGGTATTAATCAGATGTGTCATAGTTCCTTGACAGGTACTTATGAGTCTATTTACATCTCAATATCTACATTACATTCTTTTTTGCAATACTTTCTGAGTGGCTCCCAATCCCACTTATGGTTTCTTTTAGTGCTCCCCTCTCTTATGGCTTCCGTTAATTTTTCCATTTGGCAAACTTCCAGAACTTTCTGCCTCCAATCCTGTATCGATGGGGCAGTTCCCGCCTTCCACTTCCACCTTTCAAACTATAGCACAGCCCCCCAAACAGTCTGAAGGACCATGAATTGACCCTTGGGTTAAAATGATTCAGGACCCCTGCGTTAGAGAAACAGTCAATCAATGCACAAGAAAAGATGTGGTTATTGGAGAACTATATAAACATTATGCAGGAATTGTCTCACATTGTGTTGTCGAAGGCTTTCATGGCTGGAATCACTGGGTTGCTGTGAGTTTTTCAGGCTGTATGACCATGTTCCAGAAGCATTATTTCATAAAATGTCAGGAGAGAATGCTACTGGAAAATGACCATAAAGCCTGAAAAGCTCACAGCAACCTATCATCTCACATTGTTCCTCATCTTTTTTTTTAACCACTCAGAATAAATTGCTGCATCACTTATAGTGCCAATCACCCTTTTTCATGGGATTTAATATTACAGGCTTCCAGCCCCCACTTTTTCTTATTACTTCCCACACTTTCTTGTGACCCCAAAATCTTTTTGAAATTGCCCCACAATTTCATTTGATTCGCAGTTGATTAAGCATGTGCCTACAAACATGTAGGGAAGTACAAAATAATGATTTTTTTCCCAATTTCTGTGCACACACATAGCCTGTTTCATTGAAATAATAGTCTTCGCATTATGCATACAAATGGCCACAAAGTGTGTATGTATATCAAAAATGCTGATCCCTATGAATGGGTTCATTATCCTAATTAATGAGTGTGTGTGTGCATACACACACATATATTTATACACATATACATGTAAATGCTGCAGACCACACATATCATGAGCAAACACCTAAAAATAGCTGGACTATAAATCCACTTATGTGGTTCAATTGCAGGAAACAGGATACCGGACTCAGCTTTGGGAATTCGGGAGGGCCCTTCAGATCATGGGAATGTGCTGAAACAGAGGAAAAAATGGGAGAGGGGGGAAGAGTGGAGGTGGAGGCATTTTGTCCATCTGGAGCAGCAATATTCTCGACAGATAAGAAAGGTTACCAAAAGAGCCCCGGAGCCACCACCAGCTCCATAATGAACTTGTCAGGATCTCTAGGGTGTGGGAAGTCAAGAAAATAAACACAGAGCTCAGTGAAATGCTGAAGGAAAAACATTTGAAAAAGTGGTATAATAACATTTGAGATAGGATCCCACAGGCCTGCCCTTAATATGTGCCTTGAGGGAAGGGTAGTGGAAAAACTGGGGCACTGGGTAACATGCACACAAATGAAATTATAATTCAATTCAATTCCTCACTTATTAATCACCCTCCATTAAATGCTCCAGGTGATTTACATAAAACATTGCATAAGAACGTACAGCAGTAACCATGTAAACTGTATTAAACATTAAAAGCTCTGCTAAAAAGCCAAGTCTTAAGCGCCTGAGCAAAGGGCCTCAAGTCGCGCATGGCCCTCATGTGGGGAGGCAAAGAGTTCCACAGGGCAGGGGCAGAGATGGAGAAGGCCCTATGTCTCATGGACTCGAAGAGTACTTCCCTGGGGCCTGGGACATGCAGTAAGTCTAGTTGGAGGAGTCTTGCTGACCACTGGCGGTGAAGAGGGGAGAGGCAGTCTCTGAGGTATGCTGGCCCTAAAGTACCTTGAAGTACCTGACCAACAGCTTATACAAGGCTCGGGATTCTGTTGGAAGCCAGTGCAGATGTAGTAGAGTTGGAGTTATGTGGCATCTCAGAGGTGTCTTTGCGAGTAGCCTGGCTGCCGCATTCTGAATAATGCGGATCCTCCGAGTAGTCGACAGGGGAAGACCGACATACAAGGCATTACAATAACCTAGATGTAACTGTTAAGGCTTCCTCAGAGATGTAAGGTGCCAGTTGTCTTGCCTGTCAAAAGTGGAAAAAGGCTTGCTTACTAACAGCAATAATAGGATGTATATGTTCTCAACTGGATGCAGGAGTGTTTATTTTTCTCTCTGTCTCTGTTATTGCAAACTGTTGTTCAGAGGACATGAACATTTTCCTCACCATGGCTTATGATCCCTTGTGGGAATATGGGAGACTTGGATCAGAGTAATCATAAAGCTCTCCTGTTATCTAGGCTCACTACAGCTGCTACAACAGGTTTGGTGTCAAAAGCAAGAGCATAAGGGCCTGCAAAAAGTAAAGCAGAATTTGTGGATTTGTGGTGGATGAAATGTGGCTGTTTTGGAAGAAGGAACACAAGACTTCCACGTTTTGCACAGCACCTTTCACTTCCTTCTACAAAGTAGCAGCAAAATAACAGATTTTGCAAAAGTAATAGCAGTGGGGAGGGAGAGATTTTTTTTTAAGAACTGAATTGATCAATGTCAGTTCCTTGAACTACAAGAAGGATTGCAGCATTGTCTCCTTCAGTCCTTACATCTGCTCCCACATACAGCCTAGTCCGGCGAAGATGGAGATCTTGTGGCTGGGCCGCCTGGGGGGGAATCCAGCTGCTGACACTTGACGGCGTGGCGTTATGCCCGCAGTCTTCAGTCAAGAGCTTGGGGGTCCGGCTGAACCCTCAGCTGTCTATGGAGGCACAGATTGCATAAGCCTGCAAGACAGCGTTTTATCACCTGCGGCAGGCAACACGTCTGGCTCCCTACCTCTCCCGCTGCGACCTGGCCACGGTGATCCAAGCCACGGTCATCTCGAGGCTCGATTAATGTAATGCGCTGTACATTGGCCTACCTTTGTCGATGATCCGGAAACTCAAACTGGTGCAGAATGTGGCAGCCCGCCTGCTACTAGGAGCCACAAGAACGGCTCATGTAACACCACTCTTACGCGAACTGCACTGGTTGCCAATTGAATTCTGGGTCTCCTTCAAGGTGTTAGTTTTAACTTTCAAGGCCTTATATGATTTGGGGCCAGTGTACCTGAGGGAGCGGCTTACTCCATATGCGCCCAGTAGATCACTGCACTCAGAGGGGCTCAACATGTTGGAGGTCCCTGGTATGAAGACATGCAGGCTATCCAGCACGTGACAGAGGGCGTTTTCAGTGGCCGCGCCGGCCTTATGGAACTCGCTGCCAGCAGAGACGTGAGCACAGCAGGACCTAATGACCTTCCGCTGGTCCTGTAAGACCTGGCTGTTCAGGGAGGCATTTAGCCTCTGACTGGTACCTGCTACAACTTGCCACCCTGCCGCATCGCTGACACTACTGTCACTAGTGCTATGTGCTCGATTCATTGTGGTTTTATTGTAGGGGGGGGGGGGTTTCTTAACTGCTTCTTAACTGTTTTAACTGTTTTAACTGTTTTATGATATCACATTTTTATGTGTTTTAATTGGTTACGTTTTGTGTGCTGTAAACCACCCTGAGCTTCGGATAGGGCAGTCTATCAAGCCAAAATAATTAATAATTAATAAGCGTATAATATGCCCCCTTTCCTAGTACAAGAAGAGAGATGCAAAGAGTTAGACCACTCACTTAAAGGGTGAAAAAGTCAAATGACATTTTTTGATGGCTGGGGTGAAAGGTGGACTCCATACTTTGAAAACCTGAATTGCACAATAAATGTGCTCTGAAAACTAAGATGCAGCACATTTTCTCCCCTCCTTCCCTGCAGTGCACATATTGATCCTGGCACATAGAATCACAGCTGCACAGATGGGCTAGCCCCCCATGTCTTCCGGCAGCCGTTGCTCCCAGCAGAGTTCTCAGAAAAGAGATCTAATTGACGAGAGTCACTGCACCTTGCCTAGAATGAGAGGAAAAGCCTTGCTCACAAGCACGTGGCCAAGGTCTGTTGGGTCTGGATGTGCAATGGGAGTGCAAAGAGATGCTGTGAAAGACAATAAGCTGAGCCATGGTGACAAAAGGAAAATGTTAAGGGATTTCAAGCAATAGGTTCCAGGTCTAGTCTAGAGATTATTAAAGGATAGCATCATTTCTATTAGGAAATCACTGGAAAGTGTCAACGGGGCTGATACTGTGGCTTCTTGATCACTGCATGGTCTTATCAAAAGAAGCAACTACTTGCCTGTTGTGTTTCAGCACTAGTAATACTAGTGGTCCAGAAGGGCATTGCTTATGACTGCTGCAATATCATAGACCTGTAGCAGAGGGCTGGTTCATGGTCCCTCAGGCCAGGCATGTAGCTGAAGCCCCTAAAGACACCCCCCCCCCAAATTCTCAGGGTGGTCCGCAAGAAGGCCTTACTGGTACGTGGCATGATGGCATCCTTATCTGCGCCTGGACCCTCGGCGCACTCTCTTTCCTTTTCAGTGCCCCTGGTTTCAGCCTTTGAGGCCAGGAGAGGAAGGGGAGTGCGCTGACAGCCCAAGTGCCAAAGAGGATGCCACTGCACCACAGACCATTCAGAGGCCACAATAGGCCTTCGTGCCTGTGCATTGAAGTCTCACTACACTGGTGGCCAGGAGTGGAGTACGTTGAGCCTGTTGGCTGCCTTCTGGGACTCTCTGTAGCCAGGTAAATACAAACTCCCATTTGGAAAAGGGCAATAATTCCCCAGCACAGTTGGGCACATGGGCTGTCGGCGCCTATTGCTGCATGTGCTGCTCTAAACAGCATCATCATTAATTCTTGGTCTTGGTCCTTAATTTTTCTATCACCATACATCCTTATTAACACAATTTGCATATTTATATCAAATTTTATTTTAGTATGTAATTCAGCCTGGTTTAGAATTTACGGAATTTTTGTAGCTCTTCACACTCCCACCATAGATGAGAATACCGTGTTTCCTGATGCCAACATTTGGGATTTAATCCCAGAATCATATGTGCCAGTTGAATTGGTGTTCTATAGCATTTCCTTATTATTTTCAATTCTAATTCCTTGTATTTTTCTATTTTTATTTAATTTAAATCATTTATTATCTTTTCTATTTTTTTTCTTTTCCTAGGCCCCCTTCCTTTTTCCACTTGTTTTCCATTATTCTATACATTGATTCCTTATATTCTCTCATTCTTCCATATATTTTATAAAGTCCTGTTTTGCCTCCAAATCTGTCTTCTAATATCTTGTCTATTATATTTTCTCTCTTACTACTTTCTTCCTTTTTAATTTGTTCCCAAACTCCTCTTAATGTTAACCAATTTATTCCACCCCTAATGTTCCCAATTGTTTCCATTCCATTAATTCCTTATTTTTATTATATAAATATTTAATTTTACTATATCTCATTTGTTTCAATTGTGTATGATGCTCTTGTCTTCCTCATTTCTTAAACTACCTATAGGGGCTTCCTTTGAGAAATATGGCATCTCCCATATTTTCCAATTGATTGTGACTGATTGATGCCAGGGCTGCCATGAACTCCAAACAATATTCTTTATGATTTACAGCAGTTTGCTGAGAGCATAATTCTGCTGCAAAACAATGTGCCTGCTACCTTGTATAACAAAAACTTGCCCAGCAGAAATGCCGGGTTTACTCAGGGACGGCAGGAACATGAGCTTGTAGCTACAGAACTAGCTTAAGAGGCTGCAGTGGAACTTGTTTGTCACCCTCCCGTCCCTTATGCCTTTCCCCATTTCTTTTAGCATAAACCTACATAGAAGTAGCAGGATAGTAACGAGCTTTCTTTGGCAATTTAGAAAAGGATTAATTAGCATCTTCACCTTATTTATTTATTTACTATATTTTTATACCGCCCCTCTCAGCCCGAAGGCGATTTGAGGCGGTATACACATGGCAACGAATGCCCACAGATAAAATACATAACACTTAATAAAACAATCATATAAACACAAACATTCAGAGTTAACAATATAAAATACAAATCTCAGCATCTCATTATTGAAATCAGTTTCCGTTGCATCATCATCGTTCCAAAGGTCTCAATTAAATAATTACATTTCATCTGCAAAAGCCTGCTCAAACAGCCAGGTCTTGACTTTCTTCCTAAATGTTAGGAGGGAGGGGGCTGATCTAATGTCCCTAGGGAGGGCGTTCCATAGCCAAGGGGCCACCACTGAGAAGGCCCTGTCTCTCGTCCCCGCCAATCGGATCTGCAAAGAAGGCGGGACCAAGAGCAAGACCTCTCCGGAAGATCTTAAGCACCTAGATGGTTCATAGGGAGAGATGCATTCACATAGATAAGCTGGACCACAACTGTTTAGGGCTTTAAAGGCTTCATCATCATCATCTTCTGTTTATGTTTACTTATAACACAAAAACAAAACAAAACCCCCTCAAAATATGCATCTTCTCCACAAGGAGACTCAAAGCGACTTACATTAAAAACATTCCAATATAATTTAAAATATACAAATATACAAACCTTAAAACAGAATTATATATCAACGGTATTTTAAAAATACACAGTCAAAATCTATATGCACATGGCACTTTTTAGGCACATGGTTGTTTTTTAAAAAAAGATGTTATGCTGTTTGTCAAAGGAAGCAGTTTCCTTAACCTACATATCTTGCATTTAGCATGCTTTGTTTTGTGATTGGTCTTTTTAAACAGGCTAAACATGTAGGTCTTATCAGCCCTAACTAGTATAATTAATAGCCAGTGATGCTAGGAATTGCCATCCAAAAACACCTTAAAGATCCTATATTCCTAATCCCTACCACATAGGGATTATTTGGTAGATTGTGTTGTTGCAAATATTTATATCCCGCCTTTTGATTTACATATGTTGTAGTGACTTACATGAAGATTTAAATTCAATGCATCTAAACTGGGTTTTTTTTTCAAATGCAGCAATACAAAACAAAGACAAATACTAAAAGAAAATTCACAACAGTTTACAGCAGACATAACTAAAAAGACCCCCCAGTGTTATATGCCAGCAAAGCTGATTTCATAAATAGGTATTTATGAAATCAGTAAACAACTCCGGCAGTTATCCCTAATTTGGCATTCTACAGATAGCTTCCAGTGACCACAATGGCCTTAGATTTTTGTAAAGGCAAGTATGACAAAGATTTGAACCAGGGATTTGGCTGAGATCTATCAAGAAGATGCATATTTTGAGGGGGTTTTGTTTTGTTTGTTTTGTTTGTTTTGTTCTAGCTACACTGCTTCCAACACAATGTGTGATATGAAGGACCTCTTTGGGGAACATGATGTTCTACTGTCAAACCAGAAGACAACTTCAGTATATTTTTAAAATTCATATTAATATATCAGCCTGTTGATAAACAAAGAAGTGCATGAGGGTATTAATAAAGAGATACATCATTAAACAGACTTTGGAATTTTCCTTATAGATTTGTAAGGCATAGATGCTCAATGTGTGAAAGTTCAAGCTTGATCAAATTTGTGTTGAATGACAGCTCATTGGGGGGGGCAGTGAATAGTAATAAATCAGGGAGAGCACAGGTTGTAGGTGTACTATTTCAGAGACTGCATATCAAATCAAGAATTCTGTTCCTTTTTTCTTCTGCAATGGAGCTTCACTCTGAGTTATCAATTGTTACTACAGCTATAAAGTTTTCATTGCCTGCTTTATATTTCATTAATCAGCTTCAGGATGTTCTTTCCACAGACAGATAAGATGTTGAGTCATACTTGGAAGTCACTGGAAATTTGTCCACCCACTTATATTGATGTTCAGAAGCCCATCATAATCCAGAACTATTGGAGGAAGGACTCTCACTAAAGTCAAGATGACAGGCATTATACTGAGATCCACAGGGTTGACATTGAAAAGGATGATAATGATGAACTGCTGAAAGGTTGGAAACTTTTTCAATGCTCCTTTATTTTTAGAAAGTGGAAATGTATTGAAAAGTCCTACAGCAACATTCAATGGATTTTAGCAGGGCTCTTCTGAGGATATTAACTACTCTAATATGAAAATCTGCAAGATGAATGGTGTTGGTAGTTGTGTTAGTGTGTCACAGGGGGGGAAACCAAGGAAAAAATATGGCGTAAACTTAAAAACTAACATATTTTATTGGATGTGGGTTTTCATAAGGTGAAGCCCAATTCCCCTAATATAATGCATATTTAATAATCTACAACATATCCAGAGCTGAGATTTTCTCTCATATTTAGATGGTAGATATGTACATGCTTACATACAACCACCAACATTAAAAGATTGTTATCCACCTAATAACAGAGATATAGACACAAGAATCAGTGGTAGACTCAGGACCTTATCACATGTACTGCAGAAAATGCCTTTTCAATAGGCAATCTGTGGTTTAAGTACACACAATGCAGATGGGATACATACTGTACACATATCAACCCCATCATTTCATTTAATTTAATTTCATTATTTCATGGGGGGATAGCTAGCAGTAAAGACAAAGACAAAACCCTTTAAAAACATGCATAGGAATGTGGAGAAAGGAATTGGCCCTGTCTCTAGCCTAGCTACTCATTGACGACTAGAAACTTGATGAAACAAACACTTGTGCAGTCCAGGAATGAAACCCAATAGATCCTTCCTCATTGAAAAAGACTAAATGAAACACATAGTGCATGTGGAGATTTTTTTATTGTGGCAATAGACTTGTAGAATGCTGATGATGATAATAATAATAATTAACAACAACCAATTTTATTTGTTACCCACCTGTTCTACAACAAAATGCTGCACATGTATTGAGACACCACTATAAAATACATAACCAAACCACATGGTCAAAAGGGCAAAGTAGAATGCAAATCTAAAATTCATGGTTCAAAGTTGACTGGGTAGACCTGCTGGAAATTATTTTAGACAGAAGAGCACACACAAGAGTTGGTCAATTGAATATTATGTAAATCTTTGAAATAATGAAATAATGTTTGAAACCTCCACCGAAGTGCTCTGGCGACTTACACCAGACAGAATAAATGAACTTATACAAATGACATTAAAATGGTTACAATTGAAATGCTCTGCCGAAGAGCCATGTTTTAAGTGCTTGCATAAAAGACTGTAGGTCGGGCATGGCTCTTATATATGGAGATAGGGAATTCCACAGAGTTGGGGCAAAGATTGAAAAAGCCCTACGCCTTGTAGATTCTCGGCGTACCTCCTTGGGGCCCGGAATATAGAGGTGGTTTTCTTGGGCTGGTCATGGTGACCGCTGGTGGTGAAAGGGGGAAAGGCGATCCCTGAGATATAATGGACCCTGACCGTGAAGGACCTTGAAGGTCAAGACCAGTATCTTATAAGAAACCCGATGTTCGATTGGTAGCCAGTGTAGTGTTCTGTGATATCTCATGGGTGTTCTCGTGAGTAGTCTAGCAGCCACATTTTGACAACTCGAATCTTCCAGGTCACCGACAGAGGGAGGCCAACATATAATGCATTACAATAATCTAGCCTCGAGGTAACCGTAGCATGGATCACCATTGCTAGGGCCTCTGCCAGGAGATCGGGTGCCAACTGCCTCGCTTGACGAAGGTGGAAGAAGACTTGTTTACTAATAGCGGTGACCTGAGCTTCCATTGTTAGCTGTGAGTCCAGTACAACACCAAGGCTCTTCACAGTAGTAGATGGAGCTACAGGTTCACCATCGAAGGTGGGCAACGGACGTTCCAGTTCTGATGGGCAACCGGGCCATAAGATCTCAGTCTTCGCTGGATTCACCTTTAGACTGCTCGCGCGTAACCATCCCGTCACGGCTTCAAGGCACAAGATGAAACTATCAGGTACTGCGGTTGCCCTGGGTTCTAGATGTAGGAGGGTATCGTCAGCATATTGGTAGCATTCCAAGCCGAAGCTCCGTACTAGCCTAGCGAGTGGTTGAAAATAGATGTTGAACAGCACAGGAGAAAGGATAGCACCTTGAGGTACCCCACAAAGGAGGGGGGAACCTCTCAGAAACCTGACCCATCAACTCTACCCGCTGACTGCGATTTCAAAGGAAAGTGTCAAACCACTTGAAGGCCAGCCCTTGGACTCCAGATATGGCCAGTCGTTGGATGAGCAGCTCGTAATCTACGGTGTCAAATGCTGCAGTGAGGTCAAGGTGCACCAACAGCGCTGATCCGACTCAGTCAAGTCGGCAGCGAATTTCATCAGTGATGGATACTAGGATGGTCTCAGTCCCATGGCCAGGGCAGAAGCCAGACTGAAAGGAGTCTAGGCCATATGTGTTGTCCAAAAACTGCTGCAATTGACCCGCTACTGCATGTTTGATCACTTTGCCTAAGAATGGAAGATTTGAGACTGGGCGGTAGTTGGTAGGAGTCGTTGAGTCTAGGCTCGACTTTTTTTAGAAGAGGACGGACCATTGATTCTTTTAGGCTATCATACTTGTAGCTTCTCTTTACTGCATCAAATAAAATAATGTGCCTTGACTCACCACGTGGAAGATGGGTTACTCCTCCCAATCCATAAGATGAGTGCCTAACTTTTTTTAAAAAATGGTGTGTGTGAATCTTTCAGCACTCCTCAGCTTCTGAATCTAATTCAAACATTACACCATTCTCTTATTAAAAGAGAGACCATAGGTACTAGCACTAACATTATGCTGTTTCAGTTTCCCTGACATCCAGCTTCCCCGACTTCTCCTCATCCAACTTCTCCCCATATCTCCTCTCATCCACATTCATAGAACATGCCAGCCAAAAAGAAGACTAAAGCAATGGGAGCAAAGTGCTCCCAAAACATGTTCCAAAAGACACATCAGTGGGACAGCTGATAACATGTATACAACCGGCAAGTGGGTTTGTTTGATCACACAGCAAAAGCTGCACCTCTGAGAGAAAAAGGATAGGTGAAGACATTTTCTAACCCATCTTACAAAAGCTACTGGCTGCATACTTTTTGTATTCATGTCTCTGTTGGTTACAAACAAAATGGGTGGTCCATCACGCCCCATAATGACTCCCATGCCAAGGGTGTCAAAGACAGTTTATTTCTCTTTATGATAAGGTTCTCTGGATTAAATGCAGTCCCTGTGGTTCCATGGGGAACATTAGTTTAGAGCCTAAATAACATTGCTCACCATCAGAGATTCAGATACTTGCTTCCCATATAATGATACACACACCATTATTTACCTTACCACCAATACTATTCTACATATTATAGAGCAGAAACATTCCAGTATATATGCAAAAGAATAAATGGTTGTGGATAATAGAAACAAAAAACATTCAAAACTAGCAGGAGAATTCTCAGTCTCCTAGAACAGTCAATCTCTTACTTCGGGGTAGATAGACGTTCTTGTGCCAAAACACTTCCGATTCTATCAGGAAACCACTAAACAAGAATTCCGAAGGAGTTTGGGCTTCCATGGCTATCTTGCTCATGCATGCAAGGATATAATATTTATTATCCAACTGCTGGTAATGGTCATTGGCATGTTTCACACTGGACACTTTCTACATTTCTATTTCTACTAGCCCTCCAATTATGATCCTCCCACACATGCATGACTTACACACTATAACTTACTTAAGAGTTCAGACCTTTTCTCCTGGATACAAGTTAATCTGCTTATCTCCTTATCTATGAAAGATATCTGTGTCACCATTCAACTACGGTTCATTGATAGTGATTTGTTAAATGAATGGTAAATGTTTGTACATATTGCACTTCATTTTTCCTAAGCCCCTGTTTTCACATGCACACATGCTAGTTGTAACAATACAGCACTGGAGAAAAGCTTATTCCTAGTGAAAATGATTAGTGTTCAAATTGTCTTTAGACTAGAGCAGAGTGTAACTTTCCAGGTGTCACTCTACAGCAATACCTGTGAATTGTATTTTTATGGTATTTATGTTGTTAGCATCTTTTGATGCTTATGTAAGGCCGCTCTGAGTCCCCCTTGTGGGGAGAAGGGCGGGACAGAAATATACGAAATAAAAAAATTAATAAATCATTTATTATTGTTGTTGGCATTTAATGGATGCCTGTTGTGAAGCTGCCTAGATTCCCGCTCTGGGGGTGAGAAGGACGGGATACAAATAAGCCAAATAAATAAATAAATAAATAACTCATCATTGCCTATGATGCATAGGGTGGATGGGAGCCACAGACAACATCATCTAGAAGTCTCCATTTGCCCAAACTTGCGCTGTTGGGGGTTTTTTTCTTTCAAGAATGTGGTTTTGTAAGACACACAAGACCAATTAAAATGGTCAACTAGAAATTTTAGTGTTCATATTTTATCAGAAGAAACACAGTCAGGTTTTAAAGAGTATAGAATGAAAGTGGAGATGGGTTGTGAAGACAACGGTATGCAATGCAGTTCAGATTAGTAGTGCTGGCAATGGTTTATATCCATAGGGAGAACCTGTCTTATGTTTGGCTTGTTCATTCATTCATTCAATTTAATATTTGTTAATCGCCCTCCATCCCAGATGCTCCGGGCGATTTACATAAAGATTCTTGCTTCAGCCCTCCAGGAGGAGAGAAAACATGGCTCTAGATGTTCTGGACTTCTTCTCCACCTTGCATGGTCAACAGGAAAAAGGATTCAAAGTCCAAAAGAAGAGCCAAAGTTTTCCTAATCCTCCACCAGTTAGAAGTGGCTGCATTTCCTGTTAGTCACAAAGCTGTTCAGTTGTAAAAACATATTATTCTTTGTACTCATCTGCTAATGGAAAATGAGGTTAGATAAACCCTTGTCATGCAGCTTCTTTTTTCCAGCAAACCTGGGATGTGAGACCTTTGTCGTTTATTGTGAAATCCAGATAAGTCTCTGTCCTGAACTCTGTTAATGTCAGCATTTCATACTATGGAGTTCCAACATTATTTGAAAATAATAACTGCTGGAGTTAGAATGCCAGTGTAATCTACGACCATATTTTTCTCACATTGTGTTTTTTATGTATTTCTGCTTCCTCAACTTCCTTTTGATTTTGCTCTTGGCAAACTCAGGAGTCGCCGCTTTAGGCAAAACAGGGCGCTCCCACAAAATTTTATAAAGGGTCTAGAAAATGTCATTTCATATGTGTATTTCTTCTGTCTTTAGTGTTGCTAGGTTTTCAAAACAGAAATGAGATGCAATTGAAATTCATGACATGCAGGGATGACAATCATGAACGAACTACTAACAAATGTATGATCTGCCTACAAAGCAAATGGACACAATGATTTCAGCTCACCCAGCCAGGATTTCTTTGCCAAATGCAAATATGATCCATATCCATAAATCACACAATGCACAACCCAAAATTTGGTCTCTTGATCATCTCTTATACTAAAAGGAACATTTGCTCAGATTTCAGAAAAGACACAAGAACAGCTCATGATTGTTATTATTTTGCCTACTTAGCTAGTCAGGATGTTTAGAGATTCTA
Organism: Anolis apletophallus; assembly: GCA_030556195.1. Classification (NCBI taxonomy): domain Eukaryota; kingdom Metazoa; phylum Chordata; class Lepidosauria; order Squamata; family Anolidae; genus Anolis; species Anolis apletophallus. The sequence goes on along the minus strand of JARBWK010000009.1, from coordinate 44,317,593 downwards.
CAGTCAGAGGAGAATTACTCAAATGCATGTGCATATTCAATAGGGGAATAATATGTGAATCAGTCCTCAGTTTCTACCTGAGAGAATTTTCCTATCCTACAGAAGAGACATTTGTGTGAGTGCCAGCTGCATGAAAGTGTAAATCTCCTTTGCTCTGAAAGAACCACTGTGTGGATCCCAGAAAGGAGGAAGAGCTTGGGCATCTATCATCCCCTGACAATGTCAAAGTTGACACTGGTACAGGCAGCCTGTGGGAAAGATCATTAGTGAAACAAAATTCTCTTCAAAGACAACTGCTTGACAGTCCAAAATACAATGTTTCTATTTGCAAAGCATTTCTTGCTTTATTCAAAGATAAAAGATTTTTTAAATGCTAAATAATATGTGCAGTTGAAATTGTTATACAAGTAGCAGTTGAAAGCCAAGAACAGACTTCCTCTGCTTGTTGCATTCCCAATGTGTTGGACTAATACTCCTATGAGCCATGCTGGATGGAGATGATGGATACTGTAGTCCACCACTCAAGAGAGCAGCATACTGGAAAAGATATTTCCATTTCATTACTTTCAGCAACAGTGACTGTATTCTCACTATCTAAATCAGGGCTGTCCAACTTCTACGGGCCCAAGGGCCGGAATTCCGGTCACTGATCACCTGGGGGGCCGAAGGGTCTGCCGCCGCCCCCGGCTCCGCCCCAACTCCCAGCTCCGCCCCCACCCCTCCCCCGGCTCTGCCCCCTCCCCGGCTCCAATTTACTTACAATTGACCTTGAGTTGTGGAGTTGTAGTTCACCTCCATCCAGAGAGCACTGTGGACTCAAATAATGATGGATCTGGACCAAACTTGGCATGAATACTCAATATACCCAAATGGGAACACTGGTGGATTTGGGGGAATGTTTCCTAATACCTTTGAGTTATTTGAGACCACACTCAAATTGGGACACACCAAAAAAAAAACCAAACACCTCAATGCCGTTGCAGGGCTTGATGGGGCCTCCTTTCCCAGAGGCAGGTGGAGGAGGCCCAAAGAGCTCCCTCCCTCCCTGAAGGGAAAACAAGCCGCGGGGGCAGGCGCAAAGGAAGCCATGTTGCACCCTACATGCGGGGGAAGGCAGCACAACAAGGGCGAGAGGGCGCGGAGGAGGGGAAGGAAGCGTCGCCAAGGAAACCCCCGCTGAGGGACCCCTCCCCCCCTCACCCAACGTCCCACTGTTTTTAGACCTCCCTCGAAATCCCGTCTGTAGCTGGCATAGTCTCGCGATGCTTGCCTAAACCCAGAAGTAGGTTATTTATTTTATTTTATTTTATTTTTATTTGTATTTTATTAAAACAAGTTAGGGGGCCAGAGGGAAGGGGCTCGGGGGCCGTGTACGGCCCCAGGGCCGCCTGTTGGACAGCCCTGATCTAAATTAACCACCCTGATTTGCAAACTATTTTAAAACAAAGAACAACTTAGGGCTTCCATAGTTTTATATTTTGGTTGCCTGATAAGAACATAAGAACATAAGAACATAAGAAGAGCCATGCTGAATTGGGCCTCAGCCCATCTAGTCCAGCATTCTGTGTCACACAGTGGCCCACTAGTTGTACACGGGATCTCTAGCAGAAAGGAGGGCAAAACCCTCACCTGCTCCCGACCCCCCACAACCAGTACCGGGAAATCCTGCCTGCCTCCATCAACACAGAGGTGGCACTTGGATGTCCATTTCAGTAGCTACTGATTCCCTTGGTATCCATGAATCTGTCTAATCCTGCCTTGAAGCTGTCCAGGCTGACCGCTGTCACAACCTCCTCTGGAAGTGAGTTCCATAACCCAATGACCCTCTGGGTGAAGAAATATTTCCTTTATTAGTCCTAGCTTTCCTACCTTGGAGCTTTAGGGAGTGCCCCCTAGTCCTAGTGTTGTGTGACAGAGAAAATATTTTTCTCTATTCACCCTTTCTATCCCATGCATGATTTTATACACTTCGATCAAGTCACCTCTTAAACGCCGTCTTTCAAGGCTGAAAAGACCAAGGCATTGCAACCTGATTTCGTAAGGGAGCTGCTCCATCCCTTGGATCATTCTTGTTGCCCTTTTCTGTACCTTTTCCAGTTCCGTTATATCCTTCTTGAGGTGCGGTGACCAGAATTGTACACAGTACTCCAGATGTGGCCTCACCATAGATTTGTAGAGAGGCAATACAACATTTGACGACCTATTTTCGATTCCCTTCCTGATCATGCCAAGCATAGAATTTGCTTTTTTTACTGCTGCTGCGCACTGGGTTGACATCTTCATTGAGCTGTCCACCAAAACCCCAAGATCCCTTTCCTGGTTTGTCTCGGAAAGCTTTGACCCCATCAATTGGTAGGTGTAGTCAGGGGCGGTCCTACAAGATAGGCCAAGTAGGCGGCCGCCTAGGGCGCCATCTGGGAAGGGGGCGCCATCCTGGCCGCATGGGGCGCCATCCTGGCCCTGCCGATGTTCCTCAGACAGTGCCGCAGCTGCCTGCTTTTTGACCCCGGCTTTGTGCACTCCAACGCCGCTTCTGGGCACGCGCGGAGCTTTTCACACAGGCGCAGTTGCAGGAATGAATGAAGGGCTTTCCTCCTCCTCTGTGACCTCTTCTCTCCCTCCTTCCTTTCTTCGGCTCTATTTCTGTCTAGACCTGAGGGGCCTGAGGCTATGAGGAGTTGTGGGAGTTGGAGTCCAAAACACCTAGAAGGAGGGAGGGCGGGCCCAAGTTTGCCCAGGCCGCCCTGCCTGTATTCGACCTCATTTGAACATTTTGGCTGTTTTTCTATTTACATTTACATTGGGATCCTAATTTTGGACTTATGGGAGACTCCTATGAATTATGAGTCAGGTGGTAGGTAATATATTCTGATTTTGATGCATTTACATTGCATTTCTTGTTGATTATTATACAGTTCTGCTTAATATTGTCATACAATATAATACAAATACAATATAACAATAGAATAATGATATATTTTATATTACATGTAATATTACAAACAATATTGCAGTATAGTGGTATTGTACAAAATAGTAGTATATAATATTTTATTTTACTTTATTTTGGGTTATTTGAGTTTTATAGGAGTAATGAAAATATTTAGTAGAGGATAATTTTATTTAAATAAATAATTTTATTATTTTATTATAATAATATAATAGAATGTTACATTATATTATCATGTCAATATATTATAATATAATTATATTGTAATGTAGTATCATATAATTATGATATAATATAGTATGAGTATGGTATAATATATTGTATATACATTGATACAATATAATACTACTAATGGTATTGTGATATTATAATTGTAAATTTGTTTTATATGGGGGGCGGCAAAATAATGTTTGGGGGGGGCACCAAAATAATGTTCGCCTACCATTTAAAATTACCTTAGACCGCCCCTGGGTGTAGTTGGGGTTCTTTGCCCCGATGTGCATGACTTTACACTTGTTTAGGTTAAAATGCATTTGCCACTTTGTTGCCCATTCACTCAATTGTCTTTTAAAACTTATAGTAATTTTAATATTACATTTACATTGGTTTAATGAAATAATTGCATTTGAGCACAGGAGTGTTAATGTAATTTTTTTACCCCTTTGCTGTTTTTATACAAATATTTGTTCAATGTGTTATACATATATTCCTCTAATAGGCTTGCCAATATTCTTCCAGAACAGAGGTTCTTAAGGTGTGGATCCTAGCTGCTTAGATTATTGTTGGTATCCTGAAAAAGTTTTCTGAACATCACTTGGTGCCTATTTTTGAGATTTACATGAATCCGTCATGCAATATTTACAGCTCTACTTCGTTAAAACGAAAGTCAGCCTGTTTAGCAAGACCTGCAAATGCTGATTTGTTATCAGTAAATGTCTGATTTCTAAACCTATTTTATATACATATATACATGTGGTCATGTAAAAACAACGTAACTGAACAAACTCTGTTTTATTTGGCATCTAAAAGAAAGTTTGGAGACCTCGACTTTAAGTCTCAAACAAGCCAGCCGCTTCAGGCTGCAAATACTCAGACTTCCTATTTGAGATTCAAAACATCCAAGTCTGTTTTAAAGGCCTATGTTGGCACATATATGGTAGCAGGGAGCTTCAGCGAGAAAATATATCTAAATCTGAAAAGAGATAATTGGAAAATTGGTTTAAGAATTGAGCAATTTTGCAATGTTAAGAACAGAAGAAAATGTCTCCTCATTTGAATGTTTCTATGCAGGGTTTGGATTTTGCTCTTCACCAGTTTTGACACTGTTTACAATTTGCACCCTGTTAATTTCATACACGTGTATATATCCTCCTTACAACTGTGTATATCCTTGTTTGTTTGTTTGTGTGTGTGTTTGTTTTTGGTTAAGATGGAGGTTGATATTTCATTTCTTCCTTTGCAATGCCCCAAAGCCTCCCTCCAGATTTAAACCTTATCACACTGATGAAGTCCCATCTTCTGATTTGCCAGCTTCCATAGATGAATCAGCAGGGTAATCCTGACACTCCACACCCAACCTCACTTCCCCATCATACGAGGGGAAGCATCACCGTGTGGCTTCCCCCCATGCTAATGAAAAACAGAAAGGTTCCCATGTTGCTGGCACAATGCAGGAAAAGCCCAATCGAAATACCCCTAACAGATGGTCATCCAGCCTCTGTTTAAAAGCTTCTAAGGAAGGAATTTTCACCCTGGTTGAGCCATGGAGTTGCACCAGAAGTAATGCTGTGTTGTCTGATGGGCAGCATGGGGCTCTGTGTCCCAACTGTGGTGAAAGTGTCCTAGGATGCTGAAATTTTCTGGTATAGAATGATAGAATAATAGAGTTGGAAGAGACCTCATGGGCCATCCAGTCCAACCCCCTGTTAAGAAGCAGGAAAATCACATTCAAAGCACCCCCGATAAATGATGATGTTCTTTGTGTACAGCCTCAGAAGCCACACACACTCAGCCTTTATGTGTGCTGTGGCCAATGGGCAAGACTGGAGAAGCTCCCTGCTATATCCCAATAGCCAGATATGAAATTATAGCAAAATGTTAAGAAATTTGGAGGATCCTTAAGGATCTCAGTACTGATATAATAGGAATAAATAGCCAGATGCTTCTTTGCCTATTCCTTATAGATCATGGAATAGCTGAGAGTGAGAGGTTTCAGAGGCTGTAGATTAAGTCCAAGGGAGTGGTATAAAGCTCAGTCTAGTGTAGGTCCAAATGCAAAACTGCTCAGCCATATGCACGTATAAACAAGGTAGGGCCACAATACCCATTACACAGTTGACTAACTCTCACATTATGAATATATGTGCTGGGTGGTCTGTCAAGATATGGTGACCTCCATGCTTTTCATAGGTGGTTATACCTTCCTTTGAAATTCATCTTACATCCCTTTGTATGCATTGGCAGTCTCCTATTCAGGGCTAAGTGGAACTATCTCAGCTTCCAAGATCAGAAGCCCTCGGATGCCATTGGGGTATTTAGAACCCACATTAGGTACTAGTTTTACAACTAAGAATGGATGTGGCTGTATATATATATAAGCAGAGTGCCATACTTTAATTAACAAATTTTAAAATGCATTTTAATTGGGATGTCTTATTATTTCTTTAAAATATAAAATAAATGAAATGGGGAAAGATTTTGAAAATAAGAAATAGAGCAATAAGAAATGAGTAATCAGACAGTTTTAGTACAACCCACACTAAACCAAGATGTAAGTGCCGTCAAACACTTATTATCAGGATCTCTCAAATTTCTCTTCATTAATTAGCAATCCCATATAATTTATTTCATGCAGTGTTATATTCAGGTGGTACAATACCAGCTAAATAGTAAAAAATTCTCCAGTGATGTGGGGGGAGGGGGTAGACATCCCGTGATAATGCGGCATGTCTCATAAAGAGCCATATTCATTGTTTTCATGTGATGAGATGTGTTCCACACCGGGCATGTGTATTCAGCAGCGGAGTAGCAAAGCGCAAGGGCAATTGTCTTCACTGTATCTGGTTGTAATCCCCAGGCTGTGCCAGTCAGCTTTCGTGTGATATTATTTCTAGCTCCCACGTTTTGCTTGATATTAAACATTGCTTCTTGTAAGTCAGAGTGCGGTCCAGAGTAACTCCCAAGTATTTTGGTGTGCTGAAGTGCTCCAATGGGATTCCTTCTGAGGTAATCCTCAGAGCTCAAGATGCTTGTCTGTTCTTAAGGTGAAAAGCATACGTCTGCATTTTAGATGGAATAGGAATCAGCTGTTTTTCCTTGTAATGGGCAATAAGACCACCAAAAGTTTTTGAGAGCTTCTGTTCAATCATTTTAAAACTCCATGCTTGGGCAATAATGGCACAATTGTCAGCATAGATAAAACTCTCATTCCCTTCTGGCACTGGCTGATCATTTGTGTAAATGTAAAACATTGATGGAGCCAGCACGGTCCCCTTAGGCAGGCTGTTCTTCCGTTTTTGTTATTTGCTTCTCTGGCCCTGAAACTCAACAAAAAAGCTCCTGTTTTGTAGCAGATTTCTTATGAAGTGGGTGAGGTAGTAGTCCTTTGTGATATTATAAATTTGTCTCAGGATAAGGTGATGATTTCCAGTATCATAAGATGCTGACAGGTATATGAAAACAGCTCCTGTAATCTGCTGCCTTTCAAAACCATCTTCTATGTGCTGAATTAGGTTCAACACTTGTGATGTTCAGCTTTTGCCTTTCCTGAAACTATCTTGCTGTGGAATCATACATGGGTCTATTTTTTCTATATTTCTATGCAAAATAATTGGTTGAATTGGTTAAGACTCTATGAGATATGCATTGACAAACTACAGCAAAATGTCCTGCAGGATGGCTCACAAAAACAACATTTTTACAGTTTAATAAACCTTTTCCATGTATTTATAATAGAACCAATTAGGAAATGACATATATAACCCACGAACAAAAATTGTGTTACCTACGCATTCAGATGCCTATCCTTATACAGACAGATCGCTAGCCAGTCCACAAGAAAATCAGTAATTTTCTTTGTATATCCCAAACACTTATGCTGGGAAATTAGTCTGATTAGTTTCTGGGACTTTTGACAGAGAAATCAAAAGTTGATGGAGAATCATGTCTATCGCTTGTTGACCATAGCATCTAGTGATGACTTACAAATTTCAATAATCCATCACAGCTTAATTATAGGCAGAATTTCCATGTTACACAGTGCCAACTTGGACACAATAATTGATTGCCAAAAGAGGCCATTTCCACTGAATTATTAAGTCAGTAAATAGTAAAATCAAGAGACACTTCATGTTGTGTTCATGAATGAGCATGAACTTTTTTGTATTGTGCTTATGAATATAGCCTATGTATTTTAGGGGTCTGATAAACAGTCTGCCTCAAAAGGCGGGGCTGATAGAATTGAGATCACCTTCAAAGAAACGAACGAACAGAAAATAATGTCTTGAGAATCAAATGCTTCCCTCATACCCTCTTTCTAAACCAAAGTGCCCACGTTTATATATCACCCAAGTAGCAGATCCTCTCAGAGAAATTAAAAAACTTAATATGAGCCCTCTAACCATGGTGGATATGCTCCAAGACCAGCCCAAACACAGATGGATGATGATTGGCCCCACAAGGAAACCCCCTGTTGGGAATGTAGCTAGAGCAACATGTTACAGCTGAAATGCTACTAGACTCGCAATGTGCCCCTCCCTTCCCCTTTTGTGCCCCCCTCCCCGTGTTTTTGACCTCTCCCATCAATCTCCCCCCCCCCCTTCAGTTCCATACCTGTTACAATATCCTGTGTTTTAAAATATATATTTTAAACTGTTTTCTAGTTTTAAATAACTACTTTACTAGGGAGTTGTCCTTCCCCTCCCAGGGCGCTTGTGCCCACTTTGTGCTGGTAGTGAGCGTAATAAAGTGTTGTTATTGTTGTTGCTCCAACACCACCAGAACTCAATGGATACCTGAAACCATGGATAATAGCAAGTCCTATATTTTTGTTCTTTGGAGCTAAATGCATATTGGAGAAAGGCTCACAAACATCTCTTGAGGGTTTTTTTTAAGCAAATGAAACCTTGGATATCAAATCACTAAAGAAGATCTTGTACTGTACAAAAATAGAAAACAGACAGTGAAATGAAATAAATGTGGAAGACATGTACTTTAGTGCCTATCATTTATTAGCATCAGAAATAAGAAGAGGTTCAGAAGTATTTGTCAATCTACAATGGCTGTCTTCTCTATATTACCTTTTACCAGTGGCAGCTAGTGACTTCCACGTTAATGAGATTGTACTAAATCCCACTGTGGATTCACCAAATTTAAAGGTTCAGCCATTGAGATAGTACCTTTAAAATTTCAAATATGGAGCAGATTCACCAGTTGTTTTTGTCTTTTCCACACTTTCAGGCCATTGGGGAGCATTTGGTCTTCAAACTTTTGTACAACCAAGGTGCTTCCATAGCCATGCTGAGTGGGATAGCTGAAAGCTTAAACTTTCTATTATTATTATTATTCAGTTTAATTCACAGAGCTGTCTGGCTTGCATAAGCTGGTTCCAGAAACAATTCCTCACAGACCTGACAAGGCAATACCACCTTTAAGAACTCAGAAACTATTGCTTTACACAGAAAAACATAGATCATAATTTGTAAGGGCCACCATTGTTGAGAAATGAATGTGAAGGACTACCTAATGCATCTTACCTGTTAAAAGGTCATTGTCAGACAGCGGTGAGTCCAATTCCATGTCTGCCTCCACCTGGTTTCTTTCTTGCTTTTCCTTTTAAGTTGCATCCCAAAATAGTAAAAGGGAGGGAAAGGAAGAAGAGAGAAAGGAAAAACCAGAATTAACAAATTTTCTGAATAGCTGACAAGACAGATTAAATCACAATGTCAACTGAAACTGCCATGGTGAAAATGGTGTGTGTACCTTCGGAAATTAAGACAATTTGTTTGCTTTGTTTGAAAATTCAGTAACTGAACATTGTGGTGGCATAAAATGTGCAAGGATACGTTTGCTTTTAACATGCAGTGACTTTCATGAATTCCCTTCTCTCATTGGCAATGAACCCTCTAGATTTTAGTCTGAATTGCAGATTGTGTTTCCAAGTTTCTAATATCACCCTAATATCATTTAAGCATGCTTTTTCAGCATGCAAGCTACTTATAAAACAACAAAGTCAAAATGATCTACCTACCCACAACTCAGAGAGCCATAAAAGGAAAATATTTGGAAATGTATTTCAGTGAGAGCCATCTATATATATAAAGGAGAACCCATCATTGAACGACTGCCATAGACAGAGAAACCATCCAAGGCAGAGACACCAAACTTGGCAACAAAAATAGGCCTCGGGCAAGGAAGGTTTTTAGCAAAGAAACTTTCCCCCTCAAAACCTAGAAGGCCCCGAGCGTGCACAGAACTGGCCTCACCCGGGTGGAGACAAAATGGCGGCCGCAGCAGTTCTCTGAGGCCCGGAGAGACCTCCAGGGATACTGGGCTCCCCACACATGGCAAGGGTGTCATGACCCCATACTGACGGGATAGAGGTCAGTTGTCAGCGATACCCACGAGGAGAAGCAGAGAGGGGGTCTTCGAGACTCCCCCCCGTCCCTGGTGGGTGAGCGGCCGGTGGAGGAGTGCGGCGCGAGAGTGCCATATAGGCCGACCGTCTCCATTTTAGTATGCACAGTGAAAGAAGATATGCAGAAGGAGCAAGAAGAATAAAGTAAGAAGGGTGTGGGACCACCAAGTTTCACCGAATTTACCCAGGACATATATCAGAAGGGATAGGAAAAAGGAGGCAGCTGAATCGGTAGCAAAAGGGGCTGCCAGAAAGGAGAATCGGAGTGGAGAATTAAAAAGAGGGATTAACGCCGACAGTCCATACCTACAACTAAATTACTCTGCACAAGAGAGTGGGCGAACCCTCAGAAGCCACATCTTTATTTGGGACATGGACCAGATTGCTACAGATTGCTATTAGACTGCTAGTCCTGTTAATTTTGGAGAAGGGGAGTGCTGGACCTTGGCGTTTTGGTCTGAACGCCAAGCTTCAAATACAAAGACTGTACTGCACCTTTAAGAGCGACTTTGGGGAGAAACTGGGGCAGCTGTGGCGTCCGGAGGCTCGGAGGCTCGGTGAAGCAACAGGAGAACACAGGAGGCGAGTAGCACAGCCTGCACGTACGTCGTGACGTTGCAGCGCCGTGACGCGACGTTGAGGCGTCGCGACGCCGGTGACGTTCCGGATGTAAACAGAGTGCCGCTCTTAAAGGGGAAGACACAAATAGAAGCTAAACAGCCGGAAAAGAAATGAGCATCTGTAACTGAAGGGCCTTAAGAGTAAGGCTAAGTAATTGCAGGAAGCCAACCTCTACAGCTTCATAACCCCTGCAATTCTGCTTGAACCCCAGCAGAACGGACCCTACCCGCTGACTCCCTCTCCATCCCTCCTACCCCGGGATAGGTAAGAAGAGCTGCACTTGCGAGACTGACGAGGAATAGGGGCTGGAGACCGACCATACTGTTGGTTTTAGAACAGACTGTGATAGACAGCGATAAAGGCACAAGTGATAAAGGCACAGCGGAGTCAAGGTTGGGATAAAGAAGCTCAAAGAGACCTAATCGATACAGGGGTCATGGATAAGTTTACGAGCTCAATGAAAGGCAACAAGGCCCCCGGGACCCCAGGAGCTAGACGTCACTCGCTGTCGGGAGAAGTGTCAGGCAAGGACCTATTATTGGAAATCCAAAGAATGAGGGAGCAAATGCAGGAACAGATGACAGAGAACAGGAAAAAGATGGAGGTTAAAATCCAAGAAATGTTCAAGGAGGAGCTAAATAGTATGAAAGAGGAACTTAAAGAAGAGATCAAGGGGGAACTTTCGGAGATGAAAAAAGATATGGAAGGTATGCAACAAGAATTGAAGGGCATCAAAATAGAATCCGTAGCCACCAAAAAAATCCAAAAGAAGATGGAAGAGAAAATGAATAAATTTGAGGAAGTCCAGGAGAGGCTAGAGAAACAGCAGGACCGCTGGGCCATTAAAGAAACAGATTTTCAGTTGAGGTATAGGAATTTGGAAGAAGAAGAAGGCCAGGACCTAAGGGAGCTGATAGCTCAAATAACAGCAAAGATACTGGATACAACTAGTGAGCAAATTAAACCCAACATAGACCGCACCATCAGAATAAATACAAGCTATGCTAAGAGGAATAAAGTTCCTAGGGATGTGCTGGTCTGGTTTACTACAAGGTCAATAAGAGAAGATATAATTATGCACAAATCCAGATCTCCTATTTCCCACAAGGGAAGGTCCGTCATCATACTTAAAGAATTCACAGCATCAGCGATGGCCAAAAGGAAGAAGTATTACTTCCTGGTGGATGAACTCAAAAAACACCAAATTCGTTTTAAATGGGAGAAAACGGAGGGTATTTCACTAACTCTCAATGAAACTAAATATTGGCTTACATCGGAGGAGAAGGCCCGAGACTTCCATAAGGACTTGAAAAAACATCTGGAAAAAAAGAAAAAAAAATGACGAAAGAAGCAAGAAACAAAAGGATGCACCCCCAAAAGAACAAAGAAAAAATGAGAACGACCAGGACTACAAGAAACAAGATAAAAAACGACAAAGACCTTGCTCATCCGAAGATATAGACCAGGAGGAGGGGGCCGTAGGAGGAGAGAAAGAAGTAATGCACCCAGATAACCCAAATGAAGAAGATTTCTGTTTATTCGAATAATGTCAATGGGCTAAATTCACCAAATAAAAGAAGATTAATTTTTAATACCCTGAAAAAGGGGAAGTATGATGTTATGTTGCTTCAGGAGTCACATATTTCACAAAAACAGGTGTCGCACTTGAACCAAAGTCGATTGGGGAAGGTGTTCTACTCGTCAGCGCCACAGAAAAAAAATGGAGTAGTGACATATATTAAAGAAGAAATAGATGCATCACTAGCCTTCAAAGACCACGACGGGAGGATACTAGGAGTCAAGATAAAAATTAATCAACAAGAAACGCTAATATGCAATATATATGCTCCAACTGGTGCTAAATCAAAATTTATTAAACAACTCAAAAAAATGTTAACCCAGGATAAATATGACAATATAATATTAGCTGGAGACTTTAATGGTGTTCTGGATTGTGATTTGGACAAATCAAAGAAAAGGAAGAAAGGCTTAGATCCCAAGGGGGGGAGACTCCCTATTGGGTTCTTTGCATTGAAAAATGATCTTTTCTTACATGATGCGTGGAGAACTAGGAATGTGAAGGAGAAGGATTATACTTATTTCTCAGCACGCCACTTGGGCTGGTCCCGCATCGATATGATGTGGGTAACCAAATCTCTACTACCAAAGATAAAAAATATCCAAATTCTACCCAGGCAAAACACCGACCACTGCCCTCTGGTAATGGAGTTCCATGGGGAGGTGAGGGAAAGAAGATGGAAACTGAATAATAATTTGCTGCATTCGGAGGAGGATATAGAATTAAACAGGCGACTCATTAAAGAATATTTCGAGACAAACAATAATGGAGAAGTCAGTAAAGAAATAATCTGGGAGGCCAGCAAGGCCGTGATGAGGGGCTTCTTTATTCAACAGGGAGTGCTGAAAAACAAAAAAAGATGGGAAAGGCATGATAAATTGCAAAGGGAGTTGGAAGCCAAAGAAAAACTACTGAAGATCAATCCCGGGAGGAACAAGCTCCGGTTGGAGACAGAGCTTATCAGGCAAGAACTTAACGAATCTCAATTATCACAAATGGCTAGAAACCTAAGATATCTGAAATTAAACTACTTCGCGGAAATCAACAAACCGGGTAGATTTCTTTCCAAAAAACTACAAAAAAGGAAACAATCTCAATATATATCTTCTCTCACTAATAAAGGAAAGCAGATATTCTCTGAGGATGAAATAATCAAACACTTCGAGGTATACTATAGGCAACTTTATGAGAGGGATAATATTAGAACTGAGGACATTGTCTCTTATATAACCAAATTTAAATTGGAGAAAATTACCGATGATCAGAGAGCCCTCCTAAATAGATTGGTGGATGAGAAAGAGGTAAGGGAGGCTGTAAAAAAGCTGCCCCCAAACAAAGCCCCTGGGCCTGATGGGCTAACGGCAATTTATTATAAAACATTGATTGATGAAATAAGCCCCTTCCTCAAGGATGTAATAAATAATGTATTGGAGAATGGATCAATGCCGAATACGTGGCGTGAGGCCAACATAGTGTTGATTCACAAAGCCAAATCAGACCCGGAGTGTGTAGAAAATTATCGGCCAATATCGTTGCTCAACAACGATTACAAGATTTTTACATCAATAATGGCCAGCAGATTGAAAAATTTCTTGAATAACACCATACATGAAGACCAAGTGGGCTTTCTGCCAAACAGATTGTTAAGGGATAATGTGAGAACAGTTCTCAATGCCATAGAATACTATGATGTAAACACCCAAACCGAAGTGGGCTTTCTCTTCCTTGATGCAGAGAAAGCCTTTGATAAGGCAAATTGGGAATTTTTAAAGGAAATCCTCAGAGAAAAAGATATGGGCTTTCATTTTCGAAATGCGATATCAGCCATTTGTGCAAATCAATCAGCGAAAATTATAGTAAATGGTAAATCCTCGGATACAGTGCAAATTCAAAAGGGGACGAGGCAGGGCTGCCCTATCTCCCCTCTACTTTTTATTTTTACTTTGGAGCTCTTACTGCAGGATATTCGGTTGGACAAAACATTGAAGGGTCTCAGGATTTATGGGGAAGAATACAAACTGAAGGCGTTTGCGGACGATTTAGTCTGTTTTATGGAAAATCCTCTGGAAACTGCAAGCGAATGGATTAAGAAAATTAATACGTTTGGGGCTGTAGCAGGCTTAAAAATTAACTACAAGAAAACCAAAATTCTTACCAAAAACATGGGAACAGAAAAGAAGGACAGATTACAGGAGCTACTAAACATCAAGTGGCAAATAAAGTCAGATATTTAGGAATTATTATCACGTCGCAAAATAATCAACTAATGAAGAATAATTATGACACAATGTGGAAGGAAATAAGTAAGAAAATGGAGGTTTGGAGACATTTGAATCTAAGTCTCACGGCGAAAATTGCCGCAATCAAGATGGATATCCTGCCCAGAATGGTTTTTTTATTTCAGACGATCCCAATAATACGGTCGAATTATTGCTTTAATAGCTGGAGGAAAGACGTAGTGAAATTCATATGGTCCGGTAAAAAAGCAAGGATCAGCTATAAAAATCTAACTGACAGCTACGAGAGGGGAGGCCTATCCCTTCCCAACCTACAGTTATATTATGAGGCGGCGGCCCTCTCCTGGGTGAGGGATTGGGCAACGCTAAAGAAGAAAAGACTTTTGAATTTGGAGGAGTACGATGCCAGAAGGGCTGGCATTCGTACTTGTGGTACGGGAAGGCCAAGGTAGAGGCAAATTTCACGAATCATTTCATTCGAGCGGCACTCCTAAAAGTCTGGAACAAATATAAAGGTCGACTCTGCCAAGCCACCCCCATGTGGATTTCCCCGATTGAAGCACAGTATAAAAGAGGGCTTCGGGACACGGAGTGGTATACCTATAAGAATCTGCTAGAGAAAATAGGTGGAAAGTGGAGGCTGAAAACGCAAGACCAGCTGAGGGCAGCTGGCCTACCCCTATCATGGTTTCAATATGCTCAAGTGAAGAATTACTATAAAGTTGACTCAGAAAGCCAATTCTCCCAGCAGGACAGTATTTGGGATGAAATAATAAAAAAGGAAAAAAGACAGATTAGAACACTATATAACAAATTAATAGAGTGGGACACTGAAGCAGAAGTGGTCAAAGTTAATATGAATAGTTGGGCGCAGGACTTCGAGCACTCCATCCTTTTTAAGTGAATGGGAGGAGGTTTGGAAAAAATCAAAGATTATACCGAGACAACGCCCGATAGCCGAGAATTGGTACAAAGTATTCTATAGATGGCATAACCCCTCAAAAGCTTGCAAAGCTCTATAAACAGGTTAATAGTAAATGTTGGAAATGCAAGGCTCAACAGGGGACACTCTTGCATTGCTGGTGGTCATGCCCCCAGACAAAAAAGTTCTGGAAAAGTATCCATTTCCATGTTCAAAAGATGCTGACGATGCAGCTAGAGTTAGCTCCGGAAATATTCTTGCTTAATCTAATACATGGAAAATTGGATAGAAAGAAGGAGAAGATCTTTTATTTTATTACGGCAGCGGCAAGGGTTGTGGTGGCTAGGAGGTGGAAACAGAGAAGCCCCAACGATGGCAGAGTGGGCCACCAAGCTAATAGAGTATATAGAGATGGGCCAATTAAAAGAACTGGCAAACAACACCAATAAAAAATATAAGACGGACTGGCAACCTGTAAAGAGCTACCTGAGGGCGAAGAAATTGTAGTAAACAGAGGTTACTATGAATCAGCGGTGAAAGAATTATTACACAAAGACTAAAGGAAAAAACCATCAACATCTATGGGTCCCAAATTACCCCGACTGGAAGCAATGTAACTTCTCATTCTAAATGCACTCTTTTCTCTCTTCCCCTCCCGATCCTACCCTCTCCTTTTCTCTCTCCCTCTCTCCCCTCTCTTATCTCACTCAACCTCTTTATTCGGGCACATGCTTTCTTTTCCTTTTCTCTATTTCTTTGTTTTATGTTGTATGGAAAAAACCAATAAAAAATTATTTAAACCACAAAACCTAGAAGGCCCCCAAAACTACGATACAAAAGCCCCTACATTTCCCAGCGTCCTCTGGCCGCCAGCAAATCCCATTGGCCAACATCGGCCCACAAAATGCCGGGAGGTTGAGTTCCCCATAGTAACGGTGGGCGGAGCCAGCCAAGGCTAGGTTAGAATGCTGAATGAATTGAATTTAGTCAGTTGATGTTTGTGGGTTAAACTGTCAAAACCAAGCTCTAGGAGGGAGCAGGTTCTTAGTGGCAGTCGGAGTTTGGAACTGTAGTTCTGATAGATTGTGCTTTACAAACACCACACCCACAACATGACAGCCACACAACTCGTGATGCCTACCTCTACAGACCCACAACACAACAGACACACAACACACGCAACACATACATACCACTGCTAAACAGAAACCTACACAGTACAATCAACTAACACAGGAGGACATAACAACTACCAGGAGGACATAACACTAACACAAATAGGGCACCAGGGACACAGGCACCACTGACAAACACATACCGCCAGAATAACACAAACTTGCAAAACCCACAAAAAAATAATCCTGCAATCCTGCAACAAAAACCCACCCCAACCAAAATTCACAACAAACACCACTGGCAAAAGCAACACCCTCCACATCACAACCAGCACACAGCCAGACTGAGACAACTATGTCACCACAACACACACAAAATACACCCCACAAATACCTGACAACTTCCCCAACACAAACCCAGGACTGCACTCACTACTCACCACCACACACACCTCCAAATACACACCGTCCCAGGCACAATACTCAGCAATTCCTACCCACACAACACAACACAACTTCCTATCACAACCCATCCCCCAACCTTACGGGACCCCGCACACACAACACCTACCACCACCACAAACAAAAACCAACTCTACCTATACTCCAACCACAACACAACACAATACTGCACTGATACCCTACAAACACACACAAACACCCAAAACATTCCACCCACACAAGCATTCCACAACATACTACCACCCACAATGCCACCACACACCCACTAACTCACCAAAAAGTAATACCTACACACAACACAATACGCACATCACACAACCTTGCGTCTACTGCTCAACCCATTTGTATGCCATTGTATATCCACAAGCTCTGCAGAACGCCAGCAACACCACACACCGACAACTCCACAGGAC